>VMYD01000002.1:0-1233500 GCA_007663325.1 Eucalyptus pauciflora | reverse complement strand
AATGATTGCATAAACAAATCAAATTAATTCCGACCACTTGACAAACTCGCAAAATTGTCATTATGCTCGGGTGATATCATTAATCGTCAAATTCTCTTGGGAGAAAAATCCTTGTTGAAATGACCTTGACTCATGAGAAATGTCTGTTAAGTATGCCAAGCAAGGACCCCTAGTCAGAAAGGGCTTCTCGCATATTCTCAAGAAAATGGCTATTTGATCCCATCTATTCATGTGGGAAATAAACTGATCACTCAATCTCACTCTTCCAGTGTGCAAGGCTTTGAATCATTCGCAATAAGTACACATTGACCAATCTAAGAGGTCTTTTAGAAGGACCTTAGTGCAGGTTTGGTCATGGTTTTAGCAATGGATAAGCATCATTGGCTATGAAATGAATTAATCACTGATCAACATCTTCGCCGGGTTTACAAGTCAAGAAACCTTAAGATGAGATAAGACAACCTTGCCCTCACTTCTTCAAGCGGCATCTTCTTTAGAAATCCTAATTTCCACTCGAATTATCCCAATCTGAAGAGACTTTGGGAATAGGTTGTAATGTTGGTTTGGTGAAAGGCTCGAAAGGCTTAGCTCAAAAGGCTTAGATCTTTTTGTTGATGGAGGATTTGAGAGTTGGTGATTATCATGGCATCATTACCATATCATCCATTTTTTTTTTTTTTTTTAAAAGCACTCGACTTTTAAAATTCAAATTGTTTCGATAGTCCTTTGACTAATCATCTTAACATAATGGCTTTTGCATTTGCAATGATTTTCTTTTCAATGCAAGCATTTTTTTTTTTTTTTTTTTTTGCCATTTTTGCTTTCATAGAGATATTTCTCTTGATGCAATTGTTTTTCTTCCACTCTCTCTCCCTTTTTTTATTTTTTTATTTTTAATTTTAATTTTTTTTTAATTTTTTTATTTTTTTGGGCATTGGCCTTGCTTTTACCAGGCACACTGCTTTTTCATGCCCCTTAATTTTTCACTTGACTTTTGTTCTTTTGAACTTTTTGAGCTCTTGGGACTTTCAAGATGCTTTCCATATTCTCATGTAAACACCAATTGCATTGGTAAATCATGTGCCTTGCCCCCCAATGTGGGGAGATAATCACCACTCGGGTTTTAGAAATGAATAGTTAGGCTCAATATGGTTTAAGCAAAGGGTATCGGTGTTTGGGTAGAGAAAAGAATGCTCTTCTTCACTTTGGGATGCTTCGAGCTTCCATAAGAACTCACCTGAAGTTACCACAAAAAGATTTATGCAAGTGAGAGCGAAGAAACCTTTCTCATCTTTCCTCTCCAAATAAAATCAACCCAAACCTCCATAATTGCCCCATCGTGGGGTGGTTCTTGACAGGGGTATTTTGTAGAAAATTCTTCACATTAAAAGGCTCAAATGGGCTAACTATTGTCACCTGTAGTGTGTATGATAAAGGAAAGAAATGCCTCTTATCATCTTGATCTATGTACCACTTGCGAATGAATTCATTGACCTCAAACGACATGGGTTTTCTTTTTCACTCGAATCTCGGAGTGTTTAAAGGACATGTTTGGAAATGGGTTGCCTTTCCTCATCCTAAGTGTTTCTCGCTTGGCATAAGTAACATCACCTTTTCATTTTTGTTGAGATCATCTGAGTGGATTAATCTCCACAGAGAACTTTGATTCGAAATGAGTGATCCGTCAAGTGGATGGACAATTTAAAGGTAAAGAAGATTTTTGCAAACTTTGTGGAAAACTTGTTTCTTCATTTTCCATTTTTTGTGCTTGTTTCTAGAAAAACACTAAATGTTCTTTCTTGCAATGAAAATTCTCCATTTGTTTTGCAATTGATTTTGAGAAGAAGGGTATTTACCTGTGCCTTAGTAGTCATGCGACCCTACGAAGAACAAAAGGGAATGTGTTAGTACATGAATCCTCAGGGATCATAAAACTGGAGACGATACAACATTACCCTTGGTCAGTTTCACCAATTGGTGGCAAACAGCAGCATGAACCTATTGTTTTAAGACTTGAAGAGATTCTCAGGTCTTTGGTCTCATTAGTTCAAGCATTTTCCTCATTTTGCAAAAGTAAGAGATGCAAAAAGTTTTTATTTTTTTATTTTTTTATTTTATTTTTTTACATGGCAACCTTGTTGCCGTTTCCGAGGATCGAACCCCAGACCTCTCGGACCCGTTCATTCATTCCCCATACCACCAGGCCGAAGCGCCGGTAGTGTCCATGGGGCGCTTCTTTTTTTATTTAATTGAACCGGCTCTAAAACTCCACATCTTTTAAACCAAGTTAGGTGAATTTGACATGTGTTACCTCCATATGCTTGCTTGGTTGATATAGATTATGCTTAAACAATTTCTCGAATTTGCTCCTCGAATACTAATGTTCCTGCCAAATAGGGGAACTATGTCAAAAAAGAGTTTAGGGAGGTATGTTGGAAACGATACCAAATTACCCTTCTTCTGAGTTTGTGTTTGACAATTCCTGGGAATATCTCAAACGTGGACCATCGTCATTTCGTTTTGTCCTTTTTAATTTTCTTCGTTTTACAATCTTTCCACCAAAGCAACTAGATGTACATAACACAAATACACATGCATGTATAGAATGTATGCATGAAATGCATGAAATGCATGATGCAAGTGCTAAGTGACTCGGGAAATGGCTCTACGGCCTTGATTTCATTCATGGAAAGTATTTCTTGACTGCATCAGCGTTTACAGGCTTTGGTAACTCGCAGCCGTCCATTTCTACCAGAATTAAAGCCCCACCGGGTAGTATCTTCTTAATGACGTAAGGGCCTTCATAATTTGGAGTGAATTTTCCGCGTGGGTCCGGTATGATAGGCAATATTTCCTCAACACAAGTTCATCCACTTGGAAATGTCTCGGTCGAACTTTGCGATTAAAGGACTTCGCAACTCGCTTCTGGTAGCATTGACCATGGCATAATGCACTAAGTCTCTTCTCATCAATCATATTTAGCTGTTCATATCTCTGCTGCACCCACTCAGCTTCTGAGAGTTTAATCTGCGAGAGAATTCTTAACGAGGGAATTTCCACCTCCACAGGTAAGACTGCCTCCACACCATATACAAGTGAGTAAGGCGTTGCCCCCGTCGAAGTGCGTATCGAGGTTCGATATGCCAACAACGCATATGGCAATCGTTCGTGCCAATCACGATAATTGTCCGCTGTCTTAGACAAGATCTTCTTTATGTTTTTGTTAGCTGCCTCCACTGCTCCATTCATTTGCGGGCGATAAGGTGACGAGTTCAAATGGCGAATTTGGAATTCATGAAGCAACTCGTCCACAATCTTGTTATTCAGATTCAAGCCGTTATCAGTAACAATGGCTTCTGGTACACCATAACGGGCAATGATGTCACGACGAATGAATTTGGCTACGTTTTTTTGCGGTGACGTTGACATATGAACTCGCTTCGATCCATTTTGTGAAATAATCAATAGCTACCAAAATGAAGCGATGCCCATTAGAAGCTCTGGGGTTAATTGGCCCGATTATATCGATTCCCCACATGGAAAATGGCCACGGCTGAGACATCAAGTGCAGTTCGTTAGGTGGCGCATTGATGTTGTCTCCATAAATCTGACACCGATGACAGTAGCGAACATGCTTGATACAGTCAGTTTCCATACTTAACCAGAAATATCCGAGCCTCATGATCTTTTTTGCTAAAAGGTGGCCATTCATGTGTGGTCCACATTCTCCTTCGTGTATTTCTTTCATTAGCTGGTTGGCTTCTCTAGCATCGACACATTTTAACAAGACTGAATCAAATGATCTTTCATAGAGCACACCGCCAGAAACAAAGAATTTCAGCGCTAACTTCTTGAGATATTTCTTGTCAGCTACCTCACATCCTTGAGGAAATTCTCCCAGTTGGAGGTAATTCAAGATGTCATGGTACCATGGCCTTCCATCTAGCTCGCCTTCAACTGACATACAATAAGCTGGGTGTTTGAGAATCTCGATCTTTAATGGCTCAATATCCAATCCCTCCATCACATGCAACATTGATGACAATGTGGCCAATGCGTCAGCAAATTGATTTTGGGACCTTGGCAAATATTCAAAGGATATTTCCTCGAATTCCTTCGTTAATTTTTCAAGGAATTCATGATACGGGATCAACTTAAGATCGCGTGTTCGCCAGAGACCCTCTGTTTGCCGAATAATAAGTATAGAATCGCCATATACCTGTAAATTCTTGACATTCATGTCAATGGCTAATTGCAAGCCGATGATGCACGCTTCGTATTCTGAGATATTATTAGTGCAAGGGAACATCAATTTTGCAGCTACGGGATAATGTTGGCCAGCTGGAGAGATCAAAACTGCCCCAGTCCCAGAGCCAGATAAATTTACAGCCCCATCGAAGTACATGGTCCATTTATCATTTGATACTGCCAAAATACGTTCATCCAAGAAGTCCGCTGTGTTGAAAAATTCTGCTTCTCTAGGATTTTCAGCCAACATATCGGCTATGGCTCTCCCTTTGACTGATTTCTGTGCTGTGCTTTGTATATCAAATTCGGAAATGAGGACTTGCCATTTGGCCATCTTTCCAACTAAAGCTGGCTTCTCTAGCAGATACTTGATTGGGTCATTCTCTGTCACAAGCAAAATCTGATGGTGGAGAGTGTATTGGCGTAGTCGGTGCAAAACCCAAATCAATGCTACACATGTTTTTTCCACTTCCAAGTAATTCATCTCAGAGACAGTGAATTTCTTGCTGAGATAATATATCGCGCATTCTTTTTGATCGCTTGGCCTCTTCTGGGCAAGCATGGCCCCTAGTGACTCTTTGTGGATGGTTAAGTAAAGGACTAGTGGTATTCTTGGGACTGGTGGTACCAACACTGGTGGTTGAAGAAGGTATTGCTTTATCTCTTCAAAGGCTTTTTGGCATTCAGTGTCCCACTCAATCTTAGTATTCTTCCCCAGGAGTTTGAAGAATGGTTTTGCTGTCTCCGACAATTGAGAAATGAATCTTGCGATATAGTTCAATCTACCCAGGAGACTCCGGACTTCCTTGACAGTAGAGGGAGCTTTGAGGTCACAAATGGCTTTAACTTTCGACGGATCAATTTCAATGCCTCGGCTACTAACCATAAAACCTAATAGCTTCCCAGACTTTGCCCCAAATATGCATTTGGTGGGATTAAGTCTCAGCTTAAATTTCCTGAGCCGGTCAAATAACTTCTTTAGGACCCTAATATGATCTTCTCCATGCTTTGATTTGGCAATCATATCATCGACATATACCTCTATTTCCTCATGCATCATGTCATGGAATAAGGTGACCATTGCTCTTTGATATGTGGCTCCCGCATTCTTTAGGCCAAACGGCATCACCCTATAACAAAAGGTTCCCCACGGTGTAATAAAGGATGTTTTACTCTTATCCTCCTCTTTCATCCTAATCTGGTTGTATCCAGAGAACCCATCCATGAAGGAGAATAGTTCAAATCCTGCGGTGCTATCAACCAAAACATCAATATGCGGTAGCGGGAAATCATCCTTTGGGCTTGCCCGGTTTAAATCCCGATAGTCTATGCAAACTCTGACCCGTCCATCCTTCTTCATGACCGGAACGATATTAGCAATCCAATCAGTAAAATGGGATACTTCGATGAATTCCACTTTTAATAGCTTCATAACTTCTTCCTCAATCTTCTTAGAAAGCTCTGGTTTCGTTCTTCGAAGTTTTTGCTTTTTTGGTGGCATATTTGGGTCAGTTGGCAGAGTGTGCTCCACGATTTCTGGGTCTAGTCCCGGCATATCTGCGTAGGACCATGCAAATATATCTTGATATTCCTTTAATAAGTCAACCATTCTTTTTGCCTCGATCTCTGAAAGGCCCGCCCCAATCTTGGTTTCCTTAACATTTTCTGTGTCGCCAAGATTTACAGTAACCGTTTGCTCGGCTGTCAAGGGTTTAGATTCTTCATGACGAATCCAATCTCTTTCGACGTCTTTCTGGATATCATTATCCTCGTCAGATTCGAAGAGATTTTCATCAGGCAATTCCGAGTCACATACACATGTATCATGATTATGCCGAATGACATGCCTGAGATGCAAATGAGGGGTCAGTAAAATCACTTAACGAATGCCATGCATGATGCACATTTGAAAACTCTTTTTGAATAACTATTTGAAAAGAATACGAGTTAGGAGATTGCCCTCATATCCTCAGACATCTTTTCCCAAAACTTTGAAAACCAGGAGTCATGAGGAAGTCCAAGCCTCAAAGCATCATCATAGGATTGGTGGAATACTTCCTTACGCCCTTAATAAAACATGGATGCATTGGTATTAACATGATAAGGCCGTTTTACAAGGTTCATGATCTTGGACCACGGCTCACAGTCCAATACCTTGATTACATACGAAAATAACAAAAGTAGCTAAACAACACTTCCCATGTAAGGGAATACATAAAGGAAATGACATAAAACTAAACAGGATAGGTAAGTAGCATCCCTACTCCGAAAGCTGGAAGAAGCTCGCAGAAGGCTCTGCCTTGTCATCATCAAAGGTGGCACACATATAGTTGGCACCAAATAGGTCTGCTATGTCCAAGATTGCTCCCTCCTCTTCTTGTAGTAGCTCGGATGACTTGATAAAGGTCTTCTCCAGTGGTGGATAAAGATCCTTTAGTGATGGGAGGAGCAAGCCTTGTTGATTTTGTATTGCATTAGTGCAACTTCCATATTCATTTCGTCCCCAACGGCTAGTTTGGCCCATGTGTCCGCCACGCATACTTCGGCCTCCACGATCGCCTCGGCCCATACAGCCTCCATGGTAACCTCGACCTCTACCTTTGCCATGTACGCCTTGACTAGCAAGTTCTTCACATTTCACATGACTTTCCAGATCTTTTTGGTAGCCTAAACCTACTCTTTTATGATTCCTAAGGGCTTTAATGGGCTTGGCAATACCTTGTGCATACACTCCCAATCCTAGTCCGGGAATATGACCGTACTCCAGTAGCACTCTACTTGACATGATAGACGGGCCAGACATTTCTGGACTCTTAACAGTGGTCCCAATGGGAACATGGACCATTAAGACTAGCTCGAAAGTATGGTAGCTAGATTCCTCCCTCTCCTCAGGCTCCACGTACGGGATGGCTGTGTCTTGAAAGATCTTAAAATCAGTTTCCGCACGAACGGTTATGATTTTCCCCTCTGAAATGAACTTAACCATCTGATGTAGAGAGGAAGGTATAGCTTCAGCGGCATGGATCCAGGGTCGACCCAACAGGAAATTAAAAGCGCTAGGGATATCCAACACTTGAAATTTTGTCAGGAATGAGGTAGGGCCGATCAAAAGGTTGAGCTCAACTTCCCCTATTGTCTCCTTCTTTATACCGTCAAAAGCTCGAACGGTATAGTTGGATGGTTTAATTTGCTCTTTACCAACCCCGAGATGACGAAGGGTGGCTAATGGACAAATATTTAGAGCAGACCCGTTATCAATTAAGACCCGAGCTACCATCATATCACAACACTTGACCGATATGAGTAAGGCCTTGTTATGATCGTGTCCCTCCTCCGGAAGATCCTCGTCTGAAAAGGAGATTTGGTCCTTCAAGAGAATGGACCCAATGAACTCCTCCAATTGCCTGTCCCCAATGGTCTCCGGTACATGTATCTCATTTAAAACCTTCAATAGTGCATTTTTGTGTTTCTCGGAGGTCTTGAACAACTCCAAGAGCGAAATCTGGGCGGGCATCTTCCTTAGCTGCTCTACTACGTCAAACTCACTAGATTTGATCATTGCCAAGAATTGCTTCGCTTCCTCATCAGTGACAGCTTTCTTTTCTATAGCTTCTGCGGGTGCATAACAGCGACCTGATCGGGTAACAGCATCGACATCATTTGTCCCATAATCCCATGGGACTGCCTTAGGATCAAAACTAGCGACAGGGCTTTTTGAGATCTCATCCTGATCATATGGCGGCAACTCAATTACCATCCGTTTGGGCTCATCCTCTCCTAGCTCTATGTTCGCGAACTCCTCGACTGCCAAATCAATAACCACATGTTTAAACTCGTATTCATTAGAGTCCCATTGCTCTTCATCAACAGATAAATCGATGATTACTGGTGTCATCATGGCGACGGTTTCTTCTTTGAGCTCGGCTAAGTCGTCCATGCCTCCCCACCCATTAGGGACGGTTTCTTTAGGATCCATGAAAAAACTTGGAGGAGGTGAGTATTTGACGAGATAGTCATACTTCCCACTTGGCTGGCCTAGTGTATCTACCACCTTGCCCTTTTCTAGTGCCATCTTCAAAAATTCACGATCTCTGCAAACTCTTTTAGCTTTTAGCTTGGATTCGACATCTAAGGCTTCTTCTTCATTTATGATTAACGGTTCAGTCTCCTTGGCCATGTTGACATCATTTAGTATTTCGACAGTGCCTACCTCCTCGACCGGCATATCCACGACCGTCCCAAATTCACAACAAGAATTCTTGGGAGAGAAATCAACTACATCTGTCATCGTCTCATTTGCTTGGCCTCCTCCTCGATTTTGGATTATGCCCATGTTGATCATCTTGGTGACACGCTCTAATTTCTTCTTAGCTGGGACACCTTCATCACTCCTTTTGTAATAGCCACTTAAAATCAAATCTTCATACAGTTTGTGGACATCAACCCTGACCATTTGCACGTTCCTATCCTCTCCTTCAGCAATCATATTAACATCCCCGACATGAACGGGTAAAGGGTTTTGCTTGACATTAGGCTGTGTCTCCTTAAATGACAAGATATCTTTGTCCAATAGGCTCTGGACCTTGTTCTGGAGTGTTCGGCAATTATCCACATCATGGCCTTTCTCACCCATATGGTACTCACAAGACTTTGTTAGGTCGAACCCTGGGAATTTAGGAGGGTTGTCACGAGGAATCTCCTTAGCTACCAACCCTTTCTGCAGCAACATGGGTAATAATTTGGACAATGGCCTAGGCAAAGGTGTGAATTGCCTTGGCGTCCACTTCCTGGGCTCGTAATTCTGGTATCTCCCTCGTGATGCAGAAGGATTTTGAGGATTCGAAAATTGTTTTGATTCAGCTGGGGCTTGCACGTAAGCTACTTCCACTTCTTTCTCCTTCTTACTAGTAAATTTCTTGTTCGTGCCTTCAGTTATCCGTCCTTCATGCATGGCTTCTTCAATTCTCTCTCCAATGGCAACCAAACGGGTAAAGTTCCCACAGTCAGAGCTAATCATTTTGTTGTAAAAGTCTGGAGGAAGGGTATTAAGGAACAACTCCACCATTTCAGCGTCGTCTAGTGGTGGTCGAACTTGAGCAGCCAAGGCGCGCCACCTTTGCGCGAACGACCTGAAGGACTCATTTCTCCTTTTCTCTGTGCGCGTTAACACTTTGCGCGTCGGGGCAATCTCGGTATTATATTTATATTGTAGCACAAATGCCTCTGCCAATTCCTCCCATTTTTCCATCTTTTCTGGTTCCAGCAGGATGTACCATTGCAAGGCCGGGCCGGATAGACTCTCCTGAAAAGTTTGAATCAATAATGGGGTGTTCTGTGCATAGCGCCCCATCCTGTTCAAATAGTACTTCAAATGGACTTTTGGATCGCCGGTACCATCATACTTAGCGAAATCGGGGACTTTAAACTTCTCAGGAAAGTCCATTTTGGCATATCGAGACAGATCCTCGATCATGTTAGTTTCATATCCCTGTATGGCTTTAAGCTTCTCCTCAAGCTTAGCAAATCTTTTGTTGTTCTCCTCCTCCATTCGAGCTGAGATGGCTTCTGAGATGGGGTCCAGTTCCGCCACTACAGGTGCTTGATGGGGAATCTCTTCAGCAACGTTCTCCCTAACGTTGGCATTGCTAGCCTCAGGAGTAGGCCCGAGCATGTCTCTATTGGGGGCTGCAGCCACTAGACTAGTTCGAATCTCATTCGCGAATTGGGCAAATTGGGTTGCCAAGTCGGTGATTCTATTATCTAAGGCGTTAAAACGGGCGTTTTGTTCTTCTGTATTCATCCTTGCAGCTACAGAACGGGTCCTGATGGGCGATCGTCTTAAAGCCGTGTTGTCAGTACCTATGTTTAGTACAAAAGAACAAACAAATCAGCATACAAAAGATGAGAAAGAAAATGAAATACAATAAAATAAAAAACTTAAAACCCTTCAATTTTATATTTTCTTATAACAAAATAGAAATAAGAAACCCCTTGCATAAGCCGAATCTCACATAAGTGGCTTCTTATCAATATTTTGTCATAGGAAGTTATACAATTAAAGGGGTAACACGTGATGATTGATCAAAATGCCCATCTCATATTCCATTAGAATCAAAGTAATTATAAGAGAGGGAAAAACATCACTAATTACATCAAAAATTGTGAAGGAAAAACCCTATACATCCGCTAAAGTAAAGGAACTCCTAAACATTGCTACTAATATTTCAAATAAGGAAAATCTTATACAACTTTTCTAAGAACACAACTCTAATGGAATATGACTAATCTTTTAATTTTCCCCTCAAAGCAACTTGCGGATGCGTTTGTTTGTTTCGGTCAAACGCTCCACCTTAGCTAAGGCTTCATCCCTTTCCCTTATAATTCGCCCCATTTGGATTTCCTTCGGAGTTGGTTTTGTAGGAAACTTTGGAATGACGACGGCAACATCAGGTTCAATACGGCGATCAATATATCCTTTTGATGCGTGGTGCTCCCTCATTTCTCCTTTCAACTCAGTAACCCACTCAATATCCCTTGGTGGGCAATGATGTAGGATGTTGACGATGTTTTCCACTTCTTTTTTCATGTCTTCGATTTGGTTCCCCTTGACAACCTTATCGCGAAAGTCAAAATGAAACAACTCTAACTTTAGAGGAGGAGGGATTTCTTGAAGTACTCGATATTGACGAACTACTCTTAAAGGGTAATAAGACGTAGATCCTGTGAAACCTAAGAGTGGAATCGGGTCATTGTGACCGCTCATAAGTCGTGCTTTAGGGAAACGAATCCAAGGGGCTTGCCATAAAATCTGGTTTGGGGTGATATTTTCAAAAAGTTCTACCCAACCACGGAATGTCCAAGCATGGAGGAATTTTTCTATATCCTTAAGTTTGGTGAGAGGGTTTTTATCTTTATCAATGTTGGTAATAGCCAAATTCCCTCCAAATACTTTTAAGTGAGAGAGAATCCAAACTTGAAGGATGCCTATAGGTGCTCTAAGGATCGAACCTTTGTCCTTTTTGAAATAGTTGAGAGAGAGGAACATTTCGGCAAGAAGCATATGTGTAAATCCCCTAAGGTGAAGGACTCTATAGACAACATGAGCAAGGCTAGGATCCATTGTCTTTTGGGTGAACGGGAAAAGAATGAATCCGAAGAATGCTAGAAGGAAAATTTTAGCATTTTGAGGATTGGGGCTTGGGAGAAGACTATGGAATCTTTGTTCGATGAAAGACAAAGGGAGGCCTTTTGAATTCCTATTAAGAAGTTCTTTAATTTCAAGAGGAGGAACTCCTAGGAGTTGACTCAATAGCGGGATAGGATCTACTCCTAAAGGAGGGTCGACAAGACCGAATGCGGGGACATTGCCAACAATGATTTCTAACTCCTCTAAAGTTGGGGTCAATTCATGATGACCAAACACGAACGTTGAAGTCTTGGGGTTCCAAAAATGAGCCATGGCCTTCGCCAATGGCACGTGGGACTCTCGGTATAAGAGAAAAATAAGATAGCCAAGTTTCTTCTCTACAAAAGTCTTCTTGCTCGCATCAAGTGCATCCCACATGTCTAACAACGCCTTCTTTGGGATTGGGATGATACGAAGCTCAGGGAAACCCATAGTATCTAAACCTAAATAGGCATTTTGATCAATCACCATATGTCACAAAACAAGCTAAACTTAATGATAAAACATTATATGCACAAAAAGCATTATTTACATCGGGGAATAAAATACCAGTACCTTCGGTAGAGAGAGAGAAAAAAAGAAAATGCGGCAACCACAAAGACACATCGCATGTCGACTCGTGAGGCTCACTAAGAGGTATGATTCTAAAGGCTAAAGGCTCCCATTTTAATTAGATCAAAAGAGTTTTCCCCACTCCGCACTTACGTCGGACAGTTCTCTTTATCATTAATCAAAATGAGCGGGACCAAAAGTGGATAACCATGGGTCATTCCCCGCACGGGTTCCATCTTTTGCTACCTCCTATGGGCTTCCTAGTGCGATCGGGGTTTTAGATCGCGGGTTGTGTATGTAAATGTGTAGTGCTAAGGTAAGCATAAAGACACACACAACAATTGATATCCAAACAACACTTCAATTTCATCCATATTGACATACATTCCTACACCTTCCTACAAAAGAAATGGGTTAACATACACTCCACCCCTTATTACTCCAAACCTACAAAAACAATTAACACGTTGTTAGTGGACTAACCTTGTCTTCCACGTGGCTTTGACACGCGCTATTAAATGAAGACCATGTTAGTGAACAACCAACCAAATTATTACGGCCTAAGTCCTCTAGGGTTTGTAACCAAGTCCCCAGCGGAGTCGCCAAGCTGTCACGACCTCCTTTTTCCGTTCGGGGGAAAAGAAAGAATGGTTTAGGGGTATTTGCCTAAAGAGGCGGACCAATGGCCCTAAATTAGGCGCGGGCTCTCCCAAGCCCATACCTCGCGCGACGTTGGATTTTGTTTTTTTTTTTTTTTTGTTCTTAACAACCTAAATATTTCTAGGAGTCGCCACTAGCCTATTGGGGTCGGCTAGAAACCAATCGAGGCACGGGAGTGTTGTCTCGATTCCTACGCAACCAGAGATTTCTAGGAACGGGGACTTGTTTACGCCAATGTTTCTATTAGCGCCCTTGCGGTACCACTAACTTGGAAGGTTTTAATCTAAATGGCCACACAATCTTGATTACCAATTATAATCTTTAAGAAACCGCTAAGTGTCCATGCAAATGTTTTTGTAGTTTTTTTTTTTAATGTCTAGACTAATCCTAACATAATTTAGGAGAGAAATTTACACTCAAATTAATGAAAAGCGGTGCGTAAGTAAACATCCAAAAAATTGAAATAACTTGAGAATAAATGCGAAAAATGAAAACCCGATACAAGTCGGGCAAATAATATTACATGGCCTTGTTATCACGCCCCGGACAGGACCCCCGTGAGCAAAATGGGAATTTAAATATGCATGAAATTATTCTAAATGCATGAAGTTACTCTAATTGATTTTAATCTACGCAAAATAGATTATTTACAAAAATGGTTCTAAAATAACAAAATATCATTAAATTAAGAAAATGACATTTTAAAAATGGGAAAATTTCCTAGATGTCATTTCTATCATAACTTGATACCATCCATCATTTTTACAATTTTTTGAAATTTTCATTTTTTTTTAATTTTTATTAAAAAAAAAATCCTAAACCGATATATGCCAATTTACACTAATATGGGACTGCCTAGTACATGAATATAACAAGAACCAAGCTCAAATCGACCGTTTCAAAACCGAAACTCGATTTGAACATTTCATCGAACACTTAGCTTGCATCAAACACCTCAAAACGGCTTCTTCGGGCTATGTTCGTGGTCTTCAATCTCGGCTCATAAGCAATCTCATGTGAAACAAAAGTATCAAGGATATACTATTACATGTAAAGAACCGGTTTAGCTAGAAATCACAGCCTAGAACTTGTAAGAACCAAACTGAAAACGGCCTCCAATATGCGGGTTGGAGCCGTTTTGCAAATCTGGTATGGAACCAAGTCAAACAGCCATGTCAAATGCCCGGATTGAAGCCCCAACAACCATCACATGCAACATCTATATGAAATATTACTCCACTCGGATGAAAATAGGTAACATGTAATGTCACATGCAACAAACATCACCGAAAACGATCAACCGGACGCATCAAAACGGACTCTCCAAGAAGCCCACATGCAAAACTCTACACTGACCAGCCAAGAACTAATGTGGATAGGCTTGGTTTTTGACGATCTCATAGTTCACACGAGGATTTAAAGACCAAACCAAGCTGACCTATGTATCATTTGTACTCCCATATAACATTAATCAAGCTCATGAAGATAGAAAACACATGTAAAGGGGAGTAGCAAGTCAAACATATATGGCTCTTGAAGAGGTTTCAAACACTTAGAAAAATTTCAGCCTCAGAAATCAGTTTTCCGGGCTGGATTTCCTCTTGATTTTCGTTATCAAAACGTGTTCAAAATTAAACAAAAATACATCTAAGATGCTTACCTTGCTTCCTACTTTCCCTTTCAAGTGACTCTTGGCCAAGAAAACCAAGAAATTGTCCTCTGGGAGCACGTAGAAGTTGGTTCCTTCAAACTGAAAGTGAGATCTGCAGAAGAAAAAGTGACAACGAAGGTTTTCGTTGGCTTCCAAAATTAGACTTCCAAACCTCCTTTGTTGGCCAAGTTAAAATCAACCCAAGCTATATGTATACTAGTTTGGGCTGCAATTCATGGCTTTCCTCATTCGTCTCTCACGTTTCTCAAAAACACTCGCTTTTCCTCACTCGTGACCAACCGGGCTCAACACTTAGAAAAATTTTCGGAATTTCTTGGCCCGCCAGGAGGTTGGTTTTCGGGGGGCTTTAGGAGACCTTCCCGAACTCCATTTGGGACGTGCGACCTATGGATGGAAAGACCTTTGAGTGAAGTTTCACTCTCTAGTTGAAGGTTTTGGCTAATTTTTGCCGCAGGTGGGTGAAAATTTTGTTTTTCTCTCTCAAGGTCGATCTGGAATTTCTGGGTTTGGGTTTCTGGAGTTGCTTCTGAGGGTGTCTTTGGGGAACGATCCCGAGCTCTCTCCTCTCTCCCTCGTCTCCTCTCTCTCTTGTCTCAAAAGAGCATGCTTCGTAGATGTTATCCCCCGAAATCATCAATCCCTTGGTCAGCTTTATGTCCACCTGCCAAGCCCACCAACTGAGCAGTCTACCCACTTTCTGACTTAGCCAAAATTTTGAAGTCTTGCAGCTGTTGAGTGTGCGGGTTTTGCTGCGACTTTCCCGTGCATTCAGCAGCTTATCCCTGGCCAATTTTCGTCCACTGGCACTACTCATTATGGTCTTCAATCACGTGCAAAGATCAGGCTGGATGGGCGGCTGAATGGGATATGGTGGGGCCACCAAGTTGCTTACTCAGCAACTCCGAAATGAGACCAATTCGTGGACTAGGTTTTGGTAGCTCGTTTGAGTGCTTTAATCCATCAATTTGGCTGCAATTTTTTATTAATTAGCAAGCTCATGTATAGTAGTTTAAGATCTTGGCTAGATTTAATAATTTTACTCACTCAATATTGCAAGAAAATCCCTCAAAGTTGGCCATTTTCTTAGCCGAAAATACCCATTCCAATGCAAATTTGGTCCTTTTCGCCCGATTTGATTGATTCGAGTTGGCCCAAGTTCAATTTCAACTTAATTGGTGACCAAGACGATGATTTAAGGGTTCGGGCAAAATTTTGCAAAATTTGCGAATTGGTCCCTCAACTTTTGGAAATTGCAATTTGGCCCCAATTTGCCATTTGAATTCCAATCTGACCTCCTGGGCTTGGCTAGTCACATTTAGATCATTGGCCCCAAGTTTTTTTTTTCTTTTTTTGGTTTTTTTATTTTTTTATATTTTTTTATATTTTATATATTTTCATTTTTTTTAAAAGTAAAAATATCTTCCATTTAAAACACCATATTAAATGTCTAGATAACCTATATGCAAGAATTTAACTTGAAATATTTTTGTGGAAAAACAAGTTCCCATTTTTTTTATTATTATTATTATTTTTTTTGGAAATGATTTTTTTGGGCAAAAATTTAGGTGTCGACAGTACAGATCTAGCTATTTCTTGGATCATTCAAATTTGGCTGGAAACTTCCTTGCAACCTCCATAACAATTGACTGGTCAACAGCAGAGAGTGGTATACAAGTTAGTGAGGCCTTGAGATCTGGAATGTAGCCTCATTTTATAGTGGCCCTTGAGGTTTTGACACTCTTGCCTGAGGACGACTTTTGTCCTTGATGACTCGGGATTCTTACGATGACGCAATTTCTATATTCTTTCAGTAATGTATTTTCTTAGGTTTTTCTTAATGTTTTCTTTTCTTGGATTTTACCTAGCTTCATCCATCACTTATTTCATTGAGACCTTGCTAATGTGCTTTAATAGTTCATGTTCGCAATCCTGCTCACTATCCATTTTAATGCTGCTCCTGTGTGTAAGAGCTATTAAATATCGAACAGTTCATTTCAGGTGATAGTGTTGATCTTCTGCTCGAAACTTATAATGCTGTAAGGAGCTTTAACATTTATATTAGAACCTCTCTGGCTTACATTTTATTTTCATATTCATAGGTGCTAGATTTGATGATGAAAAGTCATTCCTTGTGTCGCAAATGAGCCTGGAGAAGAGGTTTGGCCAGTCTACTGTCTTTGTGGCCTGTACATTTATGGAGAATGGTGGCGTTCCTCAATTCATAACTCCAGAAACCCTTCTTAAAGAGGCTATTCAAGTCATCAATTGGGGTTATGAGGATAAAACGGACTGGGAAGTGAGGTATGTGAGCTTATTATAATATTTATTCCATGAGAGTGTTTGTTGTTTAAGAGAAAAAGATACATGAGTCATGGGCTAGCAGATCCTTGACCACATAATAAGCCATGTGGCGTCTAGCAAGTCAAGAAGACATCGAGCTAGTCTTCATTCTATAGTTGTTCCTAAGAATAGTATGATGAATAGCATCATTGTATTATGCCATACTACAACCAGCTTAGCTCGAGCATTCAAACCCTTGAGCAAGATGCACGAAACATTTTAGGCATGACAATTAGTTTTGGCCTGCTATGGCCTCATAAAGAGAGTAGTATAAGCTTTTGACCAATTTATGCATGAGAGGCCAACCCCGCCTTCGGAGTTTCTAGAGTTATAATTGTTCAATCTTAGAACTCTTAGCACAAACGTCCTAACGCCACCCCCATGAACCAATTGTATCATCCTTTCTACATCACTTGCTCTTCACCTTGACGCCACAAAGTTCCACTCTCAAGGGTATATGAGTATGAGAGAATTCGGTCCGTGACATTCTCCCCTATTCAATTCCACAACACCCTTGTTGCAGGCTGTTTAGTCACTTCCTTACGTCGCTTCAGTACCATAAATGCTGCTCGATCGGGTCTTACATGAATGGTGGACGCTCGCCCAACGAACAAGCCATTACACTCCATTAGTGTCTTCCGCTGATCAAAGCTGCTTGGGTATCTTTGGTCACTCGTGCTCTCCCTGATAAGTGTGGCATTTTGAGCCAATTGCACTTTTCGTAGCACCCTCTTTCTCCTACTAAGCTTCTCTTGATCTTAGCAGACCATGAAGATTTCTCCCCTTGTTCAAAATGTGGTAGCAAACCCATCTTAAGATTTGCCAATTGATCCGAGAACCTTTTTTTTTCCTATTCAATGAGTGATTCGGTTTCTTCCTGTACTCCCATTGTCTTTCAAGAAGCAAGCCAAGACTTGTACCTTGTCTGAGCCCCTTTTGCTTTGGCAATTCACTCTCCGCCATCATAGGATCAGGTAGACCATAGGAATTCCTTGAATTACCATATCTATTGGAGGGATTATGCCCCGATACCATTTTTCATGGGTTGATAGATCCTTGATTGTGAAATAGCCAACTCGGCACTCGGCGAGTTGAGAAGACATCATTCTATAGTTGTTCATAAGAACAGTATGATGAATAGTATCCTAATTTTTATTCAAAACAAGTAATTTTCCAACTTGGTAGGTCACTTTGTAAGATGAAATTTGACTTGTATTTTAGTATTTCTATTGATGCCTCTCTTTTTTCCTCCAGTATTTTGTTCGATTGCTTGAACACGATCTATCTTTTGCTTGTAGTGTAATCATAAACCCCATGGAAGATGTCCTTCCCTGAGAAAGTGCCAAGATCTATTCCTAGTTCCCATTATGCAAAACCACATCAAATAAAGCAGAATGGTACTTTCACATGCTCGTGAACATTATCCAAGCAAGGGATTCATGACTCTAAAATACTCACGAATACTAAAAATTAACATTTTATTTTTAGTTGATAAATTGATTCCAAATAGTAAGGTGTTTAACTTAGTGCTTCTTTAAAGTTCTCCATAACAAATATTAGGCAAGATGGTTAATTGAGGTTGAAATTCTTATCATGAGATGAAAATGAAAGGGTTCTTTGGGAAAATTTTTAAAAAGCGGGCAATCATACCTTGAAATACCATCTATTGTTCAAAAACTTATATATTTAGAATGACCCGTATTCCAATAAAATTGTCACTATTAGAAAGAATGAATAACGAAGCAATGCTAATAATTGAGACCAAAACCTGGATATAGAAACTTATTAGCGAAGAGTCAACACATATTTGGAAGTCACGAGAATTAGATAAAAATAGGTCTTGGTAGTAGAGATTTATGAGTTTGTCATGCATGGAAAATGCCAAGTAGGCGAACATGCCAAATAGGCAAAAATCCGATGCTCTAACATCGATGCCACCAAAGACAAGCCAAGGAATTGAAGTACATAAAGAGCATCTCCTCTCTGAATTGCCCCATTGTTTTCAAGAAATTGTTTCCAGACAAACTCTCTTTGGGAGGCCAGTTTAGGATGCGCTTAAATAGTCATCTTGAATGCGCATCAGGAATTGAGAGTTTGTTCGGAAACAATTTGTCGGAAACAATGGGGCAATTCAGAGAAGAAATGCTCTTTATGTGCATGATAGTTTGCTGCAACTACACAACCCATCAATTCCTTGGCTTGTCTGTGATGGCGTCAACATTGGAACATCAGATTGCCTATTTTGCAAGCCCATAAATCTCTGCTATCAAGACCTTATTTATCCAATTCTTGTGACTTCCAAATATGCCGACTCTTCTCTAATAGGTTTCTGTATCTAGGTTTTGGTCTCCATTATTAACATAACTTCGTTATTCCTTTTCTCTAAGAGTGATGGTTTTATTGAAATATGGGTTACTCTAACTATATATATAAGTCTTCGAATTATAGTTGCTATTTCAAGATATGATTGCTTGCTTTTTGAAATTTTCTGAACCCTTCCATTTTCATCTCATTATAAGAATTTACACCTCAATTGACCATCATGCCTTATATTTGTTATGGAAACTTTGGTGAAGCACTAAGTTAAGCACTTTATACTATTTGAAATCAAATTATCAATTGAAAATAGAATGTTAATTTCTAGAGTATTCATGAGTATTTTGGAGTCGTGAATCCCCCCGCTTGGATAATGTTCATGTGCATGTGAAAATACCCTTTTGCTTTATTTGATGTGGTTTTGCATAATGGGAAGTAGGACTAGACCTTAGCGCTTTCTTAGGGAATGACATTTTTCATGGGGTTTATGATTATACTGCGAACAAAACGGTAGCTGCAACTAGCAAGTGGTAGCTGCGGCATACATGGGTGAAAAGCACCTACTAGTGATATGGACATTTGTGTCCACTATCCACGGTCCACTATGCTTGAAGAGGAGCAAATTTTCAAGAGAAAAATTGGATGAGATATTTGACGTTGGCTTATATTTGGAATCATATTAATAGGGGTGACATTCACACTACAATTCACATGTGTACATTTTTGGATCCAAGTGTGTATATGTGTGTATGGCCACATGCAAAAGAAGGCGGGGTGACATTCACAGACAATTCACGTGTAGATTTTTGGATCCAAGTGTGTGTATATGTGTGTATGGCCAAATGCAAAAGAAGGTGTGCACCATATGTGAGTATATGTCCTTGCATGTGATGTCATTTGCGCGAGTCTGGCTAAATGAATGGTAAAACATGTTTCCCCCAAATTATAATGCTAGTTTTATCTCAAACAAATCTTGGAGTATTGCACCGCTGTGTCTCATGTCTCATGTGGTGTATTTGGAGACGATGCAACAAAAGAAGATTAAATGGGTATGATCCTTATTTCTACTATGTTGAATATTTGTGCTTGTTTTTTGTATTCATGCTCGAATAGTACCTATCATTTAGTTTAAGTAATTCTAGATGTTTCCTTTTTTCTCTTTGCTCTTAGGAATCTCCAATTAACAAGATTGGATGGTTCAAAAAGTCATTATCATTCCTCAAAATAATTAACTTTTAATACCTTAGATGTAGCTGGAGTTGCTTTGCACCTACTAGGATTGCCTATTTGTAGAGAAGGCATATCTTGGTCAATGATCACTATGGACATTGCAGGATATTGTATATTGTAAGATTAAGAAGAACTTCTATAATGAATGATACATAGCTGATGACAAATGTTATAAGATAAAGGATGATGGTATAATTAGAGGCTATAGCACAGTTTTTGCAGTGAAAAAAAAACCTTTTAAAGGAATACTTCATTTAGTTAACTACAATCAAACATCAGGAAAATCATGGTTAAAAAGTTCTTATTTGAGTGTCCTATTATTTATGATTGAAATAGTTTCTTTTATATTATGACATTTATCAAAGATATCAAGAATTTCAAATGACAACTTGCCAATGCAATGGATTGTACTTTTCTTTTGCATTTTCCTAATTGCCAGGTGATTTAAAGTAGCCAATGACAAATCCTTTGAATATGTAATATAGCACTGAAAATAACTCTAATTCACAAGTTCAATCTAGATTGGTACCTCTGAAAATATACATCATCAAATAGCTAGATTCCTAGCTGCATTATGTCCTTTATTTGAAGATCTTTCTAATAAGCTTAAGTGGATAATACCATTTTAAAGCAAGTTTGGAACTAGATGTCAAACCCATAAAGTATAAAAGGGAGAAAACCAAAAAGAATTCTAGTATGTGTAACTACATATTTTTAAGAAAGTGAACCACACTTATGAGAAATCTCATTATAGTTGTTCAATAAGCTAATTGTCTCATGTCCATTGCTTTGCTTTACTTAAAGATTCAATGAAGGGGTCACACATTGAGGAAATGCTCCTTGTTTCTAAAAAATATTCAAGGAAGTGGTTTTACCCTTTTAGTAACAACCAAACCATCAGCAATAAGTGATGATGTCATCCAAACATGTAAGCATATCAGTAATGCATCCAAAGGTTTTGAACCTAGTCATGCAGCTAGCAAGACAGCAAGGGTAGAATAGGATGTTAGAGTTATCACTCTTGCCAACATAAGAAGTCTCATGAACACATGCAAGTATTCATTTAGAATTAATAATATTCTTAAATTTTAGAAAAGAGTGTTTTGCAATACAAAGAGGAAATAGTTTTTTGTAACACAGAGGAACACATGGCCATAAAACTATGAGCAAAAAAATGAATACTAATAATTTATTTGCTCATTGTTTAATACAGAAAAAGCCGCCACAAGAACAAATTTGATTATCTTTCGTGTTTTGCAAATTATTCTTTTTTGAAATTTGAGAAGATGAATGCTTATATTTATTCACAAGACTTCTTATGTTAGCAATGATGATGGCTTTCACATCCTATTCTACCCTTGTTGCCTTATTGGCTATACGATTAGGTTCAACACCTTTGGCTGTGTTTCAGATATGTTTACAGGTTTGGACAACATCATCACCTATTGTTGGTGGTTTGGTTGTTGCTGGACAAGTAAAATTGCTTCATTGAATACTTTCTTGAAACAAGGAGCACTTCCTTAGTAGGTGACACCTTCACTAAATTTTTAAGTGAAGCAAAGCAATGTAAATGAGATAATTAGCTTCCTGAACAACAAAAATGAGATTTCTCATAAGTGTTGTTCACTTTTTTGAAAAATGTTGTTTCACATGTGAAAATTCTTTTTTGTTTTCCCTCTTCAGTACTTTTTAGTTTGATATCTAGTTCTGAACTTACTTTGCTATGGTCATTATCCACTTGAGCATATTCAAAAGTTCTTAAATAGATGACAAAGTGCAGCATGATATCTAAGACTAAAGGAGACGGGTAATATTTTAGAGATACCAATCCTAGGTTGAACATCTGCGTTGAAGTTATTTTTAGTGCTACTATAGCATATTTAAAAAATTTGTCGTCGGCTTCTTTTAACCACCAAAATATTAGCAAAACACAATTTTATTTAAGTACGATCCATTGCATTAGCAAAGATTCTTGATATCTTTTTAGGAAAAGGTCTTAACATAGAGGAAATTACTTCAATCATAAATATTAAAACACTTGAATGGGAACTTCTTGGCCATGATTTTCATAATATTTGATTTTAGTAATTTAAGGAAGTATGTCCCTTTGAAAGTTTTCTTATTCGCTGCAAAGACTGTGCTATAGCATCCTTGTATGTGCCAGTGAATCATCCATTATCTTATAACATCTGCCGTCAGCTCTGTTGATCATTATAGTTGTTATAATGTGCAATGTCCTGCAATGTCAATAGTGATCATTTACTAAGATATCACTTCTCTACATATAGGCAATCCTAGCAGGTGCAGATGCATTTGGGGAGTAAGATTATGACAAAGCAACTACAGTTGTGTCTAGTGTGTTAGAGGTAGTTATTATGAAGAATAATAATAACTTTTTGAATCATCTTGATCTTGTGAATTAGAGATTCTTGAAAGAAAGAGAGAGAAGGAAACATCTAAAATTTGCTTAGACTGAATGATAAACAATATTCGAGCATGAAAATAAAAAAAAAAAACATGTGCAAACATTCAACATAGTAGAAAGAAGCCTCGTACCTAATTAATCTTATTTCGTTACATTATCTCCAAGTATACCGCATGAGACAAAGCGGTGCAGTACTCCAAAATTCTTTCTAAGATAAAAATAGCACCATATTTTGGGAGAAATATGTTTCATCAAGATATTCATGACTCACGTGAAGGGTATCACCACATGCAAGGACACATACTCACATGTGGTATACGCTAGCTTTTTCAAGTGGCCCTACACAAACTTGGATCCGAAAATGTACAAGTGTGAACTATAGTATGCCTGCCACCCCTATTAATATGATTCTAGATATTAGCCAATGTCAAATATCTCATGCTATTTTTCTCTTGAAAATTTGCTCCCCTTCAAGCATGATGGAGAATGGACACATGTCCATATCACTAGCAAGGCGGTGTGTTTTTCCACACATGAAGTGTTGTAGCTAACACTAACTGGTTGCTAGCTAGCATTCTAATTTCAAAAATATTAAATCATGCAGATAGGATTTGTTCTAAGCTTAAGCCTCATTGTGATTGTTGGTGTTGGCCCGAGATTTGAATTCTCAAATGATGTCAATGTTTAACATCTCATTTTGTGGACATTCTAGTATGTTCTCTCAAGTAGTTAATACCTTACAATATAAGTTTTTTTTTTTTTTACCTAGATTGAGTAAATCATCTTCATGTGTATAGTAGTTTGTTACAGCTACATAGCCTATCGGTTCCTTATGACGTCAACTTTGAAGCATCAAATTTTGCCTACTTCGCATTTTCTATGGCAAGCCCTTAAAACCCTACTATCAAGATCTACTTTTATCTAGTTATTGTGACAGTCTAATACGTTGACTTCTCTAATAATTTGTGCACGCAATTTTTAGTCTCTTTTATTAGCAGTGCTTCGTTATTCCTTCTCTTTAAGAGTGACAATTTTATAGGAATATGGGTCATTTTGACTATGGGTCTTTGAACTATATATGGTATTTGGAGGTATGACAGCTTGTTTTTTTGAATTTCCAGATAAACTCTTTAATTTTCATCTTATGACAAGAATTTCCACCTCAATTGACCATTTTGCCTTATAGTTGTTGTGAAGAAGTTTGGTGAAGCACTAAGTTAAGCATCAAACTATTTGAAATCAATTTATCAACTGGAAGTGGAATGTTAGTTTCCTGTATTCATTAGGAGTATTTTGGAGTTGTGAATCCCGCACTTGAATAATGTTCATGAGCATGTGAAAATACAATTTTACTTTGTTAGATGTGGTTTTGTAGAATGGAAACTAAGACTAAATCTTAGTGCTTCTTCCACAGCATTTATGATTATGCTACAAGCAAAAAATAGATCTTGTTCAAGCAATCGAACCAATTACTTAAGGAAAAAGATGTTTACACTTGATTTTAGCCGGTGCTTTGACCAAAAAGTCAACTTTGAGTTAAAATTTGCATTTTTGCATAAAAAAAAATCCTAAAATAGTCTTAATTTCACTTTGGCATTGAAAATTTTCAAAAAAAAAAAAAATCCAATTTGATCAATTAATTGACATTTTAGTGAATAACCACTAAAATGTTGACTTTTAATCAACACTTTGACAACAAAAATAAAAATTGAAAATTTTCAAAACCTTCAAATCATCTTCTTTTTACTTTAATTCGAAAAAATCGATCAAAAAATCAATTTTTCCTATTTATGGATTTAGGATCAAAATCGATCAAAAATAAAATTAGTTCATTTCTAATTATTTTTTAGGATAACTCCTTTCATTCTTCATGGTTGAGCAATTACATGACCACAAGGTCATCTTCCAATTTAGGGGCTCTTATCGAATTCTTCAATGTTGAACAATTACAATTTCAATAAGATCATTTTCTTAGTAGCAATCCAAATCTGGTATCAGCTTTGCTAAATTCACATGTGAACATTTCAATTTGATAAATTTGATCTATTTGAAGGTTTCAAAATCAAGCTAATGTGATCCGATTGATCTAATTGGACTTGGCCCATTCTAGACTAGAGTTCAAATAATTGAGCTTCAATTTGGCCAATTGGATTAGGATTACAATTACAAATATGGGTCTAGCAATGAAGTTAGACACTTTGTGTGCATTTGATTGACCTAGATAATCTAATTGCAATAAATTTGATCCAATTTATATAGAAATTATAAATTTCATTTAAATTGGACAAAAAATAAAAAAATAGAACAAAATTAGGTCTAGAAGAATATTCCTAAGCACATAAGGGGATATTGGCTAGGAATTGTACACCTCATCAATCCACGTGACTAAATTTTAGCCAACCTCATAATTGCTTAGCCATGAAGAATATTCCTAAGCACTTAGAAATATTGGCTAAGATTCAAACTTATGGAGGTATAGATTCTCTCGCGCATGCATGGGAGCAAGAGGCCAAAGCTTTGCTTGCCACTTATTGGCTAGTTGTCACCTTACTCTGGCGAGCCACCACCTCACTGATGACCACCAAACACCCCCTAGTCCGATCACAACCTTTGCCGGACCAAGCCACCGTCTAAGCATCCCATCCGGCGGCCTTCACCTCTTGGTCCTATCCATGTGATTCAAGCTAGTGATTCGGTCGGCGATTTTAGCCATCCAAACCGGTGGTCCGAAGACCTCATTCAATGAGCCAGATCGTACAACGCCAATCCTTGACCTATGCTTGAGCATATCACAACCGCGGCTGTGCTAGACTATTGCCAGAAGTTTCCAATCAACGGTCATCTTCTCTTTGAGCTCAAGGATGTGTCTGACGCTAGTAGTTGAGCCAATTAATTTAGTCTTCTAACCTGGCAATCCAATAACTTGGTCCAACGATCTAAATCTTACAATGCTCATATGTCCACGAAGCTACCTTGGCCGAAGCTTGGTTAGAGTCCCAACGATCTCGTCCGATTTGCTCTATTCTTTTGATCCTTCCTTAATTGATCATTTCAAGCTTGTTAGGCCATTTTCTCACACTCGTCTTCGTGATTTGGATTCAAAACTTTGAAGAGCTATTCTTGGTTCCATGATCATTGATGGCCGAACTAGCTCTATTGAGCTTCTAGGTGTCCAAAATCAAGGTAGGTTGTCTTAATCTCCTTTACATTAGTCCGATGAAGCGAGATCTTCTATGTTTGATTCTAGGATTGACAATAGGAGTTCGGGGTTAGGACTTGCATTAAAAATGTTTAGAAATAGCGATTGGATGAGTTGAATCAATTGCCAAATGTTTTAAATCATAAGATTCTTAACTTAGTGCTTCATCAAACTTCTCTACAACAAATATAAGGCAGAATGGTCAATTGAGGTGGAAATTCTTACCATGAGATAGAATTGAAAGAATTCATCTAGAAAATTCAAAAAAGCAGACAATCATACCTCTAAATACCAACTATAGTCCAAAGATTAACATGTGTAGTCAAAGCGATCCATATTCCAATAAAACCGCCACTCTTAGAGAGAATGAATAATGAAACAATGCTAATAATAGAGACCAAAATCTGCACATAGAAACTTATAGTGAAGAATCAACATGTTTGAAAGTTGCGAGAACTGGATAAAAGTAGGCTTTCGTATCAAAGATTTAGGGGGTTTGTCAGGCAAAATGCAGAGTAAGCAAAATTCAATGCTCCAAAATTGATGCCATTGAAGAAAAAAGCAAGTAACTGATGGGTTGTGTAGCTGCAACAAATTGTTATGTACATAAAGATGATTTACTTAATTTAGGCAAGAAAATTTTACTATAAGACATCGAGTTACTTGAGAAAACATATTGGAATGTTCATAAAAATGAGATGCGACACATTGACATCTTTTGAGAATGCTCTAAGTTTGAATCTCAAGCCAACACCAACAATCACAGCAAACCTCAACTTAAAAACAAATCCCATATGCATGATTTAATAATTGTGAAAGGAGAATGCCTAACTAGCAACTAGCAATTAGCAATTTTAGCTATTGCACTACATGGGTGAAAAGCATGTCACCCTGCTATTTGTGTCCACTGTCCACTATGCCTGAAGAGGACAAACTTTTAAGAGGAAAGTAGGATGAAATATTTCACATTGGGTAAAATCTAGAACCATATTAATAGGAGTGGTTGCCACACTATAGTTCACGCTTGTACATTTTCAGGTGCAAGTGTGTGCATATATGTATGGCTACATGAAAGAGCAGGTGTGCACCATATGCAAGTATGTGTCCTTGCATGCGGTAATGCCTTTTCCATGAGTCTGGTCAAATGAATATATGGGGGAAACATGTTTCTCTTGAAATATGATGTTAGTTTTATCTCAAAAAGAATCTTAAAGTATTGCACCACTTTGTCTCATGTGGCGGACTTGGAGACAATGCAACAAAAGAAGATTACATGGGTATGGTGGTTCTTTCTACTTTGTTGAATATTTGTGCACGTTTTTTGTTTTCATGTTCGAATACTGCTTATCATTCCATCTTTAGCAATTTCAGATGTTTCCCTTTTTCTCTTTGTTCTCGAGAATCTCCAATTCACAAGATCAGGTGAATATTTGTGCACGTTCATAGGACTTCTTATGTTGGTAAGAGTGATAGCTTTTACATCCTATTCTACCCTTGCTGCCTTGCTTGCTGCATGTTTGGATTTAACAACTTTTGGTTGTATTTTAAATATACTTGTAGGTCCATACAACATCATCACTTATTACTGGTGGTCTGGCTATTGTTAGATAGGTAAAACTGCTTCATTGAGTACTTTTTAGAAATAAAAAGCACTTCCTCAATGTGTGACATTTTCATTGGATCTTCAAGTGAAGTAGAGAAATGTCCATGAGGCAATTAGCTTCTTGAACAATACGAATGAGATTTCTTGGAAGTGTTCACTTCATTGAAAATATGTAGTTTCACAATTAAAATTCTTTTTTCCCCCTTCTATATTTTTGAGTTTGATATCCAATTCCAAACTAGCTTTTTAATGGTCATTATCCAGTTGAGCATATTAGAAAGATCTCAAATAAATGACAAAGTGCAGCTTGGTATCTTAGACCAAAAGGAATGAGTAATTGAGTTACCAATTTTGGTTGAAACTTGTATTTGAGTTATTTTTCAGTGCTAGTATAGCATACTTAAAAGATTTGTCATTGGCTTCTTTGAACCATTTAGTTATTATCAAAATGCAAAAGGGAAGAACGATCCATTACATTAAGAATAGTTGTCATTTGAGTTTCTTGATATCTTTGATAGGAGAGTCTTCATATAGAGGAAACAACTTCAATTATAAATATTATAACACTTAAATGGGAACTACTTGGCGATGATTTTTATGATGTTTGATTTTAACAACTAAAGGAAGTATGTTTCTTTGAACGTTTTCTTGTTCATCGCAAATGATTGTACTATAGCCTCCTCATATGTGCTCCTGATTATACCATCGCCCTTTATTTTTTTAACATCTATTGTCAGCTTTGTATCGATCATTATAGAAGTTTTTAATGTCCTACAACGTCAATAGTGATCATCGACTAAGATATCACTCTTACCAACAAATTCTCTACAAATAGGCAATACTGGTAGGTGCATTTGAGGTGAAAGATTATAACAAATCAACTGTAGTTGCATCAATGGTATTATAAATACTTATTTTGATGAAATAATAACTTTTTGAACCATCCGACATACTTGGATCAAAAAATGTGCAAGTGTGAGAGTATGGTTGCCACCTGTATTAATATGGTTCTCGATATCAGTCAATTTTAAATACCTCATCCTATTTTTCTCTTGAAAATTTGCTCCGTTTCAAGCATAGTGGGCAATGGACAGTGGACACAAATGTCTAGATCACTAGCAGAGTGGAGTGGTTTTCACTCATGCAGTGCCATAGCTAACACTTGTTGGTTGTTAGCTAGGCATTCTAATTTCACAACTATTAAATGATGTAGATAGGATTTGTTCTCAGCTCGAGGCTTGCCGTGATTGTTGCTGTTGGCTTGAGATTCGAATATGGAGTATTCCTTTAATGTCAATGTTCAACATCTCCTTTTTTTATGGGCATTTCAATATATTCTCTCAAGTAACTCAATCTCTTATAGAAAATGTTTCCTCCCTAAATTGAGTAAATATTCTTTATATGCATAATAGATTTTCGTAGCTACACAACCCATCAGTTCCTTGGCTTTTGTCTTCGATAGTGTCAATTTTAGAGTATTGAATTTTGCCTACTTTCCATTTCCATGGCAAACCCTAAATCTCTACTACCAAGACCTATTTTTATCCACTTCTCTTGACTGTTGACTCTTCTCTAATAAGTTTATGTATGAAGATATTGGTCTCAATTGTTAGTATTGCTTGATAGTTTTGAAGATGGGTTGCTCTGACTATAGATATGGGTCTTCGAGCTATAGCTGGTATTTGGAGGTGTCATTGCTTGCTTTTTGAAATTTTCTGAATGAATTCTTTCATTTTCATCTCATGACAAGAATTTCCACCTCAATTGACCATTCTACATTATATTTATGGTGGAAAAGTTTGATGAAGCATTAATTAAGCACCTTATTAGTTGAAATCAATTTATCAATTGGAGGCAATATGTTGATTTTCAGTATTCATTAGGAATATTTTGGAGTCATGGATCCCCACTTGGATTGTGTCATGCCCCGAACCTCGAGCGTGTGAACATCCCTCGACGGTCGATAAAATTTGCGACGTCCCAGGATGCGTCGCCGACCCATTCATTTTATTACACATGCAGAAGCGTATAAATAATCCCCAAACAACACAGATATGTGATAGAAAAGCAGGATACAATTTTTCACAAAACACTTTTATAAACAAACCAGGTTTATATAGAATACTAGTCTATAATCAAAAGCCTACTCCAAAAAGAAGAGTCACCAAGCCATTTAGGCACACGACTCCTCAACCGAAACCTCCAAGGCCTTTAGGGGTTTTGGGTCTTCTACGACACCATCATGGGGGTCAGCTACCCCCTCACCCGCCGTAGCGTTGACCGCAACGGCGGGGATGTCGAAACCCTATAGGGGACCTTCTCAAATCCCATTAGGCTCATGGCGGAACCACGCCCTGAACCGATGAGATACCAACTGAGGTCGGCCCTCATCGACCAAGATGGTGGTCACTATGAGCTCATGGAGCTAGAGACTCTCGGGGACAAGAACGTCGGTACTTTGCTTCGTATACCCCCTCAACTGTCCAAGACATACTAGAGGGATAGCCATCTACGGACTTGAAAAAGTTAAACCCATGATGGGGTGAGACGATGTCTCAGCGAGTTCACGCCCTAAACCCCGATTAGGAAGAAAATACGCCTAGAGGTTGTCACGCTCCGACCTTCGAGCGTGCGCCCATCTCTGCTTGGTTGATTAAATAGCGACGTCCCAGAACGCATCGCCGATCCATTCTTTTTTATGCGCAAACGAAAGCATATAAATAGATCCTTAGACAATAAAACAATGGGATAGAAAAGTAAGGCTATATTTTTCAAACCTAAAAAGCCACAACCACACTTTTATACAAACAAACCTCATAATATATGTTACAATACTATTAGCAGAAGTCGATTCTATCACACATAGGTCCATGACTTAGGATTTGTGAAACAGGGTGGAGGTCTCAATCTTCGTCGGGGTCATACTTAGGATCTTCCTTTGGATCCTCCTCCGACTCTTCTTCAGGGTCCTCTTCAGGGTCCTCCTCCTTGGGTTCTTCTTCTGGATCATCCTCCTCATCGACAATTACTCCCTCTTCGATGCTCCAGTTGGAACTCACGTCAGAGTATATCGGAGATTCAAGATCGCCAAGCTTAGGGTCTTTTGCATCTACTACCGATCAATTCTTAGGATCTGTTGTCCCCTTCCCAAACGCTTCCTCTAAAACAAACAGGGGTACATCACCTTCCAACACGGGACCCTCCCTTCGCCCGTCATGATACTCACAATACCATGACCGATACTTATGGGGCACCTTATTGGGTTCGTTCATGTCCACCCAGACGGTGGATTCCACCAGTACATATTCCAGACCTTCGGGGTGAGGGTGAATCAGAAAGTGATATCCTATCTCAGTGATCTCTTCGAGTATACCAAAATGCATGGGAGGACGAGGAGGTGGAGGTGCTGCCATCTAGGGGCCTGAAATATTATCCTACAACGGGGTGAGACGACGTCTCAACGAGTTCTACCCCCTAAGACTCGATTAGGAAGCCAATACGCCATAAGGGCTACCTATGCTCATCACGGGTCAGAAGACTTGCCTTAGCCTTAGATTCCACTTGCAAGTCAATTCAATTCATAAACTTGCAATCATATCATTCAATCAGTTCGGATCGATTCATCGATCAATCGACTCAGTCGATTACATGTCATTACAACCCTTTCTTAGTCGGCTCATCTCATACTATCTATAAAGTCCGTTCATATTATGACTGCTCACTGCTAAACTGATAAATAGATAGTATAGCTCGCTTTTGAGATGCTCGGGTATACTGCTCTCTGCTAAGCTGCCATATCGCCCTTAGGTTGATATAGTATACAAACATTGCTCAATCTAAGCTGATAAGGTATACTGCTCTCGACTAAGTTGACATACTGCCTGTAGCCTGATATAGTATACCGATATACTGCTCTTTGCTAAGTTTACATATCGTCCATAGGCTGAAATAGCATATCAATATACTACTCTCTGCTAAGCTGACATATCACCAGTAGGCTGATGTAGTATATCCTTCCAAACATACAACCAATTTCACAATTTTGTCAATCCCGATAAAATAGCCATGTGTGGATACACGATCGACCTTAGCCAAAATATAATAATTTCATTTCCACAAATCCCACCATTTTCTCTAGTCCACCAAAATATTTTTGGCGCTGTCAACTGATACTTGGTTATTTTCTAATTAATTACCAAAATTAATTAATTTAGGAAAATAATCCTAAAATCATAATTAAATCAATTCTGCACAAACTAAAGCTCGAACAAATAAACAGAGAGTACCACTGTAATTAGCATAAAATTCCGGTCACCGACTATCCCAGTCTAATTTTCGGAATATAAATAATTAATTAAATAATTACTAAAAATATAAAATAAATGCCAATAAATCCAACTTAGGCCCGTAATACCTAATTGGATGCCGAAACGGACCCAGAAAAATTCCGAGGTTCGTTCAATAAATATTAGAACATATTCACTTACTAATTACACTAACAATTTGTCTAACATGGATCGATAAGGCACTAAATTAATTATTTTACTCTAATCTAACCACCTAATCACACTTAATTAATTCTAATAAGCCCCTAAGCATCATTAACCTACTAAGTGAGGTTTAGTGAGTAAAACTCACTTGATTTGAGATCCGACCGGATCAAATCGTCGGGAACGCGACGAGGCTCAACTTTTCCAAAGACGGACCTAACAACCGAGGCTCGGAACCACTTCAAAACAGGCCTAGAAGTTGCTGGAAAACCCACAAATCAGCCTCTGTTTTGAGCTGCAAAATAGAGTAAACAAGCTGGTTATGGCGAAGCAAGACCGATGGAGGCGGCTAGGGTGCTCAGCGGGTTGAATGACGGCTCCGGTAGGCTTCCACGGCCACTCACAGTGGCTCATGGTGGACCAGACGTCCACAACAACCTAATGGATGCATGACTAGGTGGAGATGACGGCATGAGGGAGGTGGAGTAGCAGTGGTGCAATGGCGAGGCAGAGACGTGACAGACGGCGTGCGGTGGCGTTGTGGCTGGTCCGGTGTGGCTGAGGGACTCTGGCTGCTTCTCTTGGCCTGCTGGTGTGTGAAATGGAGGGGAATGTAGAAGCAAAGCTGGCCGGTTGCTTTAGTGAGGAAGAGACAAGAGGACAAGGGCTCCACCAAGGCCATTTCTTCTCCTCCATGGTCTCCTTGACCAACCACAGCCAAGCATGGAATCCTTGGCCCTTAATGAGCCACCAATGCTCCCCCTTGCAACCTTGAAATGGTCTAAAACCATAGGGAATGGGGGTATACGAATTTCCTTTGGTTTCCTCTTAAGTAGCCATCAATTCTTCCTTGAATCAACACAAACCGGCCTCAATAAATTCAATTGGTACCTCGATTATCAAATTGTAATTTTTCCCCACCAATTGATCCATCTTGCATCCCACTTGCACGATCAAAAATGGCCTCGGCCTTTTTCTAAGCAAAAACAGCCCTAAGACGACTTTTTCCCAATCAGTCTCGGGTTGCAAAAAAATCTTTTGAGACTAAGTTGACGCTCCTAGAATTTATTGTGACATGATATAATCTTCAATTTCTGAAATCGGACTCAAATTCACAGTTAATTTCCATTCGGCACGTTTTTAGCATAACCTAGGCTACCAGGTAACTTTCAGAAATTTTTCAGTGCAAATGACCCGTAGTCGATTTTCTTTGAGCCACAATAAAGCCACTCGACACATTAGCGACTCTCGGTTGTCGTGAAAATCTCGAAGATTCAAATATGGACACAGGGTACCAAAACAATAAGATAATTAGTCTAGTACCAGCCGACGAGAATTTTCCAATTTAGTGGTGTCACCCACGATTAGCCACACATCTCCGTCGAACCAACCCATCTCTGATCTCAAATCGATTTTTTAACTGTGTTGTAATGGCCTTTAAAGATGAGCACGGTCGAAAAGCCGATTCCTGATCGAATTTTCATGTCTATTGCCTTAAAATTCCTTAATGGCTTCCCTGGATAGTCTAGTTATCTCGAGAGTGATCAGTTTTAAGAATAGCCCTATAGACGTGTCAATAAAATGCTTGATTTATTCAATAGAAAACAGGATTGAAAATATGGGATGTCACAACAATAGTCTAACCACACATCACACAAGACTCACCTCGTCTCAGATCATTCCTGCACTTCAATACAGTTCATATCACATATCATTGCATTAAAAGCACTCATCAATCGGGATGTCTCAACTTATATCACAAACAATTACAGGGGTCCCAATTATAAGGCTAAATCGTTATGACACGTCCCATTCCATGCCACATAATTTTGTCCCATAATCAGGCGTGTCAATTTCAATCATCCATGCGTCCCAATTGATTATGACCCAACAACCACGGCCGACTCAACAGTTAGCGGTCTTCCGGCGTAACCGGGTGTCGTCTCGCACCATCGAGCACGGCAACGTCTACATCTAGAAGGCATTCCACAAAGGAGCATCGGCCCAACCTCCACTGCGACCGGCATCGGTTGACTTGGGGCATTCCCGAAGGAGCATCATCCAGCTAAATAGCTCATAATAGATTCTCATAGCCATCACACAATCATTCAATCCTGGCCAAGGACACCGTGCATTGCACTCAAATGTCTCAATTAAAATGGTGAATTTGGCATATTTTCTTCATATTAAAAACACCCAATAAAATAATCGTGTGAGTACACAGTCAGTTTGAGTCATAAAAATCGGTATCCTTCCTTTTAAAACCTCACTATTTAATATAGTACTTAAAAATATTTTATTGTCAAAAACCGACACCCGGTATTTTCTAATTAAATACCAAATTTAATAATTTTGAAATAATTACTCAAAATTAACAATTACACTCAATTGCACAATTTAACAATCAATTGCATAAACTAAGCACACCACTGTAATCAGCACGAAATTCCGACTACCGGCTATCCCGGTATAATTTTCAGAAAATATTAAATAATTAAATAAATAAATACAAATTAATTAGATAAATGCATACTTAGGCCTAAAACACTAATTTAACTGCCTAAACGGGCCTAGAAAAATAATGCACCTATCTAATTAAATACTACAATATAATTAACCCTTAACTAATCTAATCTAATCACATAATTAGCCTAATTAAGTAATTAAATCACTAATCAATATAAACTAATCACCTAAGCCATACTTAAGTTAATCTACTTACCCGCTAAGCATAATTAACCTCATAAGAAAGGTTTAGCAAGTAAACTCATCGGATTAGCGGGCCGGTGAGTTCACGGCGACGGCAACGCGACGGTGAGCGACACTCGAGTCTATGGCGACGCCAAGGGAAGTTCGGACGGGCTCGAAAAAGGCCCACGGAGTCTCAGCTTGGGTTGAGACTCGGCTTCTGCTTACTAGCTGGAATGGGTGGTCAAGGGGGCTAGGATGGCGGAAAGGGGCAAGGCGGGCAGCTAGGTGGCGACGACGGGTCTAGGCGAGGCTTCGGACGACTGGACTGCGACAGTGGAGCTTAAGCAGAGCTTCGATAGGGACAAACAGAGGTGGCTTGGGGCTTTGGGACGGTGAGGACGCAAGCAGAGGCAGGCGCGACGATGGGAGGCTGGCGGGCGGCTTGTGGCTGCTTGAGCGGCTGACGACAATGGCGAAGGGCTCGAGCGACTGCTACTGGTTTTCCTCTTGTTCTTGGCTGGATTCTTGAGCTCAAACAACAACAATGGAGAAAAGCAAAGGCAAGGAAAGGGGACCACCAGGCCTCCAAAGTCTTCAATAAATATCCAAATCACTCATCACTTGGCCCCCACTTGTTGTTGCCTCAACCTCAACCACTTTCCTTCACAAAACTTCCCTTAGAAGCCACTTAAGTTGTTGAAATGTTGCACACCCCCTTGGCCTACGAATTTTGAACATTTCCCCTCTAATTCCAACTAAAATCCTCTCCAATTGGACTTAATTCAAAGGCTAAAATTCCAAGGTAAGTGCCCACATCAAATTCCACATTTTTCCTTGCAAATAGAACCAACTTGAATGCCAAAAATTCACACAAAAACGACCCTTTAATTTTCCCGGTCCAAAAACGCCCAATCTTGAATTTTCGCCAAAAACTCGGGTTGAGGATGACTCGACGTTCTTAAAATAAATCGTGACGTGACATGATAGAATTTATTGGGTTCAATTTCGCGGTTAATTTCAACCGGACGTGATTTTAGCGTGATCTAATCTACCAAGTAACTTTTAGGAATTTTTAGCGCATTTGACCCGTGGTCGATTATTTTCAAGCCACATTGTGCATTTTCGACTCATTGGCGACTCTTGGTTGTCGTGAAAATCTCGAGGTATCAAATACTAGCACAGGGTACAGAAATAACAGAAAAATCAGTTTAGTGCCGTTCGACGAAAATTTTGCAATCAGGTGGATTCATCCACACTTTAATCACATGCCTCTGTTGATACGACATATCTCTAATCTCTGATCGATTTTGATGGTGCCGTATTGACTCTTGCAGATTAGTACAGTTAAGCAGTCGATTTCTAGTCGAATTCTCAAGTCTATTGCGTTTAGATTCCTCAACGGCTTCACTTGATAAATTAGTTATCTTGTGAGTGATCAACTCAGAGAAAAAGACTATAGGTACGTTGATGAAACGCCCAACTCATTCAATCGAAAACAGAATCAGAAAATCATGATGTCACAGATAGTGTTCATGAGAATCAGAATGTACATTTTTTTTCTTTATTTGATGTGGTTTTGCAAAATGGGAACTGAGATTATTGAACCTTTGTGCTTTCTTAGGGAAGAACTTCTTCCAAAAAGAGAGATTGTGTTTAAGCAATTGAACAAAATGCTGAAGGAAAAAAAAGGACACTAATAGAAAGACTAGAGTACTGGTCAAATTTCATCTTACAAAGTGACCTACCAAATAGGAAAATTACTTGGTTTTAGAAGGCAAAGGTAAATCGCCAAGAAAACTATGAAAATGATTATCTTCAAGCTTTATCTCTTCTGCTAACTACACACAAAGACAAATTGCATCAGACATCTTCCCCAGCAATATAATTCTTCACTCGCTAATAGCCATGTGTCATGGACCGGATTTTTCGGTACTCACAGACCCTTATAAGTGGAGTTTTGTGGCTTCGGGGTTAAGAATGAATGATGTAGAGGAGATAATACAATTTCACCTAGTTTTGTATTGTCGACACCTGATTTTTAGCTGATGCGTCATTAAAGGTATACACTTGATATTAGGGTTTTTGATTGCAACAAAATCCATTTCTCTAACCAAGAAGAGTTTGTTCCACATTTTCTTGCATTGGCCATTCATTTCACCTCATTTCCTTTTCATTTTCAACATAATCTCAACAAGTTAAAGTATTGAATTTCGAGTTGACTTTTCTATCAACCCTTTAACCAAAAAGTTTGATCGAAAAATCAACCCTAAGTCAAAAGTTAGTTTTTTTGCATAAAAAGTCCCAAAAAGGCCTTAATTTCACTTTTGCATTGATAATTTTCAAAAAAAAAATCAAAATTTGACCCATCAATTATTACTCACTAAAATGTTGACTTTTGGTCAATACTTTTGATCACAAAAATTGATTCAAAAACTCCAAATCAACTTCTTTATACCTTCATTTCATTTAAGTATAATTTTTTTTTTGTTGCAAAAAATGGATCAAGAACCAATTTTTTCCAATTAATGGATTTTTTTTTTAAAATCGGCCAAAAATAAATCGTTTATATCTAGTTATTCCAATTAATTTTTAGGATAACTCCATTCATGACATTTAATCACGAGGTCATTTTACATCTAATTTTCAAACCAATACTGGAATCTTGCATTTGGAGTAAAAATCTTCAATTTCGGCCCTAATTAGGGGTTCCGATTGATTATTCATGATTTTCACAATTACATCTTCAATGAACTCATTTTCTTAGTGGCAATCCAAATCTAGCATCAATTTTGGCAAAATTCACTTGGGATCATCTCAATCTAACAAAATTCACTTGGTATTGCAAAATAAAGCTAATATGGTCTGATTTATCTAATTTGACTTAGCCCATTTTAGAATAACATCCATTTAAATAATTGATTTTCAATCTGGCCAACTGAATTTCAATTACAAACAACGGTCCAACTTGCGATGTCATTTTAATAGGGATCGATTGGATTAAGGCAATTCATGCACAATTAAACCAAATAGGACCATCCAATTCTATTTAATTTGATTCAATTCACATAGAAATTTTAAATTTCATTCAAATTAGACAAAATATGGAGAACAAAAATTGGACATAGAATGCACTGGTTCAACTCGGTCAAGCTCAGGTCAAACTAGTCCATCCTAAGCAGCCAAGCTCTAGCCGACATTGACCAGTAGCCATTTTTCGACCAAAATGAGGTGGTTGGTGATCCATTTGGACCAGCCAAGCTTTGGCGGGTGACTAGCCCCCCTCTCTCTCTCATTTCAAAATTATGAAAGTTCCATTTGTGAAATTACTAAAATGCCATTGCCTAGTCATCAATCCAAGTGAGATCAAATTTCAGCTATCCATTAGCCTATTCATCTTGGTCATTGAATTGTACACTTCATTAATCCATGTGATTAAATTTCAGCCAATCAAATAATTGCTTAGCCATGAAAAATATTTCTTAACACTTAAGAGATTAAAGGATTCAAACCTGGGAAAGTACATATTAAATTTTCCCACCAAAGTTTGGAGGGGGGCTCATTTTGATAAAAGACTTCTCTCTAGCCTCCCTCAGGCGTTCGTTGGCCTTACCTTGACCAACCACCTCATCTCCGATGACCACCAAACACCCCCTGAGCTAGTCACAATCGCCACCAAGCCAGATAGCCATCGGGAGTCGCCGATTGGTGGCCATTCTCCTTCAAGCGAGAGACGTGCTCCGTGCAAGAGTAATAGTCCGACAAGTCTGACACACCATTTGTTGTAGTGGCCGGAGGTCACTACAACCCCTAGTCTACTGATCACTACAACCCCTAATCTACCAATAGTTGATCCTTGACTAGTCCTTGAACAAAATGAAAAATAAATAAATAAAGAGAGAAGAAAAATCAATAATAAACCGAGAAAAGCAAAAACCATTCATTTTGTTCGATCATCAACGCGACCGAACTGCTGCTCCCTTTGACCACACAAAAAAAAAAAGACTACTGCTCTCCCTCTCCCTCTCTCTTCGTTCAATGATCAGCACGAGCAAGCTGCTGCTCTCTTTGACCCAAAAAAAAAACAACTGCTGCTCTCCCCTGCTCTCTCTCTCTCTCTTTCTCTCGCTTCGTTCGATGATCAACGCGACCGAACTCCTACTCTCTTTGACCCAATTAAAAAAAAAAAAAAAACTGCTTCTCTCCCTCTCCCTCTCGCTCTCTTCGTTCGGTGATCAACGCGACTGAATTACTGCTCTCTTTGACCAAAAAGAAAAAACTACTGCTCTCCCTCTCCCTCTCTCTCTCTCTCTCTCTCTCTCTCTCTCTCTCTCCCCTCATGTCTTCGTCGTCACCAGCCATTTCCTCCATGGAAGCTCTTTGATCAGGAGGTGAGGCCACACTGCTGCTACCGCGACCTTCATTGAGGTCCTATATACGTCCACCAGCACAGTCGCCGGCCAGCTCTCAGCTGATCCCGTCTTCTTGTCTTCCTTCCTTCCAGAATGAGCGACAAGGCGCAGAAGCGGAACACCAATTGTGTCTTCTTCCTGGCCTCGCCTCTCACTAGCAAGAAGGTCAGTCGATCATCCCCCATCGTGATTTCTTGCTAATCAAATTGCGCACCATGCTCGCGGTTCTCCTCCCGATTGGCGTCTGCCTTTTGCTGCCGTCTTTCCTCACTTCGGATTGTATTGCTGTGCTGGCGAGAGTCTGTACAATTAGCATGCTGTCTTTAGGGTTTTCTTTACATGAATTGAGTAGGTTGATGTTTGAGTTGGAGTGGATGACGCGGTCGTGTTCTATGTAGTGCTTTCTGATTCGCTGTTCTTCTCAGTGAGCTGATGTTGTTATTGTGAGCGTTCGCTGTAAGCTCCTTTGAAGGGGGTTTTTCGGACTCTAGTTTCGGGTGGCATGGTTGTTATTTCTTCATGTTTATTGCCTAAGAGATGGCTTTATTTTTTACAAGTTGTTCCGGTGGTAACGTAATGTTGCCTTCGATTTTCAGGGGCTTGATTGTGTGTTCCCGACATTTGTAAACCATGTTTTAGGCTTCCTTCATGATAATTGAAGAGTACATTGAGATCTGAAACATATAAAAAAAATTCGAGTCGAAATGAGTTGGTTTACTATTTTTCATGGATTTTACAAAATTTGGGATTTTCTCGAATTTGATCTTCAAGGACAGAGCTTGAACTTGTTCAGTTCGGTTTTGCAAACCTAAATAAGTTCGGGCCCCTTTTTGCAAAATCTTTAAACTGGAAAGCTGTTCATCATGGCCTTTTTAGTTAATACATGAAGTTGCGAGTGCTTAATTGCAAATTTAGAGGGGTCTAAATGAAATAAAACTGGTTAAAATCGACAGGCTTCCAAAACAGATTCTGTTACTACAGCTATGTGAAAATCGAATTTTCTATACCAATCTGTTAAGAATCTCAACATAGAAATTTGCTGTCAACATCCGTTCTAACCACCTAAAAAATTTCGTACGTATTTGTGGTTGCTTACTATTTTACGGAATTTTTCAAAATCTGGACCCCAACCGGTTTGGGTGACGGACCTCCTGACATGAGTTGGATTTTTCGGGTAAAATGGTCTAAAATCAGGTCAAGATGTCCTGTTAACATTTAATCCTTGCATCCTAAGCTGTCTAAAGACACGTAAACAAATCTAATTGGTGGTCGTTTGATGGTTTAATCGAATTTAATCCCAATTGACTCAATTTCTGGAATTAAATGAATGAGCGATCCTCAATTGGCTCACTTCCATTGATTGCTTGTTTGAGAAAAAAGGCAAGGCTTTTTAGCCTAAGTGTATGCTTTATTTCATGTGTATGCATGTATATATTAGATGAATGTTTAGAGTTATTGCAACCTACCGAGGTGAGGAGTCCTCTAATGGATAGATTTAAAGGCATTTACTTACAAAAAAACGGTCTGAATGATTCGTACAAATGGTAGTCTCGAATGGACTTCCATTTGCTAAAACTGCAAATGGACTTTTGATTATAAATATGGATTCTCCCAAACCTATATCTCAAGTGACAAGAGTTCATTCTAAAGTTCTTTAGACAACCTAATATGTTAATTTGGAATTGCCATTAATCTCGTTTGGGGGTGGGGGGGAATTGACTGGGTTACCTAAACGAGGGTCGGGAGTACTCTTCGATTTCCACAAAACTAGATATCATAGGTTCAAAACGAGATATCATAGGTTCAGGGACCTAAATTTACGTTAATATTTATATTAACACAATTTCAGCACTTAAAGTGGCTTGGTTGTTACCTAAAGTTATCATGCATTTGCTTTTAGCATTTTTGTACAAAATCGTTCAAAATATCGCTAAGTGACTACACATGGAGTACCTAAACGAGGGTCGGGAGTACTCTTTGATTTCCACAAAACTAGATATCATAGGTTCAAAACCAGATATCATAGGTTCGGGGACCTAAATTTACGTTAATATTTATATTAACACAATTTCAGTACTTAAAGTGGCTTGGTTGTTAACTAAAGTTATCATGCATTTGCTTTTAGCATTTTTGTACAAAATCGTTCAAAATATCGCTAAGTGACTACACATGGATGGTTCATCAAGAAACAAAGATATTCTATGTACATGAAAAGAAAGGCTCATAACTTGTTGGGTATTTATTACAAATTTGAATTAAAAACCTGAGCCATGGTCATGATCAAATGGATACAATGAAAGTAGATTGGCTATTGATACCTGATTTTTTGTTGACACATTGATGAAGGTAGAAAACTTGAGGATAGGGTTTCTAATCGCGATCTGCTTTTTCGAACAAAAAGCATCATTTTTCATTTTTTTTTTCTTTTGTTTTGTCATTGTTAAACAATTTTTCATTTATTTCCATCGAAAATTCATAAAAGTCAAACAGTTAATTTTCAGGTTGACTTTTTGGTCACCATTTGACAAAAGTCAACCCTGACTAAAAAGTCAACCCTAACATCCCACGATACTCTGGTTTCCAAACGACCGAGAAGGTCGGAGATTGCGGTTGTGCTTTCGACCAGGTTTCGGTCTGCTACCAGAGCAGGGCAATGCATCGCCCTCCTCCCTAGTCTCACGCTCTCGCTCTCACCTGATCGCTCATTCTCTTGAAATCTCATCGTTCAGCGTCATTACTGGATTGGATCAGGGGCATAAGGCCATTCTAAGCAACTGGACAGCCATGGCGTTCTTCCAAAGCTTGATGTGGAATATCGATCTGCAGTTAGTTTTCTGATTAAAGGTCTTGCTAGTTTATTTGCTTCTGCGTGCCGTGCACCATCCGCATGTACTTCGATCTCAAACTTTCGGGACATTTTAGAAAGGAACTTGCGATCATTGAATTAATTTGATTTTCGAGACCTTCATGCTCACGTGAGATTTTTCTGCAAAGGAGTGATCCGTTTCCGGGAATTTTTTTTTTTTTTTTGAATAGGAGAATCACGATCCATGGAGAGAGCCCATGAATCGAATTGAAGTTGTTTGTGATTCGTGTAATGCTATTAGTTTTCTCGCAACTCCATTAGTCTATGCGGTTCCTTTTATGCTGTAGTTGTTCTTTCCGGGAAGTCCTGCTATTCTTGGTGACCAAGAAGAAGATGCCGATTGATGTTTTTGGGAGAGATTTTGATTACTTAGAAAATCAAAATCCAAACCGGAAGACCGAAGAACACATCTCGGGTCGGCACACGTGGTATGGAGAGAAGGAGGATGCAAGTGCCCCAAATTTGATATGGGGGTTTCTCACAACCGTATTACTCGACTTACAAGTGGCCAAAAGGTATATTATTTGAGCTTAGGGGGTGCTGGTTTTCACGTTGCCGTTGTTTTAGAACTAAACATGTCTTTGCATCGTTTACAACGCTTCAGGTTTCTGGGGAGTTATCTGCTGCTTCACCTGAACGCCTCTCTGTGGCATCTCCTGATGTTGGTGCTGGGAAGCGCATCCATTCTCTACCTTCTGTAGCTGATGCTAATCAATCGCGTACTTCGCTCTTGTTATTCACAAACATCCTTGTCTCTACATGGTTGTAAACCCTAGGTATGGTGCATATTGGTTATTGAGGGAATTTGATTCATCAGGACAAAACGATGTTGCCCGGAAGGAAAGGGTTGATGGCTGGAAAATGAAGCAAGAGAAGAATGTCAATGCCCAGGCTACTTCTGAAAGAGGAGGTGGTGATGTCAATGCCAAGCACCGATGCGCTTGTGGATGACTCTTTACTGTGAGTCTCTACGATATTAAGCTTAGTCTTTTTTTTTGCTTAGTATTTCCTACAGTCGAATTTGGCACGTGTCGGGCTAAAAGTGACGCTGACCATTTTCACTAACTTTTCCTTTGTTGATGTTTCTTAATTATGCGGTTGTCTCTGTTTTCAACCAAAAAAGCTGTCAACATATATCGAATTGCTAGAAATTCTCAAAAATTTTCCTGACGCATGCTTTCCATTAGTATCTATAAGTACCGGTGTAATAATGTAACTGTCACTACTTTTTAATAAATCGTTCAATCTGTTAGTCGTGTTCAGTCCTTGGCTGCATTCGGCATAAATATTTTTCTTATTCCGTGGGAATGACAAAGCCAGGCTACCAAATAACAAATCCTGTGACCAATGCCTATGCTCTGTGGTTAATATCTGTGATATGTGTGGTATGGTTTGCAATTTCTTTGATATTGGATCAGTTCCCAAAGTGGTTTCCGGTAAACCATTAAACGTATCTTGACAGACTAGCAATTAGTAGTATCACTACTTCATGAATCTGGTAACTTAGGTTTTTCTTATCACCAACTTGTTTTGTCAGATCAGAATTTTTTGTGAAACTTTACATGGATATAGGCACGACAGAGAAGGAGAACCATCACAGTTAGCTGCTGTTGTTGGTACTGTCGACCCACTAAAGAACATCCTCTAGTGACAGCAAATACAGCATTCTTCGTTCTTGCAGTTGACTACCCAGTTGACAAGGTCTCATGCTATGTATCGAACGATGGAGCTGCTATGTTAACTTTCGAGGTCCCTTCTGGAACATCAGAGTTCGCAAGGAAATGGGTTCCTTTTGTAAGAAGCATAGCATAAAGCCTTAAGCCTTGAGCCCCCGAATGGTGCTTCACTCCGAAAATCGACTACTTGAAGGACAAAGGTCATCCATCATTTGTCAAATATCACAAAGCTATGAAGGCATGAGTTTAGATCAGAATCTTGATAGTGTTTTGCAATCCCTTTGCACATTGCATCGCTGTGGCATGTTTGCATTTTCATGTATAGCACAGAGAGTATGAGAATTTAAAGTCCTCATAAGTGGACTTGTTGCCAAGGCACAGAAGGTTCCCGAGGAAGGATGGATAATGCAAGATGGGACTCCATGGCCTGGAAAAAATACGAGGGACTGCCCCAGAATGATTCAGGTCAATTTATAATTTTTGGAATGTATCTGATATTGTGATTGAGCTCATAAAATCGTACCCACCCCGGATTGATTCAGCTTAATTTGTAGTTAAACTATGAGGTAGCAACACAGCAATCTCTCTCTCTCTCTCTTTCTCTCTGAGAGTTCAATGGTGCTGCCACTGAGCCTCATATGCCACCAACCATAACATAAATCTTCGTCGGAAATCTTCTCCTCCACCCAAATTACTTCAGCAACAAAATGTGAAAGCCTTAAAACTTTTATTGTATGGGAAGTTATTTCTTGGTAGGCCCTGATTCTTTTTTTCTTTTCTGTTTCAAGTTGTTGCATTCTCTTCACAATCAATTTGAAATATATCATCTGATTTACCGATACTTATCAGAAAGTTACAATAATTATGATTACGTATCGACTGACTTAAAGTTTGTGATTATATCCACTCCATGAATTTGCCTTCCTAATGTAACACAATGGATTAGTTTCTTAAATTTTTTCTCTTCGATAATGCAAGTATACATCAGGAAATCACAAGAGCCGAAATGCTACTTGGAATACTTTATGTTTTTTGGATAATGCTTTTTTTTTTATACAATGCGACATTGGTGATGTTGTCAATTGGATAATAGTATCATTTAACTTCTATTACTAAATTTGATGGAGTGGAGCTCTCATGATAAATAAGTATGAAACTTATAAAAAATTCCAGGTTATTATATAAAGTTTGCATATCTTAAGATCTTATGGTTCGATTTTATAAAGTTCTCTTCTCATGAATATCATTGTCTGTGGCAGATTTCTCTTGTTTCCTATCGTGCTGCGTTTTAAAGGCCATGACTCCACATCCAAGTTCTCTTGACTCAATTATGATACGGGTAAAACTGTGGTTCCTGGATCCTGGAAGCAGCAATTTTTTTTCCTACTACAACATTTGCATTACTCGCCTGCTGTCATGTTTTCTTAGGGCAAAGTGGAGGTCTTGATGCTAAGGGTAATGAGTTGCCACGTTTGATCTATGTTTATTGTGAAAAACGTCTAGGCTTCCAACTTCACAAGAAAGCTGGTGCCATGAATGCTCTTGTGAGTAGATATGTCTGTTAATTATGGATGTTGATGCTTTCATGCTTTCTGTTAAATTATTGATCCAATTTCTAGAAAGTTCAAGATAGATTTGAGCTAGAAAATTTAAGAAAAATTCTAGAAGAGTCTACAAAATTATCTTTGCAAATGGCAGAGATATTTGCCTTAAAAAAGTCTATTGTTCAAGAAAAAAATCGTAAAAGAAACTCTAGAAGATGGCCATAAGTCGGTGGAGTACTCCTATAAATAGGGAAGGGGGGGAGCGTAGTAGACTAGAGCAAAAAGGTAAGCTCTTCCCCTTCCTTTGTACTACAACTAAATAAAAAAATAAAATAAACAAACTTTCTTTTGTTCCCTTATACTTTTCTTCTACCACTCTCTTTTACACATTTTTATTATTACTTTACCCTTGCCCACTTTGTTCTTAGTTCTTTTGCTCTCTTGGTAGTTCACACACAAAACACACTTGCACACACATTAAACACATGCTTCCGCAAAACATCCAACACTTTCCTTACCTTTTGTCTTATTTTATATTCAGGTGAGAGTCTCAACTGTCCTCACTAATGGACCTTTCTTGTTGAATCTTGATTGTGATCACTACATAAACAACAGTAAGGCATTGAGAGAAGCCATATATTTCTTGATGGATCGTAACCTTGGGAAACATGTGTGTCATGTTCAATTTCCGAAGAGATATGACGGTGTTGACAGAAATGACAGATACACCAATCGTGATATTGTGTTCTTTGGTTTAGGCTCTTTGTCTCTTCATTAAAATACATTTTCTTATGTTATGTCCAAGATTGCTACTTGCACTGACATCATAATCACGTCCTCCGCTGAAGCGAGTTCTTTTGTTGTGGACTAAGATTAAAACACTCTTCAGCTTCCTTGCATAACTCATTAGGCGGACATTCCGTCTTATGATCTGGACAAGTTTAAGAGGTTTGGATGGCATCCAAGGTCTTGTTTATGTTGGAACTGGGCGTATGTTCAATGGAACAGCCTTATATGGTTATGAAGCTCCTCACAAGCCAAAGCATAGAAAGTGAGGATTTATGTCTTCTCTCTGTGGTGGATCACGAAAGAAAGCAAGATGAAGTAAAAAGGTTTTTGACAATAAGTGGCAAACATGTAGTTCCAACTGTGCCTATATTCAGCTTGCAAGATATAGAAGAGGTTGTGGAAGGTACAGATCTAGCTATTTCTTGGATCATTCAAATTTGGCTGGAAACTTCCTTGCAACCTCCATAACAATTGACTGGTCAACAGCAGAGAGTGGTATACAAGTTAGTGAGGCCTTGAGATCTGGAATGTAGCCTCATTTTATAGTGGCCCTTGAGGTTTTGACACTCTTGCCTGAGGATGACTTTTGTCCCTGATGACTCGGGATTCTTACGATGACGTAATTTCTATATTCTTTCAGTAATGTAGTTTCTTAGGTTTTTCTTAATGTTTTCTTTTCTTGGATTTTACCTAGCTTCATCAATCACTTATTTCATTGAGACCTTGCTAATGTGCTTTAATAGTTCATGTTGGCAATCCTACTCACTATCCATTTTAATGCTGCTCCTGTGTGTAAGAGCTATTAAATATCGAACAGTTCATTTCAGGTGATAGTGTTGATCTTCTGCTCGAAACTTATAATGTTGTAAGGAGCTTTAACATTTATATTAGAACCTCTTTGGCTTACATTTTATTTTCATATTCATAGGTGTTGGATTTGATGATGAAAAGTCATTGCTTGTGTCGCAAATGAGCCTGGAGAAGAGGTTTAGTCAGTCTACTGTCTTTATGGCCTGTACATGTATGGAGAATGGTGGCGTTCCACAATCTACAACTCCAGAAACCCTTCTTAAAGAGGCTATTCAAGTCATTAGTTGGGGTTATGAGGATAAAACGGACTGGGAAGTGAGGTATGTGAGCTTATTATAATATTTATTCCATTAGAGTGTTTGTTGTTTAAGAGAAAAAGATACATGAGTCATGGGCTAGCAGATCCTTGACCACATAATTAGCCATGCGGCATCTAGCAAGTCAAGAAGACATCGAGCTAGTCTTCATTCTATAGTTGTTCCTAAGAATAGTATGATGAATAACATCCTTGTATTAGGCCATACTACAACCAGCTTAGCTCGAGCATTCAAACCCTTGAGCAAGATGCACGAAACATTTTAGGCATGACAATTGGTTTTGGCCTGCTATGGCCTCGGAGAGTAGTATAAGCTTTTGACCAATTTATGCATGGGAGGCCAACCCCGCCTTCGGAGTTTCTAGAGTTATAATTGTTCAATCTTAGAACTCTTAGCACAAACGTCCTAACGCCACCCCCATGAACCAATTGTATCATCCCTTCTACATCACTTGCTCTTCACCTTGACGCCACAAAGTTCCACTCTCAAGGGTATATGAGTATGGGAGAATTCGGTCAGTGACATTCTCCCCTATTTAGTTCCACAACACCCTTGTTGCAGGCTATTTAGTCGCTTCCTTGCGTCACTTCAATACCATAAATGCTGCTCGATCGGGTCTTACATGAATGGTGGACGCTCGCCCAACGAACAAGCCACTACACTCCATTAGTGTCTTCCGCTGATCAAAGCTGCTCGGGTATCTTTGGTCACTCGCGCTCTCATTGATAAGTGTGGCATTTTGAGCCAATTGCACTTTTCGTAGCACCCTCTTTCTCCTACTAAGCTTCTCTTGATCTTAGTAGACCATGAAGATTTCTCCCCTTGTTCAAAATGTGGTAGCAAACCCATCTTAAGATTTGCCAATTGATCCGAGAACCTTTTTTTTTTCCTATTCAATGAGTGATTCGGTTTCTTCCCGTACTCCCATTGTCTTTCAAGAAGCAAGCCAAGACTTGTACCTTGTCTGAGCCCCTTTTGCTTTGGCAATTCACTCTCCGCCATCATAGGATCAGGTAGACCATAGGAATTCCTTGAATTACAATATATATTGGAGGGATTATGCCCTAATACCATTTTTCATGGGTTGATAGATCCTTGACTGTGAAATAGCCAACTCGGCACTCGACAAGTCGAGAAGACATCATTCTATAGTTGTTCATAAGAACAGTATGATGAATAGTATCCTAATTTTTAGTCAAAACAAGTAATTTTCCAACTTGGTAGGTCACTTTGTAAGATGAAATTTGAATTGTATTTTAGTATTTCTGTTGATGCCTCTCTTTTTTCCTCCAGTATTTTGTTCGATTGCTTGAACACGATCTATCTTTTGCTTGTAGTGTAATCATAAACCCCATGGAAGATGTCCTTCCCTGAGAAAGTGCCAAGGTCTATTCCTAGTTCCCATTATGCAAAATCACATCAAATAAAGCAAAATGGTACTTTCACATGCTCATGAACATTATCCAAGCAAGGGATTCATGACTCCAAAATACTCACGAATACTAAAAATTAACATTCTATTTTCAGTTGATAAATTGATTCCAAATAGTAAGGTGCTTAACTTAGTGCTTCTTTAAAGTTCTCCATAACAAATATTAGGCAAGATGGTTAATTGAGGTTGAAATTCTTATCATGAGATGAAAATGAAAGGGTTCTTTGGGAAATTTTTTAAAAAGCAGGCAATCATACCTTGAAATACCATCTATCGTTCAAAAACTTATATATTTAGAATGATCCATATTCCAATAAAATCGTCACTATTAGAAAGAATGAATAACGAAGCAATGCTAATAATTGAGACCAAAACCTGGATACAAAAACTTATTAGCGAAGAGTCAACATATTTGGAAGTCACGAGAACTAGATAAAAATAGGTCTTGGTAGTAGAGATTTATGAGTTTGTCATGTATGGAAAATGCCAAGTAGGTGAACATGCCAAATAGGCAAAAATCCAATGCTCTAACATCGATGCCACCAAAGACAAGCCAAGGAATTGAAGTACATAAAGAGCATCTCCTCTCTGAATTGCCCCATTGTTTTCAAGAAATTGTTTCCAGACAAACTCTCTCTGGGAGGCCAGTTTAGGATGCGCTTAAATAGTCATCTTGAATGCGCATCAGGAATTGAGAGTTTGTTCGGAAACAATTTGTCAGAAACAATGGGGCAATTCAGAGAAGAAATGCTCTTTATGTGCATGATAGTTTGCTGCAACTACACAGCACATCAATTCCTTGGCTTGTCTTTGATGGCGTCAATATTGGAACATTAGATTGCCTATTTTGCAAGCCCATAAATCTCTGCTATCAAGACCTTATTTATCCAATTCTCGTGACTTCCGAATATGCCGACTCTTCTCTAATAGGTTTCTATATCCAGGTTTTGGTCTCCATTATTAGCATAGCTTTGTTATTCCTTTTCTCTAAGAGTGATGGTTTTATTGGAATATGAGTTACTCTAAGTATATATATAAGTTTTTGAATTATAGTTGCTATTTCAAGATATGATTGCTTGCTTTTTGAAATTTTCTGAACCCTTCCATTTTCATCTCATTATAAGAATTTACACCTCAATTGACCATTTTGCCTTATATTTGTTATGGAAACTTTGGTGAAGCACTAAGTTGAGCAATTTATACTATTTGAAATCAAATTATCAATTGAAAATAGAATGTTAATTTCCAGAGTATTCATTAGTATTTTGGAGTCGTGAATCCCCCCGCTTGGATAATGTTCATGTGCACGTGAAAATACCCTTTTGCTTTATTTGATGTGGTTTTGCATAATGAGAAGTAGGACTAGACCTTAGCGCTTTCTTAGGGAAGGACATTTTCCATGGGTTTTATCATTATATTGCGAACAAAATAGTAGCTGCAGCTAGCAAGTGGTAGCTATGGCATACATGTGTGAAAAGCACCTGCTAGTGATATGGACATTTGTGTCCACTGTCCACAGTCCACTATGCTTGAAGAGGGGCAATTTTTCAGGAGAAAAATTGGATGAGATATTTGACGTTGGCTTATATTTGGAACCATATTAATAGGGGTGACATTCACACTACAATTCACATGTGTACATTTTTGGATCCAAGTGTGTATATGTGTGTATGGCCACATGCAAAAGAAGGTGGGGTGACATTCACAAACAATTGACGTGTACATTTTTGGATCCAAGTGTGTGTATGTGTGTGGCCAAATGCAAAAGAAGGTGTGCACCATATGTGAGTATATGTCCTTGCATGTGATGTCTTCTGCGCGAGTCTGGCTAAATGAATGGTAAAACATGTTTCCCCTAAATTATAATGCTAGTTTTATCTCAAAAAAATCTTGAAGTATTGCACCGCTGTGTCTCATGTCTCATGTGGTGTATTTGGACACGATGCAACAAAAGAAGATTAAATGGGTATGATGCTTATTTCTACTATGTTGAATATTTGTGCTTGTTTTTTGTATTCATGCTCGAATAGTACCTATCATTTAGTTTAAGTAATTCTAGATGTTTCCTTTTTTCTCTTTGTTCTTAGGAATCTCCAATTAACAAGATTGGATGGTTCAAAAAGTAATTATCATTCCTCAAAATAATTAACTTTTAATACCTTAGATGTAGCTGTAGTTGCTTTGCACCCTACTAGGATTGCCTATTTGTAGAAAAGGCATATCTTGGTCAATGATCACTATTGACATTGCAGGATATTGTATATTGTAAGATTAAGTAGAACTTCTATAATGATTGATACATAGCTGATGACAAATGTTATAAGATAAAGGATGATGGTATAATTAGAGGCTATAGCACAGTTTTTGCAGTGAAAGAAAACCTTTTAAAGGAATACTTCATTTAGTTAACTACAATCAAACATCAGGAAAATCATGGTTAAAAAGTTCTTATTTGAGTGTCCTATTATTTATGATTGAAATAGTTTCCTTTATATTATGACATTTATCAAAGATATCAAGAATTTCAAATGACAACTTGCCAATGCAATGGATTGTACTTTTCTTTTGCATTTTGCTAATTGCCAGGTGATTTAAAGTAGCCAATGACAAATCCTTTGAATATGTAATATAGTACTGAAAATAACTCTAATTCACAAGTTCAATCTAGATTGGTACCTCTGAAAATATACATCATCAAATAGCTAGATTCCTACCTGCATTATGTCCTTTATTTGAAGATCTTTCTAATAAGCTTAAGTGGATAATACCATTTTAAAGCAAGTTTGGAACTAGATGTCAAACCCAGAAAGTATAAAAGGGAGAAAACCAACAAGAATTCTAGTATGTGTAACATATTTTTAATTAAGTGAACCACACTTATGAAAAATCTCATTATAGTTGTTCAATAAGCTAATTGTCTCATGTCCATTGCTTTACTTTACTTAAAGATTCAATGAAGGGGTCACACATTGAGGAAATGCTCATTGTTTCTAAAAAGTATTCAATGAAGTGGTTTTACCCTTTTAGTTCAACCAAACCATCAGCAATAAGTGATGATGTCATCCAAACATGTAAGCATATCAGTAATGCATCCAAAGGTTTTGAACCTAGTCATGCAGCTAGCAAGACAGCAAGGGTAGAATAGGATGTTAGAGTTATCACTCTTGCCAACATAAGAAGTCTCATGAACACATGCAAGTATTCATTTAGAATTAATAATATTCTTAAATTTTAGAAAAGAGTGTTTTGCAATACAAAGAGGAAATAGTTTTTTGTAACACAGAGGAACACATGGCGATAAAACTATGAGCAAAAAAATGAATACTAATAATTTATTTGCTCATTGTTTAATACAGAAAAAGCCGCCACAAGAACAAATTTGAATATCTTTCGTGTTTTGCAAATTATTCTTTTTTGAAATTTGAGAATATGAATGCTTATATTTATTCACAAGACTTCTTATGATAGCAATGATGATGGCTTTCACATCCTATTCTACCCTTGTTGCCTTATTGGCTATACGATTAGGTTCAACACCTTTGGCTGTGTTTCAGATATGTTTACAGGTTTGGACAACATCATCACCTATTGTTGGTGGTTTGGTTGTTGCTGGACAAGTAAAATTGCTTCATTGAATACTTTCTTGAAACAAGGAGCACTTCCTTAGTAGGTGACACCTTCACTAAATTTTTAAGTGAAGCAAAGCAATGTAAATGAGATAATTAGCTTCCTGAACAACAAAAATGAGATTTCTCATAAGTGTTGTTCACTTTTTTGAAAAATGTTGTTTCACATGTGAAAATTCTTTTTTGTTTTCCCTCTTCAGTACTTTTTAGTTTGATATCTAGTTCTGAACTTACTTTGCTATGGTCATTATCCACTTGAGCATATTCAAAAGATCTTAAATAGATGACAAAGTGTAGCATGATATCTAAGACTAAAGGAGACGGGTAATATTTTAGAGATACCAATCCTAGGTTGAACATCTGCGTTGAAGTTATTTTTAGTGCTAGTATAGCATATTTAAAAAATTTGTCGTCGGCTTCTTTTAACCACCAAACTATTAGCAAAACACAATTTTATTTAAGTACGATCCATTGCATTAGCAAAGATTCTTGATATCTTTTTAGGAAAAGGTCTTAACATAGAGGAAATTACTTCAATCATAAATATTAAAACACTTGAATGGGAACTTCTTGGCCATGATTTTCATAATATTTGATTTTAGTAATTTAAGGAAGTATGTTCCTTTGAAAGTTTTCTTATTCGCTGCAAAGACTGTGCTATAGCATCCTTGTATGTGCCACTGAATCATCCATTATCTTATAACATCTGCCGTCAACTCTATTGATCATTATAGTTGTTATAATGTGCAATGTCCTTTAATGTCAATAGTGATCATTGACTAAGATATCGCTTCTCTACACATAGGCAATCCTAGCAGGTGCAGATGCATTTGGGGAGTAAGATTATGACAAAGCAACTACAGTTGTGTCTAAGTGTGTTAGAGGTAGTTATTATGAAGAATAATAATAACTTTTTGAATCATCTTGATCTTGTGAATTAGAGATTCTTGAAAAAAAGAGAGAGAAGGAAATATCTAAAATTTGCTTAGACTGAATGATAAACAATATTCGACCATGAAAATAAAATAAAAAAACATGTGCAAACATTCAACATAGTAGAAAGAAGCCTCGTACCTAATTAATATTCTTTTGTTACATTATCTCCAAGTATACCGCATGAGACAAAGCGGTGCAGTACTCCAAAATTCTTTCTGAGATAAGAATAGCACCATATTTTGGGAGAAATATGTTCCATCAAGATATTCATGACTCACGTGAAGGGTATCACCACATACAAGGACAGATACTCACATGTGGTATACGCTAGCTTTTTCATGTGGCCCTGCACAAACTTGGATCCGAAAATGTACAAGTGTGAACTATACTATGACTACCACCCCTATTAATATGGTTCTATATCTCATCCTATTTTTCTCTTGAAAATTTGCTCCCCTTCAAGAATAATGGAGAATGGACACATGTTCATATCACTAGCAAGGCGATGTTTTTTTCCACACATGAAGTGTTGTAGCTAACACTAACTAGTTGCTAGATAGCATTCTAATTTAAAAAATATTAAATCATGCAGACAGGATTTGTTCTAAGCTTGAGCCTCATTGTGATTGTTGGTGTTGGCCCGAGATTTGAATTCTCAAATGATGTCAATGTTTAACATCTCATTTTGTGGACATTCTAGTATGTTCTCTCAAGTAGTTAATACCTTACAATATAAGTTTTTTTTTTATAACTAGATTGAGTAAATCATCTTTATGTGTATAGTAGTTTGTTACAGCTACATAGCCTATCGGTTCCTTATGACGTCAACTTTGGAGCATCGAATTTTGCCTACTTCGCATTTTCTATGGCAAGCCCTTAAAACCCTACTATCAAGATCTACTTTTATCTAGTTATTGTGACTTTCTAATATGTTGAGTTCTCTAATAATTTGTGTATGTAATTTTTAGTCTCTTTTATTAGCATTGCTTCGTTATTCCTTCTCTTTAAGAGTGACAATTTTATAGGAATATGTGTCATTTTGACTATGGGTCTTCGAACTATATATGGTATTTGGAGGTATGACAACTTGTTTTTTGAATTTCCAGATAAACTCTTTAATTTTCATCTTATGACAAGAATTTCCACCTCAATTGACCATTTTGCCTTATAGTTGTTGTGAAGAAGTTTGGTGAAGCACTAAGTTAAGCATCAAACTATTTGAAATCAATTTATCAACCGGAAGTGGAATGTTAGTTTCCTGTATTCATTAGGAATATTTTGGAGTTGTGAATCCCGCACTTGAATAATGTTCATGAGCATGTGAAAATACAATTTTACTTTGTTAGATGTGGTTTTGTAGAATGGAAACTAAGACTAAATCTTAGTGCTTCTTCCACAGCATTTATGATTATGCTACAAGCAAAAAATAGATCTTGTTCAAGCAATCGAACCAATTACTTAAGGAAAAAGATGTTTATACTTGATTTTAGCCGGTGCTTTGACCAAAAAGTCAACTTTGAGTTAAAATTTGCATTTTTGCATAAAAAATCCTAAAATAGTCTTAATTTCACTTTGGCATTGAAAATTTTCAAAAAAAAAAATCCAATTTGATCAATTAATTGACATTTTAGTGAATAACCACTAAAATGTTGACTTTTGATCAACACTTTGACAACAAAAATAAAAATTGAAAATTTTCAAAACCTTCAAATCATCTTCTTTTTACTTAATTCGAAAAAATCGATCAAAAAATCAATTTTTCCTATTCATGGATTTAGGATCAAAATCGATCAAAAATAAAATTAGTTCATTTCTAATTATTTTTTAGGATAACTCCTTTGATTCTTCATGGTTGAGCAATTACATGACCACAAGGTCATCTTCCAATTTAGGGGCTCACAATTACAATTTCAATAAGATCACTTTCTTAGTAGCAATCCAAATCTGGTATCAGCTTTGCTAAATTCACATGTGAACATTTCAATTTGATAAATTTGATCTATTTGAGGTTTCAAAATCGAGCTAATGTGATCCGATTGATCTAATTGGACTTGGCCCATTCTAGACTAGAGTTCAAATAATTGAGCTTCAATTTGGCCAATTGGATTAGGATTACAATTACAAATATGGGTCTAGCAATGAAGTTAGACACTTTGTGTGCATTTGATTGACCTAGATAATCTAATTGCAATAAATTTGATCCAATTTATATATAAATTATAAATTTCATTTAAATTGGACAAAAAATAGAAAATTAGAACAAAATTAGGTCTAGAAGAATATTCCTAAGCACTTAAGGGGATATTGGCTAGGAATTGTACACCTCATCAATCCATGTGACTAAATTTTAGCCAACCTCATAATTGTTTAGCCATGAAGAATATTCCTAAGCACTTAGAAATATTGACTAAGATTCAAACTTATGGAGGTATAGACTCTCTCGCGCATGCGTGGGAGCAAGAGGCCAAAGCTTTGCTTGCCACTTATCAGCCAGTTGTCACCTTACTCTGGGAGCCACCACCTCACTGATGACCACCGAACACCCACTAGTCCGATCACAACCTTCGCCGGACCAAGCCACCGTCTAAGCATCCCATCCGGCGGCCTTCACCTCTTGGCCCTATCCATGTGATTCAAGCTAGTGATTCGGTCGGCGATTTTAGCCATCCAAATCGGTGGTCCGAAGACCTCATTCAATGGGCCAGATCGTACAACGCCAATCATTGACCTATGCTTGAGCATATCACAACCGCGCTTGTGCTAGACTATTGCCAGAAGTTTCCAATCAACGGTCATCTTCTCTTTGAGCTCAAGGATGTGTCTGACGCTAGTAGTTGAGCCAATTAATTTATTCTAACCTGGCAATCCGATAACTTGGTCCAACGATCTAAATCTTACAATGCTCATCTGTCCACGAAGCTACCTTGGCCGAAGCTTGGTTAGAGTCCCAACGATCTCGTCCGATTTGCTCTATTCTTTTGATCCTTCCTTAATTGATCATTTCAAGCTTGTTAGGCCATTTTCTCACACTCGTCTTCGTGATTTGGATTCAAAACTTGGAAGAGCTATTCTTGGTTCCATGATCATTGATGGCCGAACTAGCTCTATTGAGCTTGTAGGTGTCCAAAATCAAGGTAGGTTGTCTTAATCTCCTTTACATTAGTTCGATGAAGCGAGATCTTCTATGTTTGATTCTAGGATTGACAATAGGAGTTCGGGGTTAGGACTTGCATTAAAAATGTTTAGAAATAGTGATTAGATGAGCTGAATCAATTGCCGAATGTTTTAAATCATAAGATTCTTAACTTAGTGCTTCATCAAACTTCTCTACAACAAATATAAGGCAGAATGGTCAATTGAGGTGGAAATTCTTATCATGAGATAGAATTGAAAGAATTCATCTAGAAAATTCAAAAAAGCAGACAATCATACCTCCAAATACCAACTATAGTCCAAAGATTAACATGTGTAGTCAAAGCGATCCATATTCCAATAAAACCGCCACTCTTAGAGAGAATGAATAATGAAACAATGCTAATAATGGAGACCAAAATCTGCACATAGAAACTTATAGTGAAGAATCAATATGTTTGGAAGTTGCGAGAACTGGATAAAAGTAGGCTTTCGTATCAAAGATTTAGGGGGTTTGTCAGGCAAAATGCAGAGTAAGCAAAATTCGACGCTCCAAAATTGATGCCATTGAAGAAAAAAGCCAAGTAACTGATGGGTTGTGTAGCTTCAACAAATTGTTATGTACATAAAGATGATTTACTTAATTTAGGCAAGAAAATTTTACTATAAGACATCGAGTTACTTGAGAAAACATATTGGAATGTTCATAAAAATGATATGCAACGCATTGACATCTTTTGAGAATGCTCTAAGTTTGAATCTCAAGCCAACACTAACAATCACAACAAACCTCAACTTAAAAACAAATCCCATATGCATGATTTAATAATTGTGAAAGGAGAATGCCTAACTAGCAACTAGCAATTAGCAATTTTAGCTATTGCACTACATGGGTGAAAAGCATGTCACCCTGCTATTTGTGTCCACTGTCCACTATGCTTGAAGAGGAAAAACTTTTAAGAGGAAAGTAGGATGAAATATTTCACATTGGGTAAAATCTAGAACCATATTAATAGGAGTGGTTGCCACACTATAGTTCACGCTTGTACATTTTCAGGTGCAAGTGTGTGCATATATGTATGGCTACATGAAAGAGCAGGTGTGCACCATATGCAAGTATGTGTCCTTGCATGCGGTAATGCCTTTTCCATGAGTCTGGTCAAATGAATATATGGGGGAAACATGTTTCTCTTGAAATATGATGTTAGTTTTATCTCAAAAAGAATCTTAAAGTATTGCACCACTTTGTCTCATGTGGCGGACTTGGAGACAATGCAACAAAAGAAGATTACATGGGTATAATGGTTCTTTCTACTTTGTTGAATATTTGTGCACATTTTTTGTTTTCATGTTCGAATACTGCTTATCATTCCATCTTTAGCAATTTCATATGTTTCCCTTTTTCTCTTTGTTCTCGAGAATCTCCAATTCACAAGATCAGGTGAATATTTGTGCACGTTCATAGGACTTCTTATGTTGGTAAGAGTGATAGCTTTTACATCCTGTTCTACCCTTGCTGCCTTGCTTGCTGCATGTTTGGATTTAACAACTTTTGGTTGTATTTTAAATATACTTGTAGGTCCATACAACATCATCACTTATTACTGGTGGTCTGGCTATTGTTAGATAGGTAAAACTGCTTCATTGAGTACTTTTTAGAAATAAAAAGCACTTCCTCAATGTGTGACATTTTCATTGGATCTTCAAGTGAAGTAGAGAAATGTCCATGAGGCAATTAGCTTCTTGAACAATACGAATGAGATTTCTTGGAAGTGTTCACTTCATTGAAAATATGTAGTTTCACAATTAAAATTCTTTTTTCCCCCTTCTATATTTTTGAGTTTGATATCCAATTCCAAACTAGCTTTTTAATGGTCATTATCCAGTTGAGCATATTAGAAAGATCTCAAATAAATGACAAAGTGCAGCTTGGTATCTTAGACCAAAAGGAATGAGTAATTGAGTTACCAATCTTGGTTTAAACTTGTATTTGAGTTATTTTTCAGTGCTAGCATAGCATACTTAAAAGATTTTTCATTGGCTTCTTTGAACCATTTAGTTATTATCAAAATGCAAAAGGGAAGAACGATCCATTACATTAAGAATAGTTGTCATTTGAGATTCTTGATATCTTTGATAGGAGAGTCTTCACATAGAGGAAACAACTTCAATTATAAATATTAGAACACTTAAATGGGAACTACTTGGCGATGATTTTTATGATGTTTGATTTTAACAACTAAAGGAAGTATGTTTCTTTGAACGTTTTCTTGTTCGTCGCAAATGATTGTACTATAGCCTCCTCATATGTGCTCCTGATTATACCATCTCCCTTTATTTTTTTAACATCTATTATCAGCTTTGTATCGATCATTATAGAAGTTTTTAATGTCCTACAACGTCAATAGTGATCATCGACTAAGATATCCCTTCTCTACAAATAGGCGATACTGGTAGGTGCATTTGAGGTGAAAGATTATAACAAATCAACTGTAGTTGCATCTATGGTATGATAAATACTTATTTTGATGAAATAATAACTTTTTGAACCATCCGACATACTTGGATCAAAAAATGTGCAAGTGTGAGAGTATGGTTGCCACCTGTATTAATATGGTTCTAGATATCAGTCAATTTTAAATACCTCATCCTATTTTTCTCTTGAAAATTTGCTTCTTTTCAAGCATAGTGGGCAATGGACAGTGGACACAAATGTCTAGATCACTAGCGGAGTGGAGTGGTTTTCACTCATGCAGTGCCATAGCTAACACTTGTTGGTTGTTAGCTAGGCATTCTAATTTCACAACTATTAAATGATGTAGATAGGATTTGTTCTCAGCTCGAGGCTCGTCGTGATTGTTGGTGTTGGCTTGAGATTCGAATATGGAGTATTCCTTTAAGATGTCAATGTTCAACATCTCCTTTTTTATGGGCATTTCAATATATTCTCTCAAGTAACTCAATCTCTTATAGAAAATGTTTCCTCCCTAAATTGAGTAAATATTCTTTATATGCATAATAGATTGTCGTAGCTACACAACCCATCAGTTCCTTGGCTTTTGTCTTCGATAGTGTCAATTTTAGAGTATTGAATTTTGCCTACTTTCCATTTCCATGGCAAACCCTAAATCTCTACTACCAAGACCTTGACTCTTCTCTAATAAGTTTATGTATGAAGATATTGGTCTCCATTGTTAGTATTGCTTGATAGTTTTGCAGATGGGTCCCTCTGACTATAGATATGGGTCTTCGGGCTATAGTTGGTATTTGGAGGTGTCATTGCTTGCTTTTTGAAATTTTCTGAATGAATTCTTTCATTTTCATCTCATGACAAGAATTTCCACCTCAATTGACCATTCTACGTTATATTTATGGTGGAAAAGTTTGATGAAGCATTAAATTAAGCACCTTATTAGTTGAAATCAATTTATCAATTGGAGGCAATATGTTGATTTTCAGTATTCATTAGGAATATTTTGGAGTCATGGATCCCCACTTGGATTGTGTCACGCCCCGAACCTCGAGCGTGTGAACATCCCTCGATAGTCGATAAAATTTGCGATGTCCCAGGATGCGTCGCCGACCCATTCATTTATTACACATGCAGAAGCGTATAAATAATCCCCAAACAACACAGATATGTGATAGAAAAGCAGGATACAAATTTTCACAAAACACTTTTATAAACAAACCAGGTTTATACCACCCGCCGTGGTGGCGTTGCTGGCTTCGGGCCTTCTCCCCCTCACGAAGGGGAGGGGTTCGAATCCCCAGTGCGTCATTTGGTGATTTACCCGGTGGCACGTGCGTGGTGGTCGTGCGTGTCGCCCCCAGGGTTTACCCGCCGGCTGCCGGCTGTACGGGGTTCCCTGGGTACCAAAAAAAAAAAAAAAACAAACCAGGTTTATATAGAATACTAGTCTATAATCAAAAGCCTACTCCAAAAAGAAGAGTCACCAAGCCATCTAGGCACACAACTCCTCAACTGAAACCTCCGAGGCCTTCGGGGGTTCTAGGTCTTCTACGACACCATCATGGGGGTCAGCTACCCCCTCACCCGCCTCAGCGTTGATCGCAACGGCGGGGATGTCGAAACCCTATAAGGGACCTTCCCATATCCCATTAGGCTCATGGCGGAACCATGCCCTAAACCGATGAGATACCAACTGAGGTTGGCCCTCATCGACCAAGATGGTGGTCACTATGAGCTCATGGAGCTAGAGACTCTCAGGGACAAGGACGTCGGTACTCTGCTTCGTATACCCCCTCAACTGTCCAAGACATACTGGAGGGATCGCCATCTACGGACCTGAAAAAGTTAAACCCATGAGGGGTGAGACGATGTCTCAGCGAGTTCACGCCCTAAACCCCAATTAGGAAGAAAATACGCCTAGAGGTTGTCACGCTCCGACCCTCGAGCGTGCGCCCATCTCTACTTGGTTGATTAAATAGCGACGTCCCAGAACGCATCGCCGATCCATTCTTTTTTATGCACAAACGAAAGCATATAAATAGATCCCTAGACAATAAAACAATGGGATAGAAAAGTAAGGCTATATTTTTCAAACCTAAAAAGCCACAACCACACTTTTATACAAGCAAACCTCATAATATATGTTACAATACTATTAGCAGAAGTCGATTCTATCACACATAGGTCCACGACTTAGGATTTGTGAAACAGGGTGGAGGTCTCAATCTTTGTCAGGGTCATACTTAGGATCTTCCTTTGGATCCTCCTCCGACTCTTCTTCAGGGTCCTCTTCATGGTCCTCCTCCTCGGGTTCTTCTTCTGGATCATCCTCCTCATCGACAATTACTCCCTCTTCGATGCTCCAACTAGAACTCACGTCAGAGTATATCGGAGATTCAGGATCGCCGAGCTTAGGGTCTTTTGCATCTACTACCGATCAATTCTTAGGATATGTTGTCCCCTTCCTAAACGCTTCCTCTAAAACAAACAGGGGTACATCACCTTCCGGCACGGGACCCTCCCTTCGCCCGTCGTGATACTCACAATACCATGACTGATACTTATGGGGCACCTTATCGGGTTCGTCCATGTCCACCCAGATGATGGATTCCACCAATACATATTCCAGACCTTCGGGGTGAGGGTGAATCGGAAAGTGATATCCTATCTTAGTGATCTCTTCGGGTATACCAAAATGCATGGGAGGACAAGGAGGTGGAGGTGCTGCCATCTAGGGGCCTGAAATATTATCCTACAATAGGGTAAGATGACGTCTCAACGAGTTCTACTCCCTAAGACTCGATTAGGAAGCCAATACGCCATAAGGGCTACCTATGCACATCACGGGTCAGAAGACTTGCCTTAGCCTTAGATTCCACTTGCAAGTCAGTTCAATTCATAAACTTGCAATCATATCATTCAATTAGTTCGGATCGATTCATCGATCAATCGACTTAGTCGATTACATGTCATTACAACCCTTTCTTAGTCGGCTCATCTCATACTATCTATAAAGTCCGTTCATATTAGGATTGCTCACTGCTAAACTGATAAATAGATAGTATAGCTCGCTTTTGAGATGCTCGGGTATACTACTCTCTGCTAAGCTGCCATATTGCCCTTAGGTTGATATAGTATACCGACATTGCTCAATCTAAGCTGATAAGGTATACCGCTCTCGGCTAAGTTGACATACTGCCCGTAGCCTGATATAGTATACCGATATACTGCTCTCTGCTAAGTTTACATATCGTCCATAGGCTGATATAGTATATCAATATACTACTCTCTGCTAAGCTGACATATCACCAGTAGGCTGATATAGTATACCCTTCAAAACATACAACCAATTTCACAATTTTGTCAATCCCGATAAAATAGCCATGTATGGATACACGATCGACCTTAGCCAAAATATAATAATTTCATTTCCACAAATCCCACCATTTTCTATAGTCCACCAAAATATTTTTGGCGCTGTCAACCGATACTCGGTCATTTTCTAATTAATTACCAAAATTAATTAATTTAGGAAAATAATCATAAAATCATAATTAAATCAATTCTACACAAACTAAAGCTCGAACAAACAAACAAAGAGTACCACTGTAATTAGCATAAAATTCCGGTCATTGGCTATCCAAGTCTAATTTTCGGAATATAAATAATTAATTATATAATTACTAAAAATATTAAATAAATACCAAGAAATCCAACTTAGGCCCGTAATGCCTAATTGGATGCCGAAATGGACTCAAAAAAATTCCGAGGTTCGTTCAATAAATATTAGAACCTATTCACTTACTAATTACACTAACAATTTGTCTAACATGCATCGATAAGGCACTAAATTAATTATTTTACTCTAATCTAACCACCTAATCACACTTAATTAATTCTAATCAGCCCCTAAGCATCATTAACCTACTAAGCGAGGTTTAGTGAGTAAAACTCACTTGATTCGAGATCCGACTGGATCAAATCGTCGGGAACGCGACGAGGCTCAACTTTTCCAAAGACGGACCTAATAACCGAGGCTCGGAACCACTTCAAAACGAGCCTAGAAGTTGCTAGAAAACCCACAAATCAGCCTCTGTTTTGAGCTGCAAAACAGAGTAAACAAGCTGGTTATGGCGAAGCAAGACCGATGGAGGTGGCTAGGGTGCTCAGCGGGTTGAACGGCGGCTCCGGCAGGCTTCCACAACCACTCACAGTGGCTCATGGTGGACCAGACGTCCACAGCAACCTGATGGATGCATGACTAGGTGGAGATGACGGCGTGATGGAGGTGGAGCAGCAGTGGCGCGATGGCGAGGCAGAGATGTGACAGACGCCGTGTGGTGGCGTCGTGGCTGGTCCGACGTGGCTGAGGGACTCTGGCTGCTTCTCTTGGCCTGTTGATGTGTGAAATGGAGGGGAATGTAGAAGCAAAGCTAGCCGGTTGCTTTAGTGAGGAAGAGACAAGAGGACAAGGGCTCCACCAAGGCCATTTATTCTCCTCCATGGTCTCCTTGACCAACCACAGCCAAGCATGGATTCCTTGACCCTTAATGAGCCACCAATGCTCCCCCTTGCAACCTTGAAATGGTCTAAAACCATAGGGAATGGGGGGTATACGAATTTCCTTTGGTTTCCTCTTAAGAAGCCATCAATTCTTCCTTGAATCAACACAAACCGGCCTCAATAAACTCAATTGGTACCTCCATTATCAAATTGTAATTTTCCCCACCAATTGATTTATCTTGCATCCCACTTGCACGATCAAAAATGGCCTCGGCCTTTTTCTAAACAAAAACGGCCCTAAGACGACTTTTTCCCAATAAGTCTCGGGTTGCAAAAAAATCTTTTGAGACTAAGTTGACGCTTCTAGAATTTATTATGACATGATATAATCTTCAATTTCTGAAATCGGACTCAAATTCACAGTTAATTTCCATTCGGCGCGTTTTTAGCGTAACCTAGGCTACCAGGTAACTTTTAGAAATTTTTCAGTGCAAATGACCCGTAGTCGATTTTCTTTGAGCCACAATAAAGCCACTCGACACATTAGCGACTCTCGGTTGTCGTGAAAATCTCGAAAATTCAAATACGGACACAGGGTACCAAAACAATAAGATAATTAGTCTAGTACCAGTCGACGAGAATTTTCCAATTTAGTGGTGTCACCCACGATTAGCCACACATCTCCGTCAAACCAACCCATCTCTGATCTCAAATCGATTTTTTAACTGTGTCGTAATGGCCTTTAAAGATGAGCACGTCGAAAAGCCGATTCCTAATCGAATTTTCATGTCTATTGCCTTAAAATTCCTTAATGGCTTCCCTGGATAGTCTAGTTATCTCGAGAGTGATCAGTTTTAAGAATAGCCCTATAGGCGCGTCAATAAAATGCTTGATTTATTCAATAGAAAACAGGACTGAAAATATGGGATGTCACAACAATAGTCTAACCACACATTACATAAGACTCATCTCGTCTCAGATCCTTCCTGCACGTCAATACAGTTCATATCACATATCGTTGCATTAAAAGCACTCATCAATCGGGACGTCTCAACTTATATCACAAATAATTACAGGGGTCCCGATTATAAGGCCAAATCGTTATGACACGTCCTATTCCATGCCACATAATTTTGTCCCATAATCAGGCGTGTCAATTTCAATCATCCATGCGTCCCAATTGATTACGACCCAACAACCACGGCCGACTCAACAGTTAGCGGTCTTCCGGCGTAACTGAGCGTCGTCTTGCACCATCGAGCACAGCAACGTCTACATCTAGAAGGCATTCCACAAAGGAGCATCGGCCCAACCTCCACTGCGACCGGCATCGGTTGACTTGGGACATTCTCGAAGGAGCATCATCCAGCTAAATAGCTCATGATAGATTCTCATAGCCATCACACAATCATTCAATCCCGGCCAAGGACACCGTGCATTGCACTCAAATGTCTCAATTAAAATGGTGAATTTGGCATATTTTCTTCATATTAAAAACACCCGATAAAATAATCGTGTGTGGGTACACGGTCAGTTTGAGTCATAAAAATTGATATCATTCCTTTTAAAATCTCAATATTTAATATAGTACTTAAAAATATTTTTAGTGTCAAAACCCAACACCTAGTATTTTCTAATTAAATACCAAAATTTAATAATTTTGAAATAAATACTCAAAATTAACAATTACACTCAATTGCACAATTTAACAATCAATTGCATAAACTAAGCACACCACTGTAGTCGGCACGAAATTCCGACTACCGGCTATCCCGGTATAATTTTCGGAAAATATTAAATAATTAAATAAATAAATACAAATTAATTAGATAAATGCATACTTAGGCCTAAAACACTAATTTAACCACCTAAACGGGCCTAGAAAAATAATGCACCTATCTAATACAATATAATTAACCCTTAACTAATCTAATCTAATCACATAATTAGCCTAATTAAGTAATTAAATCACTAATCAATATAAACTAATCACCTAAGCCATACTTAAGTTAATCTAATTACCCACTAAGCACAATTAACCTCATAAGAAAGATTTAGCAAGTAAATTCATCGGATTAGCGGGCCGGTGAGTTCACGGCGATGGCAACGCGACGGTGAGCGACACTTGAGTCTATGGCGACGCCAAGGGAGGTTCAGACGGGCCAGGAAAAGGCCCACGGAGTCTCAGTTTGGGTTGAGACTCGGCTTCTGCTTGCTAGCTGGAACGGGTGGTCAAGGGGGCTAGGATGGCGAAAAGGGGCAAGGCAGGCGGCTAAGTGGCGACGACGGGTCCAGGCGAGGCTTCGGACGACTAGACTGCGACGGTGGAGCTTAAGCAGAGCTTTGACAGGGACGAACAGAGGTGGCTCGGGGCTTTGGGACGGTGAGGACGCGAGCAGAGGCAAGCGCAACGGCGGGAGGCTGGCGGGCGGCTTGTGGCTGCTCGAGCGGCTGACGACAATGGCGAAGGGCTCGAGCGACTGTTGCTGGTCTTCCTCTGGTTCTTGGCTGAATTCTTGAGCTCAAACAACAACAATAGAGAAAAAGCAAAGGCAAGGAAGAAGAAGAAGAAGAAGAAGGCTGCAGCTTGAAGGGGGACCACCGGGCCTCCAAAGTCTTCAACAAATATCCAAATCACTCATCACTTGGCCCCCACTTGTTGTTGCCTCAACCTCAACCACTTTCCTTCACAAAACTTCCCTTAGAAGCCACTTAAGTTGTTGAAATGTTGCACACCCCCTTGGCCTACGAATTTTGAACATTTCCCCTCTAATTCCAACTCAAATCCTCTCCAATTGGACTTAATTCAAAGGCTAAAATTCCAAGGTAAGTGCCCACATCAAATTCCACATTTTTCCTTGCCAATAGAACCAACTTGAATGCCAAAAATTCACACGAAAACGACCCTCTAATTTTCCCAGTCCAAAAACACCCAATCTTGAATTTTCGCCAAAAACTCGGGTTGAGGATGACTCGACGTTCCTAAAATAAATCATGACATGATAGAACTTATTGGGTTCAATTTCGCAGTTAATTTCAATCGGACATGATTTTAGCGTGATCTAATCTACCAAGTAATTTTTAGGAATTTTTAGCGCATTTGACCCGTGGTCGATTATTTTCAAGCCACATTGTGCATCTTCGACTCATTGGCGACTCTCGGTTGTCGTGAAAATCTCGACGTTTCAAATACGAGCACATGGTACAGAAATAACAGAAAAATCAGTTTAGTGCCGTTCGACGAAAATTTTGCAATCTGGTGGAATCATCCACACTTTAATCACATGCCTCTGTTGAAACGACATATCTCCAATCTCTGATCGATTTTGATGGTGCTGTATTGACTCTTGCAAAGTAGTACGGTTAAGCAGTCGATTTCTAGGCGAATTCTCAAGTCTATTGCGTTTAGATTCCTCAACGGCTTCACCTAATAAATTTGTTATCTTGTGAGTGATCAGCTCAGAGAAAAAGACTATAGGTACATTGATGAAAAGCCCAACTCATTCAATCGAAAACAGAATCAGAAAATCATGATGTCACAGATAGTGTTCATGAGAATCTGAAAGTACATTTTTTTTTTCTTTATTTGATGTTGTTTTGCAAAATGGGAACTGAGAATATTGAACCTTAGTGCTTTCTTAGGGAAGAACTTCTTCCAAAAAGAGAGATTGTGTTTAAGCAATTGAACAAAATGCTGAAGGAAAAAAAAAAGGACACTAATAGAAAGACTAGAGTACTGGTCAAATTTCATGTTACAAAGTGACCTATCAAGTAGGAAAATTACTTGGTTTTAGAAGGCAAAGGTAAATCGCCAAGAAAACTATGAAAATGATTATCTTCAAGCTTTATCTCTTCTGCTAACTACACACAAAGACAAATTGCATCAGACATCTTCCCTAGCAATATAATTCTTCACTCGCTAATAGCCATGTGTCATGGACCGGATTTTTCGGTACTCACAGACCCTTACAAGTGGAGTTTTGTGGCTTCGGAGTTAAGAATGAATGATGTAGAGGAGATAATATAATTTCACCTAGTTTTGTATTGTCGACACCTGATTTTTAGCCGATGCGTCATTAAAGGTATACACTTGATATTAGGGTTTCTGATTGCAACAAAATCCATTTCTCTAACCAAGAAGAGTTTTTTCCACATTTTCTTGCATTGGCCATTCATTTCACCTCATTTCCTTTTCATTTTCAACATAATCTCAAAAAGTTAAAGTATTGACTTTCGAGTTGACTTTTCTATCAACCCTTTAACCAAAAAGTTTAATCGAAAAATCAACCCTAAGTCAAAAGTTAGTTTTTTTGCATAAAAAGTCCCAAAAAGGCCTTAATTTCACTTTTGCATTGATAATTTTCAAACAAAAAAATAATAATAATTTGACCCATCAATTGTTACTCACTAAAATGTTGACTTTTGGTCAATACTTTTGATCACAAAAATTGATTCAAAAACTCCAAATCAACTTCTTTATACCTTCATTTCATTTAAGTATAAATTTTTTTTTTTGGGTTGCAAAAAATGGATCAAGAACCAATTTTTTTCCAATTAATGGATTTTTTTTTTAAATCAGCCAAAAATGAAATTCGTTTATATCTAGTTATTCCAATTAATTTTTAGGATAACTCCATTCATGACATTTGATCACGAGGTCATTTTACATCTAATTTTCAAACCAATACTGGAATCTTGCATTTGGAGTAAAAATCTTCAATTTCGGCCCTAATTAGGGGTTCCGATTGATTATTCATGATTTTCACAATTACATCTTCAATAAACTCATTTTCTTAGTGGCAATCCAAATCTAGCATCAATTTTGGCAAAATTCACTTGGGATCATCTCAATCTAACAAATTTGACTTACTTGAGTATTGCAAAATAAAGCTAATATGGTCCGATTTATCTAATTTGACTTAGCCCAGTTTAGACTAACATCCATTTAAATAATTGATTTTCAATCTGGCCAACTGAATTTCAATTACAAACAACGGTCCAACTTGCGATGTCATTTTAATAGGGATCGACTGGATTAAGGCAATTCATGCACAATTAAACCAAATAGGACCATCCAATTCTATTTAATTTGATTCAATTCACATAGAAATTTTAAATTTCATTCAAATTAGACAAAATATGGAGAACCAAAATTGGACATAGAATGCACTGGTTCAACTCGGTCAAGCTCAGGTCAAACTAGTCAATCCTAAGTAGCCAAGCTCTAGCCGACGTTGACCAATAGCCATTTTTCGACCAAAATGAGGTGGTTGGTGATCTATTTGGACCAGCCAAGCTTTGGCGGGTGACTAGCCCCCCCCCCCCCCCTCCTCTCTCTCATTTCAAAATTACGAAAGCGCCATTTGTGAAATTACTAAAATGCCATTGCCTAGTCATCAATCCAAGTGAGATCAAATTTCGGCTATCCATTAGCCTATTCATCTTGGCCATTGAATTGTACACTTCATTAATCCATGTGATTAAATTTCAGCCAATCAAATAATTGCTTAGCCATGAAAAATATTTCTTAACACTTAAGAGATTAAAGGATTCAAACTTGGGAAAGTACATATTAAATTTTCCCACCAAAGTTTGGAGGGGGGCTCATTTTGATAAAAGACTTCTCTCTAGCCTCCCTCAGGCGTTTGTTGGCCTTACTTTGACCAACCACCTCATCTCCGATGACCACCGAACACCCCCTGAGCTAGTCACAATCGCCACCAAGCCAGATAGCCATCAGAAGTCGCCGATTAGTGGCCATTCTCCTTCGGGCAAGAGATGTGCTCCGCGCAAGAGCAATAGTCCGACAAGTCCAACACGCCATTTGTTGTAGTGGCCGGAGGTACAACCCCTAATCTACCAATAGTTGATCCTTGACTAGTCCTTGAACAAAATGAATATATATATATATAAAAAGAGAGAGAGAAGAAAAATCAATAATAAACCGAGAAAAGCAAAAATCATTCATTTTGTTTGATCATCAACGCGACCGAACTGCTGCTCCCTTTGACCACAAAAAAAAAAAAGAGAAAAGAAGACTACTGCTCTCCCTCTCCCTCTCTCTTCGTTCAATGATCAGCACGAGCAAGCTGCTGCTCTCTTTGACCCAAAAAAAAACATCCCCTCCTCTCTCTCTCTCTCTCTCTCTCTCTCTCTCTCTCTCTCTCTCTCTCTCTCGCTTCGTTCGATGATTAGGGCAACCGAATGCTGCTCTCTTTGACCCCAAAAAAGAAGCCGCTGCTCTCCGCCGACTCTCTCTCTTCGTTCGATGATCAGCGCGACCGAACTGCTGCTCTCTTTGACCCAATAAAAAAAAAAAAAAAACTGCTTCTCTCCCTCTCCCTCTCGCTCTCTTCGTTCGGTGATCAACGCGACTGAATTGCTGCTCTCTTTGACCAAAAAGAAAAACTACTGCCTATCGGTTCCTTATGACGTCAACTTTGGAGCATCGAATTTTGCCTACTTCCCATTTTCTATGGCAAGCCCTTAAAACCCAACTATCAAGTTCTACTTTTATCTAGTTATTGTGACTTTCTAATATGTTGACTTCTCTAATAATTTGTGTATGTAATTTTTAGTCTCTTTTATTAGCATTGCTTCGTTATTTCTTCTCTTTAAGAGTGACAATTTTATAGGAATATGGGTCATTTTGACTATGGGTCTTTGAACTATATATGGTATTTGGAGGTATGAGTGCTTGTTTTTTGAATTTCCAGATAAACTCTTTAATTTTCATCTTATGACAAGAATTTCCACCTCAATTGACCATTTTGCCTTATAGTTGTTGTGAAGAAGTTTGGTGAAGCACTAAGTTAAGCATCAAACTATTTGAAATCAATTTATCAACTGGAAGTGGAATGTTAGTTTCCTGTATTCATTAGGAGTATTTTGGAGTTGTGAATCCCGCACTTGAATAATGTTCATGAGCATGTGAAAATACAATTTTACTTTGTTAGATGTGGTTTTGTAGAATGGAAACTAAGACTAAATCTTAGTGCTTCTTCCACAGCATTTATGATTATGCTACAAGCAAAAAATTAGATCTTGTTCAAGCAATCGAACCAATTACTTAAGGAAAAAGATGTTTATAATTGATTTTAGCCAGTGCTTTGACCAAAAAGTCAACTTTGAGTTAAAATTTGCATTTTTGCATAAAAAATCCTAAAATAGTCTTAATTTCACTTTGGCATTGAAAATTTTCAAAAAAAAAAATCCAATTTGATCAATTAATTGACATTTTAGTGAATAACCACTAAAATGTTGACTTTTGATCAACACTTTGACAACAAAAATAAAAATTGAAAATTTTCAAAACCTTCAAATCATCTTCTTTTTACTTAATTCGAAAAAATCGATCAAAATATCAATTTTTCCTATTCATGGATTTAGGATCAAAATCGATCAAAAATAAAATTAGTTCATTTCTAATTATTTTTTAGGATAACTCCTTTCATTCTTCATGGTTGAGCAATTACATGACCACAAGTTCATCTTCCAATTTAGGGGCTCTTATCGAATTCTTCAATGTTGAACAATTACAATTTCAATAAGATCACTTTCTTAGTAGCAATCCAAATCTGGTATCAGCTTTGCTAAATTCACATGTGAACATTTCAATTTGATAAATTTGATCTATTTGAAGGTTTCAAAATCAAGCTAATGTGATCCGATTGATCTAATTGGACTTGGCCCATTCTAGACTAGAGTTCAAATAATTGAGCTTCAATTTGGCCAATTGGATTAGGATTACAATTACAAATATGGGTCTAGCAATGAAGTTAGACACTTTGTGTGCATTTGATTGACCTAGATAATCTAATTGCAATAAATTTGATCCAATTTATATAGAAATTATAAATTTCATTTAAATTGGACAAAAAATAGAAAATTAGAACAAAATTAGGTCTAGAAGAATATTCCTAAGCACTTAAGGGGATATTGGCTAGGAATTGTACACCTCATCAATCCATGTGACTAAATTTTAGCCAACCTCATAATTGTTTAGCCATGAAGAATATTCCTAAGCACTTAGAAATATTGACTAAGATTCAAACTTATGGAGGTATAGACTCTCTCGCGCATGCGTGGGAGCAAGAGGCCAAAGCTTTGCTTGCCACTTATCAGCCAGTTGTCACCTTACTCTGGCGAGCCACCACCTAGTTGTCACCTTACTCTGGGAGCCACCACCTCACTGATGACCACCGAACACCCACTAGTCCGATCACAACCTTCGCCGGACCAAGCCACCGTCTAAGCATCCCATCCGGCGGCCTTCACCTCTTGGCCCTATCCATGTGATTCAAACTAGTGATTCGGTCGGCGATTTTAGCCATCCAAATCGGTGGTCCGAAGACCTCATTCAATGAGCCAGATCGTACAACGCCATTCATTGACCTATGCTTGAGCATATCACAACCGCGGCTGTGCTAGACTATTGCCAGAAGTTTCCAATCAACGGTCATCTTCTCTTTGAGCTCAAGGATGTGTCTGACGCTAGTAGTTGAGCCAATTAATTTAGTCTTCTAACCTGGCAATCCGATAACTTGGTCCAACGATCTAAATCTTACAATGCTCATCTGTCCACGAAGCTACCTTGGCCGAAGCTTGGTTAGAGTCCCAACGATCTCGTCCGATTTGCTCTATTCTTTTGATCCTTCCTTAATTGATCATTTCAAGCTTGTTAGGCCATTTTCTCACACTCGTCTTCGTGATTTGGATTCAAAACTTGGAAGAGCTATTCTTGGTTCCATGATCATTGATGGCCGCACTAGCTCTATTGAGCTTGTAGGTGTCCAAAATCAAGGTAGGTTGTCTTAATCTCCTTTACATTAGTTCGATGAAGCGAGATCTTCTATGTTTGATTCTAGGATTGACAATAGGAGTTCGGGGTTAGGATTTGCATTAAAAATGTTTAGAAATAGTGATTAGATGAGCTGAATCAATTGCCGAATGTTTTTAATCATAAGATTCTTAACTTAGTGCTTCATCAAACTTCTCTACAACAAATATAAGGCAGAATGGTCAATTGAGGTGGAAATTCTTTTCATGAGATAGAATTGAAAGAATTCATCTAGAAAATTCAAAAAAGCAGACAATCATAGCTCCAAATACCAACTATAGTCCAAAGATTAACATGTGTAGTCAAAGCAATCCATATTCCAATAAAACCGCCACTCTTAGAGAGAATGAATAATGAAACAATGCTAATAATGGAGACCAAAATCTGCACATAGAAACTTATAGTGAAGAATCAATATGTTTGGAAGTTGCGAGAACTAGATAAAAGTAGGCTTTCGTATCAAAGATTTAGGGGGTTTGTCAGGCAAAATGCAGAGTAAGCAAAATTCGACGCTCCAAAATTGATGCCATTGAAGAAAAAAGCCAAGTAACTGATGGGTTGTGTAGCTGCAACAAATTGTTATGTACATAAAGATGATTTACTTAATTTAGGCAAGAAAATTTTACTATAAGACATCGAGTTACTTGAGAAAACATATTGGAATGTTCATAAAAATGAGATGCAACGCATTGACATCTTTTGAGAATGCTCTAAGTTTGAATCTCAAGCCAACACCAACAATCACAACAAACCTCAACTTAAAAACAAATCCCATATGCATGATTTAATAATTGTGAAAGGAGAATGCCTAACTAGCAACTAGCAATTAGCAATTTTAGCTATTGCACTACATGGGTGAAAAGCATGTCACCCTGCTATTTGTGTCCACTGTCCACTATGCTTGAAGAGGAAAAACTTTTAAGAGGAAAGTAGGATGAAATATTTCACATTGGGTGAAATCTAGAACCATATTAATAGGAGTGGTTGCCACACTATAGTTCACGCTTGTACATTTTCAGGTGCAAGTGTGTGCATATATGTATGGCTACATGAAAGAGCAGGTGTGCACCATATGCAAGTATGTGTCCTTGCATGCGGTAATGCCTTTTCCATGAGTCTGGTCAAATGAATATATGGGGGAAACATGTTTCTCTTGAAATATGATGTTAGTTTTATCTCAAAAAGAATCTTAAAGTATTGCACCACTTTGTCTCATGTGGCGGACTTGGAGACAATGCAACAAAAGAAGATTACATGGGTATGGTGGTTCTTTCTACTTTGTTGAATATTTGTGCACATTTTTTGTTTTCATGTTCGAATACTGCTTATCATTCCATCTTTAGCAATTTCATATGTTTCCCTTTTTCTCTTTGTTCTCGAGAATCTCCAATTCACAAGATCAGGTGAATATTTGTGCACGTTCATAGGACTTCTTATGTTGGTAAGAGTGATAGCTTTTACATCCTGTTCTACCCTTGCTGCCTTGCTTGCTGCATGTTTGGATTTAACAACTTTTGGTTGTATTTTAAATATACTTGTAGGTCCATACAACATCATCACTTATTACTGGTGGTCTGGCTATTGTTAGATAGGTAAAACTGCTTCATTGAGTACTTTTTAGAAATAAAAAGCACTTCCTCAATGTGTGACATTTTCATTGGATCTTCAAGTGAAGTAGAGAAATGTCCATGAGGCAATTAGCTTCTTGAACAATATGAATGAGATTTCTTGGAAGTGTTCACTTCATTGAAAATATGTAGTTTCACAATTAAAATTCTTTTTTGTTTTCCCCCTTCTATATTTTTGAGTTTGATATCCAATTCCAAACTAGCTTTTTAATGGTCATTATCCAGTTGAGCATATTAGAAAGATCTCAAATAAATGACAAAGTGCAGCTTGGTATCTTAGACCAAAAGGAATGAGTAATTGAGTTACCAATCTTGGTTTAAACTTGTATTTGAGTTATTTTTCAGTGCTAGTATAGCATACTTAAAAGATTTTTCATTGGCTTCTTTGAACCATTTAGTTATTATCAAAATGCAAAAGGGAAGAACGATCCATTACATTAAGAATAGTTGTCATTTGAGATTCTTGATATCTTTGATAGGAGAGTCTTCACATAGAGGAAACAACTTCAATTATAAATATTAGAACACTTAAATGGGAACTACTTGGCGATGATTTTTATGATGTTTGATTTTAACAACTAAAGGAAGTATGTTTCTTTGAACGTTTTCTTGTTCGTCGCAAATGATTGTACTATAGCCTCCTCATATGTGCTCCTGATTATACCATCGCCCTTTATTTTTTTAACATCTATTATCAGCTTTGTATCGATCATTATAGAAGTTTTTAATGTCCTACAACGTCAATAGTGATCATCGACTAAGATATCCCTTCTCTACAAATAGGCGATACTGGTAGGTGCATTTGAGGTGAAAGATTATAACAAATCAACTGTAGTTGCATCTATGGTATGATAAATACTTATTTTGATGAAATAATAACTTTTTGAACCATCCGACATACTTGGATAAAAAAATGTGCAAGTGTGAGAGTATGGTTGCCACCTGTATTAATATGGTTCTAGATATCAGTCAATTTTAAATACCTCATCCTATTTTTCTCTTGAAAATTTGCTCCTTTTCAAGCATAGTGGGCAATGGACAGTGGACACAAATGTCTAGATCACTAGCGGTGTGGAGTGGTTTTCACTCATGCAGTGCCATAGCTAACACTTGTTGGTTGTTAGCTAGGCATTCTAATTTCACAACTATTAAAGGATGTAGATAGGATTTGTTCTCAACTCGAGGCTCGTCGTGATTGTTGGTGTTGGCTTGAGATTCGAATATGGAGTATTCCTTTAAGATGTCAATGTTCAACATCTCCTTTTTTATGGGCATTTCAATAAATTCTCTCAAGTAACTCAATCTCTTATAGAAAATGTTTCCTCCCTAAATTGAGTAAATATTCTTTATATGCATAATAGATTGTCGTAGCTACACAACCCATCAGTTCCTTGGCTTTTGTCTTCGATAGTGTCAATTTTAGAGTATTGAATTTTGCCTACTTTCCATTTCCATGGCAAACCCTAAATCTCTACTACCAAGACCTATTTTTATCCACTTCTCTTGACTGTTGACTCTTCTCTAATAAGTTTATGTATGAAGATATTGGTCTCCATTGTTAGTATTGCTTGATAGTTTTGAAGATGGGTCACTTTGACTATAGATATGGGTCTTCGGGCTATAGTTGGTATTTGGAGGTGTCATTGCTTGCTTTTTGAAATTTTCTGAATGAATTCTTTCATTTTCATCTCATGACAAGAATTTCCACCTCAATTGACCATTCTACGTTATATTTATGGTGGAAAAGTTTGATGAAGCATTAAATTAAGCACCTTATTAGTTGAAATCAATTTATCAATTGGAGGCAATATGTTGATTTTCAGTATTCATTAGGAATATTTTGGAGTCATGGATCCCCACTTGGATTGTGTCACGCCCCGAACCTCGAGCGTGTGAACATCCCTCGATGGTCGATAAAATTTGCGATGTCCCAGGATGCGTCGCCGACCCATTCATTTTATTACACATGCAGAAGCGTATAAATAATCCCCAAACAACACAGATATGTGATAGAAAAGCAGGATACAAATTTTCACAAAACACTTTTATAAACAAACCAGGTTTATATAGAATACTAGTCTATAATCAAAAGCCTACTCCAAAAAGAAGAGTCACCAAGCCATCTAGGCACACAACTCCTCAACTGAAACCTCCGAGGCCTTCGGGGGTTCTAGGTCTTCTACGACACCATCATGGGGGTCAGCTACCCCCTCACCCGCCTCAGCGTTGATCGCAACGGTGGGGATGTCGAAACCCTATAAGGGACCTTCCCATATCCCATTAGGCTCATGGCGGAACCATGCCCTAAACCGATGAGATACCAACTGAGGTTGGCCCTCATCGACCAAGATGGTGGTCACTATGAGCTCATGGAGCTAGAGACTCTCAGGGACAAGGACGTCGGTACTCTGCTTCGTATACCCCCTCAACTGTCCAAGACATACTGGAGGGATCGCCATCTACGGACCTGAAAAAGTTAAACCCATGAGGGGTGAGACGATGTCTCAGCGAGTTCACGCCCTAAACCCCTATTAGGAAGAAAATACGCCTAGAGGTTCTCACCCTCCGACCCTCGAGCGTGCGTCCATCTCTACTTGGTTGATTAAATAGCGACGTCCCAGAACGCATCGCCGATCCATTTTTTTTTATGCACAAACGAAAGCATATAAATAGATCCCTAGACAATAAAACAATGGGATAGAAAAGTAAGGCTATATTTTTCAAACCTAAAAAGCCACAACCACACTTTTATACAAGCAAACCTCATAATATATGTTACAATACTATTAGCAGAAGTCGATTCTATCACACATAGGTCCACGACTTAGGATTTGTGAAACAGGGTGGAGGTCTCAATCTTTGTCAGGGTCATACTTAGGATCTTCTTTTGGATCCTCCTCCGACTCTTCTTCAGGGTCCTCTTCAGGGTCCTCCTCCTCGGGTTCTTCTTCTGGATCATCCTCCTCATCGACAATTACTCCCTCTTCGATGCTCCAACTAGAACTCACGTCATAGTATATCGGAGATTCAGGATCGCCGAGCTTAGGGTCTTTTGCATCTACTACCGATCAATTCTTAGGATCTGTTGTCCCCTTCCTAAACGCTTCCTCTAAAACAAACAGGGGTACATCACCTTCCGGCACGGGACCCTCCCTTCGCCCGTCGTGATACTCACAATACCATGACCGATACTTATGGGGCACCTTATCGGGTTCGTCCATGTCCACCCAGATGATGGATTCCACCAGTACATATTCCAGACCTTCGGGGTGAGGGTGAATCGGAAAGTGATATCCTATCTTAGTGATCTCTTCGGGTATACCAAAATGCATGAGAGGACGAGGAGGTGGAGGTGCTGCCATCTAGGGGCCTGAAATATTATCCTACAATAGGGTAAGACGACGTCTCAACGAGTTCTACTCCCTAAGACTCAATTAGGAAGCCAATATGCCATAAGGGCTACCTATGCACATCACGGGTCAGAAGACTTGCCTTAGCCTTAGATTCCACTTGCAAGTCAGTTCAATTCATAAACTTGCAATCATATCATTCAATTAGTTCGGATCGATTCATCGATCAATCGACTTAGTCGATTACATGTCATTACAACCCTTTCTTAGTCGGCTCATCTCATACTATCTATAAAGTGCGTTTATATTAGGATTGCTCACTGCTAAACTGATAAATAGATAGTATAGCTCGCTTTTGAGATGCTTGGGTATACTACTCTCTGCTAAGCTGCCATATTGCCCTTAGGTTGATATAGTATACCGACATTGCTCAATCTAAGCTGATAAGGTATACCGCTCTCGGCTAAGTTGACATAATGCCCGTAGCCTGATATAGTATACCGATATACTGCTCTCTGCTAAGTTTACATATCGTCCATAGGCTGATATAGTATATCATTATACTACTCTCTGCTAAGCTGACATATCACCAGTAGGCTGATATAGTATACCCTTCAAAACATACAACCAATTTCACAATTTTGTCAATCCCGATAAAATAGCCATGTATGGATACACGATCGACCTTAGCCAAAATATAATAATTTCATTTCCACAAATCCCACCATTTTCTATAGTCCACCAAAATATTTTTGGCGCTGTCAACCGATACTCGGTTATTTTCTAATTAATTACCAAAATTAATTAATTTAGGAAAATAATCCTAAAATCATAATTAAATCAATTCTACACAAACTAAAGCTCGAACAAATAAACAGAGAGTACCACTATAATTAGCATAAAATTCCGGTCATCGACTATCCAAGTCTAATTTTCGGAATATAAATAATTAATTAAATAATTACTAAAAATATTAAATAAATGCCAAGAAATCCAACTTAGGCCCATAATGCCTAATTGGATGCCGAAATGTACCCAAAAAAATTCCGAGGTTCGTTCAATAAATATTAGAACCTATTCACTTACTAATTACACTAACAATTTGTCTAACATGCATCAATAAGGCACTAAATTAATTATTTTACTCTAATCTAACCACCTAATCACACTTAATTAATTCTAATCAGCCCCTAAGCATCATTAACCTACTAAGCGAGGTTTAGTGAGTAAAACTCACTTGATTCGAGATCCGACTGGATCAAATCGTCGGGAACGCGACGAGGCTCAACTTTTCCAAAGACGGACCTAATAACCGAGGCTCGGAACCACTTCAAAACGGGCCTAGAAGTTGCTGGAAAACCCACAAATCAGCCTCTGTTTTGAGCTGCAAAACAGAGTAAACAAGCTGGTTATGGCGAAGCAAGACCGATGGAGGCGGCTAGGGTGCTCAGCGGGTTGAACGGCGGCTCCGGCAGGTTTCCACGGCCACTCACAGTGGCTCATGGTGGACCAGACGTCCCCAGCAACCTGATGGATGCATGACTAGGTGGAGATGACGGCGTGATGGAGGTGGAGCAGCAGTGGCGCGATGGCGAGGCAGAGATGTGACAGACGCCGTGTGGTGGCATCGTGGCTGGTCCGACGTGGCTGAGGGACTCTGGCTGCTTCTCTTGGCTTGCTGGTGTGTGAAATGGAGGGGAATGTAGAAGCAAAGCTAGCCGGTTGCTTTAGTGAGGAAGAGACAAGAGGACAAGGGCTCCACCAAGGCCATTTCTTCTCCTCCATGGTCTCCTTGACCAACCACAGCCAAGCATGGATTCCTTGACCCTTAATGAGCCACCAATGCTCCCCCTTGCAACCTTGAAATGGTCTAAAACCATAGGGAATGGGGGGTATACGAATTTCCTTTGGTTTCCTCTTAAGAAGCCATCAATTCTTCCTTGAATCAACACAAACCGGCCTCAATAAACTCAATTGGTACCTCCATTATCAAATTGTAATTTTCCCCACCAATTGATTTATCTTGCATCCCACTTGCACGATCAAAAATGGCCTCGGCCTTTTTCTAAACAAAAACGGCCCTAAGACGACTTTTTCCCAATAAGTCTCGGGTTGCAAAAAAATCTTTTGAGACTAAGTTGACGCTTCTAGAATTTATTATGACATGATATAATATTCAATTTCTGAAATCGGACTCAAATTCACAGTTAATTTCCATTCGGCGCGTTTTTAGCGTAACCTAGGCTACCAGGTAACTTTTAGAAATTTTTCAGTGCAAATGACCCGTAGTCGATTTTCTTTGAGCCACAATAAAGCCACTCGACACATTAGCAACTCTCGGTTGTCGTGAAAATCTCGAAGATTCAAATACGGACACAGGGTACCAAAATAATAAGATAATTAGTCTAGTACCAGTCGACGAGAATTTTCCAATTTAGTGGTGTCACCCACGATTAGCCACACATCTCCGTCGAACCAACCCATCTCTGATCTCAAATCGATTTTTTAACTGTGTCGTAATGGCCTTTAAAGATGAGCACGTCGAAAAGCCGATTCCTGATCGAATTTTCATGTCTATTGCCTTAAAATTCCTTAATGGCTTCCCTGGATAGTCTAGTTATCTCGAGAGTGATCAGTTTTAAGAATAGCCCTATAGGCGCGTCAATAAAATGCTTGATTTATTCAATAGAAAACAGGACTGAAAATATGGGATGTCACGACAATAGTCTAACCACACATCACACAAGACTCACCTCGTCTCAGATCCTTCCTGCATGTCAATACAGTTCATATCACATATCATTGCATTAAAAGCACTCATCAATCGGGACGTCTCAACTTATATCACAAATAATTACAGGGGTCCCGATTATAAGGCCAAATCGTTATGACACGTCCTATTCCATGCCACATAATTTTGTCCCATAATCAGGCGTGTCAATTTCAATCATCCATGCGTCCCAATTGATTACGACCCAACAACCACGGCGGACTCAACAGTTAGCGGTCTTCCGGCGTAACCGGGCGTCGTCTCGCACCATCAAGCACAGCAACGTCTACATCTAGAAGACATTCCACAAAGGAGCATCGGCCCAACCTCCACTGCGACCGGCATCGATTGACTTGGGACATTCTCGAAGGAGCATCATCCAGCTAAATAGCTCATGATAGATTCTCATAGCCATCACACAATCATTCAATCCCGGCCAAGGACACCGTGCATTGCACTCAAATGTCTCAATTAAAATGGTGAATTTGGCATATTTTCTTCATATTAAAAACACCCGATAAAATAATCGTGTGTGGGTACACGGTCAGTTTAAGTCATAAAAATTGGTATCATTCCTTTTAAAATCTCACTATTTAATATAGTACTTAAAAATATTTTTAGTGTCAAAACCCGACACCCAGTATTTTCTAATTAAATACCAAAATTTAATAATTTTGAAATAAATACTCAAAATTAACAATTACACTCAATTGCACAATTTAACAATCAATTGCATAAACTAAGCACACCACTGTAGTCGGCACGAAATTCCGACTACCGGCTATCCCGGTATAATTTTCGGAAAATATTAAAATAATTAAATAAATAAATACAAATTAATTAGATAAATGCATACTTAGACCTAAAACACTAATTTAACCACCTAAACAGGCCTAGAAAAATAATGCACCTATCTAATACAATATAATTAACCCTTAACTAATCTAATCTAATCACATAATTAGCCTAATTAAGTAATTAAATCACTAATCAATATAAACTAATCACCTAAGCCATACTTAAGTTAATCTAATTACCCGCTAAGCACAATTAACCTCATAAGAAAGATTTAGCAAGTAAATTCATCGGATTAGCGGGCCGGTGAGTTCACGGCGATGGCAACGCGACGGTGAGCGACACTTGAGTCTATGGCGACGCCAAGGGAGGTTCAGACGGGCCAGGAAAAGGCCCACGGAGTCTCAGTTTGGGTTGAGACTCGGCTTCTGCTTGCTAGCTGGAACGGGTGGTCAAGGGGGCTAGGATGGCGAAAAGGGGCAAGGCAGGCGGCTAGGTGGCGACGACGGGTCCAGGCGAGGCTTCGGACGACTAGACTGCGACGGTGGAGCTTAAGCAGAGCTTTGACAGGGACGAACAGAGGTGGCTCGGGGCTTTGGGACGGTGAGGACGCGTGCAGAGGCAAGCGCGACGGCGGGAGGCTGGCGGGCGGCTTGTGGCTGCTCGAGCGGCTGACGACAATGGCGAAGGGCTCGAGCGACTGTTGCTGGTCTTCCTCTGGTTCTTGGCTGAATTCTTGAGCTCAAACAACAACAATAGAGAAAAAGCAAAGGCAAGGAAGAAGAAGAAGAAGAAGAAGGCTGCAGCTTGAAGGGGGACCACCGGGCCTCCAAAGTCTTCAACAAATATCCAAATCACTCATCACTTGGCCCCCACTTGTTGTTGCCTCAACCTCAACCACTTTCCTTCACAAAACTTCCCTTAGAAGCCACTTAAGTTGTTGAAATGTTGCACACCCCCTTGGCCTACGAATTTTGAACATTTCCCCTCTAATTCCAACTCAAATCCTCTCCAATTGGACTTAATTCAAAGGCTAAAATTCCAAGGTAAGTGCCCACATCAAATTCCACATTTTTCCTTGCCAATAGAACCAACTTGAATGCCAAAAATTCACACGAAAACGACCCTCTAATTTTCCCAGTCCAAAAACACCCAATCTTGAATTTTCGCCAAAAACTCGGGTTGAGGATGACTCGACGTTCCTAAAATAAATCATGACATGATAGAACTTATTGGGTTCAATTTCGCGGTTAATTTCAACCGGACATGATTTTAGCGTGATCTAATCTACCAAGTAATTTTTAGGAATTTTTAGCGCATTTGACCCGTGGTCGATTATTTTCAAGCCACAGTGTGCATCTTCGACTCATTGGCGACTCTCGGTTGTCGTGAAAATCTCGACGTTTCAAATACGAGCACATGGTACAGAAATAACAAAAAAATCAGTTTAGTGCCGTTCGACGAAAATTTTGCAATCTGGTGGAATCATCCACACTTTAATCACATGCCTCTGTTGAAACGACATATCTCCAATCTCTGATCGATTTTGATGGTGCTGTATTGACTCTTGCAAAGTAGTACGGTTAAGCAGTCGATTTCTAGGCGAATTCTCAAGTCTATTGCGTTTAGATTCCTCAACGGCTTCACCTAATAAATTAGTTATCTTGTGAGTGATCAGCTCAGAAAAAAAAGACTATAGGTACATTGATGAAAAGCCCAACTCATTCAATCGAAAACAAAATCAGAAAATCATGATGTCACAGATAGTGTTCATGAGAATCTGAAAGTACATTTTTTTTTCTTTATTTGATGTTGTTTTGCAAAATGGGAACTGAGAATATTGAACCTTAGTGCTTTCTTAGGGAAGAACTTCTTCCAAAAAGAGAGATTGTGTTTAAGCAATTGAACAAAATGATGAAGGAAAAAAAAGGACACTAATAGAAAGACTAGAGTACTGGTCAAATTTCATGTTACAAAGTGACCTACCAAGTAGGAAAATTACTTGGTTTTAGAAGGCAAAGGTAAATCGCCAAGAAAACTATGAAAATGATTATCTTCAAGCTTTATCTCTTCTGCTAACTACACACAAAGACAAATTGCATCAGACATCTTCCCTAGCAATATAATTCTTCACTCGCTAATAGCCATGTGTCATGGACCGGATTTTTCGGTACTCACAGACCCTTATAAGTGGAGTTTTGTGGCTTCGGAGTTAAGAATGAATGATGTAGAGGAGATAATATAATCACCTAGTTTTGTATTGTCGACACCTGATTTTTAGCCGATGCGTCATTAAAGGTATACACTTGATATTAGGGTTTCTGATTGCAACAAAATCCATTTCTCTAACCAAGAAGAGTTTTTTCCACATTTTCTTGCATTGGCCATTCATTTCACCTCATTTCCTTTTCATTTTCAACATAATCTCAAAAAGTTAAAGTATTGACTTTCGAGTTGACTTTTCTATCAACCCTTTAACCAAAAAGTTTGATCGAAAAATCAACCCTAAGTCAAAAGTTAGTTTTTTTGCATAAAAAGTCCCAAAAAGGCCTTAATTTCACTTTTGCATTGATAATTTTCAAAAAAAAAATAATAATAATTTGACCCATCAATTGTTACTCACTAAAATGTTGACTTTTGGTCAATACTTTTGATCACAAAAATTGATTCAAAAACTCCAAATCAACTTCTTTATACCTTCATTTCATTTAAGTGTAATTTTTTTTTTTTGGTTGCAAAAAATGGATCAAGAACCAATTTTTTTCCAATTAATGGATTTTTTTTTTTAAATCAGCCAAAAAGTAAAATTCGTTTATATCTAGTTATTCCAATTAATTTTTAGGATAACTCCATTCATGACATTTGATCACGAGGTCATTTTACATCTAATTTTCAAACCAATACTGGAATCTTGCATTTGGAGTAAAAATCTTCAATTTCGGCCCTAATTAGGGGTTCCGATTGATTATTCATGATTTTCACAATTACATCTTCAATAAACTCATTTTCTTAGTGGCAATCCCAATCTAGGATCAATTTTGGCAAAATTCACTTGGGATCATCTCAATCTAACAAATTTGACTTACTTGAGTATTGCAAAATAAAGCTAATATGGTCTGATTTATCTAATTTGACTTAGCCCATTTTAGACTAACATCCATTTAAATAATTGATTTTCAATCTGGCCAACTGAATTTCAATTACAAACAACGGTCCAACTTGCGATGTCATTTTAATAGGGATCGATTGGATTAAGGCAATTCATGCACAATTAAACCAAATTAGAACATCCAATTCTATTTAATTTGATTCAATTCACATAGAAATTTTAAATTTCATTCAAATTAGACAAAATATGGAGAACCAAAATTGGACATAGAATGCACTGGTTCAACTCGGTCAAGCTCAGGTCAAACTAGTCAATCCTAAGCAGCCAAGCTCTAGCCGACGTTGACCAGTAGCCATTTTTCGACCAAAATGAGGTGGTTGGTGATCCATTTGGACCAGCCAAGCTTTGGCGGGTGACTAGCCCCCCCCTCTCTCTCATTTCAAAATTACGAAAGCGCCATTTGTGAAATTACTAAAATGCCATTGCCTAGTCATCAATCCAAGTGAGATCAAATTTTGGCTATCCATTAGCCTATTCATCTTGGCCATTGAATTGTACACTTCATTAATCCATGTGATTAAATTTCAGCCAATCAAATAATTGCTTAGCCATGAAAAATATTTCTTAACACTTAAGAGATTAAAGGATTCAAACCTGGGAAAGTACATATTAAATTTTCCCACCAAAGTTTGGAGGGGGGCTCATTTTGATAAAAGACTTCTCTCTAGCCTCCATCAGGCGTTCGTTGGCCTTACTTTGACCAACCACCTCATCTCCGATGACCACCGAACACCCCCTGAGCTAGTCACAATCGCCACCAAGCCAAATAGCCATCAGAAGTCGCCGATTAGTGGCCATTCTCCTTCGGGCAAGAGATGTGCTCCGCGCAAGAGCAATAGTCCGACAAGTCCAACACGCCATTTGTTGTAGTGGCCGGAGGTCACTACAACCCCTAATCTATTGATCACTACAACCCCTAATCTACCAATAGTTGATCCTTGACTAGTCCTTGAACAAAATGAATATATATATATATAAAAAGAGAGAGAGAAGAAAAATCAATAATAAACCGAGAAAAGCAAAAATCATTCATTTTGTTTGATCATCAACGCGACCGAACTGCTGCTCCCTTTGACCACAAAAAAAAAAAAAAAGAAAAGAAGACTACTGCTCTCCCTCTCCCTCTCTCTTCGTTCAATGATCAGCACGAGCAAGCTGCTGCTCTCTTTGACCCAAAAAAAAACATCCCCTCCTCTCTCTCTCTCTCTCTCTCTCTCTCTCTCTCTCTCTCTCTCTCTCTCTCTCTCTCTCGCTTCGTTCGATGATTAGGGCAACCGAATGCTGCTCTCTTTGACCCCAAAAAAGAAGCCACTGCTCTCCGCTGACTCTCTCTCTTCGTTCGATGATCAGCGCGACCGAACTGCTACTCTCTTTGACCCAATAAAAAAAAAAAAAAACTGCTTCTCTCCCTCTCCCTCTCGCTCTCTTCGTTCGGTGATCAACGCGATTGAATTGCTGCTCTCTTTGACCAAAAAGAAAAACTACTGCTCTCCCTCTCCCTCTCTCTCTCTCTCTCCCCTCGTGTCTTCGTCGTCACCATCCATTTCCTCCATGGAAGCTCTTTGATAAGGAGGTGAGACCGCACTGCTGCTACCGCGACCTTCATTGAGGTCCTATATACGTCCACCAGCACAGTCGCCAGCCAGCTCTCAGCTGATCCCCGTCTTCTTGTCTTCCTTCCTTCCAGAATGAGCGACAAGGCGCAGAAGCAGAACACCAATTGTGTCTTCTTCCTGGCCTCGCCTCTCACTAGCAAGAAGGTCAGTCGATCATCCCCCATCGTGATTTCTTGCTAATCAAATTGCGCACCATGCTCGCGGTTCTCCTCCCGATTGGCGTCTGCCTTTTGCCGCGTCTTTTCTCACTTCGGATTGTGTTGCTGTGCTGGCGAGAGTCTGTACAATTAGCATGCTGTCTTTAGGGTTTCTTTCACATGAATTGAGTAGGTTGATGTTTGAGTTGGAGTGGATGACGGGGTCGTGTTCTATGTAGTGCTTTCTGATTCGCTGTTCTTCTCAGTGAGCTGATGTTGTTATTGTGAGCGTTCGCTGTAAGCTCCTTTGAAGGGGGTTTTTCGGACTCTAGTTTCGGGTGGCATGGTTGTTATTTCTTCATGTTTATTGCCTAAGAGATGGCTTTATTTTTTACAAGTTGTTCCGGTGGTAACGTAATGTTGCCTTCGATTTTCAGGGGCTTGATTGTGTGTTCCCGACATTTGTAAACCATGTTTTAGGCTTCCTTCATGATAATTGAAGAGTACATTGAGATCTAAAACATATAAAAAAATTCGAGTCGAAATGAGTTGGTTTACTATTTTTCATGGATTTTACAAAATTTGGGATTTTCTCGAATTTGATCTTCAAGGACAGAGCTTGAACTTGTTCAGTTCGGTTTTGCAAACCTAAATAAGTTCGGGCCCCTTTTTGCAAAATCTTTAAACTGGAAAGCTGTTCATCATGGCCTTTTTAGTTAATACATGAAGTTGCGAGTGCTTAATTGCAAATTTAGAGGGGTCTAAATGAAATAAAACTGGTTAAAATCGACAGGCTTCCAAAACAGATTCTGTTACTACAGCTATGTGAAAATCGAATTTTCTATACCAATCTGTTAAGAATCTCAACATAGAAATTTGCTGTCAACATCCGTTCTAACCACCTAAAAAATTTCGTACGTATTTGTGGTTGCTTACTATTTTACGGAATTTTTCAAAATCTGGACCCCAACCGGTTTGGGTGACGGACCTCCTGACATGAGTTGGATTTTTCGGGTAAAATGGTCTAAAATCAGGTCAAGATGTCCTGTTAACATTTAATCCTTGCATCCTAAGCTGTCTAAAGACACGTAAACAAATCTAATTGGTGGTCGTTTGATGGTTTAATCGAATTTAATCCCAATTGACTCAATTTCTGGAATTAAATGAATGAGCGATCCTCAATTGGCTCACTTCCATTGATTGCTTGTTTGAGAAAAAAGGCAAGGCTTTTTAGCCTAAGTGTATGCTTTATTTCATGTGTATGCATGTATATATTAGATGAATGTTTAGAGTTATTGCAACCTACCGAGGTGAGGAGTCCTCTAATGGATAGATTTAAAGGCATTTACTTACAAAAAAACGGTCTGAATGATTCGTACAAATGGTAGTCTCGAATGGACTTCCATTTGCTAAAACTGCAAATGGACTTTTGATTATAAATATGGATTCTCCCAAACCTATATCTCAAGTGACAAGAGTTCATTCTAAAGTTCTTTAGACAACCTAATATGTTAATTTGGAATTGCCATTAATCTCGTTTGGGGGAGGAGGGGAATTGACTGGGTTACCTAAACGAGGGTTGGGAGTACTCTTCGATTTCCACAAAACTAGATATCATAGGTTCAAAACTAGATATCACAGGTTCAAAACCAGATATCATAGGTTCAGGGACCTAAATTTAGGTTAATATTCATATTAACACAATTTCAGTAGAGGTGGCAAAATGGGTCCATGACCCATTTTTAGACCCATATTTTTCACTTATGAGTTGTATATGGGTCATGAAGAAGTAATGGCCCAACTAAAATGGGTTAAAGTGTTTTAACTTGAATTCTATATGGGTCGAAAATGGGTCACACGTTTTGACCCATTTTCGACCCATTTTCAAAACCTAAAAGGTTAAAAGTTAAAAACACATCAGCACGCTCACAGCTGCGCTTCGGCTTCGTCGACCCATTTTGGACCCACCTCCGCCGCTCGCCTCCGCCACTCGCCGCCACAGCTCACCTCGATGGAGCTTAGGTGAGCCGCGAGCTCGCTGGCCTTGGCCGAGCTCGGGCTCGCCTAGATTTGGCGAGCCGCGAGCTCGCCGGCCGCAACGGAGCTCGGGCTCGCTTGGATCGAGCGAGCCGCGAGCTCGCCGGCCGCGACGAAGCTCGAGCTCGCCTGGATTGAGCGAGCCGCGAGCTCGCTGGCCATGGCCGAGCTTGGGGTCGCCTGGATCTGGTGAGCCGCGAGCTCGCCGGCCACGACCGAGCTCGGGCTCGCCTGGATCGGCCAAGCCCCGAGCTCACCGACCGCGACGAAGCTCGGCAGCTCAGGCTCGCCCGAACGGGCGGACCCTTGATCTCGCTAGACTGCGGCTTGGCCGGTCACCGTCGACGGAGCAACAATGGAGAAGAAGGAGGAGGAAAAAGAAAGAAAAGAGAAAAGAAGAAAAGAAAATAATAAAATAAATAATAATAATAATAATTTCAAAAAAAATTAAAAAAATAAAAAATTCGATTTTTTTTAATGATATTTGGTAGATAGATATTCATACCGGAGAAATATTTTTTAAATAAAGCTCGATGCTGTTTAGATTGATAAATAAAAATTCAAAACATTATAATGTAATTTTTAACTTGGTGAACTAAAATGAATCAACCAAAATTAAAAACAATTACAATTAAGGAGCTATGCATTATTGCATTCAAGAAGATTTGTTTTAAACAAATATTATTTTCATGTCAATTATTAGCTCATCAAACTTTTTCTTATTAAGAGTTCTTCAAAAGTATTTTAATTTAAAGGTTTTTCACATTTTTTTATTTTATTTACTTTTTAAATTTGGTGTGAAGTTTTTATTTAAGTAACTAATGCGTTTCGATAATATGAGTCGGGTCGGGTATGGGTCATATGATTTACACTACAAGAATATGGGTCAAAACGGGTTAAATTGGTCAAATATGGGTCGACCCATTTTCGACCCAACCCATACCCGACCCGACCCACCCATTTGCCACCCATAAATTTCAGTACTTAAAGTGGCTTGGTTGTTACCTAAAGTTATCATGCATTTGCTTTTAGCATTTTTGTACAAAATCATTCAAAAAATCGCTAAGTGACTACACATGGAGTACCTAAACGAGGGTCGGGAGTACTCTTTGATTTCCACAAAACTAGATATCATAGGTTCAAAACTAGATATCATAGGTTTGGGGACCTAAATTTACGTTAATATTTATATTAACACAATTTCAGTACTTAAAGTGGCTTGGTTGTTAACTAAAGTTATCATGCATTTGCTTTTAGCATTTTTGTACAAAATCGTTCAAAATATCGCTAAGTGACTACACATGGATGGTTCATCAAGAAACAAAGATATTCTATGTACATGAAAAGAAAGGCTCATAACTTGTCGGGTATTTATTACAAATTTGAATTAAAAACCTGAGCCATGGTCATGATCAAATGGATACAATGAAAGTAGACTGGCTATTGATACCTGATTTTTTGTTGACACATTGATGAAGGTAGAAAACTTGAGAATAGGGTTTCTAATCGCAATCTGCTTTTTCGAACAAAAAGCATCATTTTTCATTTTTTTTCTTTTGTTTTGTCATTGTTAAACAATTTTTCATTTATTTCCATCGAAAATTCATAAAAGTCAAACAGTTAATTTTCAGGTTGACTTTTTGGTCACCATTTGATCAAAAGTCAACCCTGACTAAAAAGTTAACCTCGAGTTAAAATTTGACTTTTTGCATAAAAAGATTTTAAATAATTCTAATTTCACTTTAATCAAATTAATTCTTGAAAATTTGACAGATTTGACCAAGAAATTGACATTTTGAAAAATAGTCAATTTTATGATTAACTTTCGGTCAGATCTTTGACAAAAAAATTGAAATATACAAAAATTGACAAATCATCTCGTTATTGTTCCAATTTGACTTTGGCATAGAAAATATTATGAAAATCGATTAAGAACCTTATTTTCTAAAATTTTCTATTTTCTATTTTGTTATATTAATAGGGTAAGTTCCTCAAATATTCGAAGAAACTAATATTGGCCGTGTGCTACGTGCAAAAATAAAGTATATTTTTTCAATAATTGAGTTATACTATTTGTTATATTGGCTGTTAAGAAAATTTAAGTTTCTTATTTTATCATGAAAATAGATTTTTCCGTTTCTCGTAAAAATCGTTTAACCTCGTTTTCTCCTTCCATGCTTTTCATTGTGCTTTCTCCGTACTTTTTTTAAGCCTATTGGATTGAGGATCACCCAAATAGAACTACACAACACGAGGAACTAAAGAAACAATCACTACCTTTTTTTTTTGTCATTGTTGTGATTATTATGCTAATGTCCGCCTAATATTTTAAAACAACTCAAATTTTAGATCATATCCCAATTCAATCTCAACCACTTTTTATCTAAAAAAATTCACTAATTTTCACTCTAATCTAATCCCTACCATGCATCCAAAAATCATCACTGGTTTTTTCAAAATTATCAACATTAAAAAGCCGTTGTTCTCCATAATAAGGTGAATGTTTTTTTAAAGAAATGGATTTTGATAATGAATCTTTAACTGGCCTTCGTATTGATAATTTTGAAGAAACTAGTGGTGATATTTTCTACGTGAGATATAGGCTTGGATTATAGTGAAATCTTGTGATTGTTTTTGACACAAAAGGAATTCGGAACAAAATTGAGGAGCTTTTATAAGGGTATTAAGTGTGTTAGCTCAATGTAGAAGCTGTAGATTATGTTGGTGATTCTCTGGGTAGTCGTTTGGGTTTGCAAAAGAATAAAAAGAAGAAGAACTAATCTGTTTTTCTAGGTTGGGTTCCACATGGGTCGGGCAAAAGGAATATGTAATTTTTGTTGTGGTTGGGTCGGATCGGGTGGGATATCTACAAAGATTTGATTTGATCGTAGATAGACACTCATATCTAAAAGTTTCGGGGGGGCGAACCCATGCTCTCAAAAAGAAAATTTTCAAAGGATGTCATCCTAATTTGTGTAATTTGGCAAAAACCTACTCCGTTACTTGAGGAGATGGGCCTGTCATTAAAACTTTCGAACCAAATATCATGTCTGATATAAATACACCACAATTCATATTCCAACCCTCAAATAAAATCATGAATCAAGATTCCATTTGTTTCGCTAAAAATAAATTATTTATTTATTTTTTTTCAAAAAAAGATCATTTATATTACTTGAAATAATTAATGAATGAAATTTTTTTTCATTATCAATTAAAATATATATTTAAATATTTTTAGATAATGAATATACTTCTTCATCCATTCTTTTTTATAAGCAATATGAACTATCATTTTAAATGATTCATTTTTCACGAAACAAACGCATCCTAATAATCCATCAACATTAGCACTCCAGAAAAGCGCTCCATGTTTCACATATGCTACAGAATATTCAACAAATGTATTGAAAATCTACGAATTAGAAGCTTTCATAAGGGAAATAAGCTACCAAAAGTCTCAAACTATAGCCACTATAACGCATTTGCTTTAAACTTTTTCTTGTAACATAAAATATTCAAAATTTGTAGCTATGTGACACATTTACCATCCATTTAAGTTCCATCCCATAATTTTTTAGTTAAAATAACACCATTTTTATTTCACTTACTATATCAGTACCGTTTGCTTTTAGGTGTCCATATAAGTAGATTTTTAATGATGTTTATTTATGGAAACTTGATGGAGGTGAGTATATCCTACATATACAAGTTTATAGTTTGTTAACATAAAATTTGGGGTAAATAAGTTATAGTGGATAAAATTTGAGATTTTTTTGTTGCTTTTGCTATTTATAAAATCAGAGCGAGTCTGATCTTGCCGGGTATCCAAAAGATATCTTAACGGTTACCGAGAATCTCGGTTTTTCAAATCTCTCTCCACTGTCCGCGTAACATCCCACGATACTCTGGTTTCCAAACGACCGAGAAGGTCGGAGATTGCGGTTGTGCTTTCGACCAGGTTTCGGTCTGCTACCAGAGCAGGGCAATGCATCGCCCTCCTCCCTAGTCTCACGCTCTCGCTCTCACCTGATCTCTCATTCTCTTGAAATCTCATCGTTCAGCGTCATTACTGGATTGGATCAGGGGCATAAGGCCATTCTAAGCAACTGGACAGCCATGGCGTTCTTCCAAAGCTTGATGTGGAATATCGATCTGCAGTTAGTTTTCTGATTAAAGGTCTTGCTAGTTTATTTGCTTCTGCGTGCCGTGCACCATCCGCATGTACTTCGATCTCAAACTTTCGGGACATTTTAGAAAGGAACTTGCGATCATTGAATTAATTTGATTTTCGAGACCTTCATGCTCACGTGAGATTTTTCTGCAAAGGAGTGATCCGTTTCCGGGAATTTTTTTTTTTTTTTTTGAATAGGAGAATCACGATCCATGGAGAGAGCCCATGAATCGAATTGAAGTTGTTTGTGATTCGTGTAATGCTATTAGTTTTCTCGCAACTCCATTAGTCTATGCGGTTCCTTTTATGCTGTAGTTGTTCTTTCCGGGAAGTCCTGCTATTCTTGGTGACCAAGAAGAAGATGCCGATTGATGTTTTTGGGAGAGATTTTGATTACTTAGAAAATCAAAATCCAAACCGGAAGACCGAAGAACACATCTCGGGTCGGCACACGTGGTATGGAGAGAAGGAGGATGCAAGTGCCCCAAATTTGATATGGGGGTTTCTCACAACCGTATTACTCGACTTACAAGTGGCCAAAAGGTATATTATTTGAGCTTAGGGGGTGCTGGTTTTCACGTTGCCGTTGTTTTAGAACTAAACATGTCTTTGCATCGTTTACAACGCTTCAGGTTTCTGGGGAGTTATCTGCTGCTTCACCTGAACGCCTCTCTGTGACATCTCCTGATGTTGGTGCTGGGAAGCGCATCCATTCTCTACCTTCTGTAGCTGATGCTAATCAATCGCGTACTTCGCTCTTGTTATTCACAAACATCCTTGTCTCTACATGGTTGTAAACCCTAGGTATGGCGCATATTGGTTATGTGGTACTGGCAATGCAGCTAACGATAGGGTGACCCATTGAGGGAATTTGATTCATCAGGACAAAACGATGTTGCCCGGAAGGAAAGGGTTGATGGCTGGAAAATGAAGCAAGAGAAGAATATAGCTCCAATGAGCACTGCCCAGGCTACTTCTGAAAGAGGAGGTGGTGATGTCAATGCCAAGCACCGATGCGCTTGTCGGATGACTCTTTACTGTGAGTCTCTACGATATTAAGCTTAGTCTTTTTTTTTGTTGCTTAGTATTTCCTACAGTCGAATTTGGCACGTGTCGGGCTAAAAGTGACGCTGACCATTTTAACTAACTTTTCCTTTGTTGATGTTTCTTAATTATGCGGTTGTCTCTGTTGTCAACCAAAAAAGCTGTCAACATATATCGAATTGCTAGAAATTCTCAAAAAATTTCCTGACGCATGCTTTCCATTAGTATCTATAAGTACCGGTGTAATAATGTAACTGTCACTACTTTTTAATAAATCGTTCAATCTGTTAGTCGTGTTCAGTCCTTGGCTGCATTCGGCATAAATATTTTTCTTATTCCGTGGGAATGACAAAGCCAGGCTACCAAATAACAAATCCTGTGACCAATGCCTATGCTCTGTGGTTAATATCTGTGATATGTGTGGTTTGGTTTGCAATTTCTTTGATATTGGATCAGTTCCCAAAGTGGTTTCCGGTAAACATTAAACGTATCTTGACAGACTAGCAATTAGTAGTATCACTACTTCATGAATCTGGTAACTTAGGTTTTTCTTATCACCAACTTGTTTTGTCAGATCAGAATTTTTTGTGAAACTTTACATGGATATAGGCACAACAGAGAAGGAGAACCATCACAGTTAGCTGATGTTGTTGGTACTGTCGACCCCTTAAAGAACATCCTCTAGTGACAGCAAATACAGCATTCTTCGTTCTTGCAGTTGACTACCCAGTTGACAAGGTCTCATGCTATGTATCCAACGACGAAGCTGCTATGTTAACTTTCGAGGTCCCTTCTGGAACATCAGAGTTCGCAAGGAAATGGGTTCCTTTTGTAAGAAGCATAGCATAAAGCCTTAAGCCTTGAGCCCCCGAATGGTGCTTTGCTCCGAAAATCGACTACTTGAAGGACAAAGGTCATCCATCATTTGTCAAAAGATCACAAAGCTATGAAGGCATGAGTTTAGGTCAGAATCTTGATAGTGTTTTGCAATCCCTTTGTACATTGCATCGCTGTGGCATGTTTGCATTTTCATGTATAGCAGAGAGAGTATGAGAATTTAAAGTCCTCATAAGTGGACTTGTTGCCAAGGCACAGAAGGTTCCCGAGGAAGGATGGATAATGCAAGATGGGACTCCATGGCCTGGAAAAAATACGAGGGACTGCCCCAGAATGATTCAGGTCAATTTATAATTTTTGGAATGTATCTGATATTGTGATTGAGCTCATAAAATCGTACCCACCCCGGATTGATTCAGGTTAATTTGTAGTTAAACTATGAGGTATGGAAAAAATACGAGGGACTGCCCCAGAATGATTCAGGTCAATTTATAATTTTTGGAATGTATCTGATATTGTGATTGAGCTCATAAAATCGTACCCACCCCGGATTGATTCAGGTTAATTTGTAGTTAAACTATGAGGTAGCAACACAGCAATCTCTCTCTCTCTCTCTCTCTCTCTCTCTCTCTCTCAGAGTTCAATGGTGCTGCCACTGAGCCTCATATGCCACCAACCATAACATAAATGTTCGTCGGAAGTCTTCTCCTCCACACAAATTACTTCAGTAGCAAAAAGTGAAAGCTTTAAAACTTTTATTGTATGGGAAGTTATTTCTTGATAGGCCCTAATTCTTTTTTTCTTTTCTGTTTCAAGTTGTTGCATTCTCTTCACAATCAATTCGAAATATATTATCTGATTTACTGATACTTATCAGAAAGTTACAATAATGATGATTACGTATCGACTGACTTAAAGTTTGTGATTATATCCACTCCATGAATTTGCCTTCCTAATGTAACACAATGGATTAGTTTCTTAACTTTCAAGTATACATCAGGAAATCACAAGAGCCGAAATGCTACTTGGAATATGCTACTTGGAATACTTTATGTTTTTTGGATAATGTTTTTCTTTTTTGGGTACAATGCAACATTGGTGATGTTGTCAATTGGATAATAGTATCATTTAACTTCTATTACTAAATTTGATGGAGTGGAGCTCTCATGATAAATAAGTATGACACTTATAAAAAATTCCAAGTTATTATATAAGTTTGCATATCTTAAGATCTTATGGTTCGATTTTATAAAGTTCTCTTCTCATGAATATCATTGTCTATGGCAGATTTCTATTGTTTCCTATCGTGCTGCGTTTTAAAGGCCATGACTCCACTTCCAAGTTCTCTTGACTCAGTTATGATACGGGTAAAACTGTGGTTCCTGGATCCTGGAAGCAGCAATTTTTTTTCTTACTAAGACATTTGCATTACTCGCCTGCTGTCATGTTTTCTTAGGGAAAAATGGAGGTCTTGATGCTAAGGGTAATGAGTTGCCACGTTTGATCTATGTTTCTTGTGAAAAACGTCTGGGCTTCCAACATCACAAGAAAGCTGGTGCCATGAATGCTCCTGTGAGTAGATATGTCTGTTAATTATGGATGTCGATGCTTTCATGCTTTCCTTACCTTTTGTCTTATTTTATATTCAGGTGAGAGTCTCAGCTGTCCTCACTAATGGACCTTTCTTGTTGAATCTTGATTGTGATCACTACATAAACAACAGTAAGGCATTGAGAGAAGCCATGTATTTCTAGATGGATCATAACCTTGGGAAACATGTGTGTCATGTTCAATTTCCAAAGAGATATGACGGTGTTGACTGAAATGACAGATACACCGATCGTGATATTGTGTTCTTTGGTTTAGGCTCTTTGTCTCTTCATTAAAATACATTTTCTTATGTTATGTCCAAGATTGCTACTTGCACTGACATCAGAATCACATCCTCCGCTGAAGCGAGTTCTTTTGTTGTGGACCAAGATTAAAACACTCTTCAGCTTCCTTGCATAACTCATTAGGCGGACATTCCGTCTTATGATCTGGACAAGCTTAAGAGGTTTGGATGGCATCCAAGGTCTTGTTTATGTTGGAACTGGGCGTATGTTCAATGGAACAGCCTTATATGGTCATGAAGCTCCTCACAAGCCAAAGCATAGAAAGTGAGGATTTCTATCTTCTCTTTGTGGTGGATCACGAAAGAAAGCAAGATGAAGTAAAAAGGTTTTTGACAATAAGTGGCAAACATGTAGTTCCAACTGTGCCTATCTTCAACCTGCAAGATATAGAAGAGGTTGTGGAAGGTACAGATCTAGCTATTTCTTGGATCATTCAAATTTGGCTGGAAACTTCCTTGCAACCTCCATAACAATTGACTAGTCAACAGCAGAGAGTGGTATACAAGTTAGTGAGGCCTTGAGATCTGGAATGTAGCCTCATTTTGTAGTGGCCCATGAGGTTTTGACACTCTTGCCTGAGGACGACTTTTGTCCCTGATGACTCGGGATTCTTACGATGACGCAATTTCTATATTCTTTCAGTAATGTAGTTTCTTAGGTTTTTCTTAATGTTTTCTTTTCTTGGATTTTACCTAGCTTCATCAATCACTTATTTCATTGAGACCTTCCTAATGTGCTTTAATAGTTCATGTTCGCAATCCCGCTCACTATCCATTTTAATGCTGCTCCTGTGTGTAAGAGCTATTAAATATCGAATAGTTCATTTCAGGTGATAGTGTTGATCTTCTGCTCGAAACTTATAATGGTGTATGGAGCTTTAACATTTATATTAGAACCTCTCTGGCTTACATTTTATTTTCACATTCATAGGTGCTGGATTTGATGATGAAAAGTCATTGCTTGTGTCGCAAATGAGTCTGGAGAAGAGGTTTGGTCAGTCTACTGTCTTTATGGCCTTTACATTTATGGAGAATGGTGGGGTCCCTCAATCTACAACTCCAGAAACCCTTCTTAAAGAGGCTATTCAAGTCATCAGTTGGGGTTATGAGGATAAAACGGATTGGGAAGTGAGGTATGTGAGCTTATTATAATATTTATTCCATTAGAGTGTTTGATGTTTAAGAGAAAAAGATACATGAGTCATGAGCTAGCAAATCCTTGACCACATAATAAGCCATGCTGTGTCTAGCAAGTCAAGAAGACAGCGAGCTAGCCTTCATTCTATAGTTGCTCCTAAGAATAGTATGATGAATAGCATCCTTGTATTATGCCATACTACGACCAGCTTAGCTCGAGCATTCAAACCCTTGAGCAAGATGTACAAAACATTTTAGGCATGACAATTGGTTTTGGCCTGCTATGGCCTCATAAGGAGAGTAGCATAAGCTTTTGACCAATTTGTGCATGGGAGGCCAACCCCGCTTTCGGAGTTTCTAGAGTGATAATTGTTCAATCTTAGAACTCTTAGCACAAACGTCCTAACGCCACTCCCATGAACCAATTGTATCATCCCTTCTACATCACTTGCTCTTCACCTTGATGCCTCAAAATTCCACTCTCAAGGGTATATGAGTATGGGAGAATTTGGTCTGTGACATTCTCCCCTATTCAGTTCCACAACACCCTTGTTGCAGGCTGTTTAGTCGCTTCCTTGCATCGCTTCAATACCACAAATGCTGCCCGATTGGGTCTTACATGAATGGTGGACGCTCACCCAACAAACAAGCCGCTACACTCCATTAGTGTCTTCCGCTGATCAAAGCTGCTTGGGTATCTTTGGTCACTTGTGCTCTCCTTGATAAGTGTGGCATTTTGAGCCAATTGCACTTTTCGTAGCACCCTCTTTCTCCTACTAAGCTTCTCTTGATCTTAGTAGACTAATGAAGGTTTCTCCCCTTGTTCAAAATGTGGTAGCAAACCCATCTTAAGATTTGCCAATTGATCTGAGAACCTTTTTTTTTCTATTCAATGAGCGATTTGGTTTCTTCTTGTACTCCCATTGTCTTTCAAGAAGCAAACCAAGACTCGTACCTTGTCTAAGCCCCTTTTGCTTTGGCAATTCACTTCCATTTTCATCTCAAGATAAGAATTTCCACCTCAATTGACCATTCTGCCTTATATTTGTTGTGGAAACTTTGGTGAAGCACTAAGTTAAGCACTTTATATTATTTGAAATCAAATTATCAATTGAAAATAGAATGTTAATTTCCAGAGTATTCATAAGTATTTTGGAGTTGTGAATCCTCCTGCTTGGATAATGTTCATGTGCACGCGAAAGTACCATTTTGCTTTATTTGATGTGGTTTTGCATAATGGGAAGTAGGACTAGACCTTAGCGCTTTCTTAGGGAAGGACATTTTCCATGGGGTTTATGATTATATTGCAAGCAAAACGGTAGCTGCAACTGGCAAGTGGTAGCTATGGCACTACATGGGTGAAAAGCACCTGCTAGTGATAGGGACATTTGTGTCCCTGTCCACTATGCTTGAAGAGGAGAAATTTTTCAAGAGAAAAAATTGGATGAGATATTTGACGTTGGCTTATATTTAGAACCATATTAATAGGGGCGACATTCACACTACAATTCACATGTGTACATTTTTGGATCCAGGTGTGTGTATATGTGTGTATGGCCACATGCAAAAGAAGGCGGGGTGGCATTCACATGACAATTCACGTGTACATTTTTGGATCCAAGTGTGTGTATATGTGTGTATGGCCAAATGCAAAAGAAGGTGTGCACCATATGTGAGTATATGTCCTTCCACGTGATGTCTTTTGCGCGAGTCTGGCTAAATGAATGGTAAAACATGTTTCCTCCAAATTATAATGCTAGTTTTATCTCAAAAAAATCTTGGAGTACTGCACCGCTTTGTCTCATGTCTCATGTGGTGTATTTGGAGACGATGCAACAAAAGAAGATTAAATGGGTATGATGCTTATTTCTACTATGTTGAATATTTGTGCTTGTTTTTTGTATTCATGCCCGAATAGTACATATCATTTAGTTTAAGTAATTCTAGATGTTTCCATTTTTCTCTTTGCTCTCAGGAATCTCCAATTAACAAGATTGGATGGTTCAAAAAGTCATTATCATTCCTCAAAATAATTAACTTTTAATACCTTAGATGTAGCTGCAGTTTCTTTGCACCTACTATTGCCTATTTGTAGAGAAGGCATATCTTGGTCAATGATCACTATTGACATTGCAGGACGTTGTACATTGTAAGATTAAGAACTTCTATAATGATTGATACATAGCTGATGACAAATGTTATAAGATAAAGAATGATGGTATAATTAGAGGCTATAGCACAGTTTTTGCAGTGAAAGAAAACCTTTTAAAGGAATACTTCATTTAGTTAACTACAAACATCAGGAAAATCATGGTTAAAAAGTTTTTATTTGAGTGTCCTATTATTTAGGATTGAAATCGTTTCTTTTATATTATGACATTTATCAAATATATCAAGAATTTCAAATGACAACTTGCTAATGCAATGGAATGTACTTTTCTTTTGCATTTTGCTAATTACTAGGTGATTTAAAGTAGCCAATGACAAATCCTTTGAATATGGAATATAGCACTTAAAATAACTCCAATTCACAAGTTCAATCTAGGATTGGTACCACTGAAAATATACATCATCGAATAGCTAGTTTCCTAGCTGCATTATGTCCTTTATTTGAGATATTTCTAATAAGCTTAAGTGGATAATAACCATTTTAAAGCAAGCTTGGAACTAGATGTCAAACCAGAAAGTATAGAAGCGAGAAAACAAAAAGAATTCTAGTGTGTAACTACATATTTTTAAGAAAGTGAACCACACTTCCAATAAATCTCATTATAGTTGTTCAATAAGCTAATTGTCTCATGTCCATTGCTTTGCTTTACTTAAAGATTCAGTGAAGGGATCACACATTGAGGAAATGCTGCTTGTTTCTAAAAAGTATTCAAGGAAGTGGTTTTACCAGTTTAGTAACAACCAAACCATAAGCAATAAGTGATGATGTCATCCAACCTTTAAGCATATCAGAAATGCATATAAAGGTTTTGAACCTAGTCATGCAGCTAGCAAGAAAGCAAGAGTAAAATAGGATGTTAGAGTTATCACTCTTGCCAACAAAAGAAGTCTCATGAACAAATGCAAGTATTCATTTAGAATTAGTAATATTCTTAAATTTTAGAAAAGAGTTTTTTGCAATACAAAGAGGAAAGAGTTTTTTATAACACAGAGGAACACATGGCCATAAAACTATGAGCAAAAAAAAATGAATACTAATAATTTATTTGCTCATTGTTTAATACAAAAAAAAAGCCGCCACAAGAACAAATTTGATTATCTTTTGTGTTTTGTAAATTATTCTTTTTTGAAATTTGAGAATTTGAATGCTTATATTTATTCACAAGACTTCTTATGTTAGCAATGGTGATGGCTTTCACATCCTATTCTACTCTTGTTGCCTTATTGGCTATACGATTAGGTTCAACACCTTTAGCTGCATTTCAGATATGTTTACAGGTTTGGACAACATCATCACCTATTGTTGGTAGTTTGGTTGTTGCTGGACAAGTAAAATTGCTTCATTGAATACTTTATTGAAACAAGGAGCACTTTCTTAGTAGGTGAGTGAAAAAAAGCAATGTAAATGAGATAATTAACTTCCTGAACAACAAAAATGAGATTTCTCATAAGTGTTGTTCACTTTTTTGAAAAAATGTTGTTTCACATGTGAAAATTCTTTTTTGTTTTCCCTCTTCAGTACTTTTTAGTTGGATATCTAGTTCTGAACTTACTTTGCTATGGTCATTATCCACTTTAGCATAGTCAAAAGATCTCAAATAGATGACAAAGTGCATCATGATATCTAAAGACTAAATGAGACAAGGAATATTTTAGAGGTACCAATCCTAGGTTGAACATCTGCGTTGAAGTTATTTTTAGTGCTAGTAGAACATATTTAAAAAATTTGTGGTCGGCTTCTTTTAACCACCAAACTATTAGTTTAACACAATTTTATTTAAGTATGATCCATTGCATTAGCAAGTAGTTGCCATTTGAGATTCTTGATATCTTTTTAGGAAAAGGTCTTAACATAGAGGAAATTACTTCAATCATAAATATTAAAACACTTGAATGGGAACTTCTTGGCCATGATTTTCATAATGTTTGATTTTAGTATTTTAAGGAAATATGTTCCTTAGAAAGTTTTCTTATTCGCTGCAAAGACTGTGCTATAGCATCCTTGTATGTGCCAGTGAATCATCCTTTATCTTATAATATCTGCTGTCAGCTCTGATGATCATTATAGTTGTTATAATGTGCAATGTCCTACAATGTCAATAGTGATCATTGACTAAGATATCACTTCTCTACATATAGGCAATCCTAGCAGGTGCAGGTGCATTTGGGGAGTAAGATTATGACAACGCAACTACAGTTGTGTCTAGTGTGTTAGAGGTAGTTATTATGAAGAATAATAACAACTTTTTGAATCATCTTGATCTTGTGAATTAGAGATTCTTGAAAAAAAGAGAGAGAAGGAAACATCTAAAATTGCTTAGATTGAATGATAAGCAGTATTCAAGCATGAAAATAAAAATAAAGAACATGCGCAAACATTCAACATAGTAGAAAGAAGCCTCGTATCTAATTAATCTTCTTTTGTTACATTATCTCTAAGTATACCACATGAGACAAAGCAGTCCAGTACTCCAAAATTCTTTCTGAGATAAGACTAGCACCATATTTCGGGAGAAATATGTTTCATCAAGATATTCATGACTTACGTGAAGGGTATCACCACATGCAAGGAGACATACTCACATGTGGTATACGCTGGCTTTTTCATGTGGCCATGCACAAACTTGGATATGAAAATGTACAAATGTGAACTATAGTATGCCTGCCACCCCTATTAATATGGTTCTAGATATTAGCCAATGTCAAATATCTCATCCTATTTTTCTCTTGAAAATTTGCTCCCCTTCAAGCATAATGGAGAATGGACACATGTCCAGATCACTAGCAAGGCGATGTGTTTTTCCACACATGAAGTGTCGTAGCTAACACTAACTGGTTGCTAGCTAGCATTCTAATTTAAAAAATATTAAATCATGCAGACGGGATTTGTTCTAAGCTCGAGCCTCATTGTGATTGTTGGTGTTGGCTCGAGATTTGAATTCTCAAATGATGTCAATGTTTAACATCTCATTTTGTGGACATTCTAGTATGTTCTCTCAAGTAGTTAATATCTTACAATATAAGTTTTTTTTTTACCTAGATTGAGTAAATCGTCTTTATGTGTATAGTAGTTTGTTACAGTTACATAGCCTATCGGTTCCTTATGACGTCAACTTTGGAGCATCAAATTTTGACTACTTTGCATTTTCTATGGCAAGCCCTTAAAACCCTACTATCAAGATCTACTTTTATCTAGTTATTGTGACTTTTTAATATGTTGACTTCTCTACTAAGTTTGTGTATGTAATTTATACTCTCTTTTATTAGCATTGCTTCATTATTCCTTCTCTTTAAGAGTGACAATTTTATAGGAATATGGGTCATTTTGACTATGGGTCTTTGAACTATATCTGGTATTTGGAGGTATGATAGCTTGGTTTTTGAATTTCCAGATAAACTCTTTAATTTTCATCTTATGATGAGAAATTTTCACCTCAATTGACCATTTTGCCTTATATTTGTTGTGAAGAAGTTTGGTGAAGCACTAAGTTAAGCATCAAACTATTTGAAATTAATTTATTGACCGGAAGTGGAATGTTAGTTTCCTGTATTCATTAGGAATATTTTGGAGTTGTGAATCCCGCACTTGAATAATGTTCATGAGCATGTGAAAATACAATTTTACTTTGTTAGATGTGGTTTTGTAGAATGGAAACTAAGACCAAATCTTAGTGCTTCTTCCACAGCGTTTATGATTATGCTACAAGCAAAAAATAGATCTTGTTCAAGCAATCGAACCAATTACTTAAGGAAAAAGATGTTTACACTTGATTTTAGCCGGTGCTTTGACCAAAAAGTCAACTTCGAGTTAACATTTGCTTTTTTCCATAAAAAGTCCTAAAATAGTCTTAATTTCACTTTGGCATTGAAAATTTTCAAAAAAAAAAAAAAATCCAATTTGATGCATTAATTGACATTTTAGTGAATAACCACTAAAATGTTGACTTTTGATCAACACTTTGACAAAAAAAAAATATTGAAAATTTTCAAAACCTTCAAATCATCTTCTTTTTACTTTAATTCAAAAAAATCGATCAAAAAATCAAATTTTCCAATTCATGGATTTAGGATCAAAATCGGTCAAAAATAAGATTAGTTCATCTCTAATTATTTTTTTGGATAACTCCTTTCATTCTTCATGGTTGAGCAATTACATGACCACGAGGTCATTTTCCAATGTAGGGGCTCTTATCAAATTCTCTATGGTTGAACAATTACATTTTCAATAAGATCACTTTCTTAGTAGCAATCCAAATCTAGTATCGGCTTTGCTAAATTCACATGCGAACATTTCAATTTGATAAATTTGATCTATTTGAAGGTTTCAAAATCGAGCTAATGTGATCCGATTGATCTAATTGGACTTGGCCCATTCTAGACTAGAGTTCAAATAATTGAGCTTCAATTTGGCCAATTGGATTAGGATTACAATTACAAACATGGGTCTAGCAATGAAGTTAGGCACTTTATGTGCATTTGATTGACCTAGATAATCTAATTGCAATAAATTTGATCCAATTTATATAGAAATTATAAATTTCATTTAAATTGGACAAAAAATAGAAAATTAGAACAAAATTAGGTCTAGAAGAATATTCCTAAGCACTTAAGGGGATATTGGCTAGGAATTGTACACCTCATCAATCCATGTGACTAAATTTTAGCCAACCACGTAATTGCTTAGCCATGAAGAATATTCCTAAGCACTTAAGAAGTATTGGCTAAGATTCAAACTTATGGAGGTATAGACTCTCTCGCGCATGTGTGGGAGCAAGAGGCCAAAGCTTTGCTTGCCACTTACCGCCCAGTTGTCACCTTACTCTGGCGAGTCACTACCTCACTAATGACCACCGAACACCCCCTAGTCCGATCACAACCTTCGCCGGACCAAGCCACCGTCTAAGCATCCCATCTGGCGACCTTCACCTCTTGGCCCTATCCATGTGATTCAAGCTAGTGATTCGATCAGCGATTTTAGCCATCCAAACCGGTGGTCCGAAGACCTCATTCAATGAGCCAGATCGTACAACACCAATTCTTGACCTATGCTTGAGCATATCACAACCGCGGATGTGCTAGACTATTGCCAGAAGTTTCCAATCAACGGTCATCTTCTCTTTGAGCTCAAGGATGTGTCTGACGCTAGTAGTTGAGCCAATTAATTTAGTCTTCCAACCTGGCAATCCGATGACTTGGTCCAACAATCTAAATCTTACAATGCTCATCTGTCCACGAAGCTACCTTGGTCGAAGCTTGGTTAGAGTCCCAACGATCTCGTTCGATTTGCTCTATTCTTTTGATCCTTCCTTAATTGATTTCAAGCTTGTTAGGCCATTTTCTCACACTCGTCTTTGTGATTTGGATTCAGAACTTGGAAGAGCTATTCTTGGTTCCATGATCATTGATGGCCGAACTAGCTCTATTGAGCTTGAAGGTGTCCAAAATCAAGCTAGGTTGTCTTAATCTCCTTTACATTAGTCCGATGAAGTGGGATCTTCTATATTGATTCTAGGATTGACAATAGGAGTTCGGGGTTAGGACTTGGATTAAAAATGTTTAGAAATGGCAATTAGATGAGCTGAATCAATTGACGAATGTTTTAAATAAGATTCTTAACTTAGTGCTTCATCAAACTTCTCTACAACAAATATAAGGCATAATGGTCAATTGAGGTGGAAATTCTTGTCATGAGATAGAATTGAAAGAATTCATCCAGAAAATTCAAAAAAGCAGACAATCATACCTCCAAATACCAACTATAGTCCGAAGACCGACATGTGTAGTCAAAGCGATCCATATTCCAATAAAACCGCCACTCCTAGAGAGAATGAATAATGAAACAATGCTAATAATGGAGACCAAAATCTGCACATAGAAACTTATAGTAAAGAATCAACACGTTTGGAAGTTGCGAGAACTAGATAAAAGTAGGTTTTCGTATCAAAGATTTAGGGGGTTTGTCAGTGTGACATCCCAGATTTTCAACCATATTTTCTACTGAATAAATCGGGCATTTCATTAACTCGCCTATAGGGCTATTTTCAGAGCTGATTACTCTTGAGATAACTAGATTATCTAGGGAAGCCATTAGGAAATTTTAAGGCAATAGACTTAAGAATTCGACCAAGAATCGACTTCTCGACCGTGCTCATCTTTAGAGACCATTACGGCATAGTTAAAAATTGATTTGAAATTAGAGATAGACTAGTTCGACAGAGATGTGTGGCTAATCGTGGGTGACACCACTAAATTGGAAAATTCTTGTCAGCCGGCACTAGACTAATTTTCTTATTGTTTTGGTACCCTGTGTCCATATTTGAATCCTCGAGATTTTCACGACAACCGAGAGTCGTCAATGAGTCGAGTGGGTTCATAGTGCCTCGAAGTCGACCATGGGTCATTTGCACTATTGTTTGAAAGTTACTTGGTAGTTTAGGTCACGCTAAAAACGCGCCAAGTTGAAATTAACTGTGAATTCAAGTCCGATTTCAAAAATTGAAGATCTTGTCATGTCATAATAAATTATAGGAGTGTCGACTCAGTGTCAGAAGATTTTTCTGACACCTGAGACTTTCTGGAAAAAAGTAGTTGCAGGACTGTTTTTGTGCAGAAAAAGCCGAGGATCATTTTTTATAGCAAAATTGGGAAGCATGATGGATATATGGGTGAGGAAAAATGCTGAGATAGTCGATGGATGACCAATTGAATTTATTGAAGCCAATTGAGATTTAATCAAGTGAGGAACGGTGTCCAATTGAGAGAGATGAGTGCCAATTTCGTGTGCCTATGGTCTTTGGACCATTTCAAGAAGTTGTAAAGAGTGTTTTGGTGGCTCAATGACAGCCATAGGACCTTGGCTTGATGGACAAGCTCAAGGGGGACAAAAATGTGGAAATTAAGGATGGTAGGCCCCCATCGTTACTTCTCTCTCTTCCTCTCCTCCAAGGTTGCTATCCACCCCACTTCTCTCTCCCTCCATTTGCCTTGTGCAATGCCAACAAGCCAAAGTAGAACCAGCTGTAGCCTGTCGCACGCCCTCGCCGTCACGCCGGAGCCATGTTGCCTGGCCCGCCCGCATCCATCACCCTTGCTCACCCCTCATGCCATTCCAGCCTCTGTCCAGCAATTGTGGAGCCGAATTGGAGCTTGTCCAGCCACTATGAACCACCATGGGCTGCCCTCCAAGCCGCCGAAGTCTCTCACCGGTCCACCGGGGTCCTCAATGCACCAACCTAGTTTGTTTTCTTCTGTTTTTGCAGCCAAAATAGAAGGTTTGCAAGTGGGTCTCACAGCCACTTTGAAGCCCATTTTGAGGTGTTTACGAGCCCCGAACCCTAGGCCTGCTTTGGAGAAAAATGTCCCTCGCAACGTTCCTGATGTTTCAATCCGAACGGATTGTTAAACGGTTGAGTTTTACTCACTAATCCTCAGTTAATTTGCTAATGATGCTTAAGGGTTGATTAGTGTTAATTAAGCATGATTATGAAGTTAGATTAGTTTAGAATAATTTAATTAGTGACTTACCAATGCATGTTAGGTGGTTAGACATAGTCATTAGCGAGTAAATAGGCTCGAGTAATTATTGAACAAACCTCGGAAATTTTCCGGGTCCGTCTCGGCCTCCAATTAGGCATTACAGGCCTAAATTGGATTTATTGCTATTTAATAATTAATTTTTATAATTAATTAATTATTTATTTATTTATTTTTCGGAAATTCAACCGAGATGATCGGTGACCAGAATTTTATGTTGATTATCGTGATACAGTCTATTTATTTATTCGAGCTTTGGTTTGTATCGAATCGATTTAATTGTTGATTTTTAGGATATGTTCCTAAATGAATTGATTTTGGGTATTTGATTGAGGAACAATTGGGCGTCGGTTATCCATATCAAAAATAGATTGGTGAACTACGAAGAATAGTGGAATTTGTGGAAATAGAATTGATTATGTATTGTATTATGCCGGCTCGATGACTAAGTATGTCATCTCGGAGAAGGGCGTCATGTTATATTGGAATAATGGTAGGATATGTATGTCACCTTGGAGAAGGCACGTGAGCTCCGTGAGTTGGTATATCACCCGAGAGAATGCACATGGGCTCAGTGATTAAGTATGTTATCTTGGCGAATAGGTCGCCTTTGAGAATGCACGTGGGCTCGAAGACTCGGTATGTCATATTGAAGAATGCACGTGGGCTCGATGACTAGATATCCCAGCTTGGAAAATGTACGTGGGTTCAATGAATAGGTACGTCGTCTTGGAGAATGCACGTGGGCTCAAAGACTCGGTATGTCATCCTGGGAGAATGCACGTGGGCTCAACGACTAGATATTACATCGTGGGGAATGTATGGTACTGATTGAAATGACTAGGGAATGGTCTGATTGACATGTAATTGACTAGGTCGATTGATTGGTAGTTCGATTTGTGTTGAATAATTGGGTGCCTATTATGAATTGTACTGACTTGCAGGTGGGATCTGAGGCCAAGGTAAGTCTTCTGACCGGTGTGTACTTAGGTAGCCCATAGTGTATTGGTTTACTAATTGAGTGTTAGGGGGTAAAACTCATTGAGACGTTGTCTCATTAGTTATTGTATAACCATCTCAAGCCCCTAGATGGCAGCACCTCTACCTCCTCGACTCCCATGCATTCTGGTATCCCTGAAGAGGTCATAGAAGTAGCATACCACTTCCATATCCACCCTCACCCGAAAGGACTAGAGTATGTGCTAGTTAAGTCCACAGTCTGGGTCGACGTTGGTCAAGACGCCCTAAGGCCCCATGAGTATTGGTCGTGATATCGTCATTTCTTCGATGGACGAAGAGAGGGTCCCATAATTGAGGGTGATGTACCCATGTACGTACCGGAAGAAGCGTTCGGTGAAGGAACGGTAGATCATAAGGACGGATCAGTAGTGGATGCTAAGGATCCTAAGGAAGAGGATGATGCTCGTACTCCCATGTACTCAGTCGATGATGACAACTAGAATGAAGAAGAAGGGGAGATGGTTGAGCAAGAGGAAGGACCGGAGGAGGATCATGAGTGGGAATGGCCAGAGGAGGAACCTGCAGAGGAGGAACCTGAAGAAGAGGAGCTCGAAGAGGAGGAGTCTGAGGAGGACCTTGAAGAAGAAGACGAAGAGGATTACCTCGAGGAGGATTATATATGATAGATCAGACTTCTATAAATAGTATTGTAATATATACTATGTGGTTTGCCTTGTATAAAAGTTTGGTTGTGGTTTTTCAGTTGTGAAAAATATGGCCCCTACTTTTCTATCACATTGTTTTATTGTCTGGAGATTAATTATATGCTTCCGCATGCGTATTAAAATGAATGGGTCGGCAATACGTCCTAAGACGTCGCTATTATATCGACCAGGTGAGAGATGGGCACGTGTTCGAGGATTGGGGCGTGACAGTCAGGCAAAATGCAGAGTAAGCAAAATTCGATGCTCCAAAATTGACGCCATTGAAGAAAAAAACCAAGTAACTAATGGGTTGTGTAGCTGCAACAAACTGTTATGTACATAAAGATGATTTACTTAATTTAGTCAAGAAAATTTTACTATAAGACATTGAGTTACTTGAGAAAACATATTGGAATGTTCATAAAAATGAGATGCAACACATTGACATCTTTTAAGAATGCTCTAAGTTTGAATCTCAAGCCAACACCAACAATCACAGCAAGCCTCGAGTTAAAAACAAATCCCATAGGCATGATTTAATAATTGTGAAAGGAGAATGCCTAACTAGCAACTAGCAATTTTAGCTATTGCACTACATGAGTGAAAAGCATGTCACCTTGCTATTTGTGTACACTGTCCACTATGCTTGAAGAGGACAAACTTTTAAGAGGAAAGTAGGATGAGATATTTCACATTGGGCGAAATCTAGAACCATATTAATAGGAGTGATTGCCACACTATAGTTCTCGCTTGTACTTTTCAGGTGCAAGTGTGTGCATATGTATGGCTACATGAAAAAGTAGGCGTGCACCATATGCAAGCATGTGTCCTTACATGCGGTAATGCCTTTTCCATGAGTCCGGTCAAATGAATATATGGGGGAAACATGTTTCTCTTGAAATATGATGTTAGTTTTATCTCAAAAAGAATCTTGGAGTATTGCACCACTTTGTCTCATGTGGCGGACTTGGAGACAATGCAACAAAAGAAGATTACATGGGTATGGTGGTTCTTTCTACTTTGTTGAATATATGTGCACATTTTTTGTTTTCATGCTCGAATACTGCTTATCATTCCGTCTTTAGCAATTTCAGATGTTTCCCTTTTTCTCTTTGTTCTCGAGAATCTCCAATTCACAAGATCAAGTGAATATTTGTGCACGTTCATAGGACTTCTTATGTTGGTAAGAGTGATAGCTTTTACATCCTGTTCTACCCTTGCTGCCTTGCTTGCTGCATGTTTAGATTTAACAACTTTTGGTTGTATTTTAAAATATACTTGTAGGTCCATACATCATCACTTATTATTGGTGGTCTAGCTATTGTTAGATAGGTAAAACTGCTTCAATGAGTACTTTTTAGAAATAAAAAGCACTTCCTCAATGTGTGACATTTTCATTGGATCTTCAAGTGAAGTAGAGCAATGTCCATGAGGCAATTAGCTTCTTGAACAATAAGAATGAGATTTCTTGGAAGTGTAGTTCACTTCAATGAAAATATGTAGTTTCACAATTAAAATTCCTTTTTGTTTTCCCCCTTCTATATTTTTGAGTTTGATATCCAATTCTGAACTAGTTTTTTAATGGTCATTATCTAGTTGAGCATATTAGAAAGATCTCAAATAAATGATAAAGTGCAGCTTGGTATCTTAGACCAAAAAGAATGAATAATTGAGTTACCAATCTTGGTTTAAACTTGTATTTGAGTTATTTTTTAGTGCTAGTATAGCATACTTAAAAGATTTGTCATTGGCTTCTTTGAACCATTTAGTTATTACCAAAATGCAAAAGGGAAGAACGATCCATTACATTAAGAAGTAGTTGTCAATTGAGATTCTTGATATCTTTGATAGGAGAGTCTTCTAAGGAAACAACTTCAATTATAAATATTAGAACACTTAAATGGAACTACTTGGCCGTGATTTTCATGATGTTTGATTTTAACAACTAAAGGAAGTATGTTTCTTTGAACGTTTTCTTGTTCGTCGCAAATGATTGTACTATAGCCTCCTCATATGTGCTCCTGATTATACCATCGCCCTTTTTTTTAACATCTATTGTCAGCTTTGTATCGATCATTATAGAAGTTTTTAATGTTACAATGTGTAATGTCCTACAACGTCAATAGTGATCATTGACTAATATATTCCTTCTCTACAAATAGGCAATATTGGTAGGTGCATTTGAGGTGAAAGATTATAACAAATCAACTGTAGATGCATCTATGGTATGATAAATACTTATTTTGATGAAATAATAACTTTTTGAACCATCCGATATACTTGGATCCAAAAATGTACAAGTGTGAGAGTATGGTTGCCACCTGTATTAATATGGTTCTAGATATCGGTCAATTTTAAATACCTCATCCTATTTTTCTCTTGAAAATTTGCTCCTGTTCAGGCATAGTGGGCAATGGACAGTGGACACAAATGTCTAGATTGCTAGCAGGGTGGAGTGGTTTTCACTCATGCAGTACCATAGCTAACACTTGTTGGTTGTTAGCTAGGCATTCTAATTTCACAACTATTAAATGATGTAGATAGGATTTGTTCTCGGCTTGAGGCTCGCTGTGATCGTTGGTGTTGGCTTGAGATTTGAATACGGAGTATTCCGTAAAGATGTCAATGTTCAACATCTCCTTTTTTTTTATGGGCATTCCAATATATTCTCTCAAGTAACTCAATTTCTTATAGAAAATGTTTCCTCCTTGAATTGAGTAAATATTCTTTATAAGCAGAATAGATTGTCGTAGCTACACAACTTATCTGTTCCTTGGCTTTTGTCTTCGATAGTGTCAATTTTAGAGTATTGAATTTTGCCTACTTTGCATTTCCATGGCAAACTCTAAATCCCTACTACCAAGACCTATTTTTATCCACTTCTCCTGACTGTTGACTCTTCTCTAATAAGTTTATGTATGAAGATATTGGTCTCCATTGTTAGTATTGCTTGATAGTCTTGAAGTTTGGTCACTCTAACTATATATATGGGTCTTCGGGCTATAACTGGTATTTGGAGGTGATCAACGCGACTGAATTACTGCTCTCTTTGACCAAAAAAAACAAACTACTGCTCTCTCTCTCTCTCTCTCCTCGTGTCTTCGTCGTCACCATCCATTTCCTCCATGGAAGCTCTTTGATCAAGAGGTGAGGCCGCACTGCTGCTACTGCGACCTTCATTGAGGTCCTATATACGTCCACCCGCACAGTCACCGGCCAGCTCTCAGCTGATTCCATCTTCTTGTCTTCCTTCCTTCCAGAATGAGCGACAAGGCGCAGAAGCGGAACACCAATTGTGTCTTCTTCCTGGCCTCGCCTCTCACTAGCAAGAAGGTCAGTCGATCATCCCCCATCGTGATTTCTTGCTAATCAAATTGCACACCATGCTCGCGGTTCTCCTCCCGATTGGCGTCTGCCTTTTACCGCCGTCTTTCCTCACTTCGGATTGTGTTGCTGTGCTGGCGAGAGTCTGTACAATTAGCATGCTGTCTTTAGGGTTTTCTTTACATGAATTGAGTAGGTTGATGTTTGAGTTGGAGTGGATGACGCGGTCGTGTTCTATGTAGTGCTTTCTGATTCGCTGTTCTTCTCAGTGAGCTGATGTTGTTATTGTGAGCGTTCGCTGTAAGCTCCTTTGAAGGGGGTTTTTCGGACTCTAGTTTCGGGTGGCATGGTTGTTATTTCTTCATGTTTATTGCCTAAGAGATGGCTTTATTTTTTACAAGTTGTTCCGGTGGTAACGTAATGTTGCCTTCGATTTTCAGGGGCTTGATTGTGTGTTCCCGACATTTGTAAACCATGTTTTAGGCTTCCTTCATGATAATTGAAGAGTACATTGAGATCTGAAACATATAAAAAAATTCGAGTCGAAATGAGTTGGTTTACTATTTTTCATGGATTTTACAAAATTTGGGATTTTCTCGAATTTGATCTTCAAGGACAGAGCTTGAACTTGTTCAGTTCGGTTTTGCAAACCTAAATAAGTTCGGGACCCTTTTTGCAAAATTTTTAAACTGGAAAGTTGTTCATCATGGCATTTTTTAGTAATACATGAAGTTGCGGGTGCTTAATTGCAAATTTAGAGGGGTCTAAATGAAATAAAACTGGTTAAAATCTACAGGCTTCCAAAACAGATTCTGTTACTACAGCTATGTGAAAATCGAATTTTCTATACCAATCTATTAAGAATCTCAACATAGAAATTTGTTGTCAACATCCGTTCTAACCACCTAAAAAATTTCGTACGTCTTTGTGGTTGCTTACTATTTTACGGAATTTTTCAAAATCTGGACCCCAACCGGGTTGGGTGACGGACCTCCTGACATGAGTTGGATTTTTCGGGTAAAATGGTCTAAAATCAGGTCAAGATGTCCTGTTAACATTTAATCCTTGCATCCTAAGCTGTCTAAAGACACGTAAACAAATCTAATTGGTGGTCGTTTGATGGTTTAATCGAATTTAATCCCAATTGACTCAATTTCTGGAATTAAATGAATGAGTGATCCTCAATTGGCTCACTTCCATTGATTGCTTGTTTGAAAAAAAAGGCAAGGCTTTTCAGCCTAAGTGTATGCTTTATTTCATGTGTATGCATGTATATATTAGATGAATGTTTAGAGTTATTGCAACCTACCGAGGTGAGGAGTCCTCTAATGGATAGATTTAAAGGCATTTACTTACAAAAAAACGGTCTGAATGATTCGTACAAATGGTAGTCTCGAATGGACTTCCATTTGCTAAAACTGCAAATGGACTTTTGATTATAAATATGGATTCTCCCAAACCCATATCTCAAGTGACAAGAGTTCATTCTAAAGTTCTTTAGACAACCTAATATGTTAATTTGGAATTGCCATTAATCTCGTTTTGGGGAGGGGGGGAATTGACTAGGTTACCTAAACGAGGGTCGGGAGTACTCTTCGATTTCCACAAAACTAGATATCATAGAACTAGATATCATAGGTTCGGGGACCTAAATTTACATTAATATTTATATTAACACAATTTCAGTCCTTAAAGTGGCTTGGTTGTTACCTAAAGTTATCATGCATTTTCTTTTAGCATTTTTGTACAAAATCGTTCAAAATATCGCTAAGTGACTACACATGGATGGTTCATCAAGAAACAAAGATATTCTATGTACATGAAAAGAAAGGCTCATAACTTGTAGGGTATAAATGAGGGTTGGGAGTACTCTTCGATTTCCACAAAACTAGATATCATAAGTTCAAAACCAGATATCATAGGTTCGGGGACCTAAATTTACGTTAATATTTATATTAACACCATTTCAGTACTTAAAGTGGCTTGGTTGTTACCTAAAGTTATCATGCATTTGCTTTTAACATTTTTGTACGAAATCGTTCAAAATATCGCTAAGTGACTACACATGGATGGTTCATCAAAAAACAAAGATATTCTATGTACATGAAAAGAAAGGCTCATAACTTGTCGGGTATTTATTACAAATTTGAATTAAAAACTGAGCCATGGTCAAGATCAAATGGATACAATGAAAGTAGACTGGCTATTGATACCTGATTTTTTGTTGACACATTGATGAAGGTAGAAAACTCAAGAAATAGGGTTTCTAATCACGATCCGCTTTTTCGAACAAAAAGCATCATTTTTCATTTTATTTTTTTTTGTTTTGTCATTGCTAAACAATTTTTCATTTATTTCCATCGAAAATTCATAAAAGTCAAACGGTTAATTTTCAGGTTGACTTTTGGTCACCTTTTGATCAAAAGTCAACCCTGACTAAAAAGTTAGCCCCGAGTTAAAATTTGACTTTTTTGCATAAAAAAGATTTTAAATAATTCTAATTTCACTTTAGTCAAATTAATTCTTGAAAATTTGACAGATTTGACCAAGAAATTGACATTTTGAAAAAAAGTCAATTTTATGATTAACTTTCGGTCAAATCTTTGACAAAAAAAAATTGATAAACACAAAATTTGACAAATCATCTCGTTTTTGTTCCAATTTGACTTTGGCATAGAATATTTTATGAAAATCGATTAAGAACCTTATTTTCTAAAATTTTCTATTTTCTATTTTGTTATAGTAATAGGGTAAGTTCCTCAAATATTCAAAGAAACTAATATTGGCCGCATGCTACGTGCAAAAATAAAGTATATTTTTTCCATAATTGAGTTATACTATTTGTTATATTGGCTGTTAAGAAAATTTAAGTTTTTTATTTTATTATGAAAGTAGATTTTTCCGTTTCTCGTAACACAAAAGTAGCCTTTCGCATCTTTAGTTATCATCTAAAATTATTACAAAGAAAATTGGTCCCGAATAATTTTTGCTTCTACGACTCATGTATTTTATATTCATGTGATTTGTTACTTTAAAATAATTATGGTAAATTCATGATTTCTCGATTTTATCAAATCTACTTGCGTTTTCTTCATCAAACATAAATAAAGTATCGCAGAAAGCACAATTAGCATAAAGTTTAACCATACCGTCACCTCACAATAATTTCTATAATGTCGTGCGTGGGTTCATAACATGTTCTATTTTTCTAACATTTTTTTTCCTGATTTTTAGCAATTGAAGTGTGATTAACAGCGATGAGCTAATTTCATTATTATTTGATAGAAAGATATATATTATAATTATTATTATTTGGATAATAATACCTAACCTATCCTAACAAAGGTAAAGAGTTTTTGATCAATAACTTAAGCAGTGATAGAAGTTTCCCTTTTAGGCAAAGCTGATTTTTCTAATTTTGTTGTTTGGGGTTCCCACTTTCAATTTTATTTTATTTTTCACTTTGCTCGCCCATCTGGTCAAGATAAAGTAAACGTACCAGAAATCATATATTAAATTTGTATAATTCTATGATTTTGTAGTCCGATTATTCTACAGCTCCCCGGTGTTCTTAATTAGCAAAAAAAAAAAAAAGACAATTTTGACAACCTTATTCTTTACGTAATGAAACAAACCTAAGCCAACAAGTTCGGGCTATCCACCGGAGGCTTTTTTTTGGGGTCAAATATCAACCTGAGTTCGGGTCACGCTTTCTAATCTAACTTGATCCATGGCACTAGGTGTATGTCACGGTCAAGATGCGTATCCAAAGTGGAAAGCAAGAATCTGCGACAGAGAATGAAGATTTTTGGACCAAAATTATAATTTCTCAGGATGGAAGAAAAAATCAAGGGAAGCTTAAAATGGAATCTGTGATAGAGAATGAAGATTTTCAGACCAAAATTGAAGGAAGGATGATTTCTCAGGATGGCAGCAAGAATCAAGGGAAGCTTATAGTAGCTAAATCAATTATCATTATAACCGGATCAATTTACATTATTAGTATTTCCATTTCCTTTTATAACAAAATTCATTGGTTGTACGAAAACTATAAATTGTACCTCCTACGAGGAATTATGCATTCAAGAAATGAAACAGAATCAAAGCATTTGAGATTCAGCTTGAATCTTTGGTGGAAACATCCCATAGACATTTCAAAATTACGCATCCACATAGGCGAAGAAACCACATTAGAATTCCATTCCTAACATCTTGGCACAGTTGCAAGGCTCGATGTAGGGGTCCATAAAATAGAACCCGTAGGACCAGGGGGAACCCGAGGAATGTCAGGGGCGAGCGGCTCATCCTCGTTGATGGTATCGTCCCGAAATTCCTCGATTCAATGGAACCACCGATGCAACAACCTGGGTGGGGAGAGTAGAAAAAATATTTCGATATAATCAAACTCCAGAAGACGAAAAGTTCATCCTCGCATCCATACATCTTGAAGGGAAGCCCGATAATGGGTCGAATCACTACGGGCAGATAATTATCCACCATGGGAGCAATTCCGCTTCATATTTTTTTGGAAAGGTTCGGCCCAACTCGATTTAGTGATTTCTTTGGAGAGTTGACAAAGTTAACACAAACCGGAACTCTCAGGGATTTCAAATAGCTGCTTCTGCGATGCGGCATGCAACTCTCTCCACAAAAGAAGTAAGTTGCTTTGTTAGGGCGCGTTTGGTAACGATTCTGTTCCCATGAACAAATTCTGATTAGAAATTATTATTATTTATTATGTTCCCGAGAACTGATTTTGAGTAAAAGAATGCGTTTGGTAATTGTACAAAATTTATGATTCTGAAATAGAATTGCATTTAGTACTGTGTTTATTGATTCTGTTCCAAATTAATTTATTTTAATTTTTATAATTTTTTCCTTTTTTTTTCCTTTTTTCCTCTTTTTTTTTTCTTTTTTCTCCTATTCTAATTCTTCTTCAGGCCGGTTGTCGGCCCTCAGCGAGGCCGACCCTCGTCGGCTCGACCTCGCTGGTGGCTAGGCTTGCTTCCAGCGAGCTCGTCGGACCTCGCCCTAGCCTTCGGCGAGCTCGTCGAACCGATCGCCGGCGACAAGCGGCCGCGTCGGACGGTAACGGGCGGCGGCGAAGGGCGGTGGCAGACGGCGGCAGGCAGCGGTGACCGGCGACGGCGACGTGCGGCGATGACCGATGGCGGTGGCGGGCGGCGATTGCGGGATGGTGGTCGATGAAGAAGAAGAAGAGTTTTGATTCTCAATTTTATTCCCAGAACAAGAATCAACTTTTTTTTTTATTCTTGATTCTTGTCCCAAACTGATTCTGGGACCAAATTTGTTCCCGGGAACAAAAATTTTACCAAACGCGATTCTCATCCCAAACTGATTCTAGGAACAAATTTGTTCCCGGGAACAAAAATTTTACCAAACGCGATTCTCGTCCCAAACTGATTCTGGGAACAAAATATCAGAATCTGGCACCGTTGGGATGGTTACCAAACATGCCCTTAATGACCTTAAAAGAACCTATAAAATCTGATGTGCGTGCTACATGCTCGAACGCAATTAGCTTGGCTCGATTTTTTGACGAAAAGAGCACGAAGGCTACAACTACTACCCAATTCCACTACGGCACCAACACGGGACCATCTCAAGCCCCACAGGATAATCGGGCAGTGAATAATATGGGAAAACCCAATCCTACCATATCCCAAGCACCCATCAAGCGCTTAACACCAGCGGAGGCTTAGGAACGGCAAAACTGCGAGTTATGCTACAATTGCCACGGGATTTATTAACCCGGACACAAAGGCAAGCGGCTGTTCTTAATTGAGGTTGGGGAGGAAGAATCCGTAGAAGAGAAAGCAGAGGCCTTTGAGGAGCAACGTGAAGCAGCAGACGTGAAGGGGGGAGACATCCCCAAAATCCCACCGCACATAATTGCGGGAATCACCACTCGACAGACCATGCGATTTCAAGCCACAGTGAAGAAATAGCCTCTTGGTGTGCTCATCAACACCAGGAGCACACACACAATTTCCTCAATACCACGACAGTATGCAAGTTGGGCTTGACCATAAAGAAAGGACGTAATTTGAGTGTGGTGGTGGCTAACGGCGAGAAGCTTGCTGATGGATTTAATCATGGGCCTAAGTTGGCCCGGCCACGATGGGCCTAAAGGTCCGGCCCACGGGAATTAGGCCCGTGGAAAGAGGAACCTATAAAAGGGATGAGAGAGAGAAAGGACGCACATTTTGGCATTTTGACATACGTTCTCATTTTCTCTTGAAGAATTCTCTCTCTCCAAAAGCTAAGAAGCGACGCCATCTTCCCTTCACGACGATTATTCGACATCGGATCGAACATGACTGATTTCTCTTCCTCCATACGGCATCGGTGTCTAATATGTGGCCAACAAGGTACGCTCGAATCCGTGGTGTGCTTTACGATCGGTGATACGTGTTTAGTTCCCGGGCTCATCTTCCGCATTGATTTAGGGGGTTCGGTTTAAGTGCCGAATCCGGTTATTGGGGATCCCACGATCCTAACACTTGCAAACATGGGGAGTTGTAACGTGGTAGAGGTAACCATCCAAGATACCATATTTATGATTGATTTCCACGTTACTTCTCTTTGTGGATGTGATGCACGGTACTTAGGGCATCATGGCTTCGAAATCGTGGCTCGCTTTTATGGGATTTCAAGACTGTAGAGATGTGTTTCCGATGTCAAGGGAAGAATGTGAGGTTAATTGGGATGGAGCAGGAGGAAGCAAAGGAGATCAAGGCCAAAAACCTAAGCCGGCGGATTGGGCAATCACAAATGCATGGTTTTTCGCTTTGGATGGAGGCTGATTCGGGAGTGGCGGCGGACAAAATAATCCGCCGACAAGACTGAACAAGAACTTAGACAGAATTGGGAATGACTCAAGGAGTGTCCAATGGTTTTCATGGAACCCAAGGGTCTACCACCGTCACGAACCCAAGATCACCACATTACTATTGCGAAAGGAAAGGGTCCTATCTATGTGCGCTCTTACTGCTACCCTTTTTTTTTTCCAAAAATAAGAGATCGAAAGATGGGTTGAGGGAATGCTAAGAAGCGGAATAATTCAATCAAGCAACAGCCCGTACTCTTCTCCTGTGATTCTTGTCAGAAAAAAAAAAGAAAAAAAAAAAGGATGGGACAAGGCGTTTTTGCGTTAACTACTACACCTTGAACAATGTCATGGCAAAAGACAAGTTCCCGATACCCTTAGTTAACGAACTTATCGACAAGATGTTTAGTGCAGAGATCCACACAAAGTTGGAATTAACGAACAATATCTTTTGGCTCCATGCGATGCCTAAATCCATTGTTTGTGACCGGACCCCGCTTTCACAAGTTCCTTTTAGCGAGAGCTCAGCCTACCACCCATAAATGAATGGACAAATTGAAGCGATCAACCGGGTCCTTGAAATGTATTTGAGATGCTTTTCCGGAGATTGTCCGAAATGTTGGGCACAATGGTTGCCATGGGCGGAGTTTTACAACAACACTAGTACCCACACCACCACTCCTAAAACTCCATTCGAATTGGTGTATGGAAGGCCTGTACCAAACCTCCTTACTTACGTTCCCGAGACGATGCAAAGCACCACCGTCGCTAGCCATTTGGAAGCCCGTGACCAACTGCTCACGCACCTTAGACAGTAGATTGCGGACACACAAGCGCGGATGAAAGTCCAATACGACCGTGGACATTATGAGTTGGAATTCCAGGTCGGGAATAAGGTTTTCGTTTGCTTGCAACCTTATCGCCAAGTGACAGCTTGAATCGGTAAGTCATAAGCTATCTCCTCGGTTTTATGGTCCGTTTGAAGTCATTGGTCACGTTGGCTTGGTTGCATACCGCCTCAAGCTTCCTTCAAATGCCTGAATCCATTCTGTTTTTCTTGTCTTCACATTGAAGCCTCACCTTGGAGCACATGACAAGCTCGAGGCCGAGCTACCAAAATTGGAGGCCGAAGATGGACTACTACAAGTTGAGCCTGAGTTCGTGCTTGCCAATAGAATCCACCGAGGCCGAAAAGAAGTTCGCATTCAATAGAAGGGATTGGACGAAGATAATGCCACTTGGGAAGACTGGCACAATCTCGGGCCAATTCCCATACCTTTTTGTCATTGAGGACAAGGACAATTTTGGCAGGGGAAAGATGTCACGGTCAAGATATATATTCAAAGTGAAAATCAAGAATCTGCGACAGAGAATGAAGATTTTCAGGCCAGAATTGAAGAGAGGATGATTTCTCGAGATGGAAGCAAAAATCAAGGAAAGCGTAAGAATCTAGGACAGAGAATGAAGATTTTTATACCAAAATTGAAGGAATGATGATTTTTCGCAACGGAAGCAAGAATTAAGGGAAGCCTAAAATGGAAGAGAATTAGTAGTTGAATCAATTATCATTATAGCTGGATCAATTTGCATTATTAGTATTTCCATTTTCTTTTATAATAAAATTCATTGGTTGTATGAAAACTATAAATTGTACCTCCTATGAGGAATTAAGCATTCAAGAAATGTAACAAAATCAAAGCGTTTGAAATTATGCTTGAATATTTGGTGGAAACATCCATAGACGTTTCAAAAGGACGAGTCCACAAAGGCGAAGAAATCGCATTAGGAATTCCGTTCCTAGTAATGTAACTCCCATGCCCGACGCTAGATAGGCTAGGGTTTGTAACTATTTCATAAATAATATCCCTTCTGAGTAATTACTTCTTCAGTGTTATCCTCCGAGCTGTTTGAGCCGTCTCCATCTTTCTGCCTTCTGTATTTCTTGATGAGTCTACTCCTTTCAAGAACTTGGCCCACATGGAACATGCCGAATATTAAGTGGGTGAGTGTGCAACATTCTAAAGTAGCAAGTAATCCTTCAGTGAAAAAAAAAATAATAGCAAAAACCGCTGATGAAAATCAACTGAAGTTTGGAATTGCATTTAGCAATGGAATTGGTTGAACCAAAAAAAATCTCGAATCCTTCAAATGAACATGGTGGTTGATGAAATTATGGAACCAAAGAAATTAGAATAAGGTAATATGGAAAAAGTAACTATATGAAAGTAAAATAAAAAAACCCTAATTAAAATCATCTAGAGATTAACAATGGAATTAGATAAGGAAGTAGAAAGTCAAACCAAATAAGTTTTGAATCTTTCAATTGAACCTAGTATACAACTGAGTTATTGAACTAATGAAATCAAGAGAAAAGGTGATGTGAGGAAAAGAACAATTTTTTTTAAAATAAAATAGGTGATAACCCTAATCGAAATTGTCTAGAGATCAAGGGTTGCATTTAACATTGTCATCTGCTCTAGTCTGGGGCTTTATGTTCTCCCCTTCACGTCTCTCGTCTCCACCAGTTACAGACAACGTCTCCACCACACGACCACCGCGAACACCATTCCAACAACCACGAGTGACGTTTCGAGCATCATAAGCACAATTGCCGCGCCAAGCAACCGAGGTTAGATTTTCTTACGGAACAAATTCGCTCTTTCTATTCATTTTCAAGAAGTGATCTTGCTAAATAATGAGTTCTTGCAAAGAATTCTTGCTATATGTTGGTATTTCTCGTGTAGGATGTGATCTTTTAATTTTTTTGGTTTGTTTTTTTCTTTATGTATAGAAATACACGGTTGTTTTGGGCTTGGATCAAACCGAGCCAGCCCTGCCCTAGAAAAGTCATCTGCGCCAAGTTTTGCCCGTTTGATTCGGGCCACCAATACCTAAATTTTGACTTTTTTACTTGTTCGTTATATAAAAATGTCCAAATTATATTAAGCATTTCATGACATTGCATTTAGGTAACAATAATATTTAGTACCAAACTTATCTAATTTAAATTTGTTCTTAAAAAATATGTTCTAAAAAATAGAAAATACAAAAGAAAGAATGGAAAAAATGATTAATAAAATAACAATTCAGTTGTGGAGGGTATATTGAAAGATTTTATATTTTGAATAATGGAGCCTTTTTTTGTTGAGCATATCCCTTCTTTTCCAAAGATGATTGTTGGTGGTTGAGTGAATATATAGAATTATCTTGGAAAATCTTCACTTGTAAAATAACCTTTTTTCTTCTCTATAAATAGAGAGTGAAAGGGTCGTGAGAAGGGAGCTGAGTTGAAAGGGGGAAAAAGTGAGAATTTTGTGAAGTGGTCATGAGAAGGGGGGGAGAGGTGAGAGAAATTGGTAGAGTGATCGTGAGTGACATGGAGGGAGGAAAGAGAGAAGGGAGAGAAAAATTATAGGGGAAAGTTTCTTGAAAGAATAGTTGCGAGAGAGAAAAGCCATGGAGAAATTTTCTTTTCCTCTATGATTTGCTGTCAGTAGTCATCACGCTCCACGATTGCCATTGCGTCTGTGTTGCTACCACACGTTGTTTCGAAACCGATTCCCGCATGGTGGGATACTAACGCTCGACGTCCCTTGTCGCTATTCGGTTTCAGTCCTCCAGCGAACTCCTACAACATCAACATCGTGACAAACAGGACATTCATTTCGGAATCCCGACAACGAAGTTTGCTGCTCCTTGAAATGAGCCGATCCCATTGACGCTAGCAGTTTTCTCCCAAGACACTTGCTGCTTCCCGACGAGTTCCTGGTCAAGCATCGCATTCTTTCATTCGAATATTATGTCTAGCAAGTCCAGTATTGAAGGGTCAACTGCAGAAGGCATTCCAGCAGCAATTGCATCCCCAATGAAACCTTCAACACGTTTCAGCCAACATCCAGTCAACATGTTGTATTGATTCTTTTGTGTGTAGGTTCTCGGTGCATTGGATAGCTCCCAATGTTTTGTATTGATTAGGAAGCTTGTCACATTAAATCATAATAATCAAGAATATTGAACCTCGAGATATCGGAACAGATTTTTGATTATTTTGATTTTCCATGGCAAATTTATGGTTTGCAATGTGTAATTGATTTGCACTAAGATAATATGTCATTGAATTGTACCGGTGAATTATCAATAGGACACATATTTGGATATGTCATTTGATACTTAATCGTTATGTACACATCGCATATCATGCATCATATGTCACATCTTGAACTTAGGTCCATACATATTTCATGTTTAACGCAACGCATGTTGATTTTTTAAAATTCATGTGGAATTAGGATAATTTTCCTTTTATAAAACAAAAAAACCGAATAAAAAATGTTATTTAGGTCATATAAATTTCATAATATGCATGTCATATGTTGCGCGATAACTAGCGAGTCATACGGTTTAGGTTCAATGTCTTAGTATTCCCATCATGTAGTTTGACCATGACTAATAATCGAGTTTCATGCATTATTCGAATTAGTTTTTTTTTAAAAAAAATTGCATTGCATGATCAGGTCACTTTCTTTTGAATAAAAATTATTAAGTCATGTTAGTTTTTTATCTATTAAAAAGGAAAACACAAACGTCATTTGCTAGGTTAATTAATAGGGTTAATTCATAATTTATCCTATTTCATGTAGGTTGCATATATATAAAAAAATTATCGGGATTGCATTATTTTTAAAAAGAAAAATCAGAAAAAGAACATGCGTGCATATAGAATTACCATGTCATTCATTATGTAGCACATGCATATTTAGGATCACGTAAATTAGATTGCACACATATTGTGATAGTTCAAGTTATGTCATATAAATTGCATCTCACATGTCATTAGAGTAAAAGTCATGCATATTAAATTTAGATAAAGACTGCACATAATTAACATTTTAAAAATAAAAAGTTAGGTGTCATATCATTTAGAAATCTTGTTTAGGGCATGCATTTTTAGTTAACATTTTGTAGGTTTTTAACCTTAATAAAGTCGTAGTTTGTTTTGCTTAAGGTTAGTCATAATTTTTTACAATTTATCACTTGGGTTTGTTGAATGTTAATTTATTGATTGTGCACCTGCATAACCACCATTTGAATGTTAGTGGCTTAGATTAAAATTAATCAAGACTATTTGCAAAATATTTTTTAAAATTAAAATGAAAATGTGTTACATTAATTTAGAGTAATCATGTCTCCGAACCTATTGAATTTTTGGTTCGCAAAGTAAAGTTTTCTCACATACTTTTCCTGGGTTTCTAATCAACCCTAAATGATTAGTAGCGGCTCCAAATTTAGTAAATTGCATGTTTAAATGGATTAATTTTTGAATATCAAGTTGCGATTGGTAGGACTTAGAAAGGTCCGTGCTAAGCCTTTGGACTTAGTACTCCATTAGTGTTCTTTTGGGTAATTCACCTTCGGGAATGTCATGGCACCACAAACTCGGTCCAATAAAAACAAGGCTGAATTGTTTGGGTCGGGTGGATTCTTACACTAAAAAACCTGGCCCCATTTATGCGCCCTTATTGAAGTCCCGTATCGATTGGACATATGGGAAAGGCTCGATTGAGTGATCCATAGGGCAAATGCACAGCCCAAATGATCACAAATCTTATATGATCACCATCCGCTTGATTCGGCTCATCCAAAAAATGAGTACTTAATAGTGACAGTATAAGGTGAGAGTGGATCGAAATGATGGTAGATCCTACTCGGTATTAATTTGTTGAGACTCGGTTTGAAAATTTAAAAATTGTCCAAGTTGGCGATTTGTTAAAAGATTGAGGTTGACTGGGCCATCATGTTGACGATGTCCGATCAAAATTAGTCGAAATGACTAAATTGGCAATTTGTTAAAAGATTTAGAACTAGATTGATAAGTCGTTAAAATGTTTATGACTAAATTAGCACAATTAAAATATTTAAATTTGAATTAGTAAGTTGTCAAAAGATTTAGGACTGAATTGTCAGCCATCACCATATAATATATTTATGACTTTTTGAATAATTTTCTCGAAAGTTAAACAAAACTAAACCGAAATCCGGATGAATGCAATGGGCACGATGCAATTGGGCCTAGGCCCATGGGCCCGTAGCCCTTTCGATTTGGCTTAAAGAAGGATTCTTCATTTCTCTGAAGACTTGACAGGAATTATGCATCTACAGGCCAAAAACTCTGGTTTAAAAAGCTTACCCGGCACTTGAGCTTGGGTGGACAAGGACCCTCACTTCGAATATATTCTCTCTCTCTCTCTTCGCCGCCACGACTGATTAATCGTTGCGTTCGCGTGCGAAGCTCTAGTGCGTTTTTCTCGGCGACAAATTAACCGTCAATTTGCGGAAAGTTTCAAATCGATAGATATCTCAAATTAATTTTTTGACCGTTGAATCAGATTAATATCACATAAAATCACAACAAACGATATACTATAGAGGGTAAAACCCAAATTGGTATCATCAAACTCAATATTTGACAATAGAATTTAACAAAAACTAACATAAGGTAAATACAAATAAACTTCTTCAAAGTAACGCTACAACGATGGCTCTTGTGCACCGGTCTTTATTTAGAGTCGAACAAACATATTAATGAATCAATAACTTCCGACAAAGTTGGTTTATCTACTGAGGCTGATCAGGAATAGGCATCTCGGTTGGATGGTCAGATTAAATATCAACTCCTGGATTTGCCTGAGCAAAAAAACCGAAAAAAGAAAGAACAAACAATATACGAAACCACCGGCCGTGGTGGCTCCGCTGGATAGGCTTCAGTGATCCCTTAGGGAGGGGGGAGGGGTTCGAATCCCGGCGTGAGTAGCTAGGTGTATTAAGCGTGACGCCGTGGTGGTGGGTCCTGCGTTAGCGTCACCAGGGGGTTTACGGCGCGGCTGTCGGCTGCAAGCTGGTTCCTCCTGTCTCCAAAAAAAAAAACAAAAAAAAAAAAAACAATATACGAGCGTTAGCATGGTTAGATGTGTCTCGGATCATATCTTGCTTTAAGAAACAATTTGCTCACCCGTGCCCCATTCAGACCGGCTGAAGCCCTCGCTGCGGCCGACCTTGCTCTCCTGCTTTTCCTTTTTATTATGCGACAGAGGACCATCTATAAAGACAAAATAATACCGGTGATGAGCTTAATTAAACAACCGAAACTCAATTGTTGCGTGGAAAGTATATTATGCACGAGACACGTCACGCATCACTCATCAAACTGAAGGAATTTAAATTTCAAGAACAAATCGTCCCCTTTGTTGCTGCGGAATCACTTTATTTTTGGGCAGTCTAACCTTCGCTTTTCGCTAGAACTAAAACTTAAAATGATTTTCGTGAGTTTCGCTTCTCCATCTTCCTCATGAAATTCTACAAAATACAGTGGGAAAAGTCCTGACTTGCGGGAACTATTGTTTAAAGTACAGCTGGAGTTAAAGGTAAATCGCACTTGGAGAATGAGGATGTTAAGGTTGCTCAATTAGGAGAACCAAAAGAAAAGAAGTCAAGTACCTGGTCCGAAATTTCACTGTTTGAATAATCTGAATATACGTGGTACTCATGATTGACCACATCAGTCCTGCGGCCCCGCGGCTGTTTACCTTCATGATAAACAAGAATCTTCTTGTATCCAATTGGCTTATTAGTGTCCGATGCTAGGATATCACGCTTTCGACCCGTCTCTTTCCAATATCCCGACTCGGTAGTCCTCCGACGACCACCGGCACAAAAGCAGAAAAATTCGCGTTCATTTGAGTGTTCCACTGAACGTACTACAACCAAAAGATGGTTTACCCGACCATTAGAAAGTAGGTAGGGAAATAGAGAACTATAGAGAACTCTTAGGGTCCGTTCGTTTCGCGGAAAATGACTTCCAGGAAAATATTTTCCGGATTTTCCGGTGTTCGTTTCACGGAAAATGAACTAGTCAAGGAAAATGTTTTCCATCATTGGAAAAAACAACCATTAAAGTGGGGAAAACGTTTTCCACTTTTGAAAAGTGGAAAACGTTTTCCATGGCTTCTTCCTTCTTACTTCTTTTTATCAATACATTTTCGTTTTATTTTTTATTTTTTTTAAATCAATTTTTTAATTTCTTTTCTTTTCTTTTCTTTTCTTTTTTTTTTCTTTTTTTCCTTTTCATCTTCTTCTTTGGCGGTGCCGGCGACCGGCCACGGCGGTGCCGGCGACCGGCCACGGCGGCGTCGGCGACCGGCCGCAAGCCAGCGGCCGGCGACCTCGCCAGCCTCGCCGGCCTCGCCCTAGGCCGGCGAGGCTCCGCCTAGCCCGATCTGGCGAAGCCGAGATCGGGCCTCCGCCAGATCGGGCGAGGCGGAGCTCTCGCCGGCCTGGGCGGAGCTCGCGGCTCGCCAGATCCGGCGAGCAGGGCGGGGCTCAGGCCTCGCCCGAGCTCGCCGCGAGCTTCGCCGGGCTCTGGCGAGCCGCGAGCTCGCCGGATCTGGCGGCGGAGCCCGGGCTCCCGATCCAGGCGAGCCCGAGCTCCGCCGCCAGATCCGGCGAGCTCGCGGCTCGCCAGAGCCCGGCGAAGCTCGCGGCGAGCTCGGGCGAGATCGGCCGAGCCCCACCCTGCTCGCCGGATCTGGCCACCGGGTCTTGGTCGGGCGCCCGGCAGCCGGCCATCATCAGGCAGGAGGAGGCGCCGGCGGCGGAAGGAGGAAGAGGAAGGAGCACTGGGGGAGGAAGAAGGAGGAAGGAAAAGAAAAAGAAAAAAAGAAAAAGAAAAAAAGAAAAAGAAAAAGAAAAAGAAAGAAAAAATAATAAATAATAAAAATTTCGATTTTTTAAAAATATAAATAATTAAAAATTCATTTTTTAAAAAAATATAAAAAAAAATAAAATTAATTTTTTGGTCAATTAAAAATATTAAAATTCAATTTTTGATAATTTTTTCCAAACAATTAAATGAGCTAACGAACGGTGGAAAATGTTTTCCACTCAAATTTTAGGTTTTAGCCGAACACCGGAAAATAGAGTCATTTTCCTGGAAAATGACTTCCAGGAAAATGTTTTCCGAAAACATGATATTTTTCGCGAAACGAACGGACCCTTAAGAACTAAACGTAAGTTACCATCATATAGCATAAATAATTCCGGAGGCTCCCAGTTATAGATGTATATCTCAGGAATAGCGGGATGATCTTCCATTTCTCCGTCGAGCTTCTTTTTCAAGAAATGACCAACGAGCTCTTCCTCTGTTGGCTTGAATCTGTATCCCACCGGCCGCGCCTCCGTCGATCCTGCCATGCTGATGCTTGCTATCTCACAAACACAATTCTGCAATGGAAAAAAGAGGAGAGTAGCGAATGACACAAGTGAAAGAAGCAGAGGAAGACAATACACACAGAGGAAACGAGCCTTCTCGTGTGTGCTTGGGTTGGGTTGGCTTGAGAATGCCCACAGATCGTTCGAGTTATATATATATATATATATATATATATATATATAGGACATTAAGCTTGACAGACAAGGTGAGAAGAAGTCAACGCAACAAGATTACGATCTTCTTTTCAATCCACAATGCCAATTACACTGATGAGCACTCTTTGAGCAAAGTGAAAGAGATAACAAGATTCTTGCTTGAGAGTGCTCGTACCAAACTCTTTCGAGTTAGCTCGACCCATAAAATTTGACGACGACGTTCATTGACGATGACGATGCCAAGTGATTGACGCAAGGTCGTGTATCTAGAAAGAGAATGAAAAGCTTATAACGACAAGACATCATGCTTTTGCCAAGCGTATAGCCTTTTTCAAGCGCCCATAATAAAATTTCTATATTACTCTATTTTTTTATTCGCACGGTAGATTGGAAATAGAAATATATTTGGTAATATTATTTTATTTTTCTATTTTTAAAACAGATTTATATTCTAGAAATAGATTTGAAGTATAAATCAGAAGATAACATTTTTAGCTTTTTCTATTTTTAAAACAAAATAAGAAATCAAAACTCTTCTCATCATTTACTCTCGTTATTTACTCTCGTTATGGTTTGTCGCTCATCTGCCACCCGTGGGACGCCGAATGCTGGACTTCGATTGCCCACCGCCAGACGTCGGACTCCAATTGCCCATTGCCAGTCGTCGGCCGCTCGTCGACAGCTACCGCTGGATGCCGGACATCGAACGCGGGCCATCGCCACCCTTTAATCCGTTGCATTTGCGTGCGAAGCTTTGGTGCGCTTTCGCCGTGGATCACATTTGAAATTTCTTTGCCTCCTCAGCGCGATGGGATTGGGGTCCCCTCGCGTACGCTTTGCCACGCGCTCTTTCATTGAGTCCACGTTTTCGTATTTCTCTTTTTTTTTTTATTCGCTTTTATTTTTATTTTTTTAGGTCAATACCACGAAGGACGTAGATTACAAAAAATCCTATACTAATAAAATTGTAACAAATTTATCCCTAACTAATTTTTTGATTGTCAAAAATCCTAAATTAGTATACCTATCTGTGATAAATTTATCCCAAATTAATTTTTTAACAATCAAAAACCTAAACGGGTATATTTATGAAAAATATACACTCCGTCGAATTAAATTGATATCACGAAAAATCACAAAAAATGTATACTTGCAGAGGATAAAATTCCATGTTGATATACTCAATAATTGTCATATATAATCCAATTCAGTAATTTAATAGTAAAATTTAACAATAACTAACATAAGGTAAACATAAACATAATTCTTCAAAGCAGTGCTACAATGATGACTCTTCTTCAACGTGTGCATTAGTCTTGAGAGTCGAATGGACATATTAATGAACCGATAACTTCCAATGAGTTTGGTTTATTTATTGACTCTGCTCAGGAATAGGCATCTCAGTTGGATAGGCAGATTGAATGGTAACTCCTGGATTTGCCTGAGCAAAAAAAGAAAAAACAAACAATATTAGAGCTTTAGCATAGTTAGATGTATCTCGATCATATGTTGCTTTTTATCAACCTAAAGTAACATTTGCTTGCCTGTGCACCATTGAGATGGCTACTTAAATCGGCCGAAGCACCGGCTCTTGCCAACTTTGCTTTCTTACTTTTCCTTTCCATTATGCGACAGAGAACCACCTATCAAGACAAAATGATACCGGTGATGAGTTTCAAGGTTAAGACAACTGAAACTCAATCGTTGCACGAAAGTACATTATGCACGAGATACATCACGCATCTCATCACTGATCAAAACTGAAGGAATTTTTTTATTTTTTTTTCATGAACTCACAAAGCCAGAAATCTCAAGAAGATGAATGAGGAACATATCTGGAGATCCATTTTTCCCGCACTTGTAAGCATGCTAAAGTTGCTCAATTGGGAACCAAAAGAAGAGAAGTGGAAGTACCCGGTCCGAAGTTTCACCATTTGAATTTTGGTAGTGATATTCATGAGTCACCACATCAGTCTTGTTGCCCTTTGGTTGTTTACCTTCATGGTAAACGAAAATCCTCTTGAACCCGATTGCCTCATTAGTGCCTAATGCTCGGATAGTACTCTTTCGACCTGTCTCTTTCCAATATCCCTTCGAGGTCGTCTTCTTACGACCACCGGCACAAAAGAAGAAACACTCACGTCCATGTGACGATTCCTGTGACATGACTACAACGAAAGATGGTTTACCCGTTATTTAACTAAAGTCTCATAGGCCACAACCCAATTTCCATCAAGCCATGAGAAAAATAGGGAAATAGAGAACTCCAAGAACTAGACGTAACTTACAATCGTATAGCTTAAATATATGCGAAGGCTCGAACAGATAGATATTGGCCTCGGGAATAGCACGATGATCTTCCATCTCTCCATCGAGCTTCTTTTTCAAGAAATGACCGACGAGCTCCTGCTCCGATGGCTTGAATCCGTACCCCACCTGCCGCGCCTCCGTTGATCCTGCCATGCTGTATGCTTGGCGTATCACTTACAAAGAGAAGCGAGGAGAATGGGTCGAGTGAAAAAAGCAGTGGAAGAAAATACAAAGGAAAGAAAAGTCCACTTTTGCTTCGCTCAACTTTGCTAATCCTTCGAAGGCAACGTATATATAACAGCAAAAAGGTGATTTTAAGTTTGATCGATAAGGTAATAGAGTTCAATGAACCACTTCAAGCTGGACAAGCAGCACGGCTAACTACATGGCTCACAAAGTCAATTCTCTCGTGCGCGACCCGTCTAGACCAATCTTGACTTTCACTCATTATTGGTGGTTTTGATAATTTGCTGTCTATCAAGCAATTAATTACCGGTCTTATATGAACTAGTAGGTGTTGCTCCAAGGAATGTATTAGTAAATTTTCCATTAGAGTAGGTAAATATGGCATCAAGGTAATAAGCTTTGGGCTTGATATATATTTCCACAAATCGGTAGATTAGATTATGCCTCTGAAATTAGAAGAGGATTGATAAATGTTCCAATGAAGTGAGTATATCCATATGTGTATGAATTCAAATTGGTAAAATATGTGTCATGTTTGAGCCCACTAAACCAAAGCCTAAGTTTTTCCAAATATTCAAAGTAACTAATATTGGCCCTTGTGCTTCACGCAAAAATAAAGTATATATTTTCAATAATTGAGTTATACCATTTGTTATGTTGGATGCTACAAATAAAAGTTTAAGTGTTTTTATTTAGCATGAAAATAGAAATGTCCGTTTCTTCGTAATACAAAGGTAGTTTTTCGCGTTATCAGTTAGCATCTGAAATTGTTAGAAAGAAAATTGATTTCCACTCTTTCTTTGATATCATGCATTATTGGAATCCCTAGGTTTCTATTCCAGCGCTCTTACCAAATCGTTTGATGGCGACATTTAGAAAAAGGAATGATTTTTAAGCTTGACAGACAAGGTGAGAAAGGTCAAAATGACAAATGCTCTCAGCTCGACGACAAAAACTTAAAGAACGAAAGCTTGTTGTGACGATTTTGCTGCTTTTCAAATTTTGTTGTTTGCGGTTCCCATTCCCACTATCAAATGTAATTTCTTTTGTTTCCTTTTATTGCCTTGTGGGGCCCACTCTTCGGGCAAATTTGCTCGTCGCCCACATGGTCAAGAAGAAGTGAACGTCCCAGAAATCATCTATTAAGATTTGTATAATTCTATGATTTTGACAAACTTAATTGGCCAAAAATATTGGCCCTACGCTTCACGCAAAAATAAAGTATATTTTTTCAATAATTGAGTTATACTATATGTTATATTGGATGTTAAAAATATATATTTTTTATCATGAAAATAGAAATGTCTGTTTCTTCGTAACACAAATGTTCAATTATCATCTGAAATTGTTAGAAAGAAAATTGGTCCTGAATAATTTTTGTTTCTATGACTCATGTATTTTCTATTTATGTGACTTGTTACTTTAAAAAGAATTATGATAGATTCATGATTTCTCGATTTTATCAAATCTGCCGCGCCTCCATTGATCCTGCCATGATGTATGCTTGCTATCTCACATACAATTCTGCAATGGAAAAAAAGAAAAAGAAAAAGTTTTAAGCTTGAGAGACAAGGTGAGAAATGTCAATGCCCAGCTCCACGACGACAATTAAAAAAGGTCTTCTTTTCAACTCACAACGCCAAGTTCAGTAAACGGGTCGTTGTCGAACGATGGAAAAAGAATGAAAGCGTACAACTGCAGGACATCGTGCATGCATGAATACGCACGTGGTGGTATGAAATTGACTAGCGTTTCCTCAGCGAAGAAGACTCCAGAAATTTATGTATGTAAACTATTCATGCAGATCAAGATATGAGCATTGGACTCCACTAAATTTGTAGAATGTCACAACTAGAATTTTTAGAATTTCTAGATTTCTAGAATGGAAAAAGAATCTCTAGAATTTCAAATGCTTACAATTGCAGAAAGCACAGCTAACATAAAGTTTGACCATTCCGCCACATCAAATAATTTCTAGAATGTCTTAAGTGGGTTCATAGCTTGTTCTGATTTTCCAAGATTTTGCTGCTTTTCAAATTTTGTTGATTTTGTTGCTTGCGGTTCCGATTCCCACTATCAAATGTAATTTTTTTTTTTTTGATCTTATCTTTTATCGCCTTGTGGGGCCCACTCTACACGCAAATTTTCTCGCCCATCTGGTCAAGAAAAAGTAAACACGTTCCAGATATCATGTGTTAAGATTTGTATAATTCTATGATTTTGACAAACTTTCATAGCCACAAAAAATAAAAAAATAAAAAATTGCCAACCTTATTATTTATGTCATGAAGCGAACCTGAGCCAACAAGTTCGGGTCATCCACCTGCGTATTTTTCATTGGTCAAGTATCCACCTAACTTTCGGCCACCCTTATTGATGTAACTTGATCCACGGCCCTAGGTGTAACTGTCATGCTCAATGCTCATAGATAGGCTCGGGTTTGTAACCATTTCATAAGTAACACCCCTTCCTTATAATTACTAATTTAGTGTTACCTTCTGAGTTGTTTGAGTTGTTTCCATCGTTCTGCATTCTGTATTCTTTTATGAGTCTACTCCTTTTGAGGATTTGGCCGATATGATACACGCCGAATATTTAGTGGGCAAATGTGTAACATTCTATGTAGCAAGTAACCCTTCAGCAAAAAAAAAATTAAAATAAAATAAAAGTAGCAAAAAACCCTTATTTAAATCAACTGAAGTTAGGAGTTGCATTTAGCAATGGAATTGGTTGAACCAAAAGAATCTCGAATCCTTCAAATGAACATGGTGTTTGATGAAATTATTGAACCAAAGAAATAAGAATAAGGTAATGTGGAAAAAGGAAACTATTTGAAAATAAAATAGAAAATAACCCTAATTAAAATCAACTAGAGGTTGCCAATAGATTTAGATAAAAAGCACAAATATAAACCAAGTAAGTGTTGAATCTTTCCATTGAACTTAGTATGAAACTGAGTTATTGAACTAATGAAGTCAAGGGAAAAGATGATGTGAGAGAAAGAACAAATTTCTTGAAACTAAAATAGTTGATAACCCTAATTGTCTGGAGATTAAGGGTTGCATTTAACATTATCATCTGCTCTAATCTGGGGCTTTATCTTCTCCCCTTCACGCCTCTCGTCTCCACCAGTTACAGACGACATCTCCACCACACGACACCGCGAACACCATTCCAACAACCACGAGTGACTTTTCGAGCGTCATAAGCACAATCGTCGGGCCAAGCGACCCAGGTTGGATTTTCTTATGAATAAATTCACTCTTTCTTTTCATTTTCAAGAAGAGATCTTGCTAAATAACGAGTTCTTGCGAAGAACTCTTGCTCTATGTTGGTTTTTCTCTTGTGTGGGATGTGATCTTTTAATTTTTTGCTCTGTTAACACAGTTGTTCAGGCTTGGGTCGAACCCAGCCAGCCCGGCCTGAGAAAAATCGCGCCGGGCCAAGTTTTGCCCATTTGGGTCGGGCCAACAAACTCGGCCCAATAAAATCAAGGCCGAATTGTTCGGGTCGGGTGGATTCTTCTACGAAAAAACCCGGCGTCATTGGTGTGCCCTTACAGAAAATCCCAACGTTGACCGGATGTACGGCAAAGGCTTCATCGAGTAATCCATAAGTAAATGCACACCTCAAATGATCATTACTTTATGTGGTCAACATTTACCCCGATTCGGATCGTCCCCAAAAGGATTGTTTGTAGTAACTACATATTTTGGAGTGGATTAAGATGGTGGTGCATCTTAATTATGAATAACATCGGTATCAATTTGCTTAGACTCGCTTTTTTTTCCCCCTCTCAAAGGTAATAATTAAAAAAAAAAAAAAACAGCACTATTTTCACCCCATATATGATTAAATCCACCCAATTTTCACTAAAAAGACAAAATTGCCCTCAATCATTCACTTACAATTTAAAGTGGTGGTCCCATCTCTTTTTTATTTTCTTAATTTTCACCTCCCTTTAGAATCTAGAGCCATAATTAAGCATTTCATACATTTTATTTTGGTCTATTATGGGTATCCCATATATATGGAAGGGATTATGTTTTCTTTTTCATTTTTAAAATTTAATTATGTAGAAATAAATATTTTCAAAAAGAATTTTTTAAAGAAAATATATACCAAGTTTCTTTAATTACAACATCAAAGAATTTGAATTTTTTCTTTACTATTGGCCGGTTAATTCTATACAGAGCAAGTGAGACGTTATAGGAGTATCTAGAAATACAGTAAAAACATTAATGTGGAAAGGTTTTGGATAATGAGGTATCTTGATATTTTTACCATAAACATTTTATGTATGCTATTACTTTTTGTCAATCTAAAATGATGAGATTTCACTGGCATTTGAAAAAAATTATTTTGTGCAATCTTTTAAATAATTAAATTTCATCTTTAAAAGTTTCACACTGGAAAATATAATTTTGATTTCATTTTGGAACCTTTAAAGAGGATTTTCTTTCTTCATCCTATCATCTCAATTTATACAACTGATAAGAAATGGATTAATGATATGCACAACAAACGTGAAAAATTTATAAACAAGTCATTGTATTAAAAATTATCTATCTTAATTTTTAGAAGATTTTATTTGGTAATCAATCCATAAGGTTGCTCGACAAAGTAAAAAAAGAATTAGGTTTCATGAATATTTCCTTTTCAACAAAACTAATTTCTAAGGAAATAAAATCTATCAATAAAAAAGAAAACATAGTGCACATAATATGCAAAAAAACATGTGAAATACTCAATTTTGGCAATTAGATCCTATATAGAAATATAAAAGCTAAGATAAGAAGGAAAGTAAAGAAATTTGCGACACCGGTTTAAATTGAAATAAGTGATTTTAGGCAATTTTGTCCTTTTGTTGAAACTTGCATAGTCATATAAAAGAGGTGAAAATGGTGCCGCCCAATAAAATAAATTAAATGAGAATATACCGAAATCCGGATGAATGCACTGGGCGCGATGCAATTGGGCCCAGGCCCATGGGCCCATAGCCCTTTCGATTAGGCAAAGTTTATCTGCTCCCTCTTCATCATCTTTCCGATTGGCCATGGTCATCCCTTCCTCATCCGGCCGCCGCGCGTAGCGGAAGCTCGAAACGACATGCTCCTGGGCGCCACGGCCACTGAGCCCTCTCTCCCTCCACTCCCCACCGCCGCCGCCGCCGCCGGCCTTCCGGCGAGCTCCAGTTCATCCATGCGCGGTTCCCTCTCTCTCCTCCGCTCCCTCTCCCTCTCCCTGCACCACCGTGGCGGCGGCGGCGGCGGGGGCCGCAACGCTCTGTTTCTCCTCAGCAACCCGCGGCGGCTCTCTTTCGCCGCCCTCCGCCTTCCCTTCTCCCGGCCCTTCCTCCTGGTCTCGCCCCGCGCCTCCCCCGCTTCGCTGAGTAGTTCCGTCGAACAGGTGGTGGACGGGCCCGATTCGGACGAAAACTGGGATTTCACGGGCAGAAGTGGTGACTCCGATGGGTTCAGCTTCGACGTGGGGCCTGTGGGGAGCGACATGAGGCAACTGGCGTCGCCGCCCCCCGCGGTGGAGGTTAGGGAGCTGGAGGAGGTACCGGAGCAGTGGCGGCGGGCGAAGCTGGCGTGGCTGTGCAAGGAGTTGCCGGCGCAGAAGGGCGGGACTCTGGTGAGGATTCTGAACGCGCAGAGGAAATGGATGAGGCAGGAGGATGCCACCTATGTGGCTGTTCACTGTATGAGGATCCGGGAGAACGAGACCGCCTTCAAGGTATGTGGGTTTGGTTCTTGAATTTTCACCTGTTTCTGGGCACGTTAGTTTATTTTGTAACAATTAGGACTTCTGCCTCCTCCATTTGTTGCAAAATTCATGTTCATGACTTTGAAGTATATCACTGCATTGTAGGTGTACAAGTGGATGATGCAGCAACATTGGTATAGATTTGATTTCGCGCTTGCAACGAAGCTCGCTGATTACTTGGGTAAGAACCGGAAATTCGCCAAGTGTAGGGAGATATTCGATGACATAATAAACCAGGGACGGGTTCCAAGTGAATCTACTTTCCACGTTCTCATAGTTGCATATCTGAGTGCACCCATCCAAGGTTGCCTCGAGGAAGCATGTAGCATTTACAATCGCATGATCCAGTTAGGAGGGTATCAGCCTCAACTTAGTTTGCACAACTCTCTATTCAGAGCTCTGGTGAGCGGCTCGGGAGCCTTGTCAAAGCATCATCTCAAGCAAGCAGAGTTTATATTCCATAATTTGGTGACATGTAGGCTCGAAATACACAAGGATATCTACGGAGGTCTCATATGGCTGCATAGCTATCAAGACACTATAGATAGAGAGCGGATCACTGAACTTAGAAAGGAGATGCGAGAATCTGGAATTGAAGAGACTCGAGAGGTGCTTTTGTCTGTACTGAGGGCTTGCTCTAAGGAGGGGAATTTGGATGAAGCTGAAAGGGTTTGGCTCAAACTTCAGCATTTGGGTGATAAGCTTCCTTCTCTGGCTTATGTGTACAAAATGGAAGTCTATGCGAAGGTTGCAGAGCACATGAAGTCATTGAAATTATTCAGGGAGATGCAGGAGCATTTGGGTTCTGCTACCGTGGCGGCGTACCATAAAATTATAGAGGTGATTTGTAAAGCTCAAGATGTGGAATTGGCAGAATCTCTCATGAAAGAGTTCAAGAATAGTGGTCTAAAGCCCCTCGGTCCTTCTTTTATTGACATGATGAATATGTATTTCAACTTAGGCCTGCATGATAAACTAGAGTCAGCTTTCTCCCAGTGCCTAGAGAAGTGTCAGCCAAATCGTGTAATATATGGCATTTACTTGGATTCTTTGGTGAGGATTGGTGACATTAGCAAAGCCGAGGAGATTTTTAGTGAAATGCATAGTAGCGGAGCTATTGGCATCAGTGGACGTAATTGCAACTCCATTTTAGGTGGTTATTTGTCCGCTGGGGACTATGTGAAGGCAGAAAAAGTATACCATCTAATGTGTCAGAAAAAGTATGAAATTGAACCGGCCTCAATGGAGAAGCTTGACCCTATCCTTAGTTTGAGAGGAAAAGCAGTTAAGAAGCCAGTGAGCCTCAAGCTGACCAAAGAGCAAAGGGAAATTTTAGTGGGTATGCTCTTAGGTGGTTTACAAATAGATTCTGATGAACAGAGAAAAAACCACATGATCAAGTTCAAGTTCAATGAGAATTCTGGGATGCATTCTGCTCTGAAGAGACATATCTACGAGCATTACCATGAGTGGCTACATCCTTCTTGCAAGTTAGATGATAATTCCAATGAAATACCAAATAGCTTCTCCACGATTCGTCATTCATATTTCGGTTTCTATGCAGATCAGTTTTGGCCCAGAGGGAAACCGGTGATTCCAAAGTTAATACATCGGTGGTTGTCACCATGCGCCCTTGCGTACTGGTACATGTATGGGGGCTACAGGATGTCATCAGGAGATATATTGCTTAAACTTAGAGGAAGTCAAGAAGGAGTTGAGAGAGTTGTTAAGGCGTTAAAAGCAAAGTCCTTGGATTGCAGGGTAAAGAGGAAAGGACAGGTGTATTGGATAGGTCTACTAGGAAGCAATTCTACGTGGTTTTGGAAATTGATTGAACCTTATATACTGGACTTGAATTTTGCTCAAGAGGATGATGGAGAAATCCTCAGCTTCAATAGTGGTTCTGACTCTGATAAGAATTCTGATAGCACTGAAGAGGATAGGTAGTGGAGAGGTAAACCTGAAGTTTGTTTTTGTATCCTGATATCATTGCATCGACTTCACCATAACACTGCAATTTGTGATGAAATCTGGGATATCATGTGCAATGGTTGGAATCTGGGAAATTCCAACCCCCCACCTTTATGCCATTTTGAGTTCATCTGAAGCTATATATGTAGATATAAAATGTAGGGCAAGTTTTTACAGAGCGAAAGGGTGATAAACTAATTTAACCTTCTCTCCTTTCAATTCATGTTCATTGTTATGAATGATGCTTTTCATTTCTGTGGGGCACTTATCTGTTATATGGTCAAGAAAGAGTGCAGACTCGGGTGGCTGGAAGTGGCTTAGTTTGCTTCATCTTGTGGATTGTGAATTAATGTAACATGGAGGTTGAGGCTGATGGAAAAACATGGCCCTCTCGTTCCGCTGAGGAGGAGCCTGCGTAGAAGGAGCAGAAGCTTAGAGTTTTTATGGTCCAACTCTCCGAGAACGAGCTTGTCATCAAAGCGTGGAAAGCTTCTCGAGGTACAAGCACGCTTCGCCACAAGAAAAAAAGGGGTTAACGGGGACTTCCTTTCGGGCACGCGACCTGTTGGTGTCACTCAGCTCCCAAAGTTGGGAACGTTTTCCAGGAAGGCTTCATAAGCATCACCATGAAAACTCCATCCCTCAAGGTTTCATCTTTCGTATTTTTACAAAACTTATACCACGTAGGCTCGAGGGCATTTATCCAAGTGAGGAAAATTCAGAAAAGGTTAATACTTTTGTAAAGATTGTTATCTTTAAATGATACGGGTCGGCGCAAATATGCTTGCCCAAAATAAGGGGAAAAATGCTTACAACGTAAGATTATCAGATCAACTTAAGCTCCGATGGTGCAGAAATTGATCTTTCGGAAGAGGCTGATTAAGAAAAAAAGTCCATCGACTCCAAACTAGATGCAATAAGAGGGGCGGCATGAAATGTACTCAATGAAATGAGACAATGACAACTGCCTAATTTGATGAGTGACAAAGTTTTCTAAACTATTGCTAGAGCAAGAACTTCACCGTCTAATACATACTTGGCTGTTGATAAATCCCAGAAGTAAAGCTGCTAGAAAATCCATGTAAAAGAGTGGAGAAACCTATGAGAAGCATCCATCTCTTGGACATAGCCCTTATTTAAGGAGCAATATAGGATGAGTAGCATCAAGGAAAGGAGGTAAGAGACACATGGCTTCATACCACATTATTGCAACTGCACTAATTGCACTTCTTTGTCATGCCACAATACCTTCGACTCCCGCTTCAATTATTATAATGAGAGGGAAGACTTCTTGACTCAACTATGCTATGGCCATGGAGCATCTGGATTGTGACGCGTGCGTACACAACACGACTCGATACGGACGTGTCATAAGTCAAGCATCGCGCTCAACTTCAGCCTCAAGGCTATAGAATCAGGTTTGAAAATCATAAGTTCGACAAAAATTAAGTTGCAGACAATCAAAAAATAAGAATATATACATATATCTAGGAGTGGTCAAAATTACAGAAATAATCTATCGTGGCGATATGAAGCAATCTTGAGAAGCTTTGGATCTTGAATAATTTGAGGGACAACATGTCTTTTGTTCTTTTCTAATGCCCAACGCAAGTGATCTAGACTTGTTTGGCTTCTCATGTGTCTTATCGAAACAAATGGCTACACTTTATTTAGAAACTTGAGTTAGTTAAAACATCATCTTTCACTTTTTATTTTTTTATTTTTAATCATGTTTCACTTTTTTTATGAGCTAGGGACTCAAGCGCCAAGGTTAGTCTACCTGGAGATCCATTAAATACCCTTCGTGCTTGTGAATCAGTTAAGTCCAGTCCCTCAACCCGCACAAGCAGCCTCGACCCATCATGCTGATGGTGATATTTGAATAGGTAATCTCTGGTCCCTGAACAGGAATTCCTAACTCCTCAACCAATTACATGAACTCTGAGAGCCGTCATATTTCACCTTGAATGAAATATCATAAAAATAAATCCCTGTTCAGGTAAACAAGTTATGAAAAGTTAAAGAGCTAAATATCTATGCTTAATAAGCCAATTCAATGCCCTTTCGTGGTTATTAGAACTAGAACCCTCTCCAACTTTCATGGGAGTCAAAAAGGGTGCAAAGTGGCAGTGCATTAGATAAATGGGACAGAAGTACAGTATTTCCAATTCTATTGCTCTATTCTTTATTTCCATGTTAAATCTTATACGTGTTATCAATAAATCAATGTTCTGCACATTATTTATGTGATGACATATATGTGAACTTGTACTTGTATTTTCAAAATCATAGAAAAATACAGAAAAATATACAAAAATATCCAAAAAATACTCATATTAAAGGTTCCATACGTTTTGACAAAAAAAGAAGAAGGTTCCATACATATTTTCACATCCATAAAATTATCATCAAAAGTAAATATGTCAAATGTAGAGCATCTTTATACAAGTACATAGGCTCCAAAAAGGTCCCAATCAAAGCTCGGACACACTCTCACACACCTCTGGAGTGTGCAGCATGTACAGTGCACACGCACGCCACCTAGACTAGTTTGACTGTCGGTCCGATTGGTCCAACTAGTTAACCAATCTAGTCAACAGAGAATCGGGTTGGGTGGGTCAACGGGTAAGATCCAAGTCAGGTTGAAGGTCAATAACGGGTCAGGTTGGCAACCGATGGGTCAGGTCGCCTGGTTGCTGACATCTTTGTGATGTTAGCCCTAGTGCGTGCAAGACATGCACCAGCCACACTCGTGTGTGAGGGCACGTGGAAGCGCGTGGCAGCGTTTCTTTGAGTCGCGTCGACTCCCAGCGGTGCGTGGCTGCGTGTGGGGCACGTGCAACGTCCTTTGGTGGTGTGCCATCCACAGTTTTACTCGTCTCGACAAACTTGTTCTGTTTATGTGGTCAAAATTGATTGTTATTGCACAAAATATCACAAAAGAAAGGCAAAATACTGCTGCGCCTCAATGCATTTCGAGGAGAACCAGCTAGCTCTGGGTTCGAGTGTCATTTCACCCCAGCCATTTCGGGTTAAGAAGATGTGAAAGCGCCTTTCTCTCTATAATAAGGGTGCGTTCCGAGGTGTGAAGTGGGAGAGAAGGGATTTCATAATTGGGGTTTTGAATAAAACGACATTTTCCTTTTTTTTTTCTTTTTCATTTCAAATCCAGAGGTTAATCCAGGAGATATTTTTTATTTGCATTCACGCCTTACCTTTACGCTTGGCAGAAATATAAGGTGCCATCGGTACAATCGAGTTCTAGATTATGGAGGCTCTGATACCACTTGTAAGACATGAAAGCACAATCCCAATATCTTTATAGCTAGAGCAAAAACATACATAATCGAGTAGAAAGATTAACGCACATGATTTAGACTATTGTTTTTTTATGCGAAATAGTGATGATCCAAACTCAATGATTTCTCCTCTATTGCTCTTTGTATCACTGTTTCAATGAGACAGCCCCATACCCTTAGTGAGCAATAACTCATTTGTGAGGATAATTATGTGTATATTAGGGTTAGAGAAAAAACTTGAGCACTATTTATAGAGTTCTAGCTAGGTCCTCTCATTATGGGCAGAGCTTAACTCGGCCCATACTAACTAGCCTCATATTAGATTAATTAAAAAAACTTTCTATCTCACCTTAAATCAATCCGTAAAACGGTAAATTATAATATCAATTAATATAACCCACATTATGAAAACTCTTACAAACTGATGATATGGATGGTTACCGAGAGATCAACTAAGATCGTAAGAATGTGAATCTTAATGGGGGAAGAACAAGTTGATTATGATGAATTGCTCATAAGGACTTGAAAGTTACATAGTCGATCTGTCATCAACATATTCTAGAAGCTTACACACTCAGCTTGATCATTAGATTATTAATTACAAATCATTCCAGAAGGTTTCATTGCGGACATCACTAACAGATTGGAGTGTTGTTGAAAGGCTAAGAGTCCAATAATACTCTAGTGTGGAAATATCAAAACCATGCTCCAATATGGAAGCAATTTCCATATTTTGCAACATTCGGTTTTACTCTTCATGTACCATGCTCTTTCATAATTCAGTTTGAGTTGAGTTCGTTCAACGGGCTCAATTTAAAGACATATTTTAACAATCTCCAACTTGCTCGACATTTGAGCCAAGTCATAATTGGTTTGCTAAAACCTGAACATCATTACTACTCTTTCACAGCTACTCATGGGTTCAACCGCCACAGATATCTTTGCTAGAAGTTGACCTTTGCTAAGGCATAATGCAATTCCCGTTGCAACAGTTCAATGGTGGGTCACCGAGCCACCTTAGCACTTATGCTTTGCTAATATTGATGTATCTTCCTTTAATGTTGTGCTCATAATTCATGTACAATATGGTGCGTGCCTAAAAGAAGGGGTGTGGAAAAAGCTCCAGGCATATGTTCTTACGAGTTACAAAAGAAGAGAGGAAAGACACCAGAGAAGTAAGAGTCAATTCATCTTCTTGAACTAGTCGTCGAGCCTCTTCTGAAGGTGGAAAGAGAGGAGGGATGTAAATGAAGAAAGTGAATGCAACAAGGAAACACAAACCCTTCCTCATGTTTTGAGAGGTTTACTTTGTTAATTCAGACCACTTTGACATAGCCTAAGGCAAGATGATCAACTTTTAGAGGGAAAATTATCAAAAAAATCCTAAACTTATTGTATTTATGCCCATTTGGTCCTAAACATTTAAATTATGCCAATTTAATTCAAAACCTTTTCACTTTTTAGCAATCAAGTCCATGGGCTAATTTCGATGAGAAATTGCTCACTTTTATACCAATTGTCTTACGCGTTGACACGGATAATTTTTAATAAAATATTTTATAAACTTTTGAATTTTTTATTTTATTTTCTTTTTCCTCCTTTTTTTCCCCTACTCCGGTTGGTGAGGGTTGTCGAAGCTCACTAGCCTTGGCCTAGCCCATGGCTGCAATAGCCTTGCCCAAATTTGGGGGAGGTTGAGCGGGGGCCATCATCCTCACTAGTGGTTAGTGAGGGCTTTGCAGCCCTCTTGTGGCCGTCGAGCTCTAACGACCCTAGCCGGCCGTAGTGGGAAAAAAAAAGAAAAGAATATAGGGACGAAAAGAGAGAGAAAGAAAAAATAAATTAATAAAAAAATTGATAAAATAATAAAATATTATTAATAAATGTCCATGTCAAGTCTAATTGTGTAACATAAGGCAATTGGAGTCCACGTTAGTGACTTTCAATTAAAATTAGTCGATCAACTCAATTGGCAAAACATAAAAATGGTCAGGAACTAAATTAGTAAAATTGAAAGATTTATGGCTAAATTAACACAAATGAAATAAGTTTAGAACTATTTTGATAATTAACTCAACTTTAGGATGCCAGCAAGAGTATTAGCATTCACAGGTAAAGGTTCAATAGGGCTCGGAGCAAATTGACTCTAGTCAACTGATGAAAGAGATTGGTTTAGGTCGTCCACTATCTTCGTCATCATCGACTACAAAAGCAAAATCAATCGACTCCAAATTCCAAAGTCATTGCAAGCTGTTTGCACTGTGTGACACGAGAGTCCATCAGAATTGACGAGATGACATGAATTATACGTACATCAAGATGCTTTCCTAATCTTGCATATTTTATGCCGGGACACATGCTATTTGATATCCAAACTAATTCAGTTGACCTTTTTCTAGCAATAATTAGCAGCATGCTCTGGCTCTTTTGACATCGATTTTGTTTAAATGGGATTTTGGTGTTTCTGTTGTTACTCGCACGAAAGCCTTCTTAATTAAGAATGCCCGAGCTTCGATAAGAAGTTATGTTTGTTTACCACCTGTTTTGCTTTTCCACAAAACAAAAATATGTCGTTTTATATTTTTCCAATCATAAGAAAAATTACAAATGACCCCACTGTCACAATAGCACACCTTGATACACAGGCACGCATCTTTGCAATGAAATTATTTTGCTGATAAATAAGAAGGATATTTTGGACCTAAGTAAGTTCTAAAACTAATTCGTCTAGCGGACCTGCAGACCTCAGATCCTTGGATGTGAAACACTCAGAAGGGTAGAGCCGGATTCGAGGCTAAAAAAAAATGTATTGACCAAATGGGGGGAGGGCTATGGGGGGCTAGGTTGTGTAGGTATTTGCATATTAAAATAAAGAACACAGTCTTATTAACTGATTAATGGTATATCTATTGGACAAGCAAGGCGCCCCGGTCGAAGTCAAAAGACTCTTGCTTTTCGGTGAGGGATCCAAAAACATTGAGGATCCGAGAAGTATCCCTGTTTTTGGGTTTCCGAGGATATGTAAGTTGTATGCATTTATAAGAATATTTCATATCTTCTTTTTTTTGAAGAAGTAGAGAATTATCTTCTTTTTACAGAAAAATATGTCAACTATTCTAAAACTTTAAACTATTAAATAAATGTGCAATTTAATATGTAAATACTCTAATAAGTTTATTCAACAATAAGATTGCAGCAAAAGCACATCACATACATCTATATAATTCATTACTTTAATGTTTGAAAGAAAAGATGAAACTCGAGACGCCTTGTCTCCGTTCCTTAGTTCTTTTTTTTCTGGGTTTGGAAACGAGGCTCCATCAAGTGATAGACTTCGCTCGCCGTCTTTATTCGTTCACAATGACAAAGTCGTGACTTCATATTAGGATGCCTTGTCATGAGCGGCTTGATTTAGCTCCCTGGTCTCAATCCATTATAGCGGAATTCTTTGGCGGAGATGGCGGTTTGCACGGTGTATATCCTCTGCGACAAGGAGTCCCTGGCGGCTCACGTCCTGATTACGTTTTCATGTAGAAGATTCATTATATTTCTTCAGCGAATACACATCGATTTGAAATGATGGAGAGAGAGAGAGTTCACCTTTTTGTAGGAGTGCTCGAGCTTCGGTGAAAGGAAGGAAGAGAAGACTGAACGAGATCAATAGAGCGCAAACAAGAAGCAAGACCTTCCTCATTCTCAGTATTAGAAAGGCACTCAGTGGTTTTGGCTTGGCACATTTTGCTCTCCCCCAAGGTGGCTATTTATAATGTTTTTATCCTGTTAAAGTGACAGATTATGAATTTAATTATTTTAAGATTTTATCATTCCATGGAGAGAGTCCTTTGAGTCCTTTTTTTAATAAATAAGTCCGGTTGATCCCATGGACCATATAAAATATGTTATCATGAGATCGACATTTCTAATAGAACTATGCTTATTTTCAACCTAACAGATGATTTTAATGAAAATGCTAGCGAAGAAAGGGGGAGAAAAGAGAAACTATTCAAAGTTATATAATCTTTATCGCATATAAGTTATAGTAATCATGTAATAATTATTACATAGACAAACTATATAAAAGCTATCACCACAAGCACAAAATATAATACGGAATAATTATTTGAACATTATAGACATCTCATCTTCCGATGCCCAGCGGCAAATTGGGTGAGACATAGGGGTCCATTATCACATGATTATTATGATCTCCTAATGTTTTGTGGTGAAACTCGATGGAGTAGTCATACGTTACTTTGATATTCCTATCTTAGTGGTACTATCTGTTAATTTCTTTACAATATTACGTTGGATGTATTCGTTCCCAATTAACAATTTGTTTGTAGATTGCAACGGCAAGAATGGTAGGTTTAGGCAAGCTACATGCTCGAAAGCGCACAGCCAAGTTCATGCAGATTCAGCAATTAGTAGTAACCTCCAGCCTCGTAATAATGCTTGCACCCTTACCGAAGAGCACGATGATTCAACTGATCTGATATGTTAACTGGCAAGGGAGGTCGAAGCAAATTGACTCTGCTCCATTATCATCCACAAAAGCAAAATCAATTGACTCCACAATCACAATAATTATCTAAGTAATACCGACACTGACATACGACACGCGACACGACACGCCACGACACGCCGACCCGTCGTTTATAAAAAAAACAGAGAATTCTGACACGTTGGGACATGTTGTATATTAAATGCATACTTTTATATATACATAATAAATTATTATTTTTATGATTATTTCAATCAAATTAATTTGATTCAAATTCATAAATAAATAAATAAATAAATAAATAACCTAAAATGAATTTACACTAAAAATATTATTAGTAAATGTCCATGTCAAGTCTAGTTGTGTCACGTAAGGCAATTGGAGTCCACGTTAGTGATTTTCAATTAAAATTAGTTGGATCAACTCAATTGGCAAAACAAAAAAATGGTCAGGAACTAAATTAGTATAATTGAAAGATTTATGGCTAAATTAACACAAATGAAATTAGTTTAGGACTACTATGATAATTAACTCAACTTTTAGATGCCAGCAAGAGTATTAGCATTCACAGGTAAAGGTTCAATAGGGCTCGGAGCAAATTGACTCTAGTCAACTGACGAAAGAGATCGGTTTAGGTCGTCCACTATCTTCATCATCATCGACTACAAAAGCAAAATCAATCGACTCCAAATTCCAAAGTCTTTGCAAGCTGTTTGCACCGTGTGACACGAGAGTCCATCAGAATTGATGAGATGACAGGAATTATGCCTACATCAAGATGCTTTCCTAATCAATCAATTGTCACGACCTACATTTTCTGTCTAGAAAGAAAAAAGATATAGATTTGGGAATATTACCTAAAAGATGGGTCTATGGCCCTTGATTAAGCCCGGGCTGTCTTAAATCCCTACCTCACACAACGTTGGATTATTTAACTTTTAGTTTCATTGAACACGGTGAGGATTTTCTAATGAGATCTTGTCACAAGCCTATTGAGGATGGCTAAAAATCAAGTGAGGCGTGGTGATATACCTCACTTTCTACGCAATTAAATAATTTAAAATTGAAGACTTGATCACACTAATTAATCAATTAGTATCCTCTTAATACCTAATTTGTTCATTTCAAGAAGATAATTGTCAAGTAATTTGGATTGATTTTAAACCTATCTACTAATATGTGAGGTGATTATGCGGGTGTGCAACCATTAAAATAATAAATGGCAATCAAGGAAGTATTAAATAAATTGTAAGGAAAAGTTAAAATCTAATGCTAACAAATAAGAAAAACGACCTTTCAGCTTAACTAATGTTTGTGGATGCCTATGTGTCAGCCTCGGCCATTTATGCACTATAACATATTAGTTTAGTTGAAGAAAAAAAAACTATTCATAAATCATAGCCCCTAAAAGATTTCCACATTTGTTTTCAAAAAGCCTTCACTTTTGATGCTAAACAAGCCTTTTTACAACTCCAATCCAAGCCTTCAGTTTTGACCCTAGCGAACCCTTTTTAAAATTCCAAGCTAATGAAACAAAGAGACTGTCTTTGGTCCACCATAAGACTTATTAATCAATTGTCACGACCTATCTTTTTTGTCTAGAAGGAAAAAAAATATAGATTTAGGAGTATTCCTAAAAAGATGGGCCTACGGCCTTTGATTAAACCTGAACTCTCCCAAATTCTTACCTCGCATGACATTGGATTATTCAATTTTGGCTTCAATTAACAAAATGAGTATTTTCTAATGAGGTCTTGCAACTAACCTATTGGGGTTGATAACAAATCAAGTGAAGTATGGAAGTATATCTTACTTTCTACGCAACTAAATAATTTAGAGTCGTGACATGATTACACTAATTAGTCAACTAATGCTCTTTCGATACCTAAATTTGCTCATTTCAAGAAGATATTTATCATGCAGTTTGGACTAATTTTAAACCTATCTCCTAATATAAGAGGTGATCAAGTAAAACCTTAAAAGTTTACCTTAAAAGTTTATTCAAAACATTCAAACCCTATTGTAAAACCTTACATGCTTGTTAAATATTGAGTACAATTTTTTTTTATCTAGGATTTTGACACACTTTAAGAGATAAACTACTCAAAAACCAATTTTTAAGCTTTTTCAATATATATTTTTTTAAAAGTTCAAAATATCTTTGAATTTTTTAAAATATTTTTTAAAAATTAATTTTAATCCGTAAATAGGGACCGCGGTCCTAAGGCCGTAGGCCCTCGGTCGGATTGGGCTTAACGAGTGGGCCCAGTCGAGTCCAAAATCAGGCTTCTAGCTAGATCCGGCTCAAGAACAAACCCACCTGAAAAAGAAAAAACTAAATAAACCAAGCCCAACCCAAAACAAAAAACCTAAATTAAAATCAAACAGGCCCAATGGCCTAAAACTCTAGCCAAGGCCGATTCACCACCAGAGAACGAGACGAATATTGTTTGGGGGATGGGACCGGGCCACAAATAGAGAAGGAAATAACTCACATGGGCATTCTATCGAACGCTTGAAACACACCGGCTACAAAGGGAAGAATCGAACCGACCGAGGCTCAAACTCGCGTCAAGACTCACGATGATCATCAAACAACAAACCAAGATAACAGAGCATAGACGGATGGGGCCGAAACTCGCGCTAACTAGGTAACGATGAAACCCGGTTTGATTAGCCTGAAATAGGGCACAAAAAGGAAGAACTGGAGGCACTCAGTGGTGCTCCCTACCTAGCTTGATGGCGGCGAATGGGGGCGAGCTCAATAAATCGAACTATGTCCGGTTGCCTTGCTCGCCTCTGAGCTAGGATCCTCGGGATATCGACCCAGCCTCAAAAGAAATTAGAAAGAATCGAACCAAGAAATTAAAGATTTTTGCCTCAAGTGCAGGATCCTAAAATTGGCTCAAAGATTGGATGCGGGACAACCTCGTGATCAAGTGTCACGAAGGAAACTTTTCTGAAAATGAATATAAATAAACTAATTTTGTTTTTGGCCGATTTCGAATCCGTGAATTGATGAAAAGTTGGTTCTTAATTGAATAGTGTGAAACTATTAATGCCAAAGTCAAATTAAGGTTTAAAAAAGAAGAAGATGATTTGTGGCTTTTGAAATTTATCAAATTTTGTTTGGATGAGTTGTTGATCAAAGTCAGCATTTTAGTGTTGAATCACTAAGGCTGCGCATGATAAAATTTCTTGGCTGGGGAAGAGTTTTTTTTCAGAAATAGTTCTTTTCTATTTCTGTTCCGGGGAACAATTTCTGAGCAAAAAAACCTGTTTGGTAACTGCACAAAATTTCTATTTCTGGAACAAAAAAAGAACAGAAACCTGTTTGGTAACTGCACAAAATTTCTATTCCAAATTTTAATTTTTAAAAAAAAATTAAAAATAAGAAAAAGGAATAGATTAGATATTACATAAAATTGACAAGATCAAAATATTATTAGAATAATAATACATTTACTTAGGGGTAAGAATTCTAGTCGAAGATGAAGTTGTATTGTAATGGAACGTGAACTATTATCTTATATATGTGTGTGAGTATCTTCACTCACGTAGTTTATAGCCTATTGAATTTAGGTAGTGTTTTGAACTATAATTCTCAAGAATATATTATCTTTTTGCGAATTTTGTTGTTTGGTATAGCAAATATTACGGAAAAAGCACATTGGATATTGTTAGCCAAATTAATTTGTAGTGATTTCCTTGGAACTAAGTTTTTACTCTTTAAAAAAAAATTGTAATTCTAGTGCATGCGTGGCTTGGGGATTTTAGTCTTCTAATCTTGACATGGATGTCGGGTTGGGGTTGGAAATTTCCAACTATTGGAATGGTTCATGCATGGCGTTGCTTTACTATCATTATGTATTTAGTTCATAATATGCTCCTAAAACACTTAGTAAAGACCTCGGTCTCTTGTATTTTGAGCCGTCGATGCATCCCATCTTGATGCTACTTTTTACCTTGCTTCTTCTGAATTACAAACTATTTCATTTTCGTGTTTCACATAAGCTTATAAGGTTTTGGCTAATTTTGATGAAGGGAGGTGTTTTTCCTCTCCTCTGTTTGTCCACATTTATGATATATTCAATGACATTTGTGCTCGCGGAGATAGAATTTGCAAAGACAATGCTTTGAATGGTCGACTTAGCGCGACTCGCATCACAAGCTCAGCTTGGTCCTCCACATGTCTCCAATGACCATCTTAGGCTGCGGATTATCTGGCCCTCGATCCCGCTGCCCCGATGTGAAGTACAACCAGCCATCCCAAAAGCCCGTGATTGCGGTTTTGACGCGGTAAGGAAGCTTCCCGATCACTGTCCATTTCTGCCACAAAACATCACAGTCCACAAATGTTATCACCATTCAGGTGCAGAAGCAATAGGACGTTATAGAAACAGGCAGAGCAAGGCCGCCGTGCCAGGTCCATTTTACCTAGAGAAACTACTAAAGAGAAATTGAACAATGGCCACATAAATTTCCTAAAGCGAGTGCTCCGTTAGAATAGATGTCAAACGGCGAATCATATTCTGCTTTTTGTCGAATTTTGGATGGGAGAAGTTTTTCCACCCGCCTGCATCATCAGTCCTTCATATGCAATGAGAGAGAAGAAATCGTACCAGCGTGTCCAAATCGAACCGGAACACCTCCCCTACTAGTATCATCCTCTTGTTTATTGGATGCTTCTCAGTGTTACCTCCCGTGATGATAATGGAATTGTTCACAACCACCCAAGAAAATTCTATGTGGGAGTTGGGTTTTGGCATAGGAGGCAGTGCTTTCCACTTCATTCCAGCATCGAGCATATAGACATCGCCGTAGATCACCTGAAATAGGAAAGATCCCATTTTGAAGAATCAACACGAATGGAACATCATACGACACGAGCATGCGCTTTTTGATGATAGAAGCAACGACCAGATGATGAGTAGCATGACCTGCAAAGATTGCATCTAAGCATGTTTCTATTCAATTATGGTAACAAGTCTACATACCTCATGCCTGCGTGAGCATTTGAAAATGGGTGACCCAGGTTTGGCCATAAAATCACCCTCCTGCCCGCCAATGACATATAGTTTATCATCCACTACGACACAGGCCCTGCAAAAACCAAATTACTGATCGATCAATTAATCACCTGAAATAGAGAAGAGAAAGCCCCTGTTCTTAAGTTATAGCTCACATTATTCAACCTAAATGAGCAATCTCTGGACGTGAATTGCGATTACCAGATAGATTGCTCCCATACCTGTGTGGTCCTCCGCGAGGAATGGGCACTTCAGTTCGCCACTCCTTCTCCAAGACTTTGCCATCCTTTACTGCTATACTCCAGTGCTCCAACGCAGGCGTATGGCGATTCTCTTTGCCTCCACCCATCACGTGAAGTCTGCCTCTCCATAATTGCGTAGCGGGAGCATACCTGAAGGACGTGAAAATTACCTACCATCACTTAAGATCGAGCCAACCTTATGGTGGCTAAACAGATTGGCAGTCGTGTTTCACGCCTAATCAGTGAACTTATATACCTTGGGGCCGGCAATGGGGGCATTTTATCCCATTTCTTCGTCTTCGTGTCGAGGATAAAAGTATGAGCCACCGGCCCTCTGCATTGTGGACCGTATTGGCCCGAGACAATGTAGACGTATCTTCCATCAGTTGCCATTCCTAAATGTGAATTCGCCATATCTTTCGGCGTGTCGAACCTCCCTCCCCATGTATTGCTAGTAAAGTTGAACACATCCACATGAGAATGCACCTGGAAATGCAAGCGTGAAAGTAGCGGAATCCGGTCAGCCAGTTGCACGCATATCGCAAACTCTAAAAATGGTAGCTGCATTTAGGAGCCAGAGATCTAATAGCAGCAAAAAAAAGCATAGGTACGAAATACTTTGCGGAGAAAAAAGTTGAGGACATTGGTTATTACATGGTTGAGAGTGCGGTATCCTGAAAAGACGTACAACAGATTGTCGATCTGGATCGCAGCGCCGTCCAGACGAGGCACCGGTGCCGGCGGCATCTCTTCCCATTTCATGTCTGGAGCGGGTAAATCGGCATAAGTAGCCGATAAAAATCTATCCGGTCCCCGATCACGCTTTTCTTTAGCGTCTGATCCCTGACCACGATCTTCTCGAGCACGTACCTCCTGCAACTGAAATTTTGCCCAGACAAAATCACAATTCACATGCTTCACTCGATAACATAAACACGGCAATTCGACCGAGGCATTGAATGACCAGGAAAGGGGTGAAACCGTATCCGGGCTGATCTAGATTCTGATTTTCTGATCATCTCGGAATGCAGAGCGCATAAATGTTCGTTCTTGATTATGCAAAACAAGGTGGCAATGGAGCTACTTCAGTTGGCATTTTTATCTCCCTATACTCGTTCTCTAAAACGGCGAATGCACCATTCTACTCGGAATAATCAAATTAATTTCTGAGCTCATTATTCATATATCAAAAGATCAAAGCAGAATGCTGCATCAGAGCGGGATCGCTATCAGGCTGGTCAATGGCTATTCCACAGACAAACTAAAAAACAAGAGGGAAAACCGAATGTACTTTTTCTGCTGGCTAAGACAGGCGCCAAGGAAATAAAAAGAAGCCGAGCACAGAACCCACGTTCACAAGAATGCGGCAAAAGCAGAGGTACCTGATCACCAGACTCCTTGCGGGATCCGAGGTCGGGGAAGACGATGATTCCGGACTTCTCGAGAGCCCAGTTGGAAGCGAGCGACAGAAAGGCGGAGGTAGCCGAAGGAGGGGAGGAGGAGGAGGAGGAGGAAGAAGAAGAGTAGGCCCACCGGAAGTCCACGAACAGGGCAGCCCCGAGGAGAGTCATGCATGTCCCCAGCACGATCCAATGCGTCGACGAAGCGGTGTGCTTGTGGGCGGGGGCGACGGGACGGGCGGCGACGGGAGGTGATTTCTCTCAGGTAGAGGTCACGAGCTTCAGAAGAGGTGAGCTACAGCGGCTACGGGACCAGCGGCGACCTCACCAGCGGCGGCGACTGGACCGGCGACGAAGGACCGGCGACGACGGGACCGACGGCGACGACGGGACGAGCGGCGACGGGAGGTTTCAGAAATCGGACAGAGGTCGTGTAGGAAGGAAGAGCTGAGCTGAGAAGGAGCGTGAGTTGAGGGGGGGGAAGAAAGAGGAATTAGGTTTTTGTTCCTCATTTTTATTCCCGGGAAGAGAAGTGATTTTTTTTTGTTTCTCATTTCTCTTCCCAAACCATTTCTGAGCTAGGTTTTTATTCCCGGGAACAGAAAAATTATGTGGCGTTAACAAACAGGTTTCTGTTCTTTTTCTGTTCCCGGGAACAAAAGAACAGAAATTTTGAGGAAGAGAAATGTTATCATGCAGGGCCTAAAATGTCAATTAAGGGGTCAAACCATGAATTTTTTGGAAATTGTCAATGCAAAAGTCAAATTAAGACTATTTAGTAGCTTTTTGTACAAGAAATCAAGTTTTGACTCGGAATTGACTTTTTGGTTAAAGAGAATTGATTTTTTGATTAAAGGGTTGGCGAAAAGTCAGTTCTTTGACTTTTTGTGATTAAGATGGGAATGAAATAGAAATGAAGTGCCAATGCAAGAAAATGTGTTAAATGACTCTTTTTATTTGATAAATGGGATATGTTGCAATGAGAAACCCTAATTCCAAGTTTTAAAAATGCGTCGGCTAATAATCAGTATCAACATTAATTGCTCTTGCTAATATACATCAAGGGCCACAACGGAATAGTTAAAAAAAAAAAAAAAGTAACTAGACTCGCTAAAGTCATTAGGACAATTTCATTTTAATTACGAGGATTTTTCTTTCTTCTTCCTTTTAGACTCTTGTTTACCTTTTCGATAGATGGAAGAGACTTTCGTCTTCATAAAGGCAAGTGTGGGCTCTCTTGAGCCCTTACCTTACACAATGTTGGATTCATTTTAAGTTTTCATTTAGCCTTAAAGCATTCTATGTGAAATAGGAATCGCTACTAACCTATTGAGAGTTAGCTAGAAAACAAATGAGACATGAGAGATTGTCTCACTTCCTATGTAACAAGAAATTATTTAAGGTTAGGGACTTGATTATACTAATAGTTCTATTAGTGCCCCTTCTATACCCCTAACTTGCTCGATAAGTTCACCTAAGTGATCAAACGGTCTTTGTTATTAATTATAAGTCCTGAAGACCATTCGAGTCACTAAGTGTTCATGCAATTTTTTTAGGGATTTATTATGGTCCTAGGATTTTCCCTAACCATTAGTAAAAGAAAAGAACAAACAATGTATTAAAAATGTGGGATTTAAACATTCGAGTATTGAAAGATTTGAAGTAAAGTATGAGAAAGACAACCCAATACTTGTTGGGCAAAGGATATACCTAGTTTTATTTTAAGCCCTGAGACAATATCTCTCATGAGCTTATCTGAGACCAAGTTGGGAAAAAAAAATTATATCGTCTTATTTTAAGCTTCGGGACATGAATCTCACAAACTCGATGCTAAAGATTAAGCCTAATTCCTAATTCGAGCTAAATTAAGATGGGCCTAAATTTTAATTTTTTTATTAAGAATGATTGTACTATTCTAAACTAAGCTAATCATTTACTAAGAAAGTGATTCTAAGTCTAATTGACTTTTTATTTTCTAACTAGACTGTATTTCTAAAATCGAAGTTATTTTGATTATCAATTCATATGTTTGTTAACTAAACTAGCCTAATTTATTACTAAGCTAAGCTAATAAAACCTAAATCTAATCACAACCATGGATCGCCACTCTAAGCTCTCGGGCACCAGTTGTGAAGGCCCTCTTTCCTGTGCGGGATGTCAGGGAAAAAGGGCAGGTTTAAAAGTAATGTCAAATTGGAGACCAATGGTACTCAATCGGCCAGATTAACCCTTATTCCCATGATAAAATGATTTTCATTTTAATTCGATTAACCCTATTTATTTAACCATTGCTTTTTTAGGACTTAAATTTGATTATGTGTCCATGCAGTCATTTTACAAAATTATCAAATCCTAAGGTTCTTGTCCGCGTGTCCAAGCAATATTTTTGTGTTTATCATGATTCTAAAATGTAACATATCCATTCAGCTAAAAAAATAAATCACAACACAAAAACTATACAAATGCAATCACTACAAACAAATAAATGAAGCACAGTCATGAAAAGTGAGTAAAATTGAATAGAAGCATCTATAAATGCAATCACATCTTATGTTCTATATTTTGTTTCCCTGGCAATAAGATAAAATATTATTTTTATTTTCACAAAGTGCATGACTTGCATGCTCTCTGCTTAGATATTTATATGTTCCATAATGTCTTTCATGGGAGTTGGAGTCGTCCGGACATCTTTGCTTACTAGTGTACTGGAACCATGACAAGAAGGAAAGACATCCAGCAGAGCGAGTTCCTCTAATTTAATCAATACTGCAATTTGGATATTCTGTGATGAGAGCTTTCCAACTCCGATGTAGCGAATGGAATACGAGGATCTATACAGGATCTTGATCACCAAACATGAAGTGTATTCCGTTCGGACCTTTTGTGATAGAGCTTGGAGTAGTAGAGGCAGGAGTGCTGAAATTTCAAGCAACGTTCGAGGGCTTGTGAAGACAGGGATACCGACTTATGTTGGTTGTTCTCTAAAAACTGAAGCTAAAGCCTTTTATTTTGCTCTATGTTTAGCTATTCATTATGGACATCTATAATAGTGACCATAATTTGTTGCAATTCTGCAAGCAATTAACATCTCCTATTACTGTTTTTCCTTAACCTGACTCCATTTCTTCATTTTTTTTTTCTTTACACTTTTTCTCTTTCATCTTTAGGGTTTTCTTCTCTCCCTTTCAATTTTCACACAACTTTCTTTTTCAACATCCATGGAGGGGAGGGTTTGAGCTAGATCTCTCTCTCCTCTCCCTTTTTCCTTTTCCTTTGATTAATTTGGTTCTCTCTCTCTCTCTTTTTTCCTATCCTCCAATTTTAAGAAGCTTTTCTCTTCTGATCTAGTCTAGATCTAGAAATTTCTTTCTCCCATTTCGGGGAGGTTTCTATCCCAATCTAATTGAGATTTGGGATTTTTTTGCATATATGATTTTAGGATATTGCTTCCCTCAGATTTCGTTGGTGTCCAAGTCTAATTTCAAAAAAGATCAAAAGAGCTTCGTGAAGGTTTTGCTCTAATAGGTATTAGATTAGTGCCATTTAACCTTATTATTCTGAATGGCAATGATATTGGGATGTTGAATCTAGGTATGCATGCCGAATGACAAAGCTATAGTAATAGATGGAGATCTCGACGTGTACTCATTACTAAAGATAAATTTAGTGATCGGCCATCGATTTTGGTTTGAAGAATTCATAGATTTACTCTTTGAGCATGTGACTCTGAATCTTGTTCTAACGATTCATCTTCTTATCTGGAGCTTATTTTGTTTTGGATTTAATTGGGATTTATGTTAGTTAGTAGTCTGACTATTTTTCTCTATTCTATATCCGTGGAAATGAATGAAACGTTTCTTTCCAAAAAAAAATAAAAAAAAATCCATTTCCTTGGGTATTAAGTGTCCAGTGGTCTGTTTTGATAGATGTATGGTGATGAAGTTTCTACAAAATGTAGTATGATTTCTGATGGTTCAGAGAAATCTTAATGATATCACATTTGTGAAAGAGAACTTCTTTTGATTCACCATCCACTAGCGTAGAGAGAGAGAAAGGGATAATCCAAACCAAGTCGGCCCAATATTTGGGTAGTGTTAGGTATCAATAGGAACCCGACTTTTTTTTTTTGGTCTATGGAACCCACCTTGTTGGCACCCCTAACTATAATGATCTTATATGAGAAATGCTATCCATAAAGTAAATTAAAATGTTTCGCATCACTTAACAGAAAGAAGCATTAATCTCTCAACACCCAAAATGCGGAAGAACAGTGGAGGAGCTAGAACGGTCAATCTCCATCCGATCTCCTTCGCCACATGAGATAGTGAAGAATCAAAGCTCAAGAATCAATGCCTACAGCTGCACTGCAGGCTGATAAAAGTGTCGGAAAACTGTCGATTGATACCTGTACTCATACGATGTCCCACAACTCTCTTTCAAAAGCAGATCATGCTCTTCGGTTTTGTATCCCATTAAAAAGACTTCACGTAAGAGAATAGCATTGTGTTTGGCGTGATCTATTCCGTGATGACATGAGTGGTGGACACAGTGCCATCCACTTTGCTTGTTGCGTGGGGATTGAGGACATTTTGTCGAAGATTTTGTTTGTATCTTTTTGAACTTTATATGATCGATCGACTCATTCTATTCTCTTGACATCATGAAATGTCACACAAGTTGACTATAAATTTATTTAACTAAGTGACTTCATGCTTTTTTTTCCTCTAATAGCTCAAGGACACGAGTATGGAGACTCAACTATCTATTGATCCACTGAACAAGTTGCAAGCCCTATGGACTAATTAAGTGTGGGCCTTTGATCCTATACAGGTGACGTTCACCAACAATTAGTTTACATGATTCTAATGGGACATTGAGCTAGAAAATGCCCTACCAATTACATTTATCTTGAGGAATTTGGGACATGTCATGTTATGATTTACAATAAAAATCATAAAAGTCTTAAGCCTTTTATATAGGTATCAATTTTATCATTAATCTTTTTGAATTTTTATGTTTTTCGTTTCTTTTCTTCTTCTTTTTTTCCACTGTGACCAACAAGCTCCAACGACCCTCACGCAGCCATGGTAAAAGAAAAAAAGAAAAAAAAAAAGGAAAGCAATAAATTAATAAAAAATTCAAAAAGATTTAAGAAAATTAAAAATTTCGTTTACATCAACATTAACCATGCCATATGAGATGGTGAGCATATCTATAAGCAATTTCTAGTTAAGATTGACTAAAGAATCATATTAATAAATTATGAAAATATTTAAAATTAAATTAATATCAGTTCAATAGAATGATGATTTTCTTGATAATTTTTCCTCACGATCTCGATGGGCCAATACTACATCTTTTATGAAAACAGCTGTCTAGTGATCACGCGAGGACTGGGCGGTGAGAAAGGCACTCACGAAAAAAGTGGGAAGGAGAAAAAGTGTCAAAAAGGCAAAAAGCAGCCCACCATCCATTGGAGCTTGCTTTGACTAAGCAACGCCGCTGGTTATGCGGCGAATCGATTCCACTTGCTTCTGTCATACATTAGCTCCGACAAAGGCTTCCCACAAATGACACTCCGCTCCAACGTGTAAATGAAAATACATAAGAAAAAGATGTCACATGCTCCGCAAATGAACGTTCGGATGATGTGAATATTCTTTTGATATAGTGAAATTTGATCTGATTTGACATTTTAGTGCCTTGGAATTGGCCCCCACTTTCAATTTCTCTTTATGGAGTAACCTTTTCTATTGCAGTTCTCAACAAATATCATAACTAAAGCAGATATTTGATGTGAATATAATAATCTCTCCTTGAATACATTGATTTTTACAAGAATATTTGAAGGAAAAACCTCACAAATCACCGATCATTTGTGGAACTATAATCTTCATCGCAATTCGATCAATCAAGTGACAGAGACCATAGATAAAGCATTCAGTGCACAAGCAATTATATAATGGTAGGTCTGTCGCTAAGCATATCAAACTTATCTTAGGGATAAAAGTCTAATGCTTTATAAGTGACCACATCGATATCAACTCACCACGTCCTAGAGGGGAACGTGCTTCCAAGATTGGGGTCATGAGTTGGGTTTCTTGGACTTCTAGCAAAGGCAAACATCTATCTCATTAACTTGCACAAAACCTCAAGTTCTTTGATGTTCAGATTTCCAAGTTTTCTTGTTACCGGCTGTTATATGTTTTTACATCGGAGGACTAAATGATAGAACTACTCGTTGAAACTCCATTTCTCAGCACTCGTCCGACAAGATACAACTAGGGCAAAAGAAAGATTTTGGCAAATGCAAGGTCAATATGTAAAAGGGGTGCGGTGAACCAAATTTTTGTGTAGACCTGATAATAGACTTGGCACTTGCTTAGTCCTCTCGGGCCCGCTGAGCCAGTAAGGCTTGAAGCACGAGTTGGGCTGGCTTGTACAAACACATTTCTTATTGGGCCCGCTGCTTGGGCCCTTCAAGCCCAATTGTTTCATGGAGAAAATTTTAATTTTTTCAAATCATGGTCGATCTTTGGGTAAGGAACTTTCAAGCCGGTTGCACGGCTCTGCCCGCCTATTATTTAGGTCTACTTTGCATAAGCTCATAAGTGACAAATAAATTCAAGAGAGCTTTGAACCGTTTTGAATATCTTAGCAAAATATTTTTCTGCTAAGGGTTTGTAGCTTCTAGGATGGATGGGGTATTTGCCCTATCCTGAAACCGTCCTTATAATCTCCACAACATGCATTGCACAAACTATGCTATGCAACACAGAGTCCTAGAATTCTTTATAAACAAACCAATCGTTGATTGAATGCCAACTCAATTGCAAAGATAGGCTACTGGATATTGTTTATATATAGGATAAAGCATTTTCTCTTAAAAAAGTAAGGAACAACCAACAATATTAGAGGTTTCAAGAAAACGAGAGTATAAGCATGAGGCAAATGTATGTGGTGAAGTTCGATAGTCCAGTCATTTACTCAAGGAATTAAGAAATAAAAGTTTTCCTACTTGTGTGCAGATTCCAAGGTTGGTAGGTTGTTTGTACTATCCTGGAATCTACCTTAGAAGTATCGCTTCGGGTTTTTGAAATCTAAATCCTACGCTATAAGCTTTTGGAATCAACCCAGAACCCGTTGATTCCATAAATTTCAATGTACCCTGTAATATCCTTTTCTTTTCTTTTTTTTTTTCTGAAAATGTTTTCAAAATCTTTTTATTGATACAAAAACTTTCACATTTCTAGGTACTAAAATATTGAATAATCAACATACAACATAAAAGGATTAGAAGTTAAAATACATGTTCTTTTTTAATTATAACATAATGTTAAAACAATAATAATATCAAAAGTTAAAAACAAAACGAAGAAATATATCTGGTTCTACTATGAACCTGAACCAAAATGTAGCCAAACTCATCTGGAGGGGGGGTGGTGAGGGGCGGAGATATATGAAACGGTTTGGAGATTGCTCATCAATTAAAGTCTTTCATGCCTTTTGGATGTGAAAATCTAATAAAGAAAAAGAAAAAGTAAAAATTTATTTAAGTAAACATATATTTACATAAGAAATATTATATGGGCTAGCTAAACCGTACTTTCTTATAGGATGCATGGTACAGAATGAGTACATGTGGTATGATCCAAACCTTGAGACCTACTCTGTACTGATCGATTTTGAAATATTGGAACTTAAAACTTACCTTCTGAGCTCGAGAACCCACGTTAAAACCTACCGACCTACTAGTTTCTATAAATCCACTGATTCTCCTACACAACATGGTAATCAAGTAGCATTACAGCAAAAGATAATTATATATGTTGTGTAAAATCTAGGTTTAACTTTCAACTTGGTTTAAGTTAAATTTTTGAATAATTTATTCCAATTTGTAGATTGATATATATATATATATATATATTATGCACAATGATTGAGAGGATTTTCAAGTTGTGTGAATGTACATTCTCTAAATCGAGTTTGTAAAATAACCAAAGCAAAAGAACAAAAGGGGGGAAAAAGGTAAAACGATAAAAGGAACATGAGAAAATGATGATGTAGTGGGGGGAGGAGGGTGGAATATTTTCAAGGACCAAGAAGCAGCAACAATAATGTCACTCAACAACTCCCATAAAGTAGACAGGGACACCAAACCCCCTTGTCCGATAACATCAACACCCTCATAAAAATCACATCTGTATTTTTTTTTTTATTTCAGCTAGCTTGTGCAATGTCAATTATTATGAAAGATTCCATCTTGGCAGTGGGAGAGAGAATTCAATGGGACAAAAGCTAGCCCCCTTAGAAACCTACATGAACGCCATAACCCATGAGCTTGTCATCACGTGAAAGATGCCCCTTGGTTTGACAAGGATTGTGCATGTTGTCTTGTTCGAAAAGCCGCCCGATTTGGGTATCTCATTTCTTCTTTGGATCCAGCCAAGTGGGGTTTTCGAGTTTTCCTAATTTTCCGTTTTTTCTCCTGATTGATGAGAATTGACACATTCAGTGAATCTTGTGGAGAAATTCTGATGAGCTTCCTATGCCCTTCACACTGTTCATTTTCATGGGGACCTCTTCTTAATTCCCCTCGAGAAGCCTCGAGGGGAGGGCAGGTACTGGATTCAATTATGCATTTGTCTTTTAACATTAACTTCGAGACAAAACCATGTCCCCATGCCTACATAGACTTGTCTAGTCTGATCTGATTATGAAGCATGGGTTAATTATGATTGACATAAACAAGGAAGGATGGTTCTCCGAGGCCAACATTACCTATATTCAAGGGAAGGCAGAAAAGCCCAAAGAATTCCTCTTTGATTTTTATTTATTTATAATAATTTACATGTGTGGAGATCTGACTATTTGGAGGCCTATAAAATACCCTGGAAGCACCCATAAACACTTCTGAAAAACCTTAACCCTAACTTGGATTATTTGCACACAGGTGGTGTAATTTGAATGGTTGAATTTAGTTTCTAAGCTAGAAATTATTCAATGTGGGAACCAATTATGCAAAACCCTAATTGCTTTTGATTCTTTTTAATATCATTGGGAAAATTCGGTGCGAAGATAGTATGGTGAGTACTCTATATGTACCTTCCATGTGGTCCATGTCAAGATTTTTGTTACTATATTCTATCACATATTCTTAATGTGATTTAATACTCTCTATGCGAAGATAGTATTTGGTTTACTAGGTAAAATTATTCATTTGAAAATTATGCAAAAGAAAATGGAGCAATAAGTGTTAAGGCTAACTTAGCAACCTAGAGATGGGGTAAATAAGTAGTTTTCACAAACTTCGACAATTACATAGAAATCAACAACTAGTAAATGAAAATCAGGACATGTAGATAATAGAAAATTAGGTGAAACTGGTGTGCTACGAATCAAGTAAGGACGATTAAAGAGAAGCACATAGCAATTATGGTGATTTTATCACCAAGTCTATGTCCACTCTCCAAACTAACAACCACAAATTGAGACCAGAATGCACTAGTAATCTCCAAGAAAAGTTACGATCAACACGCACTTATCCTATCAAATGATAGATCATACCATTGTGACTCAAATGCTGCTATCACTTGTACACTTAAATCTTTTCACAATCACAATACGACAAGAACACTACACTTAAGAAAATGAAACACTATTAGAATACAACGTTGAATGTTTTCGATTTGTTCTATGTTTTTCATCCAACCCTTTTGACTTCTATGATCTTCTCTTATATAGATGTCTTCATCTTCCCATTGGAAATAATCCTAAGAAGCAAGTAGTCATTAGGATTGTTCGCTAGCCACTATTATAAAGTTAGGCTACTTATATAGTCCTTTCTTATGTACATCCACAAGCTTTCCCAAGACAAGTTCTACCGTTGCTGTCACATCGCTGATAGCTTGGACAGTTCAAATGAAAGCTATTTCTAGTTGTCTAACGATCTTCTGTTCTCCAACTAAGCCGTTCCAGTTACCAATAACTATATTTAACTCTCCAATGAATATTTTCATATGAACGTTATCCGAGCATTGTCAATGACTTGATATTCTCATATGTGATATAAACATTGTCACAAGCTGATTATCACAATTAGTTGGTGCTATTTACAGTTAGGTTTTACAAGGACATCTTGTGATCTTTTTTCTAATGAAATCACCTCATGGATATTATCATTGTCCTTAAAAAATCATTATGAACATCTGCAATTATGATAGTAGATATTACTCCAATGACAGTTTTGGAATCATCAGAATTCCTAGGAACATTTCTCTAACAACTTTCCATTTTTTATGATACCAAAACTATCCTACACATGTGATAAATGCATTGTATTGAATTTGCTAGTAAAGTAATTATTTGCATAAGCGGTGATAATTAGTGAAGCATACTTAAGCAGAAATTAAAGTCTCCAAATGATTTTCAATGAAATCGGAGATAAAGTCTAGAAGAGTTTGAGTTATATGATGAATAAGCTTTATAATTCTATAAAAAAATCTCGTGATAATTTAGAAGAGATGACGGATGAGAATTGATAATGATGAAATTTATCAAAAGATGAGTATTGAGATATAATATGTTAACACTTTGAATAAACTATTCAAATGTGCAATATTACTCTTTGCTCCCCTTGTTTTAATGCTATCATCATCTCACGTTATTATAAGGAGTTATCACAAAATTACATAATATCACATTCATCACATCTCAGCTATCTATCATATATTGTCACATCCCAGCCATTCTCCCCCATTTTGTCATCAACAAAATGAATGCAATAAGTACATAAAAGATCATTCCATTAGATATGAACAAGACCATACATCAAACATTAACAACAAAAAGATCAAACTAGTGCTAAGGATGGTCAAAACTAAAGCCGATGCAAGAGCTTGTGTTGTTGAGAGGGGATAGTGGGAGCAGATGTTCAGGGATTGATTCGAGAGAGTTATAATAGTTCAAGCTAAAGATGGCATGCTCAAGTCTCACTAAGTATTGTCCGATAGAAGCTATAGAGGCCATAAGTTCCTAGACATCAGCTTGAAGCTAGATGAGAGCAAGAGTAGTAGAAGTAGGCAAGTCCATTAGGGATGGTGAATGTTCAAGATGGGGTGGACGACCAACAAACTGCTTCTAAACGGGCATAAGTGCCTTGGCCTTCCTTTTCTGTTCAGTCTTAGTTTGTTCAGCATTTTGGGGTTTCCTTCCCAATTTCGATATTGATCAAGCTTTGGTCAGAAACATTTAGCCAAGTCTATGCCCTTGGACCTCATAATTTGAGTAACAAGTATGTCATAAGTGAGATTGCTGACTTTCTTTTTCACACAATGATACATATGAATGAAATAGGGTGAGAAAGGGAGAAAGAAATCTTGTTGAGAATGGCCCAAATAAGTCTTGCCTCATAACGATATACACCATTAGTTGAGGAGGACTTGGGGTGAAGGCATAGAATCAAAATCTTTTGAATAAAATTTACTTTTTTAAGGCAAAAGGCTCAAGGGGACACGTTCCTTATATCCACGAGGAAATTAGCAATTTCTCAAAACAAAGCTGTAGGCATCATCAAGACTGATAGGTATTCTGACAAAATCACGAAAGTGGGTCTTGATAATCTCAAACAATTCAACGACAGTAACGATGAAATTCTTCTTTTCAAAAGTGAAGACAAAAGAGCCGTGGTTGGAAAAATACAAATTGGAATAGAAGAAAGCCACAAGGTTTGGAGAAACATCATCTTTCATAGAGCACATAAATTTTCAATTAAAGATGTTCAAACAGCTCAAAGATGAAAATGCCATGACAATCCACATAATAAAAATCCACAAATCGGTGAGGGATGGGTCCACGAGCTAAAAAGGATTGAAATGCTAGTTTGTAATTGTTGCTTAAAAATAGGTTTGAGTCAAGGGAATCATCAAGTTCAAAGATTTGCTGCACTTGTCACCTTGGACTTCCTTAGTTTCAATTCAAGGATCACTGAACTCTTTAGGCTATTCCACAATCCAAGTCAGTGTTTCCTAGATGGATGGCATTAGGTGGAAACTCAAGGAGCTACTCGATGAGCATTTGTTGTTCGAGATTTTCAGTAGTTTCCTCCTCGCTGTTAGTTAAGGATTCCTCAGGGTTCTTCTCTTTCTCTTGGATAGGATGAGAGGACTCACCCATTTCAGTAGACGTAGGAGCCGTTGCTGGAGCGTCAATGGCAAAACTTTCAAGAGCTTCAGTTATAGAGATGTCTTTAGATTTGAGGAACTCTAGAAACAACATCTATAGCCATTTGCTATGGTGGCAGATTGTTGGCTTGAAAAACTTCTCCTGTTATGGTAGTGTAGATAATTAGAACTTCCAAATTGAAGTTGAGATTTAGGGGTCTTCGCAATAGGAGTTTGGCCTTCAGCTTGACATGCATGTTTCATAGTCCATGATTCTCTCATACTTGTAACTATTGTGAGGGGAGCTAAGGATTATCAAGTGAAGAGTGAGTGATATAGAGGAAATGAACTCAGTTGGTTTGTAGGAGTAGCATTAGGATGGTTGGCGCTAAGAGTTCTAGAATAGAATGATTATATATTTCAAGAGCTCTGAAGACGAGTTTGGCCCCCGTGCATAAACTGGTTGGGATCTAATGTCGTTCTTTGGATAAGGTCATGGCAAGCCGAAACTAGTTGTCAAACCTAAAGTGATATGCTATCTTACTCGATGGACAATACGTTATACGATCTCATATAAGGAAGCTATTCGCTGTATTATTCTTTAGAACAACTATTGAATGAACGTTGGCTTGGTGATTTCCACTAGCCAGGCGCCACACAAGTTATTCTATGGCCAAGAATTTACCGACTTATGATAAATGATATCAAAGTAGAAACCCTCTAATAAGTGGGTTGAATTGGAAAAAACCTATGGTCTACCCGATCCTGTTATGGTCAAGGAGAGTTGCACTAGGGCAAAAGGTGCTTGGACAAAGCACGGCTCTCAACTAGCTTCTAGGATGGCAATGGAAGCATAGGAAGATATAGTTCCTCACTAAATAAGAAAATGTTCCTAGATCGATTGGCAAATCTCAAGAAGAGGTCTACTACCATGTTTTCAACAAAGAAAGAACCTCCATTGGTTTGTTGGGATTGAAAGGCTTCGTAGGCAAAAGAGAGTACTACTAAAAGGTGCAATTGGTGAAAAATGCCACACTTGCTAAGGAAAGCGTAAGTGATCGAAAGGGGCCTAAACAATTGTGATCAAAAGAAGTTACCAATAAAGCAACCTATTTTGTTGGGCAAGCGTTGCCATTCGATGTATATCCCAAAGTGGCATGTCAATGCTTAAGAAAACACTAGGAAGCGACAAAATAGCCTGTAATGAGGGCGTTGCGGAATTGAGTGAGAGAGAATGTCATGGTTTGTGATTCTCTTGTACTTGTGACCCTTGTAAGGAGAGCTTGGGATTATTGAGTGAAGAATGAGTGATGCAAAGGGGATGAACACAATTGTTCTATGGGAGTAGCATTAGGACGGTTAGTACTAAGAGTTCTAGGATACAATGATTGTATCTATTAGAGGTTTTGAAGATGGGTTAAGCCTTCCATGTACAAATTGATCGGGAGCCAATGCCACTCTCCTAATGAGGCCATGGCAAGTCGAAACTAGTTCTGAAGCCTAAAATGACCTATTGTCTCGCTCAATAAACTAGACGCTTAAACTGAGGTGGTGTGGTACGATCTCATATAAGGAAGTTAGTTGCCATAAAAAAACTATTGAATGAAGGCTAACTTGGTGATTTTCGCTCGATGAGAGAGAGAGAGAGAGAGAGAGAGAGAGAGAGAGAGAGAGAGAGAGTAATGATAACCTTTTCAAAATAATATGTACCTGGTGCCTATGGTTTTGTTGATTTTGATCTTAACCAAATTTCAAAGAGTGTGTGACTATTACTCGAAGGATCATAAATCCCAAGTTCATTGATATTGACCTCAAATGTGTTCTTGTTGAGCACTTTAGTAAAGATATAAGCTAATTGATGTTTAAAATCAACACTATTCATATGATCTCCAATAAAGTGATGTAAAATCTCAATGTGCTTGGCTCGAGAGTGTAGAATTGGATTCTTCGTCCAATTGATAGCGCTTTTGTTGTTATACATACCAAAAATGCTTGAGCAGGTTCTCCAAAGTCACTAAGTTATTGTTTCATCCACATAAGTTGAGCACAAAATAACTATGTACTCAGCCTCAATGGCTAAAAGAGCAATTAAATTTTCCTTCTTTAAAAACCAAGAAACTAGCTATTGCCCATCAATTAACAAGTACTAGATGTGCTTTTCCTACAATCTTGCATCTTACGACGTTAGCATCTAAATATCACAATAATAGAAAATCTAAATTTTAGGAATACCGTAGATTTGACTTTGGAAATATCTAACTTATCTAATAATCTTCTTCACAACTGTCAAGTGTGGCTCCTTTGGATCAGATTGAAAATGAGTACATAAGTACACAATGAACAAGGTTTTCGATATTCTCAAGTTGAATAAAGATCCTATCGTACTTCCCTACAATTTTGAGTCAATGGACCTCCCTTTTTTCATCCTTGTCAAATTCGGTGGTTGGAGACATTAGTGTATCAACCTTTTTGCAATTTTCCAATCCATATTTCTTCACTAATTCTTTGGCATATTTCTTTTAGAATACAAAATTGCTAACTTTTATTTACATGATTTGTAGTCCAAGGAATAAATTGAGTTCTCCTATCATGCTTATTTCAAACTCACTCTTCATGAGATTTGCAAACTCCTCAAATAAGCTTTCATTAGTAGATCCAAAAATAATATCAACATAAGTTTAAATTAGCAACACGTCATTACCTTTTCTTTTAATGACAAACATAGTATCCGCATTAAATTGAAATCATTCTCAACCAGAAATGTACTTAATCTCTCATATCAAGCTCTTGATACTTGTTTAAGTCCATAGAGTGTTTTCTTTAGTCAATATACATCATTGATCCTGTTTGGGTTTTCGAAACCCGGTAGTTGTTTTACAAAGACTTGTCCCATAATATAGCTATTTAGAAATGTACTTTTAACATCCATTCGATAAAACTTGAAATCATAAAAGCAAGCATAAGTTAATAACCATTTTATTGCTTCTAATCTATCAACATGGGCATATGTCTTCTTATGCTTAATACTTTTTTCCTAATAATATTTTTTCGCAGCTAGCGTAGATTTGTTGCATACCACATTACCTTTGTAATCAAGTTTGTTTCAAAATACCCATTTCATATTGACAACAACATGATCTTGAGGTCAAGGTTTAAGTTCTCAGACTTTGTTGACTTAGAATTGATGTAACTCTTCTTACATAAGTTCAATACAATTTTCGTCAGCAATAGCTTCATTAATTCATTTGGGGTTCAATTTAAAAAATTAGTGCCATAGAATTGATCAATTCTTTGAATGAATTGGTTTTGATTCCTTCATTAATCTTTCCATAGACTTGTTCCTTAGAATGATTTTTCTAGAACTTCCAATTCTTTGGTAAAAATGTAGAATTTGAACATTATGCTACCGGTTGTTGCTTTTGATGGATATCATTAGCCGGTGAAGGCATCAACATTGATTCTTCGTCATCATTAGATTATACACATTTTAGATTGTCATTGGACTCCTTCACTTCCTGAGACACATTGTTGGTATGCTCTACTAGAAGTTGAGTAGCCAAGAAAAATACATTCACTTGCTCGGGCATCAAATTACCCAACATTTTAATTAACATTCTTGAAAATGTAACATTTACATCCAAACACATAAAAGTGTGAAATAGTTGGCTTTCTACTTTAGAAAATTTCGTGATGGTGTTTTCTCCAACAATGGTCTCAAAAGTACTCCATTCATAATATAGCAAGTAAGAGCAAGCAACACTTTTGGCTTAGAAGTAGGTATGAACACCACAATCTATCATCATAGTCTTGACCATTTCTTGAAGAAAGCGATTTCTTCTCTCAACAACACCATTTTGTTGTGGAGTGTTAGCAGTAAAGAAATTGTGACCCAGACCATTTTTATCACAATATTCAAAAAATTTCTAGTTCTTGAACTCTCCTTCATGATTAGTGCAAATTGATGTGATGTTGTAACCCTTTTCATTTTGAACTCTATGTGCAAATTTCACAAAAGATCAGAATGCATCGTGCATGTGAGCTAGAAACATTACCCATATAAACCTTGATTGATCATCAATAATAACTAAACAATATCTCTTTCCTCCAAGGCTCATGGTTCTTGTTAGTTTGAATAAATCCATTTGCAATAACTACAAAGATCAGTTAGTGGTAATAGTATTTGTGGATTTGAATGAACTACTAATTTGTTTACTTAGAGAGTATGCGTTGCATGAATCAAATTCTTATACTTGATCTTGAGCATATTACAAAGGAGATCTTTGGGGCGCGTTTGGCAACCGGCCAAACAATAAAATTTCTATTCTTTTGTTCCCGGAATTAGATTTGGAATAGAAATCTATTTAGTAAAATTTTTGTTCCAAAGAACAAAAATCTATTTTTTTATTCTTGAGAATAGATTTAGAACAGAATTGAGAAGTTAAAAAAAAAAGTTGATTCTTTATTCTTGGGAACAATTCCAGAATCAAGCCAACCCATTTTTTCTATTTTCTCTTCTTTCTTCTTGTTCTTGTTCTTGTTCTCTCTCTCTCTCTCTCTCTCTCTCTCTCTCTCTCTCTCTCTTCTTCTTCTTCTTCAATTGCCGCCGTCCACCACCGTCGGTCGCCAGCGATCGGATAGGCGAGGTCCAACGAGCTCACTAGAGACTTGCCCAGCCACCAATGAGGCTTGGCCTCGCTAGATCTGGTGAGGACGACCTCGCTGGTGGCCAAGCGGGCCTCCCCCGGCCACCGGCGAGCCTCTCCTAGCTATCGACAAGGCTCGGTCAAGCCTTGGCTGGGCGAGCTGGGTGTGCATCGGCTCAGCTGACAAGGTGCGGTCTTGTCGAGCGCCAGCAACGCTTCGACAAGGTTACCAACCCTCATCGGCCGGTTGCCGGTTATCCCAAAGCTGGCAACCGACAAAGCTTGAAGAAGAAGAAGAGAAGGAAAAGAAAAAAAGAAAAAGTAATAAAATTATTAAAACATTAAAAGAAAATTATTTGGATTAGAAATTTTCAACATGGTACCAAACCCAATTCTATTTCGAGAATAAAAAATTTGTACAATTATCAAACGGTTTAAAGTACTTAGAAATTGTTCTTTGAAACAAAATAAAAAAGAATCATTTCTAATAAGAAATTCTTTCCAAGAACATAATGGTTACCAAACGCGCCCTCAAAAGATATCTTGAAAATTTGCTTCATATTCACACAACCTAATTTCTTGTGTCATAGATCTCTTTCTTCTCTAATTGACATTAAGCACTGAATATCCTCAAGATTGACATCAAGTAAATAAATATTCCCATAAAGCCTCCTGATAAAGGATTATAGCTTGTTTTGGCTCATGCCAACACATTTACCTTCTTCAAAGCTGATTCTGTAACCCTTACCACAAAGTTGATTAATACTGACAAGGTTACGATTAAATCATTTTACAAATGAGACATTTTCAATAATCAGATTTCCTAAGTTGATGTTCCCTTTGCCAATTATCTTCCATCTGTCTTTCCCTCCGAAAGTGATCTTGCCTCCATTAACCAAAGTAAGACTCCCAAACTTGATGTTGTCTCCTATGACATATTGTGAGTAGCCATTATTTAGATATCGCTTATTTTTCTTCAAAATCACCTACAATAAAAAAAAAAAATTCTCATATCTTGTTTGGTAGCTAGATAAACTTAGGTCCCTTCTTGTTAGGCTTTCATTTAGACATTTGTGTTGAAGGGACCATTTTCATTGCAGATTGAACAATAGAAAAATTTTCACCAATAGATCTTGTGAAGTGCTTTGCACAATTATTCTTATAAAAATACACTGAGGTTTTGGTTTCAATCTTTCCTTCAGTTCTGGAAAAGAATTATTCGCTCCATCATTATCCTCTTTTGCTAACCCAAATGTAATGTAATGAGGAATTTGAATAGAGAAAATGTAGTGCAATGTTTTTGAGTTGAGAGGAGTTTAGTGCTAATTTTTTAGATCTCTTCCTCAAGAGAATCACTCTTCTTTTAAGAAAGCTCATGTTCTCTTTTGATGGTGAACATTTCCTTCCCCAAAATTTTTAGCTCTTTTCTTGGCGAAAGGTTTTGGCCCGTGAGTTTTGAAACTTTCTTTTTTTACTGAAAAATCCTTTTGAAAGCCTTTTTATATTTCTCAAAAAAACCTTATTAAAAAAATCCTACATTTCCTCATAAGATAGTTTAGAAGTATTTACCTCAATTTTTTTTTTATCGCTTTTAGAGTTCACCATGAGATAGAGATTTGCTTAATCATCGTCAATGGACTCACAGTTGGTATCACTCCCATGTTTCAGCTTTAGTGTTCGTTTCTTCTTTTTGAACTTACCATTCTTTTTCTTGAGAGTTCACCATTAGATAGAGATTTGCTCAATCATCGTCAATGGACTTATAGTTGGTATCACTCCCATGTTTCAGCTTTTAGTGCTCATTTCTTCTTTTTGAACTTACCTTTCTTTTTCTTGAAGAGTGGACATTCAGGCTTTAAGTGTCTTGGTTTCTTGCATTCATAATAAACAATATCCTTACCTTTATTTTCTTCTTTGCTCTTGAATGGCTTCTTGTCCTCTAAGAATCTCATCTGTCTTTTTTCCTTTGAAGCTTCCTCCTTTCCACATGAAGCTTTTGAAATTTCTAGCTAATAGCTCCATGTCCTCATCATGATCATCATCTTTTGATGATGTTTGCTCTCTTGCATCATCATGATCAGCTTTAAATGCTACAATTTTCTTACCTTAGGAATTTCTTTCTTCATTTATGTACTTAGCTTTGTAAGATATCAATGGCCTATCAACTCATCTATGGTGATAGGTTGAATTCTCATGGTTTCTCGTACTGAGATCTTTGCATAACTCCATTATTTTAGAAGTGCTCATGCTAGCTTGTTCACGTTTTCTCCATTGATGAAGATATTTCCCTGGTTTGCTAGCCCATTCACTATTTCATTGAATCTCGTGAACATAGGTATTATTGTTTCATCGGATTTCATCTTGAATAGCTCATAAATTCCAAGAAGAATAGTCATCTTGGTCTCCTTCACCCTGTCAATTCCTTCCAACGTCAATTGGAGTCGATCCCAAATTTCCTTAATTGTTACACAAAAGAAAATTATGTTAAATTCAAATGCAAATAGACTACAATAGAAAAGATGTTTAGCCTTAGCATTTTGAGTACCTCTGCTTTGAGTTTCTTCTAAACAAGTAATGGCAGTCATAGCTTTAATAGCTTGAGCATTTTTTCCTTTTTGTTGAACAGGAGCTTGAGCTAGTACTGCCATTCCATTTTGAATCACATCTCACATAATGAGGTCAAATGCTTCAATGTAAGCTTGCATCTTCTGCTTCTAGCACCCATAGTTGCTGCCATCAAAGTATGGAGGCTTGCTAGGAGCTTGAGAATCACTTGTACATAAAGATCTTTATGCTCAGAAGTAATGAACTTCAAATGACAAGTTGCTTTGATATCAATTATTGAGGTTAACTAAGCAAACTAGAGGGGTGTGATCAAATTATATCATATACTTTGAAGATTACATGGAAATCAGTGACTAGTTATGAAAATTAGGACGAGCAAATAATAAAGAATTAGGCGTAGCTTGTGTGCAACAATTCAAGCAAGGACGATAGGAGAGAAACACAAAACAACTTATAGTGGTTTTACTTTACACTAAGCTTACGTTCACTCTCTAGATTAATAGTCGCAAATTAGGATGTAATGCATTAGTAATCATCAAGATAAGTTACTATTAGCATGCACAAATCTTATCAAATTATAAATCATACTATCCAGATTCAGATGCTACTATCACACTTATATACTTAATCTTTTCATGATTACAAAACAAAAAGAACACCACATCGAAGATCTCAAGAAAATGGACCACTATGAGAGTACAGTGTTGAAAGTTTTTGGTTAATTCTATGTTTTTTGTCCAACCCTTTTGGCATCTATGATTGTATGATCTTCTCTTATACGGGCGTCTTTAATCCTCTCATTAGAGATAGTCCTAAGAAGCAAGTCGCCATTAGGATACTTCGCTAGTTGTTGTCCTGAAGCTAGACTACTCATATAGTTCTTTCTTATGGACATTTGTAAGCTTTCTCGAAATAGGTTACGTCGCTACTGTCACATTGCCTATAGCTCTAGCAATTCTAACAAAAGTTGTTTCCAATTTTCGAAGGATATACGACTCTCCTGTTGTGCTATTCTAGTAGTCAACGGCTATATTTAAGTCTCCAATGAATATTCTCATACGAACATTATCCTAGCACCATCAATGACTTGGTATTCTTGTGTGTGACATAAACATCGTCATGAGTGGATTATTGAAATTAGCTGATGCTTTTTATTGTCAGGCCATACAAAAACATTTTGCAATCTCTTTTCCAAATGAAATCACACATCATGGATATTATCACTGTCCTTAAAAAATCATTGCAAACATCTGCAATTATCATAGTAGATATTATTTCAAGAATAGTTTTAGGATCATCAAATTCCTAGGTTGTTTCTTCAACAATAAGAAGTAAGAACTTGTTTGCAACACAAAGTTAGATGAACTTAAAGATTTAGTCGTTAACCAACAATTGCTTGATCGGTGATCATTGATTCAAAATACATGAAACCTTTAAAATGTGGTTCGATAAATTTGTAAATTTATCTATAATTTTTTCATAATTTTAATCTAGATAATATTTTAAAATTCGAAGGGAAAGTACAAAAGCTACTTTTGACTTTTAAGACATCTAGAGAAACAAATATAAGGGCTTGGTTTTCACATATTCTGAGGCCATGAAATATTCTATTAGGGCTAATGACTTGGAAGAAGAACATTTTCCAATAGTTAATTCGGACACCAAATTCCGATATGCGAAATATATTCCGAAATTTATCTGATGGCAGCCAAAAAAAGTATTTCTGTTTAGCTCATAATGCGGAATATTATTAGCCTTCCCTTATTTTATACGCATCAGAGAAAGGAGTTTTCAAATCATTTATTTATTTATGTAGCTATTCAATTATTTTTGGGATAAGCATGAAATAGTTGACTGTTGAGGTACAGATACCAATTCTTGGATTCCTGAGATATCAATTATTATAAGATGCCCTGATTCGACAGCCACACAAGAGAATCGGCAGAAATTCCAAGAAGTCAAGCATTTTCCGGCTTCCAGTTTCGTTGTCCTTTCTTGAATTGACCCCATCGGTTCTTGGTTGAATACTGACCCCTCCACGAAATTTCCTTCAAGCCCACATATAATCAAGGCTGTCAATTCTTCTTTTAAAGTCCTTATATACTTACTTTAACAAAATGATATGACGGTTTTGAAATTCCCGATATTCCTCTATATATATAAGAAAGGAAAAAAAGCCTCGTTGGTTTCCCCTTAAGTGAAACCAAAAAGCTTTCCCACCAAAATTTAAAATGTTATTTAAATTTCAAAAAATTATGGAAAATAATATAAGTAAATTTACCTTCTTCTTTTTTTCTTTTTCTTTTTTGAAGTGGATAACGTTGCATGCATCTTCTATTATGTTTGAAATTTTAGATGATAAGAGTACACATTTTTAAAGTTATTTAAGATTCTCTTGCCTATAAATATTGGGAAGATAAATGAGAAAACAGAGAATTCTTTTAAAAAAAGATTTCACTTCTTTTCATATATTAATACGATTAAAAATCGAGCTATATTTTTCACCATCGAAATTGGAAAAATCTACTCTATTCATTCTTCCAACAAGAAACAAGGAAGAAATCAGGGCCTTCTCCTTTTTGTTTTACATACTACAAATGATTCATTAGGTGGAGGTATAAAGAAAGATGCTGTCAATGCCTCTATTAAAATCGAAGATAAATTTCAAGAAAAAGCTTGTTATTTTGCGAATCTTATTCATGTGAGATCTCATTTGTAGATGAAATCTGGAAAATATGTGAGATAGTTGATGAACCCAAGAGACAAAACATCAAGAAGCATATAAAATTCAAAATCATTAATTTTAAAAGATAATTAATTTGTGAAAAGAGGCTATTGAAATTGGATTCCATTGTTCAAATTTGTAAGCTGAGGAGACGTGGGGCCCATTACGTTTTTTTCCTATTCAGTATGAGGTGTGAATAGCAAGAGAGCACAGACAAATGTAGAAGATTCTTTTGCTCCAAGCATCCGACAAAGCCAGTAGAGATGCGGGAAACCGACATCACCAGCCATGGAAATAAAATTAAATATAAAACCAAGATAAAAAGAAAAAAATCAAAATTCCCAAACAATCAAGCATGCCTCCCTAGAAAACAAAAAATAAAAAAATAAAAATTGAAATAAAAGTAAACTAATATAAGAATTTGATGGGCAATGTCTAGATTCTCATTTCTGTGGAAGAGGTGATTGGAATCTGATGGCTGTAAAGCTTGTCCTTTCTCGCTTGAAAAAGGGCATCTTCTCCCTCCCTCCCTCCCTCTCTCTCTCTCTCTCTAAACTAAAGATCTCTGCCAATCTTGAAGGTGGCCCCACCTAGGGTACGATTCAAGATTCCTTATCACTATGTGACCTAATCGAGCCGATAAGTTCACATGCCCATTGGTGACATCTCTAAAAAGCATGTCTTATTCAAATTTAGCTGGGAAAAAAAAAAGGGCAGCAACAGATGAGGTGCCTTGAACACCAGCTTGAGTCAATGATGATAGCCACCAATTAAAAGTACCCTCACAAGCATCACAACAATGGGTCTCTTTTCAAAGGCCAACACCAACTCCCAAGATCTTATTCAATAGTTCTATGTCTTAGATGTATTTTAATTCTTTGTGATTTGACCCCAAGGTCATTATGGAATTGGGAAATAAATGTCACTTTTTTTTTCTCCTTATAAATATTTAATGGGCAATGGTACCTTGCCCTAAGGTAGCCGATCTGGTACCAATCAAGTGTCATCTTAAAGTCCTTTTTTTTCCCAAGAATTGTAATTTCTAAGTCATTATTTCGATCACAAGAAAGTTATCCACTCATGATTTTTGAATTTCTTTTTGGCAAAAGGCGCAAGAAGCTTTGCGAATTAGGAATTGAACTTATAATAAATATAAACTTGATATGTAATTTGAAAAAAAAAATGGTTTCGACTACCCTATATGTTATCATTTCTAAAGAAATTATAGAAATATTTTAACAAGAGTCGAATCGGAAGTGCTCATAGCACGAATGTAATAAATTATTAAAACTACACGAGTCGCTTCGCACACACACTAAACTCTCGTGTTGTTTTAGGGTTAAAATCCCAGTTATTTTAATGGAACGGAATAATCCCATGTTGGATCTCAAATGAATGAAGATTTGTAGCCGATGCCCTAGCTTGTAACTCAAGACGAGAAATATTGGTACAACAGCTCTCAAACCCCGACATGTCTACGTGTCCTGTGGAACGTTGAGGAAAAAGAATCAATACTTGAATTTCTTCGGAATCTGGACATCTCCATTGTTTTATATAATCCGAATAAAATATCCGCCGATTGACCTAAGAAGTCTCAAAGGTGCGATTTCCCAACATTATTCAAAGAGCACTACAATTATTTAAAGGGGCAGAATCTTAAGAGTAAAGAAAGGGAGGCAAAAAAAAAAAAATACATATTTTGAACGAGAAGGAGACGAAGAAGATCTTGTTTGCTTTTTACACGTGTTGGAATCTCAAGGTACAACAAAATTGGCCGTGCATTCCAGTTCGGTGGCCTCGTTTGTTCCCATAAAGGTGAATACTTTTTCACCCTTGAATTATTTCATTTTTGTGAGACTATTGACTATAGTGCTCACCCCATAGACATAAAAATTGATCCTTCAGCCATTTTAATTTTTATTTTAGCCCTAAAGATTTAGTCAGAAAAGGGTTATAGAAACCCTTGGAAAAAGTCATAGATTGACCCATTCAGTAACCCAACGGAAGCAAGAAGAATTTTGTTATTACAATATCATCCTCTTACCATCGTTCTCATTCTGAAAATTGTTATCGCTCCTTAGAGAATTTCATTTGGTGTTTGATGAGAAAAAAAATTTAATATTGGCAATAGATTGATCATGAAAAGTAACCGTCTTTTAATTCATCAATGTGGAGATAATCTTCCATTTTATGTAATAAACTTATTAGTGCTGGTGATGCCTTCCTTGGGCTATGTTCTGATTCTTTGACTGTTTCCTTTTTCCCTTTTCTGAGTTGATCTTTTGATGAGGACAACTCTTTTTTGCAAAAAGAAATTTCGAAATTTGCACATTAAACGGTGCACAAGTAAAGGAGGCGTGAGAATATCTACTTTGCTTTCGGCATAGATTTCTTGAATCAAACCCAACAAACTTTCAGCAGAAAATTAGTCTTCACGTGATCCTTCTTCCTATACTTTGACCGCTGATATCTGGATTTTTTTTTTATTAATCTAGTGTTAGATATAAAAAAAAAAAAACCCACCACATGTAAATGATCTTAAAACAATATAAAATCTAACAAATTTTCAAGGTGACATCCATGTCACCTGATAATATGAAGTAGCAAAGTGATTTTATTTATGAATAAAATCACAAGTCACATGCATTCGATTTATGAGATTAGAGTGTCACAAATTCCTCTACTTAAACCATAGAGGTCTTTCTTAGTGTTGGTTCATACCACCCAGCTACACGATCCTTATTGATGTGTGGTCCGATCCATTTATGCCCTCCGCTATTATAGAATTCTTTTACATTGGCAATCGCTCCCTGCTCTCATTGGATCATAATCTACTATTTGTTTTACGCGAGCAATATGCAAAATTGGTCTCATAAAAATGAATTAACAAGGTGTACTTATTTATGGCTAATATCACAAGTCCTTACCCATTTGACATTCTCGTAAGTGTTGGCCCATAAGTGATGCACCCGATTACTGGTGTATGATTTGATCTATTCATGCTCCCTCTGCAACCTAAAAAGGGCGTAATTCTCTTTTTCTGTCCTGAAAATCACATCGAAACTCTCCATAATTCTCTTTTTTTCTGTTGAACAATCCATTGATCGAGTCCGTGAACTAAGAAGTCTTTAAAACGGGTGATTTCCCTTGGGTACTATTTAAAGATGGTAGGTGAAAATGAGAAATTTTAAGAGCGAAGAAAGAAACAACATAACAGTCTCAACAAGGAAGTGGTAAAACAAGATTTTGTGTGTTCTATAAACGTGTTGAAATCTGAAGGTACAAAATCAAATTGACCCTCGATATTCTAGGTTTTGCCGGTCTCATTTGTTAGCAAACACTAGATCCTCTCTTTGATAATTCCAATTTTTGTTTGAATTCTCTGTAGACCATTTCTAAAATTGAAGGCTTTCCTTGACTTTGAGGCCATGGTTATGTTATGTCAGATTTTTTTTTTTTCATTAACAATCGAATCTATACTGTGTTCGGGATCTTGTGATGTTGGGTAGGCTAGACCATGTTTAGTAGACTGGACCAAATCAATGGAACATTGTTGGATTTTCAAACCTTTATGCTTTTAGATTGATTTTCATTTATTTAGATTACTGGTATCAAATATAATTTCATTTATCCTAACATAGGTTATTTATGCTCCTTTTGACTTGTTCATAGGCACTCTAGGGAATGTATGGGAGAAAATTTTGTTCAAGTTCCAACCGTGGGACAACATAAATCAAGGGGAGGCAACCTTTGTATGTATACAAAACCTCTCATACCATAGCCACAAAAATCCCCTTAATCTAAAGGTGGACACTAGCCACAAAAATCCCCTTGATCTAAAGGTGGACACTATGGTAGAACTCATGTTTTCATGTTGTGTTTGTGTTGACTATTCTTGTCATTTTGTATCGTTAGGAAAGATGTTTCAATTTTGTCAGACAATGTTTTCAATTAAAGGGGTTTATACCAAGAAAATCCCCAAATTGGTATACTTGCGACAGTTTACCCTAACTGATTTATTGACCTTTAAAAATCTCAAATTGATAAGCTTATAACAAATTTGCCCCAAAATGACTACCAAAAAAATCTTAAACTAATATACTTGTAACAAATTTATCTCAAACTAATTTTTTTGATCGCAAAAAACTCTCAAACTAGTACATTTATGGCAAATATACATTCCGTTAAATTGGATTAATACCACAAAAAACTACGAAATCGGTATGACTGTGACAAACAGAAAGTACAATTTCTCACATGTCATATAACTTCGCAATATGATAGTAAAGTTTAATGAAAACTAAAAGATGGTAAATTTGTCACAAATATATCAGTTTTAGGCAAATTTGTCAAATGAGTATTAGTTTGGGGTTTTTTATCATAAAAAAATTAATTTGAGATAAATTTGTCATAGGTCTACCGATTTAGGATTTTTCGTGATATTAACCTTAATTAAAATGAATGAAAACATATTAATTTCAATTGATGTTATGTCGTGTCATATTGTATTGTGTTAAATTTGAATTTTGCTTTATAATTCATATTGGATTCGAATAATGTTGTCCTATTACGTATGTTATATATATACACACACACACACACAAAACCTGGCACGTCAATTAGATACGATCTTTTCTCATCATAATGATTTTTATTTTTATTTCAAAAAGAAAAGGCACCATCATTCTCGACCTTGACCATTATTTCTTAACCCACAATTAGTCTTTCCAAATTCTTTTATGAAATATTTTCATACATCATATCTTTTGTCTCGTTAGATGACGTCCTCTTTTATCTCATTGGATTTCAACGATTATAATAAAATGTGCACTTAATTTGGAAAAAGAAGAAGAAGAAGAAGAAGAAGAAGAAAAAAGAAGTCATCAGTAGAGGTGTGTAGATTCCTAGGGGTACAATAATTTGCCAACCTATCTTTCAACTATCAATTCCAAAATTTTGGAAGATACCTTTTGAGGTTGCGGTACAAGGATGGGCACGGGGCTAGGCCGGAGATCGCATTCCCCGTCCCCGAGGCAGAGCATTTATTTGTCACCGTGCCTTGTGTGGAGAGAAAAACTTCATTACTCTATTTAAATTATATATATATAAGACAATTATAAGTTATGTTACTATAAACTCATTCAATTTCTATAACTAGCTATTAAAAGTATCACAATCTCATGACCATGACACTAGTTATATATTTATATATATATCAAATGTATAGTATTGTTCATTTAATTATATTAAGCTACCTAATATAATAATATAAATATTAACATATTTGTAACTATAATATATATGTGTGTGTGTATAAACATATACCTTTTAACACTATAATAAGGGTAAATAAATGAGGTGAGGCAAGGCTAATATAGTTGAACTGCCACATCTTCAATTGCCTCGTCGTGCCAAATGCCCCGTGCTGTAAGTTTCATGAGGAAATTTTGCCTCATTTCGAGGCACCATGGGCTATAGGCTACAAATTCCTTTCGTTCTGTGTCCATCCCTAATCATGGAACCACTTCTAAACTTGTCGAATTGCTCAAAGTTTAATGATACTTTATACTACATTTTTTTCTTAATTTTTTACTAGATAATGCCTCAATTCTTATTAATTCAAGGTAAAACAAAAGTGCATTAATAATAAAGAACACGTTTATGTCTATCAGTGATATAATCTTCAAACATAATTATATCATTTAAAAGAAAAATATGCTTCTCCCATTGTTTCCACATAAACATGAAAATATTGTAGATAAAAAATCACAAATTGTTCAGTTCGTATGCATTTACTAAAAAATGTTATACAGGGTGCCTTTTATTTTCTATAGGATTCCTTGCAAAGCCAAAGGGTACAGTGTATAATATACATGGTGGCTATCATGTACTCATTAATGGTGAGCAACCAGGAAGGGTTGAATTCAAGAACCAACCTTATCCGACTGATAAGAACAGGAACTTGGAATATGGAACTTACAAGGTCGATTCCATGGTGGAACCTGAAACCAAATTAGTTTTCAACTAGTTTACCTGTAAACCCATATAAGTTTCTTTATTCTTTTCCTAAAATAGAAAATATTATTGAAATTGAATATGTTTGACATATTATCCTCGAGTTGGAAAAAATTGTATTTATGTTTAGCCCATGCAGTAAATTGATCAATATAGTAAATTGAAAAAGAAAAAAGAGAAAAAGTCTAGCTAGTTCCAAAATAGGAACCCACATGGACGATTTCAAGCCAGTTCCGAAATCGACACGATTGGTTCTTGATTCTAAAAATTAGAAACCAATCCTGACAGATTGATTCTAGATTCTAAATCTACACGATTTACAACTTACTCATTATAGAACCAATCAACTAGTACCAGCCCGCCATCCCCAAAATTTCAAAACTCATTAAAAAAACCTATCCAGTTATCTCTAATCCTGATCCCAAAAGCCTATTCGGTATGCCGGTTTCGGGGTTCAGCATTCTCTCTCGCACACACTTATATTTCACGAGGAGTCGATCCATACTCGATCCGACCGACCGGTGAGATAATTTCATGAGCTCGAGGTTTATCCGAGGAGGTCGGTCGAGGATTCTATTTCCCTCCAAATTAGGGAGGGATGGGAACGGGCGGGCCTTGGGGAAAATCCCGGACCGGAGGATGCGAGAAATTGCGTGTTCGTGCGCCGGGCGCGGGTGGATAAAATACGCGAGGAGCCGCGTGGGTTTTTTTTCTCTTTTCTTTCCTTCTTTCTTTCCTCTTTTTCTCTTTCAAAACAGCGTCTCTCTCCCCACGAACAGAATCTTCTCCGCCAATCTTCTCTATCTCCCTCTCTCTTCCTGTTCATAAATACATGCATCTGTAAATATATATATTCACCTCCAACCCTCCTCCCCTCCTCCCCTCCCTCTCTCTCTCTCTCTCTCTCTCTCTCTCTCTTTCTTGGGCCTGCGCGAACGCCATCCAAGGAGACGACCACAGTATCTGAAGACGATCCGAGCTGAAGGAAGGGGACAATGGGGTCGATCCCACCTGAGCTGAGCTTGGATTTCAGGCCGTCGTTCGTGCCGGCGACGATCGGGGATCTCCTCCGGGAGGTGTCGGCCATCGGGGACGCCCGCGCCAGGTCGTCCAGGCTCGACGGTTACGTCGCCAGGCTGCAGGAGGAGATGCACAAGATCGACGCCTTCAAGCGCGAGCTCCCGCTCTGCATGCTGTTGTTGAAGGATGGTTCGTATCTGACCTCGTTTTTTCCTTTCGTTTTTTTTCGTGGGTTTCGAAGATTCTGCTCGTTCGGGATCGAGAACCATAGATTTGATTTGCAATGGAGGTGTTTGATGGGAGTTTCTATCTCCTTTTCTTCGATGGGTTTGATTCATGGGAGCTTGTTGGATTCATATGTGTTCTTTGGTTTCTGATTCCGTCTCTTCGATTCCTTCCTTTCCTTTTCTCTGTCACTGTCTCTGTCCTCTGGCTGATTTCAAGGGGTTGTTTGTGTTTGATTATCTTCGGTAGCTATTTCGGCATTGAAAATGGAGTCGGAGCAATGCGCTGCACCGACGAGCGCTCAGCCTGTACTGGAGGAATTCATCCCACTGAAGAAGGACCAAGATGAAGAAGACGAAAAGCTCGAATTAAAGAAAGAGACAGACGATTCTAGAGACAAGAAGAACTGGATGAGCTCCGTCCAGCTCTGGAACACGGATAGTAGTCCCTCCGCCGTTCACTCTCCTGACCTTAAACAAGAACTCAAACTAGAAACCACGGTAAAAAAACAAAAGAACACTTGACAATGCGAAAGTGTGTGTTGATCAACTGTTGCGAAATCTGTTGTCGAAAAGGTAGAAAATCTAATTAGTAATTTCTTACCCAGGCACATCAGGCACAGACTCTCTCTGCAACAGAAGATATACTTGAGACATGTAAAGGGAGAAATGGGGGGAGGCCATTTGTGCAACTCAAGGGGTACTCGCCTTTTGCGGTGACCCCGGTCACTTCGGCCCAGGAGGAGAAAATGAAATTGCCTGTTCAAGGCCTCTCGCTTCTCTCTTCTGGGATCAAGAATCCGAGGGAAAAGTCATTTTGTACCGACGCCAGGACGGGATGTGGGAGATTGATTCCATCCCCTGCCCACACCGTTCAGTCGAATTTACAGAGCAGAGGACATCAGCCTCCACAGCAGTCTGCAAGGAAGCAGAGGAGGTGCTGGTCTCCCGAGTTGCACAGGCGGTTCGTCAATGCCTTGCAACAACTCGGTGGCTCACAAGGTTAGACTTTGAATTTGGAGTTGTATTTGATACTTGGTCTGATATTCATACAACTCCTTAGCTGACAAAAGAGAGCTAGACTTATGGTGCAGTCTTTAATGTTTCTGTGAATTTACCATATCTGCTGGTGGATTATGCATTGATGAAGATTGAATCTGCAGTGGACATAGATTTTTGGTTTTCGTGGCATCTGGACTATCTCTTTTTTCGTTTGGTAGTTTGGAATAATAGAATGAGAATTTGCAGAGATAGATGATTGGTCTTGCCGTTAACCAATGTGTTTTTCCTCACCATGTTCTAATATGAATCTACTTGACCCTTGCAGTGGCTACTCCGAAGCAGATTAGAGAACTTATGCAGGTCGATGGCCTGACCAATGATGAAGTGAAAAGTCATTTGCAAGTGAGTTCCTCACAAGATCCCATATCCTTTTGTGTTTTTGATGATGTTTCCAACATCTACTGGACATAGTATGAGAAATCAAGGTGCTCAAGTAAATTCCCAACAATTGCTTATGTTATTTACCAGCTACAGTCTGATCGGATATTCTAACATGGACTCCTGTTCTTGTCAAATTCTTCTTTTGATGATCAAGACTGATTATAGATTTCTCTTCTTACAGAAATACAGGCTTCATACTCGAAGAATTTCGTCTGCTACATCTTCCCCTGCAGATCAATCAGTTGCCGTTTTGGGGGGTTTATGGTTATCCCCGGATCAGTATGGCGACTCTCCAAAAGGAAGTAGCTCACAATCTGATTCTCCACAAGGTCCACTCCAGTTGGGTGGAAGCATGGGGGCTACTACCTCAACCACCGGAGGCAACAGCATGGAGGATGACGAAGACGAGAAGTCCGAATGTTATAGCTGGAAAAGCCATGTTAACAAATCCGGTAAAGTTGATGTATAGAGAGAGTTTCGTGGGCAGTGAGTTTTTGCAGATAAGAATTATACGGGACTTAGTATCTATGAATAATGGATCATACATAAAAAAGTAGAAGTATCTCAGCTGAGATGAGAGGCTTCGAAATTTTGCAGAGGTAGCTTTCTTTTTTCTTTTGTTGTTATATCCTGTACTCTGTTGAGTTTTGCTTTTACTCGCTACTGTTATGAGAAAACTGTTGTGAGAGCATATATGAAAGAAGTTGAGGCCATTTCATTCATCATCAATCTTACCATCTATGTATGCATTCTGAACCAGTAAATGATCTGTTTCCTTGTGAGATCTGAGGTATATGTCACCTACCATTCTCTGCTTGAATTGAGAAAGATGGTGACTTTTAGCATTCTTCTCATCAGAAGAGCACTATGGATGGTTTTGTCTTCTTGGTTTCAAAAGTTATATTATATCATAGAGAAAGAATAAGGATTAGCACAGCTCAATTGAGAAGGTGGGTTTTGCTGATCATCCATGAAAATGATGGAAACACTTGAGAAAGAAAGAAAAAAAAGAAATTCAGAATGTTGCAGCTAACTTTCCAAGGAAAAAGTTAGATCTGAGTCCTATTTCCACACCTAATTATGCAAAAGTCAAGAGAGAGCTTATAGTCCCAAGCTGTGAAATTGTCTTTTATCCCCCTTTTGGGCTAGTTCTCATTGGTTCTTTCCTGGAAATGCAGAATCTTGAGTTGTACATGGCATGATGTGAGCGAGCGCCTGCTAAGAATGTCAATGATGATGATGGTATCAATCCATTCTATGCCACTGTTGCTTTTCCCATTGAATAATAATGACCGGAGACGTGGCTTCAAGAAATAATTATACTTTTAGTGTCGTGATAATGGGAATTCGCTGTGAAGTAGTTGATACAGAAGATTGTTTGTCTCTTGTCTTGAATTTTCTCGTGATTATCGATATTGCTCCCTTTATCTACAGACATATCCCCCGCTCATCCTGGGAAATACGTCTTCTTGCTTAAGGAGATAGGCAAATATGGATGAGAACCAGCTGTGACTCTTACCAGATATTATGTTCACCACCATACGCAAGTGCAAAATAATGGCGAATTGAGCATGTGATTACGTTGACTTTTAGGCCATGTCTGATTGAATCTTGTGTTTTCACTAATTGTTGACAAGATTGGTTTTCGTGATTAAGTCGTTCATTGGTCGATCCGCCGGCCCAGGTCTTTGATTCTTGGGTATCTTCAAAATTTAATTAATTCGACAAGGAAAGAGCATGGAAAAACAGGTATGCATTTTGCTTGATTATCTGATGTGCTTTTTCGGGGCGTTGAAGGCGAATAACATGTGCTAGATATTTCTTTATTACTTGAAAAGATTTACTGATGTAATCAAGATCAAGATCACAATCAATACTACCTAAAAATTAATTATTAGGTCGCCAGAGGGCCTTATAATTGGTCAAACAAATGGGTTCAAGATCCCAGATTTTATCCTTGCAAACCTAACCCAGTCACATCCCACTTAAAAAACACAATCAGTTGTTATCTTCATCGGGGTTTAGGACAAAGCTGTCCCTCTCGAAAAGCATAATAATAGAGAGAATCTTGCAGACAGTATATTATGAAGGACCCACCTCGACAGATCCATTTTCCATGTCCTGAGTTGTTTGGTGAAGGAGGTGAGTGAAAACGATGGAGCCCCTCCATCATTAAATTTCTTCTAGTTGAGTGCTATTTTCTTTTAAATTATTTTGGCTTGGAAAATGATAATTGAATAACATTTTCCAGTCTTAGCAAACTGGATTTGTTTAGACTTTAGTCTTTTTCAAGAGAAATTTAACGAGAATTCTGTAGAAACCAAGTGTTATTGACCTCTTACATAGTATAAATTAACACTGGTCATACACTTCATCTACACTATTACGTGATACAAAGGTGGATTTAATTCTTAGTGATCTCACATTTTTTTTCTTCCGTCATCAAGTATTCTCGCATACTTATTTTAAATTAGTCTTTTTGTGGTCCATCTTAAAAGGATGTGTTAAAACATTTATTTTAAGTCTGAATATGCAGCGAGCTTGGCCTTGGGGCATCCTACCTTTGCTAGGATAGTAGTAGCTTCTGTTCCTAGTAATATTGGATCAATCATATGAGTAGGATGAATTATTTGTCTTTTATTTCCCTATTTCAACCACAAGCTATGCTGTCACTATCCGTTTACAGAATAGATAAGCATGATGACCTCGAAGAAATTTTATATGAAATTATTGCAGGTTCCTTCATTTATTGCAGCTTCCTTCATTCGATTCAGCAATATTCGATTTCCTTGATATACTCTTATTGAATTTAATTTCTATCCTCCTGGCTTCATATTCAATAGTCTTTTCAACTTCTTGATTTTTTAATAGGTCATCATGTTAGTTGTATGCCCTAAAGTAACCATATAATAGTTACATGTTAGGGATTATTTAATGGCAAATAAGTTTTATTCATTCATCGTCCAATTTATATGAATAAAGTCTATAAGATCAGTTACGACTGAACTTATTCTTAAGGTGTTAAGAATATGTGTGACAGGTTATAATTATGCTGAATTTTTAAACAGTTCTCGGTCGATGGATCATTGATAGGATATTGATGATCCTGTTGAGACCGGTGTATTCTCAAGCTTCACTTCGGTATTGGATACTTGAGGGGATGATGAGTCACAAGTCATTGAGTATTATCCGAACTAAAATATGGGTGCTTGTCTTGGACAAGTTTACTGAACACGACATACATAGTATGATTGGTGACATAGAAGCTTTTTTGGTGGGGTCAATGTCTGATCATTCATGCTTTGGTTGGGTGTAAAGATCCTTAAACCTAAGGCACGATGTTGACTTGTGTGTTGTATGGCTATGGTTTACAAGTGCGCATATTGACGCTTCGTCGATTCGTCTCTATACTTGATGATCATAGTTTGTTCACATACGAAGGCACATGCGTGCGCAATATGGAATCTATCTTCTTGTTATACAAGATCAATGTCCTATGCGATTTAATCGTGACATTGTATTGAAATCCTCGGCCGGGATTATAACCGAGAATGAATGGTTCATATCTCGAAGAATACATGTCAATTAGATTTGGGCATATGATTGAATTGGTGGCTTGACCAATAGTTCTATGGCCTTTGTTCGATTGGGACATGGTGAAACAGAAGGATCGAATTACACGGTCGCCAAAGCTAACGGGTTCATTATGTTCAGAGACATTTCACATTGTTTGGGTAGCCATGATATATTGTTAAATGTCACTCATGGTTTGCAGGAATAAGAGATTGATTTGGACACTTAGTTCTCTTGGTTGTGTTAATGTGTTAGCATAAGTCCTACTGTCAGCTTAGTGATGAATCTAGGGATGTCACACACCATAATCAATTAGAATGACGTTTGAACGAGAGAGAATATTGTAAATGTGTTTGCAATTGAGCCAATCAGATTGGGTCAGGCTAGAAATAAAAGTTTTGATGAAAGGGCATTAGAGTTTACAAACTCTGAAGCGGGTTTCAGACTTTACGGCCGAATCAAAGCTCTGAAGCGTGTTCAGATTCAGTGACTGAATTAATAATCTAAAGTGATTTCAGAATTAATAGCTGCGTTAATGATCTGAAGTGAGTTCAGAGTTAATTGTATCATTAATGATCTAAAGTGAGTTCAGAATCAATAACCAAATCAATGATCTGAAACAGTTTTAGACTTAATGACTAAATTAAAGATCTGAAATGTTCTTCAGATGTAACGGTCACATTAAGTTCTAAAATGGTTTCGGAACTTAACGGTCATATTACAGATCTGAAACGGTTTCAGAATAAATTGGCAGTTTAATGATTTGAAATAGTTTCAGATTAATGACCAATTAATACTCTGAAATAGTTTCAGAAGTAATGGCCAAATTAAGTATTTGTGACAGTTACAAAGTTAATACACAAAATAAAGACCTATAACTGTTACAAATAAATGTCTGGAATGATGCTCTGTAATAGTTATAGAGTTAATGCCCGAATTAGTGTTTGTAATGGTATCAGAACTTACGCCCGTCGAGAGTTATGGTCGAATCAATTCTAAAACGGTTTAGAGTTAATGAGCCGATTTAAATGTGATCTACACTATTTATAAAAGATAATACAGAGATCAGATCACTTGATGATGGACGATCGACAACCGATAATTGGTAATTGAGAGTGTTGATACTGATCAACAAAATACTCACACGAAAGCAATTGCTAGCACAATTGAAGTTGTAAGATCTCTCAATTTCCATCTTCTGTACAACGTGAGAATTGGTGGTGTGTTTGAACTAAAGGCCTGACATTTGTGGGGTTGGATCTGTAGAACGTCAGAGTCTGTGAAGAGATCAAACGTTTTGCATCTGAAGAACGTCAGAACTAGTATTACCAGAAGGCGTCAGACGTTCATGGTCAAGAATTCAAGAATATTAGAATTGGTGTTACCAGAAGGCGTCGGATGTTCATGGTCAGAGTCTGAAGAACGTTAGAATTATTGCTATGAAGATATCATATGTTCATGCTCAGAACCCAAAAAAACTTTTGAACCAAATTTTGGAGCATGGTACAAGGTTAATATGATTAGCCCATTTAGCTCTTCTATGCATTTTTGTTAAAATGCACTTAACTGCTATGGAAACACGTGTATAAGTGTTTTTACTACCACTGCGATCAGACTTTTGGTCTTAATTTACTTATGCACGTATACTTGTTTATCGAAACAAAAACCAACACATTAAACCATTTCCATTAGAAAAATCCATTTTTCTAGAAGCTAGAAATTTCATTTTATCTAATTGTCTTTGGCACTATTACGTCTGTCTTTTCAGCATTTGTACATAGCAGAATAGTTTCTCCTTTATCTAGCCTAACTTATGTTTTCTTGGATTCACGGTTGTTAACATATCATTATAAAAGGGAGAAGTGCCAAAAAAGTCCTAAACCTTTTGGCTTTGTGCAGATTTAGTCCTAAACCTTTTTATTTTGTGCCGATTTAGTCATTTCCGACCAAAATTGGCCGGATTTTGCTGACTGGACGTCGGCCGGCTGACATGGCCTGATCGGCGCTGACGTGGACAACTTTTAATAATTTTTTTAAATTTTTTAAATTTTTTTAATATTTATATTTATATTTATTTTTTTCTTCTCATCTTCTTCCTCCAGCCGGTTGTTGGAGCTCGGCGACCGGCCAGAGGTGACTCGACCTCGCTGGCCACCTCGCTAGTGGCCGCGAGGCTTGGCTAGCGAGGCCGAGCTGGCGGGGCTCGCCCTTGCTGGATTTGGCGAGGGCGAAGCTCGACCCTCGCCAGATCCCGCAAGGGCGAGCCTCGCCCGCCTGGCGCGAGGCCACCCTCGAGGCCTGGTTGGCGAGGCCGAGCTGGTGGGGCTCGCCGCCCAGGCCTCGAGGGCGGCCTCACGCTGGGCGGGCGAGGCTCGCCCTCGCTGGATCTGGCTAGGGCGAGGGTTGACCCTCGCCAGATCCGGCGAGGGTGAGCCTCACCGCCCAGCGCAAGGCTGCCCTGGCGGCCACTGGCGAGGTGGCCGGCGAGGTTGACCTCGACCTCGCTGGCCGTCGCCTCTGGCCAGTCGCCGAGCTCCGGCGATCGACAGGAGGAAGAAGATGAGAAGAAAAAAAGAAAAAGAAAAAATTAATTAAAAAAATTAATAAAAAATAAAAATAAAAATAAAAATATATTAAAATTATTAAAAAATTATTAAAAGTTGTCCACGTTAGCACCGATCGGGCCACATCAGCCGACCGGCGTCCAATCAGCAAAATCCGGCCAATTTTGGTCGGAAATGACTAAATCAGCACAAAATAAAAAGGTTTAGGACTAAATCGGCACCAAAAAAAGGTTTAGGACTAAATCAGCATAAAGCCAAAAGGTTTAGGACTTTTTTGGCACTTCTCCCCATTATAAAATATTATAAATATTAATGCTAAATTTTGAGATCTTTCAATCATGTTTGAGGTTTTTATATTTACCATTAGTATTCTCGTGACTTTTGGATCCTTTGAAATAGTAGAATTTCGATAGATCAAAATTTTTGGGTCCATCACACAAGGTGGATCCTACAATTTATGGCTTAAGGACATTAAGAAGCAAAATTTTCGTATGATGATCACTTAGGTGTGAAAATTTTTTGTTGTATTACTTTAATGTCACTTTTAAAAAGAACAAAACTTTCACCTAAATGTCAACTTCGATCTTGGATACTTGAAATCCGATTTGGCAATATTTTAATATATTTTTCCGACTGATGTGCCTCACCGAAGGTCTTACTCACTTTAAAAAGCACAAAATAACATCGTTCAAAAAGTTTGCCCAAATTTAAACCCTAATTTAGACAGAATCAAGCCAGATCCACTTTTATTTGGACGAGGTCGCTTACGTTGATAGGGCACTGAGGTTCATGAGAGAAGGAGCAAACCTTCAGCGCCTCGGAATTTTATTGCTTCTTCCTTTAAGCTTCTTCATCATCTCCATCATTATACCTCCCATCACTAGCCACTAGCGCTCATTCAGCACCCACATGCCACTTTCTCGTATTTCTTTTCGAATTTGTAGCAAATAGTCGTAGTCCATCTCTCACCCTCCTGCACCAAAAACACGTGCATAATGGAGCAGGGACTCCCTTCCTCTCATCTTGTCCATCAACGCATAGCTCTCCTTGGCAAACAACGCCAAGCCACTTCTCTTGCATTCTCGTGGTTGCACTCATATGCCCTCTTCATAGACATACACACAAGAAATACTCTTATCTCAAAAGTTATCTCTTCTCCAAGTACATATCACTCTCTCTTGGGTCTTCTATGTTCATCCGAGCTTGATCTCAGCCCTTCTCAAATGCCATTTCCGTGATGTGGCCCACCGTGTGTCCCGCTGATGCATGAGCATTGGGTTCCATCAATCAGTCCTCAAGCTCCACTCTTGTCTCATCAATCGAACCAACCCGCTTGCATTGAAAGTCAATTTCTTCTGCAATTTAATTAGGGAAAATTTCAAACAAGGACCCAAAGTGCCATCATTTTCTCAAAATAGAACCTGAAGTGAAGTTTGTCTTAAATAAGGACCCAAAGTGCCATCATTTTCTCAAAAGAGGGCCTGAAATGAAATTTGTCTCAAAGAAGAACCCAAAGTAGTCATTTAGTCTCAAAGAAGGATCTCACTCGTCGGCCAGTGAATCAATGCATCTCCGATGTATATTTCTGTGCTCTGATTAGGGTATTTTCGTCTAATTTTTTTTTTTTTCATTTTTAGTTGCCGTGTTCATCGTCTTCTTCGTCCCCTGTTCACTTCTTCTTGCCCAAATCAAGAACATCGGACTTGGGGAAAGGCCAGCAAGCGCCAGTCGCTGGTAAGGGCTGGCAAGGGCTCGATGCCCATCACTGACAGCGGGCGAGGGCCATCGAGCCCTCGCTGGCCATGGGGGAGGGGGGCCATCCAAATCAAGGCCCTACAAGAAGGTCCTCGAGGGCAAAAGGAGTAGCTGAAGAAGTCATCAATCTGGGAGCGATGGTGGGAGGAAGGGATGAAGAAAGCGACACGAGCGTCCCAGTCGTAGTCCTAGCAAAATACAAGGTTGTTGGTGGAGCAGTGGGCGGAGGTGGGGGAGGTTGCCCCTCACGGCCATCAGCAGGCCCTCGCTGGCCCTTATCAATGGCTAGTGAGGTGGGTGAGCCCTCGCCCAAGGCTAGCGAGGGCTTGACGGCCCTCACTGGTCGCAGCCGAGGCCACCCTTGCCAAATCTGGCAAGGGTCGACCTACAAGCCCTCGCCCACGGTCGGCGAGGGCTTAATGGCCCTCGCCTACTGTTGGCAATGGGCGTCCAACCCTTGCCGGCCTTCACTAATGGCCAGCGCTCGCCAGCCCTTCCCAAATCTTATGTTCTTGAGAAGAAGACGAACATGGGATGAAAAAGATGATGAACAGTGCCACCATTGACCCAAAATAATAATAATAATAATAAAGAACAAGACAACCGGAATTTTTAAAAAAAGTTTGGACAAAAATACCCCTGATTAGGCTATCGGAATATGCATCGGAGATGCATTTATTCATCAGCCGGCAAATGAGGTCATTCTTTGAGACTAAATGATCACTTTGAGTCCTTATTTGAGACAGACTCCACTCCAGGTCTTCTTTTGAGAAAATGAAGGCACTTTGGGTCCTTATTTGAGACAAACTTTACGTCAGGTCCTCTTTTGAGAAAAGGATGGCACTTTGGGTCCTTATTTGAAATTTTCCCATTTAATTATGTTGGTTCAAGGATGAAGTTGCTAATATTGTGGAAATGTTATCAATTCGGTGGATAGGCTATCGCTTTCATGGACATCAATCGATTACTTCATTGTTGAGTTACAACCTTGATTGTTGATTCTGAGGCTACAAATTGTTGGAGAAACATCTCCAAGTAATTTTGGTGATTTCCAAAATGTCCTTAGTATAATATTTATTATGGTAATTGCAAATGTTCATAACAATTATTAAATGCTATGTGATGTCCATGGGGTGATCTAGGTCGTGAAAGGTCGCAAAATGTCATGATAAGGTTTTTCCATAAACAACACTAACAAACCTAAAGATCAGTTGATGTCGATGTTTGTATCGAGGTTGTACACATTAGGTAACTGGTATCGTGGCAACACCATTCATTTGATAATGTTTGTTGGTTCAACAAACTAGCCATTGAGGAAGTGGATATGTGCAGCAATAGCATCTAGATAATAACAGAAATTGAGATGCAAAGTTATTTGATAGGTCTATCAGAAGCCATAGCAAAGGGACAATAACAACAATTATTTTAGGTGGTCCATGTATATTCAAGAAGATGATTATATGGGTAGTTCCATCTTTGGAAAGTAGTATCAATGGTAACTCTTTGCTTTTTCAATGCACCTCCAACAAATAGATTGAAGATGGGTATAAAAAAAAAGATCTTAGAAGCCAAATGTTAGACAAATACAAATACAAATACAAAGACTAAAAATCTACTATATGCTATGTTTCAAGCAAAATGCTCTCTTTTTGATCGTTTCTCTAAGTGTTGTATTTTTGTTGTCTGGGTAATTGTGCTAAACTTTAAGTATATAAGTAAGGGTAGTAGCTGAGTCCTAATAGTGTGATCTATCGTGTAAGAGGATTAATGCTTGCTAATTGTAACTTTTTGAGAAAAATTACTAGTACAATCCAGCCTAACTTGTGGCAATTAGTTTGAGGATTGGACATAGGCTTGGGGATAAAACCGAATCAATATATATCCTTGTGTGCTACTGTTTTTCTCTCTTATTTCTTCCACAAGCACACAGTAAACTCACAAGTTTTGAAATATCACCTTGACCAAATCTTTACTTAGCATTAGCTATTTTTTTGCAAAATATTGTCAAGATTTCAAAAAACAACCTATTCACCCCATTCTAGGTTGTATTTTTTGTTGTTGGTAAAGGTAAGAATATATTGAGCTTTAAACCAAACTATACAAGAGGGTTCGGTGCCAAAAACTTACACTCATAATGATAACAAGTCAGAACGAGTGGAAGGGAGCTGAAAGAAAACAAGGAAGACTGCAAAACAAGCGGACCAAAACAAACAGAAGCAAAATAGCCTAACCAAACAGCTAGTAACACCCAACAAAAGAACGACAGCTAGGCAACAACAAGGCCAGGAAGACGCAAGAACAAGCAACCGTAAGACCGCATCTGCCAGCACAAGAAAACAACTAACCAGCCGCCAAGAGGGAGGAGCCAGCAAGGAGAATTGTAGTGGCCTAGAGAACACCGAATCAGCCACCGACAACTACACCGCGTCCACCATGTAAAGAGGCAAACCGTAGGGAGAGCAGGCTTTAGGCATCCAAAAGGCCAGCTACGGCCCTACGGAAGCAACAGAGTCTCCAGATGAGAAGATGATTGGGTCAATACCCCAACTATGCTGCAACCTCCTATTCCTTATAGTATCCTCCACATTCCTGAAAGTGATAGCCTTGTCCCTGACGACTTTAAAAAGATGGTTCTTTATTGACGGAATAGCGAGGGACTCGTCCTTAAAAAGGATGCCATTCCTGTGCTTCCAGATAATATGACAAAGGGCACCAAAAGATAAGCAGGCAATGCACTTATAAAAGTCTTTGCCCAAAAGAAGAGAAACGACTCAATTGAGGTTCTCTCCCCACGACCTGTTCCACCACGGAAGATTACATCTAGCCGCCCAAAAGAAAGCTACGCCAGCAGTGATGCAACATCCAAAAAATAGATGATCTATAGAATCCGGCACTTCATTGCAAAAAGGACACATAGCACTTTCTATCCTACCATAAGATAATAAAAGAGCTTGGGTAGGGAGTTTGCACTTAGCAATAAGCCACAGGTTTACTTGGTACCTTGAAGTAATCAAATTATTCCAAATGAACACATGCCAGTAGACTCTAGCCTTCTTCCTCCTAATAGAATGCCAAGTTGAAGCCACCGAAAAGAGAGACGAGGCACTCTCGTTCCAGCAAAAATAATCCGAGTTCTAGGTAAGGATCGGAAGGGGGTGCCCCCACGACTCCAATATTGTCTTGACCGCCTAGCTAGTGTTGGTGAAAAGGTCAGCCACAATTGCCTGTCTAGATAGGCCAGAACTATAGATGAGAGAATCTGTAAAAATTAAGTTCAAGGGACCCCTAGGGTGCCAATTATCAAACCAAAGAGACATCGAATGGCCATCTCCTATCCTCCAATAAAAGAAGCTACGGAATTCAGTCATGAGTTGTAGGATCTTCTTCCAAGCCAATGAGCAGAAGGTTGGCTTTTTGGCCACCTAGAAGTTTGTCCTTTTTAAGAAGGTTGAGTGGATCCACTTGCACCACAATAACTCCTTGTCCGAAAACAAAAGCCAGATATGCTTGAGCATGGCAGCCTTGTTACACTCTCGAAGCCTTCGGATACCAAGGCCACCCTCCTCCTTTAAGAGGTAGACATCCTCCCAGGACACCTTCGCACTCCCCCTACCCAACTCCAGGCCTTTCTAAAGAAACTGTCTGAGGATTTGTTCAATTTGATCCAACATAGCTATAGGTAAAATGAAGACACTAGCCTAATAGGCTTGGATGACACTAGACTAATAGGCTTGGATGGCGTGAAATGACTGACTTGATCAGCTACAAACGGTCGGCAAAGGACAGAAAGCGATGGGTCCAAGATTGTAACCTCGCTGTAATGCGGTTGACTAGAACTCAACAATCCGCCTTGCTGATCTTGGATGTGATGATGGGAACCCCCAAGTAACGAACCGGCAAGTTCCCTTCATGGAAGCCAAGGGCAAGAAGAATTTCAATTCTTAAAGACGGCAAACCCCCTGCAAGGAAAATCTCACTCTTGTTTGTGTTTGGGTACAAACCACTCCACTCTGAGAAGATTTGGAGACCATCCTTGAGGAGCTCCACTGAAGGCAGATTGGCTTTGTAGAATAGGAAGACGTCATCCGCAAAGAATAAGTGTGATAGGTTTATTGCTCTGCATCTCCAGAAGAATTTGAAATCCGGCATCGAAGAGCGAATACATAAGATACCGGACAACACCTCCATGACCAGAGAAACAAATATGGAGATATGGGATCCCCCTGTCGAAGTCCTCGACCAATTGCAAAGAAACCATGTAATTCCCCATTCAAGGAAATGGAAAATTTGGGAGTGCGTACACAAGTCATGATGAGCCGAGTCATATGGTTGGGGAACCCAAAAGCCAAAAGAACAATCTCAAGGAAATCCTAGTTGACAGTGTCGTAGGCTTTCCTGAAATCCACTTTGACTGTACATTTAGGTGAATAAGGATCGAGGTGGAAACCAGAGAAGAGTTCCTAAGCTAGGAGAATATTATCCTTGATTTGCCAGCCTTTTACAAACGCACTTTGAAAAGGGCCAACAACATCCTGAAGAACTACTGCAACCCGATTGGCCAAAACTTTGGTAATACATTTGTCGATAGTATTACAACAGGCGATGGGTCTGAAGTCATCCACAGTTGTCGCATTAGGGCCTTTTGGTACTAAAACCAAGATGGTGTTGTTAATCTCCCTTAGGAGCCTACCCGTGATGAAGAAGTCCTTGACCGCAGTCGTGACCAACTATTCAACCGTCCCCCAATTATGCTTAAAGAATTCAACCGTATATCCATCAGGTCTAGGGGCTTTACCCCTAGCTAAGGAAAAAAGAGTGTCCCAAATTTCTAAATCGGAGACAGGTCGAGCAAGAAAGCTAACCTGGTCGACACTCAGGGGGAACCGGATAACCTCCCGAATCTCTCGGACCGAGGGTCTTCCATGTACTACCCGCAGCTACAAGAGGTCTTGGAAATAGCTGACAAAGCACTGCTCAACTAGCTGTGGATTAGTGACTTGAATACCCGCCGCATCCATAACAAAAAGGACTCTGTTTCTCAACTGTCTTTTGTTAATATAATGATGGAAGAATTTAGTGTTATGGTCTTCCTCTTTCAACCACTTGATTCTAGACTTCTGCCTGAAAAAAAATTCTTCCTTAGACCGCAAGTCCAGGAAGGTTCGACGCTAACATTTCTCCAACTTTGCAAGATCAATAGAAGTTAGGTCTTGTTGGAGGCCTAGCGGTGTGGTCCTTAGAGCCACATTTGCTTCCGAAGTCCTAATGGAAATGATGGAGAAAGACTCTCTATTGAGGAGCTTGAGACGAGCTTTAAGAGACTTTAACTTGCACACTGGTCTGAACATGGACACACCATCACCTGATTCCTCCCAAACTTGGTTAACAATCGAATTGAAATCCGGATGCTCCATCCAATAATCAAAGAACTTAAAAGGTTTCCTTTGAGGCACCGGGTTTAAAACTTTGACTACCATAGGGGAATGATCAGAGATACCGGGTGCAAGGAAGGAACCCTCCAAATAAGAAGAATCCTGGCTCCATTTGGAATTGACAAGGATCCTATCAATATTTCTTGACTTCCGTGAAGCACTAGAAGAAGTAGTCCAGGTAAATCAGAAGCCAACGTACCTCAGGTTGTCTAGCTCAGCTTGAAGTAAGCACTGTTTAAACTCATTAAAGTACGAGATCCAAACGTCTATGCCCCTCAGTCTATCAGACAGTCTTTAATAGCGTTAAAGTCACCCGCTACAAGCCAATGCGAGTCCTGCAAAACTGCACTTTGAGAATAAGATCCTCCCACAGCGGTTTGCGGGCCGGGAAGGTGTGTTCAACATAGACCATTGAGATACAACAGTCCACACCTGAAGTCAAGATCTTTAGATTCCCATGAATCACCTGGGCTTGGACTGATGACACTTCAAAGCTAACAACCGCAGGGTCCCAGCCAATCCAAATCCTACCTCTGGGAGCGCAAATATAGTTTGCTAGTCAGCACCAATCCCTCATTAAACTCGTAGAGATGGAGGAGAAAAAAGCTTCCGGGACTTTCATCTCCAGGAGACCAACCAAGCCCAGCCCGTTTAAGGAAACCAGGTTACGGACCTTTACTTGCCTAATTGAGTCAACAAGACCCCTAATGTTCCAAAAACCTATGTACATATAATATATACAATAAAGTAAGAAGTTGGAGGTTTGGCTTACCTTCGCTTGGTAAGATTCTGTCACGTAGCCGGCGAAGCAGTCGGGGTTGTAGCAAGAGGCGGGTTGGGGCAAGGGTTAGCAGCTTATCTTGTATCGACTCTTCTACCAGCAGGAGAAGCCTTTGGAGACGGGCAATGAGAGAGCAGGTCCTCGTCCGAGCTGCTAATTATGCCAGTCGAGACATTCGATTTAGCGCCAAGATTGAGTGGAGACAGGGCAAGGCTTCAAAGGAATACTAAGTCCTCTCAAAGGCTTGTGAGAGGAGGTGGAGGGTAGGACCTTCTCGGAGGCGGGCTCCTTTAGCTTAAGGTTTTAGCCCTCATTGCTGGAACCAACCGGGCGGGCAGGGGGAACTTCTTTCGACAAGAGGGGCTTCTTCTTCTTCTCTTTAACCTGCTTCCACACTTGTTCAGGCTCTTCAGGGGCTTCCATCATTGTCGGAGCAGGGACGGGGATCTGGATAGGCACCAAAGGAGTGGAGATGGCTTGGACTTGCTGCATAGTGCTGTTTGAACTAATATTGGCTGGGGAATTCACACATTTGTGCCTAAAAGTGCCGCACTTAGCGCATTCCACCGGCCTCCATTCGTACTCAATAACAACCGAGTGCGACACTCCATCCAAGACCACATCTACCGAAGTACACTTTGGCTGCCCTGCATAGATCTCCACGCACACCCTAGCAAATGAAATCATTTTCATTTGCTCTGTTCGCTCATCAACATAGAGGGGCTTTTCCACAGCACTTGCAATGGCACTTATGGAAGGTGTCGACCAAAGATCAAAGGGAAGGTTCTTCAATCTAATCCACATCGGAACCAAGGATTGCTTGTCTTTCTTTTAACTCCATGAGTGGCCGCCATTGTTGTAAAATGAGGGGCACCCTTGCAATCATTAGGGGGCGTTCTTCAAGGATATTTCTCCGGAAAAGAGGGTCCGGGATATGAAAGAAGAAGAATCCCTAATTATCAGCCATTTCTTCCACAAGTTTCGGGCCCCAAACATGCTTCAAGGATTGCTCCATGAGCTTGAAGGGAAACTTCTTCCCTACATAATACCCAATGAGGCACTCGTGCCACTTGGGATCCGTTGCCTCCAGCACATCCACAGACAAATTAACCACCGGTTTATTGTTTACAAAGGAAGGGGGACATAGGATAGTTCATATCCTCTTACAGCAAGTTGCGCAACATTAGCCCAAGAGCGAGCAAGAGGGGGCTTTGAACTTCTTGGATGCTGCTAAGAGCCTACGGTCGTTTGGAAGAAGAGCGCACACGGTTGCAGCCTCGGGAGTGGGCCACTCAGGCTGGATTCTTAAGAGGCATTTGCTGGTTTTCCACCAACGAAGCAAGGGCCACTTCGGAAGAGCTAGCCTGACCTGGGTGCACAAAGGGCTGTACAACGGGGATATAGGGGTTGGGGCTACACCCTTTAAGTCTACCAGCTCCAAGCTAGGCCTCACTTATAGGGCCACCTACATCAGTAGCGGAAGTAGCCATAAATGTAGTAAACGACTTTCACACAGTCCTAAACACAGCCCTCAAGCCCGCCACAAAACACCATAGCAAGTTTGAGTGACATACCACGGGAAACTGTAGGAACAGGCTGGAGGCTTAGAGCGAACCGGATCCGGACTTGCAGCCCAACACAAGAGAAATGGCTCGGTGGGAAGGAGGAGGGAGGTCAATTGAACCTACCCTCCAAGTCTTGGCCCAAACGAGTGGTTGAATCCTCCAGGAGGGGCAGTGCACCAGACAGGATAAATAAGACCAAAATCGCACCTTGTAGAGAGGATAGTGAACAGTATAGCGACAATGTACAAATGGCCAAAAGCCCCCTTCTAGGTTGTATTGTTAGCCTCAAACATCAATCAATTACCTAAAAACCGTAGATTGTTCTAGTTGATTGTCCTAATCAAAGAGTTATGAGTCTTCAAGAAATTGAGATGATCAACATGGGCCTTCAAGAAGCTGTGCAAGATGCCAACCAAATTGACTCCAAATCTCAAGAGAAAGATGAAATTGTCGAGCAACTGAACGAATGAGAACTCATTATCAAACAAGCCTTGCACTCTACAATTAATCCAAGGTCAAGTGAGCAAATGGAGAATATTTTTCAAACCCATTGCACCATTAATGGTAGGGTGTAACTTGATCATTGATGATAGAAGTTGCACCAACTTGGCATTGACTTGAATCTTTCCACTTCCAAGCACTTCCAAATGTATAAGCTACAATGGTTAAAACAAAGGGAACGGTCTATTGGTAACTAAACAAAGGTTGATTTCAATTTGATTTGGGAACTACTAGAATAAGGTTTTGTATCATATCATTCCCATGGATACATGTCACTTATTATTGGGAAGGCCTTGGCAATTTGATAGGAAAGTTGTCCATGATGGATAGAAAAACACTTACTCTTCAAGAAGAGTAGAAACTCATCACCCTTGCACCTTCAAACCCATTCATGGTCCACAAAATTCAACCTAGGGAAAGAACTAGCAAAGAAAATTTGTTCTTAAATGAAGCATGGGTGGAAAGAGCCATTAGCAAATAGAAGAATATTTTCACTTTACTTATAGTTGAAAATTGAAAAAGCGAGATAGAAAAACACCTACTCCTTCTAGAAAGAGTAGAAACTCATCACCCTTGCACCTTTAAACCCATTCATGGTCCCAAAAAATTTAACCTAGGGAGGAAACTGGTAAAGAAAATTTGTTCTTAAATGAAACATGGGTGGAGAGAGCTAGTAGCATATAGAAGAATATTTTTACCTTACTTATGGTTGAAAATTGAAAAAGTGAGATAGAGAGGCCTCTACACCCCAAAATGAAATCCTTGATTAATGAGTTCAAAGATGTTCTTTCGGTGGAATCACCACATGGATTATCTCCTATAAGAGATAATGAGCATCAAATTGATTTGCTCCCGGTGCTTCTCTACCCAACAAAGCTACTTATTAGTACAATCTAGAGGAAACAAATGAGTTGCAATGACAAATCAATTTCAAGAGGATACGTATACGAACGCATGAGTCCTTGTTTTGTTCCCGCCCTACTTATGTCGAAAAAGAATGGTTCATACAGAATGTGTGTTGATACTCAAGCATCAACAACACCACAATCAAGTTTAGGTACCACCTATAGCTAGACTTGATGACATGCTCAATGAGTTCCATAGATCAAGAGTGCTTTCAAAGATCAATCTAAGGACTGTCTACCATCAAATCCGCATGAAGGAAGGTGATGAATGGAAGCAACCTCTAAGACAAAAAGAGGCCTTTATGGGTGGCTTGTTATGCCATTCAGGTTCTATTAATTAGTCGTCAAGCTCCACTCTTGTCTAACCAATCAATCCAACCCGCTTGTTATTCATGCAAAGTAAAGCCAATCTCTGCTGCAATTTAATTATGTGCGTTCAAAGATGAAGTTGCTGATTATGTGTATAGGTTATTGATTCATTGAATATGTTATCGATTTTGTGGGCGTCAATGGATTACCTCATTGCCGATTTATAGGTTTCATTGTCGATTTTAACGCTATTATTCAATTACCTAATAACCATAAGTTGTTATGGTCGATTTATATGGCCATTTGATGACCTTCTATGATGATTTTCGGCTTTCAAGACAGGTGCACGAAATTTAGAAATCTTATCAAGTTTCAATGTATTCAATAATTAGTTGTATGCATTTAAGTCTTTTAAATCTTAGCTTTTGATGAGTCTTTATTGTGATGTTACTTTCAAAAGTTATAATTAGGTGAATTGCCAAAGAGTCTATTTGATTTTTGGGAATTTGAAGCCTCATCTTTTTTGTTTAGCAATATCTATACAAATTGAGGTGTAATATCATTTTAAAGGAGACAAAACGTGAGTATATGAATATATGAGATTTTCCTTTGTATGAGTGAATATCCCGATCTTTTAAGGTGGGTGGTTCATCTTTTAAGTCTTGATGGTGAACTTTGTCAATCCCGATCTTAATCCTTGACTGATGGCATGTCCTTTAGACCTAGGTGTGATCGTGCTCTATCATGCATCTATATTTATCTATCGACTTTTATCCCCCACACACTTTAATCTATCCATGCTTCCTTTGACATCACTCAAGATATCACTCGTCTGCCCTCACAATCGCATCACCTGCCTAGCCTAAACATAGCAAAATAGAGCGAGATGAGGTCGAGAATATTCAAGGAAGATTTGATGATTCTAAGAAGCTACATTATTTGTACGAGCATTGTTAAGGATAGGGCTGTGAGGATGAAGCACTACCATCAAGAAAAGTCACTGACAAAATACCCAAAATCAAAGAAAAATGCCAAAACGGGAGTCTCTAGGGTCCTTGCCAACAGTGATTTAGGGGAAACTAAGAGTTCTAGGGTCATTGCTGAGACGTGGGACGAGCGTCTGGACCTCTAGAATGGTGAACAAATGTTTTAAGGAGATAACCGAGCTCTTGAAAAGTGAAAACTGTTAGAATAATTAAATATTAAATCATGTATTCATCTAATCGTGTAAGCTTTTTAAATAGTCGGTAGTGATCCCACAAAATGAAACCAAGCCTCTCTACCAAGCTCATTAGAGCCGACGCCAGCGATTGCCGATGGTCGAGCGAGGATCAGCAATGGCTGACATTATTTTGGAAGGTCGGTTGGCTTGTGTGGGCTAATGGTGGTCGTGATCATGGTTTAGAGAGAGGACTCGACCATCCATGTCCTATATTCTAGCCTAGGAGCTTATTTACTCTGTTTTTCTTTCTCAATTGTCACCGTGCCCTTTAAAGCATAACAAAGAAAATAGCTTTAGTGGTAAGAATCCTATGTAGATTGAGGATTGACAGTAGCTAGTAGAGGCCAACGAAGAAAAAAGGCTTCTTGGCCACGAGATGATAGCCGACCTCGCAATTGTATTGCTTGTTGAGATTGAGCATGACGTGATGGCGGATTTAAGGAAGGCAAGATTGGGCATTGAATAGAGGTGTAATGAGGGCCGTCAGGAGGAAGAAGAGGAAGATGATTGTATCGTCACTTGCAATTTTCATGGAGGAAAGTATAAAATAATTTGTCTCCTTTTCCGCATGGACATTTAAAAAATAATAATCCAAATAGGCATTAACATTCAAGTCAAAAAAGCAAAGTAATATTTTTGGCCGGAATTTGCACTGAAGGCACTTAACTGATCTTTTTTTCCCTCTAATTTGTCACTTAAGTAAACTAGTGAAAACTTTTGACACCAAAGTGAGTGCCTTACGAAACCTTTGACATTTCTAATATTCATACGCCACAAATTTTTTTTTTTGGTAAAGCTTATGCCACAATTCATAGTAAGAGTTTGTGAATTTACTATGCCCATAATCTTTTAAACATAAAATAAGCGATTGGTTTAATTCAATCATTCTTAAGGGTTTTAAAGCCGTTGGACTAATATTGTATATTAAAATTCCTCTTTTCATGATCATTCAACACCCATTTTGAAAGTGGCATAATAGTCCAAAAAGACCTAAGTTTATTGTATGACGACCAATTTAGTCATAAACCATTTAATTGTTCAAATTTAGTCCAATTCTTTTTATGACTTGCCAATTTAGTCCAAAACTGTTCAATTATGTCTATTTAGTCCTAAATATTTTAATTATTTGTGTAAGTGCTAGTATGAACACCTAGAGGGGGGTTGAATAGGTGTAAAAGGATTTTTTCGCAAAGAACAATGAAAATATTTTACTTTTGAAACTGAGTCTGAAGAACAATAGACTTTGAGCGACTTCATACTTTAGTAGTAAAATAAAACTACGAACAAAATAAAGAAGTTCAGGGAAGAGAATATGAACACATAATTTATAGTGGTTCAGCTTAGATCAAGCTTATGTTCACTCTCCCATGCTAACAGTCTTCTGGCTAGATTCCACTATGAATCAAAAGAGAATTTACAGTCTTGCGATCTCAACTTCACAGTAAGAGTATCTACTGCTCTCTCACGAAGTCACACTATAAGTCTCTGTCTTTTGAACACAGTTTAGAGTACAATATGTGGAATAACAAGAAATTAGGAAGTTTCAGGCTTTGGAATTTCTCTTTCATGCACTCTTTCAAACAACTGGAGAGTCCTCCTTAAATACTCATTCATGATTCTCGACCATTGGCACTTTCCAAAAGAATTATTCCAATCAACCCGTTAGACATAATCAATCAAGAAGATCTTGAGCCGTTTGAAGATTGTGATGAAAGCCCGTCAATCTTGTTTGCCCATACAATCAGGATCTTGGTTTCCATAAGTAGATTCTTTCCAAAATTACTTGCCCTCCAAAAAGATTTGATACATCCAAATTGATTCTAATAAAGATACTCAATCTCTTAGATGTGATTTCCAACCAGAAGTCCATATATAATCCATACGAACCGAATCCTTGAAGAAAGAAAGATAATCCCTTATCTGGAAAAGTCTTCATCCTTCACTTTTGTTTAGTCTGGAATTTGTCAGTGTAGGCAGACTTTGACACAAAGTTTGGGAGTCTTCAGACTTTGACATAGAGTCTGGGAGTCTTCAGACTTTGACACAAAATTCTGGTATTCTTCATAATAGACTTTGGATAAGTTTTGTCAGCTTCAAAACCTCAAAAGAGTTTTCTCCAACAATCTCCCCATTTTTTTATGGTGACAAAACTTCCATGTAGATTTAAAGATTTATAACCTGCAAAACAACTCTTAGCAGTACATGATATCTTATAAAAAATAGTTAGTTAAGGATCTGGATAGCATCGATTCTGCAACCACAGCAAACATGTTAATCTTGAAAAAATTAGACACACATCAAGATTTAAACCATCCACATCCATAAACATCACCACAAAAGAATATCACCACCATAAAAGTTGCTGCAAGAGTATAAGTATTCAAAACAAACTCAAATCAAAAGATAAGTTTAAATCTGCACATTCTCCCCCTTTTTGTCAATAGCAAAAAGTAAAGAAATTCAAAATAGATAGAGAAGAAAGAAATGGAATCAAGATTGTCTTGGAATTCGAACGAGCTGGAAATCCCCCATTGACTGCACTGCCTCTTCAACCTTCTGGCACTGGAGATGAACATTCTCTACCTGTGTTTGAACAGTCTTGATAATCTGTAGAGTCTGATCATGCTTGGCCACAATATCAAAGTTTGTACTTGAGTATCTAAGGACTATACCTTTTCAGTGTGAAAGTCAGAGGAGGATCGCAATGTAGTATGTAGTTTTTGAATTTCAATCTCCATAGTATATTGCTAAGCCTTTACTTCCAAAAGAAGTTCCATCATCTTTGAATAATCAACATTTTGTGTAGTCTACGCACTGGCTTCAGCGAATGGAGTTTGTGGAGAGTTCAGAAATGAGGGATCATCAACTTGTCTAGTCCCACGACTCGGTGTGGATTCTGTAATGTCAGCTTCTGGGTGTGCAGGAGATTTACCATCACTCGCAAAAATAGGAGAAGAAGTCCCTGTTTTCTCAACAGCTCCCCCTGTCTCTATGCCTATAGGTGGAGAAATGATTTATTCTTTTTGAGTCTTCTTGTTTGTTTCTTGTTTGTAGGACGAGAGTGATGTGTTTTCTCTATACGTACTCCAATTGGACCACTCCAAGTTGCTTCAGAATCTTCAGATAAAGATATGGCAATGGTCGCCTCATAAGATTCATCCTCATGACCTCTTCCTTCTTCATCTCTTCCTTCTTCTTCTTGCTCTGGTTCTGCTTCTTCTTCTTGCTTTGCTTCTTCTCTGACTCTGTCAATGGGTTTCTCAGAACCAACAAGACCTCGTAGATTCTTCAAGGCAATGGCAGAAATAGTGAGATCATCATCATCATCCTCTTCGTCCTGCAGGATGAGAGATCTTCTCTTCTTTATAGGTTCTTTCATAATCTCCTTGCCTTTTCTCTTCCTTGCAGCATAATCTACTTTGGTTTTGCTGGAGGACTCCTTCTTCATGCGCTCAATAACCTTGTTAAGATCTTTCAGCCTCATCTTTGAAATCATTTTTAGTCCTATAACCATAGGAGCAACTGTTCGGGAGCAGAGAGAGGTGGGAAACACTATATGAAAATGTCTAAACAGCTTTGTTTTTTTTTTTTTTTGGTCAGTCCTACGCTAATCCTACTCTAAACAGCTTTGTAACCAGGGCAGAGTAGGGTAACTGTACTTTACCCTTCATAATTGTCTCATGCATGTGCATCAGGATAGTATGAGGGAGTGAAAAACTCATCCTATTGCATATAGCAAACATGAGCCGTGCTTCGAACCGGGAAACATCAATCTTGGATGCAACCTTTGGTCTGATGCAGTTAATGATCACTTTGTGCAACAAAACGTTTGAAGCTAATAGTCTAGAATAAGTGATGCCTCCTTCCAGCACTTTGTCATTGACAAGAAATCTCATTACTTGACCAAACGAGACATTTATTGGTTGGAAACCACTCCTTTCCACCCCCAATAATATCTACCAATGTGTCTACATCCACCACATAGGCTTTGTCATACACAGTAAATGTGATATGATTTTGATCAAGGAAAGAAAGGTTCGAATAGAAATAAGCAGTCAACTCTGGATAAGCAATAATTGTCTCATAACAAAGATTCTCCAATTGAAGAAAGGCTAGCTTCACCCTCAAGTTAACTCTGATCGAGTCCAGGAAGTCAAAATCAATAGTATGAGAGTTCATCACCCCTCTCTTCAACATCTGTGAATAAACCTTTTTGTGTTCTTTAGAATGAAACAATCTCATTCTTTCTCTAGGAACGTATGCAACAACACCCATTCTTGGTTGAAAATTAGAATAAAATTTCTCATCATCATCCTTGTTCTCAGGATGACTAGAACCGAACCTAGGGTCTGCAGGAAAATGCAGAAAGGCATTGTCTACCGATCCTTTAGGTGCTATACCTAACTCTCCATCCTCCTTAAGAACAAAGTCTCGTTCTTATAACATTTCTCTCTTAAAAACTCATCAATAAAAGACATGGGAGTACCGCATTGCTTTAAATGAGTGTAAAGCTTATAGTGAACTTGGGGTCTCAAGGCTCTGACAGGTTCTGCGTCTTCTACAACTTCCTCATCCAGAGGTTAGCGCGGAACATCCTGAGTAAAGTGCTGTTGAGAATGTTATGGAGAGTTGCGCTTAGAGTCATCCTCAGTAAGATCGAAATGTGTCTGCCCTTCTGGCATGCTTCTCAGTCCTTGGTTAGCAATCCGAGAAGATTTCCTTTGGTAAGACATTCTTGCACGCTTGGAGGATTTCACAGATTGATTCGAGTGAAAAAGATGGAAACTTGCATAACAATCTTGAGAGTAAAAACGAGAGAGTAGAAAGTCTGTATTTTAGAGTTTGGAAAAAGTGCTCGAAAGAAATACAAGAGGATATATATATGAAAGGTCACAAATAAAAGAGATAATCGAACCGTCACAAGCAAAAAATAAAACTGCCTTTTTTGAAATAAACTGAAAATAAAAACTGCGAAAAATTCAAAATTCGAAAAAGATAACTTCCAAAAATAAAATAGACAAGCAATAATTCGAATACAAACGTTACCTGTTCGGAATTTTCACATTGAAAATAAAAATACCTAGATCGAAGAGATATTCTCTTACTGAAGTATCGTCTGGAAATTCTGAGTTTGGCCGACTTTAGACTTTACTCCAGAATAGAAATAAAATTCAACTTGGTGCAAATAGACTCAAATAGATTTTTCTCCAGAGGCTTCATGAAGATGTCTGCTAGCTGATTCTTTGAATCAATGAACTGAATCATAATCTTCCCATTTTGGACGTGATCTCTTATAAAGTAATGTCGAATCTCTATATGCTTCACCCTTGAATGAAGAATTAGGTTTTTGGTGAGATTAATAGTACTGGTATTGTCACATTTGATCTTAGTACAAGATTCTTCTATCCCAAAATCTCTCAGTTGTTGTCTTATCCATAGAATTTGGGAGCAACAACTCCCAAGAGCAACATACTCTGCTTCTGCAGTTGAAAGAGTCATAGTACTTTGCTTCCTTGAGAACCAATATACCAACATATTTCCCAGCAGTTGACAAGTGCCAGGTGTGCTCTTTCTATCGACTTTACAACCTACTAAATCAGCATCTGAATATTCAAGAAGAGTAAAGTCTCATTTTTTTGGATACCACAGACCCAGCTTTGGACAAGTCGCAATATATTTAATAATGCATTTTACAGCACTTAGATGAGATTCTCTTGGGTCAGCCTGAAATCTAGCACACATGCACGCACTGAATATAATACCATGTCTAAGGGTAGTAAGGTAAAGAAGTGAACCGATTATGCTTTTGTATAGCTTCTGATCTACTTTATTCCCTTCTTCATCCTTATCTAGTTTCAAAGAACTTGACATTGAAGTCTCTGTTTTCTTGCAGTTCTCTAAACCAAATTTCTTGATGAGATCTTTGGCATATTTTTTCTTGGTGAATGAATATACCTTTCTTCGATTGTCTAACTTGCAATCCTAGAAAGAAAGTTAACTCACCCATCATGCTCATCTTGAATTCATCTTGCATAGATCTTAAAAATTTCTTGCAAAGATTTTCGTCAGGGGAACCAAAAATAATATAATCTACATAAATTTGTACCAATAGAAAGTCTTTTCCTTCTTTTTTTATAAACAAAGTTGTATCAACCTTTCCTTTTTCAAAACCATTATGAGTTAGAAACTTACTCAACCTCTCATACTAGGCTTGAGGGGCTTGCTTCAATCAATACAAGGCATTTTTCAATCTATAGACTGAGTCTGGTTTTCTTGGATTTTCAAATCCTGGTGGTTGTTCCACATAGACTTCTTCTTATATAAATCCATTTAGGAATATGCATTTTTTACATCCATTTGTAATAACCTAAAATTTTTATAACAAGTGAAAGCAAGTAATAATTTAATTGCTTCTAACCTCGCTAGTGGTGCGTAGGGTCTCGTTATATTCTATCCATTCTTCCTGTGTTTATCCTTTTGCCACGAGTCTTGTTTTGTTTCTGACCACGTTACCATTCTCATTCATGTTGTTCTTGAAAACCCGTTTCGTTCCAATAATGGATTTGCCTTTGGGTTTTGGAATCAGCTCCCATACATCGTTGATGCTGAATTGTCTGAGTTCTTCCTGCATAGCCTCTATCCAACTTTCATTAGACAAGGCTTCATCTATACCTTTTGGTTCTATTTCAGAAACATGTGCTAGAGCACTGGACTCTTCTCTTGCTTTGGATCTTATGCGAACTCCTTCATCAATGTTGCCAATGATGAGTTCTTTGGGATGACTTGACTTGTGCTTCTAGTTGCTGCTTGGTTTGAAAATTGATTGATCCTCTGTAGTTGTTTAATCTTCTCGTTCTGCTTGTTGCTGATCTCCAGAAGTCTTAACCTCTTCGGAGAAATAAACTTTGTAAAGTCTAGAACAGGTGCAGACTCTTCAAGTTGAGTTTGGTCTAGTAGATTCTCCAGATAATCTTGAAACTTGGTGTTCATAGATTCTTCCATGGATTGAGTCTCCTTGTTAAAGACTCTATTGCTTGAAGTCGAATAGCCAAGGAAGATTCCTTCATTTGATTTTGCTTCGAACTTTCCAGATCGATTATTTGCATTTTTCAGAATAAAACATTTGCAGCCAAAGACAAGAAAGTATAAAACATGTGGCTTCTTTCCTTTATACACTTCATAAGGAATTTTCTCTAGAATAGGCCTAAAAATACTCTGTTGATAATATAGCAAGCTATTGAAATTGCTTCTGCCCAAAAATGAGAGGATATTTTGCTCTCTATTAAGAGAGTTCTTGCCATCTCTTGTAAAGATATGTTCTTCCTTTCCACAATCCCATTTTGTTCTGAAGTGAATGGAAAAGATAAAATATGCTGAAAACTAGATTCATCACAGAACTTAGCAAAATCCCGATTCTCAAACTCACCTCCATGGTCAGTTCGTATACTTGAAATAGCATAACCCTTTTCATTCTGAACCTTCTTGGCAAACTTGGAGAAATAGGAGAAGGCTTCAGATTTACTTACTAAAAAGTAGACCCAAGTGAAGCGAGAGTAATCATCCACGATTACTAGACAATATTTCTTTCCATCAATACTTTGAGTTCTAGTTGGACCAAAAAGGTCCATATGGAGAGCTTGATTGGTAGAGACTTGATTCATAGGTTTAAAGGAACTTCTAACCTATTTTCCCAGAACATAGGGAGTACACAACTCATTCTTTTGGTAAGCCAGGTTTGGAAGTCCTCGAACAAGCTTCTTAGAAGAAATCTTGGCAATTTGCTCCAAATTAACATGACCAAGCTTCCGATGCTAGAGACTTGCTTCATCTTGAATGGAAATGAGACACTGAGAACTTTCTGGTTTTACATCTATAAGGTAAATATTGCCATGTCTTCGTCTAGTGAAAGATTGAGAGAAGTCTTTACTCGTTCCAGAACAAATGCCTTCTTGGAAGTTTATTCTGAAACCAGTGTTGCAAAGCTGACTTATGCTCAGCAAATTGTAGTTCAATCCTTCCACCAAGGAAACATTGTTGATAGTAAGGCTTCCAATCTTCACAGTTCCACATCCTACAATCTTTCCTTTGTTGTTTCCTCCAAAAGATACTTTTCCTCCATTCAGTCTCACAAGCTTTATAAAGCAGCTTGAGTCTCCAGTCATATGTCTCGAACAACCACTATCAAAATACCTTTTAATCTTCCTTTTGATAGTGACTTGCGATCAAAAGAGAAATTTAAAATTTCTTTAGTACCCATATTTTCTTGGGTCCAGGAAAGTTAGTATTAAAAACAGTCTTAGCTCAGTCCTTCTTAACTGGTCTCCAAACCTTGGGACATTCTTTCTTAAAATGTTCTAAACTATTACACTTTGAACATCTGAGTGCACTTCGACCAATAGGTTTTACAAAAACTTTTTGAAAATGATTTTTGTAAAATGCCTTTGCAGGTCTTTGTTTAATTCTTTCTTTTACTTTGGGAAAATCGATTAAAGGAACAATTTCTAAAGTCATACCCAAACCAAATTTGTTAAAGTAAGGTATTTGAACTGAAAGAATTTTCTCCAGTTTTTCGGATCCTTTTGAAAATCTTTTTGTTATATTTGAGATATCACTTTTCAAAAAAGTATTTTCCTTTGAAAGAGAATAAGAATTTTCTTTCAAATTATCAAAACTTGTTTTCAGACTTTCAAATTTTTATTTTCCAAGAAACTTCCCGTTGCTTGAGCTTGAAATTCTCCATTTTTAGTTGAGAAATCCTTTTAAGAGAGGATTTGAGACTGAGACAAAGTTCATTTATATATTTAGAGACTTTGATAGGAATTTTTAAATCACTAACCTCAATTTCTTTGTCTGAGTCTGAATAAGAATTTGTTTCTGATTCTAAGTCTGAGTCGGAATGAGCCATTAGACATATATTGGCATATTCTTCTTCACTTTCCTCACACCCGGTGTCACTCCAAGTTTCAGTTTTGAGTGCCTTTTTGTACTTCTTAGTTTTTCCTTTCTTCTTCTTCAACAGAGGACAGTTAGGTATGATATGCCAATTTTTCTTGCATTTGAAACATATCACATCTTTGCTGGTTTCATTGTCCTCAGTTGGTCTCTTCTAGATATTTTGTGTGCTATGTTTCTTCCAGTTGAATCTTCTTCCCTTTCTATTTAGCTTTATGAATTTTTTGATCATGAGTGCCAGCTCTTCGTTGTCCATATCATCATTTGAGTTTGTATCATCAGAATCAACGTTAGATTTTAAAGCAATGGATTTCTTACCTTTAGGATCTTCTTCATCATTTATTTGTTCCACTTCGTATGACTGAAGTGTGCCTATCAGTTCATCAACTGATAGAGGCATGATCCTTTGGGTTTCTCTAATTGAAGTCTTCACATGATTCCAGTCTTTCGAAAGCCCACATAATAGCTTATTGACTTTCATTGGTCCTGAGATTGGTTGACTTTGATAAGCCAGTCCATTTACAATTTTTATAAATCGATTGAACATATCAGTAATAAATTCTCCAGGCTTCATTCTGAAGGCTTTATATTGTCTGAGCAAAATGTTTATTTTGGTTTCCTTCATGCGGTCAATTCCTTCATAGGTAACATGCAATCTGTCCCAAACTTCTTTTGCTGTTTCACAAGAAGAAATTCGGTTATACTCAGTAGGAGATAAAGCACGGTATAAAGAGTAGATTGCTTTCGCATCAAGAACTTGTCTCTTGGTAAATTCAGTGCGTGTTGCTTTGTCAGCATCAATGACTTCTTTTCCTCGGTCTGAAGCTAATGCAGCTTTAGGGTTGATCCCTTTTTCTACGACATCCCACTCCAGAGGATCTCTAGATCTGAGAAATGCCTTCATCTTGTTCTTCTAGACATTGTACTTATTTATACCGAAGTAAGGAGGTCTGGTGTTGCTTTGACCTTCAATCAAACCTGGAGCCAAAATACTAGCCATAGAGGATTTTTTGCTTAGAAGTAAAACACTTCAAAAATTAAGCACACATGCTCTAATACCAATTGTAAGTGCTAGTATGAACACATAGAGGGTGGTGAATATGTGTAAAAACAATTTTTCGCAAGGAACAATGAAAATATTTTACTTTTGAAACTGAGTTTGAAGAACAACAGACTTTGAGCGAGTTTAGACTTTAGCAGTTAAATAGAACTACGAACAAAATAAAGAAGTTTAGGGAAGAGAATATGAACACAAAATTTATAGTGGTTCGACTTAGATCAAGCCTACATTCACTCTCCCACGCTAACAGCCTTCTAGTTGAATTCCACTATGAATCAAAAGAGAATTTACAATCTTGCGATCTCAACTTCACTATAAGAGTATCTACCGCTCTCTCACGAAGTCACACTATAAGTCTCTTTCTTTTGAACACAGTTTAGAGCATAGTATGTGGAATAACAAGAAATTAGGAAGTTTCAGACTTTGGAATTTCTCTTTCACACACTCTTTCGAACAACTGGAGAGTCCTCTTTAAATACTCCTTCATGCCTTCTCGACCGTTGGCACTTTCCAAAGGAATTCTTCCAATCAACTCATTAGACATAATCAATCAAGAAGATCTCGAGCCATTTGAAAATTGTGATGAAAGCTCGTCAATCCTGTACGCCCATAAAATCAGGATTTTGGTTTCCATAGGTAGATTCTTTCCAAAATTACTTGCCCTCCAATAAGATTTGATGCATCCAAATTGATTCTAATAAAGATACTCAATCTCGTAGATATGATTTCCAACCAAAAAGTCCATATATAATCCATACGAACCGAATCCTTGAAGAAAGAAAGATAATCCCTTATCTGGAAAAGTCTTCATCCTTCACTTTCGTTCAGTTTGGAATTTGTCAGTGTGGGCAGACTTTGACACAAAATCTGGGAGTCTTCAGACTTTGACATAGAGTCTGGGAGTCTTCAGACTTTGACACAAAATTCTAGTATTCTTCATAATAGACTTTGGATAAGTTTTGTCAGCTTCAAAACCTCAAATGAGTTTTCTCCAACAATTTGTTAATGAGTGTTAAACTTTTTTGCAATTTGCCAATTTTGTCATTTTGACTAATTTTGATCTAGTTAAGGCCGTCCTATGTGGCATGCCTTGTGCTAAAATGGATTATTGTTTATTTTTTTTAATTTTTTTATTTCCTTCCTTTAAAAAAAAAAAAAAAAATCTAGGTCAGTGGCCCTCGCTCGGTCTAGACAAGGGCCTGACACCCTCACCTATGGCTAGCATAGGCAAGGACGCCCTCACAACCTAGAGTTGCAAAAGAAAGAAAGAAAGAAAGAAAGAAAGAAAGAAAGAAAGAAAGAAAGAAATAAATAAAACAAAAGAAAAAAGAAAAAGAAAATATATAAAGTGTCGTCTATGTCATGTAAAACGGTCTATGCTGACTAAACTGCCATGTAAGTGATTTTTGGTTAAAATTGACCAAAGTGACTAAATTGGCAAACTCGAAAAAGCCTAATACTAAATTGACAAATTGTAAAAATGTTTAAAATTAAATTGGCACATTTAAAAATTTAATATTGAATTAGACGATGTACAATAAGTTTGGACTTTTTGGATAATTTTCCCTTAAAAAAGCAATTAAAAAGTTCCATTATTTTCCATTACTCATGTTGCTTTTTCAACGGTGTGTCATGAATTAAAAGGTTCGTCTTTTCTTTTACACATGCAATGCATTCTATTTTTCTAAACGTTTTCTCAACATATTTTCTTATTATTTCCTCAAAATTCTTAAAATTAACTAGCACATATATATATATAATAACTTTCCTAAAACTAAAATTGTCCATGATTTTATTGTATTGTCTAATATCTGTCAAAGGTTTATGCCCTTTTCCTGCCCTAACAAATTTCTTTAGTACATGGACCACGTAACTCGGGTGATAATAAGATACAACAGGATCAATGATAATTATTTTTCATTCAGTTCTGTTACAGTCAATTCTTGGATAGATAATACTTCCTAGCAATACTAGAATGGAGAGCAAGAAAGTTATGAAAAACTAAGTCTTTTTCCAGAAAATATAGCCTTAATGGCAATTTGGAAGATATTAGGCTGTGAAGGGGCAGATGATAAATGTGTCATGGTGAGTTTAGTTTGGGGTTTCTGTAATATTTGTTGTTGTTCTTCTTCTCTTTATGTAAAATTATGATGTGGCCACATTTATTGTTCACAGATCGAGAAATTATTGAAAAGAAGAAGCCACCGATGATTGGAAACATGATAGAAAATGCTACATGAACTTTTAGTGCATTTAAAACCGACGAAGTGATCATCTGTCGTGTTTGCGGGGGCCATGTGGGTCATTAGATTCCGTCCGATCGCCGGAAAATGTTCAGAGTGTTCTTCTACATCTACAACCACTATCTCCGTGCACCCTACATCATCTTCTATATCTTACACGTCAGCCCAGTCTATTTCTGCATGATTATCCCAGGGATTTTTCTCTGCGTCATCGACCGACACTTGAGGTTCCTACGGTCACGACTACAGGGCCAGGTTACACGCCTCGTGCCCTCCGGCATGATCGAGCTTGAATTTCGCCGAAACTCCAGTTACGCGTCGCGGTGATTTGATGGAGCAAGCTTTTTAAGGACATAGCCTCCCAGTTAGTTTCAATCATAGGAGGTACGCGCAGAGAAACTGTTGCTGAATTACAAGTTGCAAAAGCAAAACAAATGACTATCAGCCGACGCCCTCTCGAGGACATATCACTAATCACGGGGCGACTAGTTAATATGGCCCCACGAATCCAAGTTTCCAATAATTTAAATTTAGGACTCGTGGAGCGAGAGAAGTCGCGGACCCACCTTATTCCTCCAATGGACTATGTCACTCACATATGAAAAAGCGACACAACACAGACTCGACACCCCTTAAAAGCATAAGTTTCCACATGATTTTTATTTATTTTAAATTATGATTGACTCTATCCATCATGTCATCCATAAAATACGGCCCAAATACTTATTTCTTTGAACTACCTAGTCGGTTTGTAAGTACATGATCCTTTCTACAACATGGGTTAAAAAGCCAAAATAAAGAGATGATATGCACAAAATTCTTCAAGCCATAGATATGTCTAGATTTTCCATTACATGTTACTTTGTTTCCCGCTCACCGAATTAGCTTTGTGGCGAGATTTGCCGCTTATGCATTTCCTCCCAGAGTCCCAATAGGCCGAATAAACCGCTGAAAGGGCCCTCAGGCCCGTTTGGTGAGAACTTTCTATAACGTATACACTTGCATCATTCAACCTGGGAAGACATATGAATTGCTATCGACGTGTCCTTTTCTCGAGAAACCAATTAAGATATCGATGTCAAATATTATTATATTAGTTAATATAAATATATATACAATAAAGAAGTTATCTGAAAGTGAGAGCAATGAAATCAAAGCAGTATACCTATAATGCTGATCAGATTTATGAATGCTTAAAACTCAGAACAAAAGAAGAAACATGACAAAATGTACGAGTAGAATATATTTGTTGGTTATAAATCAAGTCGCCGATTGGACTGCTAAGGCCCAACTTAGACAGGCCCTTCATCTAATTGGTTATGTAATCCCTCAAGCCCCCACGGGACAAGTTTAGAAGCTCTTCAATCTAGTTCTAAACTTGTTAGTTAATGAAAGAGTTGATTTTCTTTCGATAAAATATAATATGTGTATGTGTATATATGTACGACATGACAATAAAAAGAAAAATGAAAGATGATTTCTTTTACTTGACAAACTAATTTTCCTCGTGGAAGACAGATGATGAATTATCAGTGCTCGACCCCTTCTTGTAGTGCCAGCTTTCCCAAAGTGCGGCTGAAGTAATTTGTGTTGTCAAATGTAAGGCTCTGTTTGGGTAAGGCTTTCCATGGGCCAAATTTTGGGTGGTTGGGAAAATTTTTAAAATGGCCTTGAAGAAAAATGAGCCTTTAAAAAACTAAAAGCCCATATTGGTGCCTTGGGCTTTCAAGTTTCTCGACATATTTATTCCTAAGATTAGTAAGTTTTTTTCTTTCCAAACTATCCTCACCAAATTTCTTTTTCCGATTTTGCCCTCATTATAATTGTTCATCTTCTTTGTAGGAGAGCGGCTAGCAACGGGCTAGCAACATCGAGCAACCCAAGCAACAATCACCTAGGGTTGCACCATCCCCTCTAGGAGCCATGTGACCCAAGTGAGGGCCACCTAATGTTGCATAACTGCCTAGGTCGTGCAACCTCAGATGATGACTACCGACACTAGATTTGGGCTGCTAGCGAATTAAGCCCTTCGCAAGCTTCGGCAAAGGGTTTGGATTTTTCGTTTTTCTTTAGTAAGAAAATTCCTTTGCAATTTTTTTTTCCAAACACTATTTTGCCTAAAGTCATTTTACAATGAACTTTTAAACTATTATTTAATCAAAACAATTTGCATTTCAAAAAAGTTTGTTGATTGAATATCCTTTGCATTTTCTCAACTACTTTCCCAAAAAGTCCTACACAACCTAAGTATGACGTCATTATTGTGCTTTGAACTTTTGTCCTCGAATCAAAATCTCCCTATGTTCCTTTTTTAAAAAAAAAATATAATTCAGAAGGGTTCCTCTACTTTTTGAAACGTTCCACTTTATTCCTTCTATTATACTTTTTCTCGTTGCTGAAATGGACGTTAGAGCATGCATTTCTTGTTATGATCGCTCGTCCTTTGAGGTCACCATGGCCACTCAAGCCCATAACCATGCCCGTCCGCTCGAACCGGGAGATCATAGTCAGCATGGCCGTACCTGGAGCTCATAAAATCTCAAGCTCGTGCCCTTGTCTTCTTGAGTTTTGAGCTCACAATTACCATGCCAAATTTGAAGCTCACTAAATCTTGAGCTCAAGAGCTTCTGACTGCCATGGCTACTTTAGTTCGCAGCCGCCTTTGTCAAATTCGAAATATCCATCTCTCGAGCTCGAGCCCACCGTTGCTCGAGCTGGAGATCGTGGCTCACTGCTTCCATGGCCGTGAGACTTGAAGCTCACGTATCTCAACATTTTGGCCTCCATGGCCGAGAAATCTAGAGCTCGCTGAGTTGGATCTCAAGAAGAAGAAATATGTAGCACATCTTCTTTCATCGTAAGATCTACTCACTAAAGTCCCCTTTTATTCTGATTGAAATAGCAAATAAGTTACTTTATCCATCTTCTAAGGAAAACAAAAGCTGGTCGTTCGCTTTCTCGTTTGATGGAAGAAAGAAGGTCAACGTCACTTTTTGTAACTGGACCAACTCTTAGATAGGGCATCTAATAATTTTTTGCGCTATGTCATGCATAGGATTCGTTTTTTTTTTTTTTTTTTAATACGCCTTTGTATTTTTTTCATTTCGTTAAACCTTACTCGAGAAAGAGTTCTCGGAGACGTCAAAATGCCAGGGTTTGTATCACTTTGATTAAGTTTGTCAGCTATTTAGGTGTGATTATAACGACTGCACTTTGTTACAGTGGAACATCTCATCAATCCAAGCGACATGAAATAAGCACATCGAGTCAAACCACGTAAATTCTCCATTTCAAGTTTTTTTTTTTTTTGTATTCATATGGGTTAAATTGTATGCATTTGTTCCTGCTTTCGGTTTTGCATGACACCATCAACACTTTGTTTAGGGAAGCCCTTTAGAACTTGTGTCAGTTTGTATGCAGTAAGTTTTTTTTTTTTTTCAATGAACAGTAACTAAAGTTATAATCTAATTACTACATTAGCATACCACATAACATAAAAAGCTTAATATAATCAGGGATCTTAAACATCGAATGTGCTAAAATTCGACTCGTCCAGTGACTAAACACAAAGAAGTAACTCTAATGCTGGCCAAAAAGGGGCATATTTAATCTTAAAAAAGTATAGCAGGAAAATTATCCATTAATCCTAATTCTATTGTACGAATGCTAATTTAATCCTAAACTTTTTAATTTTGTCAATTCAATCCTAAACCTTTACGCAAAATTCCAAAGTAATCATTCCGGCTAATTTTTACCAAAAATTGTTGAAGTGGTGGTCAAGTCATCACCAGTTATCCTACATTGTACACTATTATGTCAACAATTTCTAGCATAAATTGGCTAGAATGACTACATTACAATTCCACAAAGGTTTAGAACTAAATTAGCAAAATTAAAATGTTTCGAACTTAATTGGTAATTAATACAATAGGTTCAAAATTCATTGGATAATTCTCCCAAGTATAACATATACCATCATTTTGAGAAAAAAAAATTGGCTAGAAGGACTACATTACAATTCCACAAAGGTTTAGAACTAAATTAGCAAAATTAAAATGTTTCAAACTTAATTGGTAATTAATACAATAGGTTCAAAATTCATTGGATAATTCTCCCAAGTATAACATATACCATCATTTTGAGAAAAAAATAAATTAGACAAGCACTTTTATCTGCATCTAATTCAAGGATACTCAATCTCTCAAACCAAATATGTATGAGGTCATTTGTGTAAATAAATAAATAAAAAAAATAGCGCTGACGGCCTGTGCTGAAATTACTCTTTAATCTATCATTTATGTCAGTTTATCTTTGAGGATATAACGAATGCCATGCATTTATCTCACTCTTGAGTAACCATGGATGAAAAATTTTAAGCGCGAAACTTATGGGAAAATATAATAAATGTTACGTTAAGGAAGCAACTGATTCCGTCAACCTTCATTGATTGAACAAAATAACTTGTGGTAGTGAAGAATTGTAAACTCCCGTATTTAGTAATTCCGATCCTTAAAAATCTGGTCAAACTCCGCCCCCGGTGGTTAAGTGTAATAAGGCGGTCCTCTTCTTCTTTCTATCTCGTCGGAGAGAAAGATGTCCGTACTTGCGCGCGAAAGGTGGGTTCAACATCACACATGGTCACTTCTACTAGAGAGAGAGAGGAACAGGAGATGGAGATAGAGATCTCAGGAAGAAGAAGCTCAAAACTAAGGGGAAGACATTTCAAATAGAGACGAGTACAGAATAGGGAAAAAAAAAAATTATGGCGCAAGCAGAAGCTCACGAGAGAGGCAGCGATAGCGCGAAAATGGTGATAGGAGAGAGTCACGGCAGCAATGCTTCCTTCAAATTTAATGCCCAAGCGGCTGAGTTCGTGCCCAGATCGCGCACCCCGATGCCCGATCTCTCTGGCTATTACTATCCATGCTTTCAGTTACTTGATGGGTCTAGTGCAGGATCTGAATGGCTCTACTTTGGGGACCAGATAGAGCCATCTAGTTACTCCGTTCCCAACATCAACCTGGTGCCTTCTCATTGCCCCAAGAATGGTCTCAGTGATGACCTTCAAAAGAAAGTCGTCAAGCAGGTTTTAATTGATTTTTTTACTTTGTTTCCTGCTAATGTTTATGCATTTGTCAGGATTATTACTTTACCTTATAATGTTTGTTTCTGATAATTAGCCTTGTGGATCCCTTAGTTTTTCGTTAATGCAATTAGATGGACAGTTTGCAAGGGAAAAGCTATTCGATAATGAGAACATGCATGGAGAGAATGATGTAGGACAGGTTCAGCTGATGTTATCCTATTGAAACTTTGGCTTTCTTTAACTTTCAAATACATTTATGCTCTTACCATACATGCATTTTCGTCATATGGTGGTTGTGCTCAAGATTTGTTGGTCATTCACCATGTTCGATCTGATTTTCTTCCTCTCACGAAAAGAGCGAAACGGAACATACCCTTAATGAGATACAGGACTATGAAATATTTTCCTTTTTTCAGTCGAGATATGTTAGAGATAATTAGGATAATTGTCTAGATAAATGCGTAAGATTACTGTAAGTTGAGAGATTTTTGGTACCGTACATTGTTCTCTGTGTCGCACCTTCTCTTACAATGACACCAGTCTTTGCAATTAAATGTGCAAGAGTCCATGTCATGAATTCTCTCTCGCAAAGATGAATGAATTTACTTCCTCCAGAATTTTTTTTTTTTTTTTGGGTCAGATACTTCCTCCAGATTCAAATGTTATGTTTTTCACATGGTTTGTATTCATTAAGCAGAAGAAATAACTTGTCTAAATGCGTTAAAAAAAGAAGAAGAAGCTGGCCTCTTAAATGGCTAATTATCTCTCTCATGTGTGATGTGGCAAGAATATTCTGGCGAGTTCAGTTGAGCTTGAGAGTGTTTCTTTATGCACAAAAACAGGTTGAATATCTGTTTAGCGGCATGAGCTTGCTCTCCAATGACTTCATTGCTAAACAAGTAAGCAAAGATCCTGAAGGTTATGGTAAGGACCTCAACATGATCACTTGATTTGATATCTTTTTCAATGTTTCTAATTCACATACAATTCTTTGAATTTCCGTGCATCGCAACTTGTGACATTTCGCAGTTCCAATATCAATCATTGCTAACACAAAGAAAATCAAATCCCTTGTGACCAACAATCAGTTGCTCGCACAAGCATTGCGGTCCTCTCCGAATCTCGTGAGATTTCTTCTAGCCAAATTGCTTGAATTTCTCCTTCAAAGTTGATTAAAACTTGAAAAGGTTTCCTGCTATTTGGTAAATGATCCTTGATGATCTTAATGCCCCCAAAAGGTTGTCAGTAGTGACGGAAAGAGAGTTAGACGTCGATCACCTTTCACCGAAAAGGAAAAGGAGGATTTGCAGGTTTGTTTGTGATATCCAAAACTATGGAATAGTACATGATGAAAACAATTTGTTCATTGCCAATTTTATGCTCTCTATCTTGCAGTCTCGCACCATTGTCGTGGAGAATTTGCCTGAAGATCATTCTTACCATAATCTAGAAAAGATATTCAGCGCAGCAGGAAGGTTTGCAAGAGCTCGACTTATCCTCGCAATGTTCCTATTTATGCTAAAATCATGTAAAAATCTCACTATTTACTGTTGTTCTTGGACAGTGTTAGAAACATCCGAATATGCCATCCCCAAGAATCGAATTCTTCCCGCCCCATAGGTGACATCTTTATTCGTAACAAGGTACATGGAATGAGCTCGACCAATGGCTTTTACTTCTAGATAATTAACCTCATCTCTGTAATTGGGTGTCCGTTTATTCACAGCTCCACGCGCTGATAGAATACGACAACACTGAGACTGCAGAAATGGCGGTATGTCGTGACATGCTTGTGAATGCAATTTATATCCTTTTAATTTCTTAATCAGATGTCACAATAGTGATGATTATACTTACCCAGGTTGAGAAGTTAAACGACGAAAGGGACTGGAGGAAAGGACTTCGAGTCAGATTACTTCTTCGGCGCACGGTATCTCCTCTGCAATAGTACAATAACAAATATAATACACCCTGTATGATTCGTTGCCAAAAGTCTTGACTATTGTACGTGATTGTGCAGCCGAAATCTGTCTTGAAGAATAGAAGGTTTGATTTCGATACTATACTAGACGAGGAGGAGGGACTACTTTCTGATCCTACAGACGATTTGCACCCAAGCAATTCAGAACTCTGTCTTGAGGCTAATGTACGTATTGCTATCTTCCTTCTGAAATCAGCTGATAACCCTTGAACAAATTATCAGTATGTTAGTTACCAAATTTTCTGCCATTGGCCCCTAACTGTTAGCAATTTCCAACAAAGGAAATGTTCCCCATGCCTATCTTTTTAAAATATGTAGCCTTTGATTAAGATTTTGATCTTTTGATACTTTTTATGCATGACGCATCGTCTTAGGCGGAAGAATATGCAGCGGGCTTGAAGAAGGGATGGGGTAGGGGCCGTGGAAAGTTGCGAGGACGTGCGCAAACCTACAGTGGGCACGGAGTTCTGGCTCCTTCACCGCAGGCGGGCAACACAATCGTCGTCCAGTCCGAAACTATGGCAAAGCAGGTGCTAAAGGGCCCGAGAATGCCGGACGGCACAAGGGGCTTTACCATGGGGCGAGGGAAGCCAATCCCTCTCCAAAACTCGAGTCAATCTATGGATTGATTGATTGATTGGGATGCGTATCACGAGGAGATGTTGCTAGGTTACTGTTGCGGCTCAAACGGCTAGGTAAATTGTGTTTAATAAGCTTCCTACCTATAAGATATTGCAAGATGTTTTTGGGCACAAGATTTGTCCGAATACTCAAGCTTTTAATTTTTGCTGCATCTCTATTTTTTTTTCCTTTTTTTTTGTCTTCTCAGTAAGGTTAATATACTTTTCCAATGAAGTATGAAGTTTGTCTTCACTTTTACCTTTCTCATTTCGTATTTCTCGAGTCATCTCTTGAATTTGACAAAGGCCTTTCTATTTGGCCAGAATGCTTATTATCATGACGAAAATGGATTGATTTTGCCACCAAATATCATGGTACTTGCTTCCACAAGATTTTACCTGCAAATTCCTTTCGAGCAACCATGTTAGCTAGGCCACAAAACCCATTTGAGTAAATTCATAAATAAATAAAAATTGTTGTCAATGTCAAAATTAAGGGTATTACGATCTCCAACATGGATCCTTGAAAAACTTCACCTACCCTTGAAAAATGTCATTCACAAGCATGTGATATGACCATGGTATCTTAGTCAATTACCTTATAATGGATGTTTATAGTCAAAAGAAGCGTGGAAAAAGTCTACTAATAACGTATCATTACAAGTAAATAAAAAAGTTATTAACCAAATTTAATTGCACATGTGGTCAATTAATTTTCATTAAAAATTATCTTTCATTCACTATGAGAAGTATTTTTTATTTTTTTTTGGTAATTCAATCTGGAAACTAAGTTCTCTTCTACAAGTTATCTATGCTTTATCTAAATTCACTTTAAATTCCCATAGTTAAAAGTAATCTCGGTGCAATCTTACAATAATTAATAACGTCAATAGATGTTTATAAACTTGTCAGTAGACTACTAAACTGGAATATACGTAATAAATTTAAGGAGAGAAATTACACAAAACTTTATGAACTTTTAAAATGGAGAAATTACACAGAACTCCATGAACTTTTAAAATGGCACTCTTTACAAAACACTTTAGACCTTTACATAAAAACCCCTCATGAAATTTCATTTGTTTCAATGGTCAATTCTCTGTCTATTTCTTAATTTGCACGTTATTAACATGTGATTTTTCAAGAGTGAAATTGTATTTGTTCTTGGATCTTTAGTCAAATCACCCTTTTTAAACTCAAGTACATAAGAATTAATTAAAATGCATAGAATAATTAGAGAAAAATGAGAAAATATGGTATGATCAAGATAATAATAATAATAATAATAAAAATAAAATAATAATAAGAAGAAAATTTCTAGACTTTTACGAATACAAAATTAAGTTTGCTCCTTTGAGAAATTATTAATTTTCTAGACTTTTCAGTAAGTTACTAACTTTATAGCAGTGTAAATTCATCCGAAGTTAGTTAGTAACCTATGAATATCCTAAGTAAATTGGACTATATGATAAGAAGCGAATTTCTCACATGAATATGTATTCTCTCTTTAATGATTAGTAAGTAAATTTGGCAAGTAGTCAAGATGTAATTTGCAGTTACCAGTGAAGTTCCTAATGTTTAATAATTTCTCAACAGTGGATATAACTTCCATATAATTAACTTCTAGTAACTTTGCACTTTGTAATAAATCTTACTCAAAATGCATAATATCCAACAATGTTTATTGCTTCCTTGAAAATGAACGGTGGAGACGACCCCGCTTGTGAATTTTTATGAAAGAGCCCACGAAAATGTAGCACTTGCCCAAGATTAAAGTGAAAATTCCAACAATTTGAGCTAATGGATAATTTAGTTACCTTTAAAGTTCCTAATTATCATTCTATCTAGACGGAGATCTAAGTGACCAAAACGAAATGAATACATGGGGAAATTACTCAAGACGTCACCTAAATTTTGGAAGTAGTACAATTTTGCCCATAAACTTTAATTATTATACATTATATATGAAAATTAACCATCTCCTGTATATTCTGTTAGCATGCTACACATTTCCAGTGTAATTATGTACTCTATCTCACTTTTAAAAGGAGATCTCTAGCTTCCCTTGATATTTGTGAAAATTTAAAAACTAACGAATTGGATATTTAATTAACTAAAATATTCATATCATAAAAAATAGATATCAATAATAATACTAAAAAGATTAAAAATTTGTGGTATATTTTAGATAAGATAAACACAATTAAGTGAAAAAAAAATGTCTCAGTAATAAAAATGATCAAATACCAAAGATTACACCTCATTATGCATTTTAAATGGTTAATTAATTGAAAAAAAAAATTAAAAACCATCTTAATTTTAGTTAATAATTTTTTTAATGAGTTGAGAACATTATTTTCTTTTATAATTTTTTAATGTTTTATTAATCGAATAACTTTTAACATTAATTAACTTTTGAAATACATTTAATGAGTAACTAATTTTCCATTTGACCTTTCTACTCTTGAGACATTTTTCCTTTTTAATCTAATTTGTATTTATTCCTTTTCTTAATATAGCTTACTTGGCTCTGTTAACACGGTTATATTGATCAAATTTTAGCAAATTTTTTGGTCAAAATTTAAGAAAGAGATTCCCTTAGGATAAGATTGAGATAAAAATATACTTTTCTCCTTAAGTCACATGCATCTACTTTAACTCCTTATAAGTCACATGCATTGCACATGCTAACAGAAGATGAAACTTCAAGGGGAAATTATATAACAATTGGAAGTTCGGGGGCAAACGTGTACCACCTTCAAGTTGAGGAGGGTTTAGTAAAATTTCCCTAAACACTTGGTTTAATTTTTTTTAGTTTTTCTCTTATATTTACTCAATGCGGGAAATTTCACATAGTACTCGTTCAACCAGTCCCATAAATATTTTCTTTTATCAAAATTCAAAATAAAGCGGATTCGAATACAGCTTCTTCCTTAATCGTCAGAATCCCATCAACCCAACGTAATACAAGTAGACTTGTAATTACGAAACGTCTTGCTTTCACACATGGCCAATGTTATGACAATTAAAACAACAATAGGTTTCTTACTTGAACGTTTGAGTTGAAATTTCTTTTCTTTTCTTTTTTCTTTGGTCAACTTTCGATCAACAATCTCAAAATGAGAAAGCACTTTTCCAGGGAATTCTTTCTTTTAAGAATATATACAGATAGTGGTCCACTCTGTAAAATTCCAAGATTCGGACCTAATTTTATTCTTAAGAAAACAAATGGAATAAGGATACCCCAAATGTCATAACTATCATATGCTGTTCACATGAATGTTGTAACTTTTTTATGATCACTTGAGTGACATGATTCTGAAAAATGTTCATTTAAGTGATGTAACAATTCATCGATCACTCATAGTTTTTAAAAAATATTCACCACACATGCCAATCAAATGAAGACGGTACAAAGTTATGGTTCTCAGGTGATTAAAAAATTTTACAACACTTCATTGAGTGTCATACGAAAGTTAGGACACTCATTTATCATTTTCTTAGATATAGGATTATATTAATAGGGATGAAAGGGAACTATGAACTTAAGAGCGATGAATTTATGTTTGCTTAAATCGAAGTAGTTTGGGTGATGAAGGCTAATCTAGGCATTCAATTGGGTTGTTGATAAATAACTCATTGAATAAGTTAAATGTAACCTGTAAATTACCATTCTAAACTAAGAAATTAATCCTAAATTCGATGCCTTCAAGCTTTGAGAAAGGTTTGATATTAGTCGTTATTTTTCGTTTTTTTACACAAATGATGTCTAACCTTTTCTTTATTGAACCTCTAATCACTTTTGGATTTCATGAAGATAATGCAGCAGTTGCCTAAAATTAAAGGCAAAAGACCAACTATTTCAAGCTAATGAATGATGTAGTTATCGGTAAAGTTCCCAATTGATCATTGTTGTTCTATCTAGACGTAGATCTGAGTAACCAAAACCAAATAAATATAAGAGGTCATTTCGCTAAACTACCTCGAACTTTGAGGATAGTACACGTTTGCCCCTACAACTATTACATATTACCCCTCGGACTTTGATTTTGTAACAGCTGTTAATCCTCCGTTAAATATTTAGTTTAGAGTGTACAGTGCACATGATTGTTAAGGGATAAACCTATATATTTATCTCATTTTCTGACGGTAATCTCTCTTTACAAAAAATATCAATAATAATGTTAAAAAAAATCTAATTATTGGTATATTAATAGAACTGAAAAGATATTTAAAAGAAAAGAAAGACACCTAAGGAAAAAGGAAAAAAGGCATTAATAACAATAAGATCAAATGACAAAAAATGGACACTTATTACGCACTTAAATAATTAATTAAATATAAAAAATAATTGATAGATAGAAATGTATAAAATATCACCTTAATTTTGGTCAATTAGTTCCTTATGTGAGTTGAGGACATCAGTTACTTTAAATTCCTTTAAATATTTTTTATCAATCAAGCATTGTTAAGTTAATTAACCCTTTAAATGTGCATAAGGAGTAACTAATTTATTGTCATTTGACCTTTTTATTATTGTGGAATTTTCCCTTTTTACTTAGTGTGTGTTTATTCTTCTTTTTTTTAAATGTTAATATGGTTTATTAAAGCGTCAGTATTTATCAAATTTTTAAAAATTATTGGCTGGCAATTTATTGCTACTTATTTTTCTATTATTAGTATTTTAGTTAATCTATTTTTTTTCTCATTTTCTACTTTTTTTATACAGTAAATAACAGTGATGTGTATTGCACATGCCAACAAAAAAAATGGAGATTAACGGTTGTGACAAAATAAAAGTCCAACGGGTTCGTATATAATAGTTGCAAGTTCGGGGGGAAATGTGTTTAACACTCTCAAAGCTCACGCCGGTTTCCTAAAAAAACCGCTAAATACACTGTTTTACTTTTTACGTTTTCCTCTTAATTTTACTAGATTCATAAAATTTCTCATAGTACTCGTTTAACGAGTTCGATAAATTCTTAATTTAAAAAGAAAAAATCAAAATAAAGCGGACGGATGAAGAGAGCTTCTCACTTGATCGTCAGAATCCCATCACCCAAACGTAATACAACTACACTTCTATATAGGCGACGCCTCGCTTTCCAGTTTCCACACTTCTGTCAATGCTATTACAGGTAAAACAACAATAAGTTCATTATTTGAATTCTTGCATTAAAATGGCTTTTTTTCTTTGCTTCGGTCAACTTTGGATCAACACTGTCAAAATAATGAAGTAGTCTGCAGGGAATTATTCTTACTTTAAGAACGTATTCTCATTGTGGTTTGACTCTCTGAAGTTCCATGTCTGGAGCACGCGGAGGGATTAGTCTCATCTTTTCCTAAAACCCATTCTAACCTCAAACTTAATTTTCCAGTTTAAGAAAATACACAATTTAGTTCAAGGGCATAAACTATGAATTTAGAGCGATGAATTTACGTTTGGTAATATCGGGATATCTAATGTTAATTAAGATCTCAATCCTAAATCCAATGCCCTTACGCTTTTACCAATGTTCGATTCTAGTCAACGTTTATTTATGTTATTTTTACATTAATAGTGTCTAACTCTTTTGTAAGTCGTGCAATTATAGAAAAGTTTAGAATTAATTTGGCATGCATACAATAAATTATATAATTGATATGACAATTTCTTCGGATGTCGTTGAGGGTTCTTTTCCAAGAAATTTCCTTCCACATGGACCAAGTCAAAACGGGCCCGATTGATTAGGTCAAGTGGTGATGATGAGGGTGTTTAATTGGCAAAAGGCCAGCTTTTAGTGAATGCATCGCCTGATTTTGTTTTCCTTTGCTACGACCCACGAGACTATACTTTTCTTACATGTTGTCGTGATCTTCATTCGGTTTTTGTTGACTTGATCTTGATTAGAAACTTCTGTCCGAGACCGACACCAGTTTGGCTTATTTTGGGTCGTGGAATTTCAAATGGTGGGCGCAGTACTTGGTAGCCCAACTTAGTCGTTCCTGCTTCTTTGTTTGAACGCACAACGAGGAGAACCATTTTCTATGGATTGAGATCCTCAAAATTTAGAAAATAATTGCACATCACTTACTAGGAATGTTGAAAGGTTTGGATTTATTCTTCTTCTTTTTTGTCTAATCCTATTCTATATATATTTTGCAAGCCACTATGAGTATTATGTACTGTCGGTAGATTGCGAAATCTTGCTTCCTTACTCATGTATCTCCACCCCAATCTCTCAAGAAGATAAGAAATCAAACTCAGGTAGCCGTCAGTGGTTGATTTATTCTTTTTCACCATTCCCATTTCTGCCTTTTTTCCCTTTTCTTTTGCTTTGCTTGTCTATTCGAGCACGACCACCTGTGACACTTACCGCACCAGTAGCAGCAACTCTCTCTCTCTCTCTCTCTCTCTCTCTCTCTCTCTCTCTCTCTATATATATATATATATATATATATATATATATCTAGGCTCGTAATGTTAGGTGTAATGTGTTAAGTCCAGATGACCCCAGATCAGAGGTAAGGTAAGGTTGGATCGCCGTTTGAGGTGGTCACAAGGTGGTTACCATTGCATTCCTATGTCTTGTAAGCCACAAAAACGGTACCCAAGATCTCCATAAGTCAAATAAAAAAACCATATAATCGAGTGTGCACCTATTTTGGAATCCATCATTCTTAATGCGGAATAACGATGATCCAAAGTTCAAGTGTTTCTCCTTAGCGGCCCTCTATATCACTGGCTCAATGAGACTTTTCTTCATCCTCAACATTCAGTTACACTCCTTATGTGAGGATATTTGTGTATTAGGATTAGAAGAGACTCCCACCTATGAAGAACTCCACTAACCTTATAGACTAAATAAGATACCAATCCGAATTTGGTGGCTGACCAAAATATGTGATGTTTTCATTTAGTAGTATGGTTATCAAACCTATGTCAAGTAAATAATTCAGAGTGTCTAAATGGTATAGCAGTGATGTGTTGTAACTATAGCTATGTCGCCTTGTTGCTATGCTATGAAGTATTGTAACAAGTGTATTTGGTAATTTAAGTATTTAAAGTTGCAACACCTTAAAACTGGTTGAATTAGCTCCCTAAAAGTTAATTGAGAGAGCTGCAGCTATGAGAAATTTGTCAAACACCTTATACAAGTTGCAAAATTTCTTTTCACAGCTATAATTGCTATGAAAAAAAGCTGTACAGAACATACTCAAAAGTTTGCATCGTAACCACCAAGCCAAAAACATAGGGTTCTTGACCTATTTGTTTCTTTCTATACCCCTCTTAAGTTGTTGGTTCAATGTTGAGCATAAGGGTACATCACATTCATAAGTGTATATCATAAAATAAAAATTGCGCATTTAGGTAGATGATTCTAAAGGCAAGTGAGATGGATTTGTTTAATAGTTGGTTAACTAGAGGCAAAATTGTCTAAAAAGTTCTAAACCTTTTAATTATGAAAATTCAGTTATAAACATTTTCACTTCTTGCCAATTGAGTCTATTTAGTCAATTTTGATAGGAAATCGTTAATGTGGACACCGGCAGTGCCATATAAGACTACTAGCGTTGACATAGACAAATTTTAATAATATTTTAATATTTTATTTTTATTTTTTTTCTTTCTTCTTTCCCTATTGCCGATGGCCAGCTACCAGTCACAGGTGATGACCAGCCACCGACCATAGGCGATGACCAACCACCAACCATGATCGGGCAACTAGCCTCACCTGCCAAATGCGAGGCTCGACGAGGTGAGGGTGAGACCCGGCGAGGGTCGGCCTCACCCACCGGGGCTCACCCTCACCTAGGCTAGATTTGGCGAGGCCTTGCCTCACCCAAACCAAGGTGGCCTCGCTAGATCTGGTTTGGGCAAGGCTAACACTCACCTAGGTGAGCCCCAATGAGGGCTCCCCCTTGCCAAATTTGGCAAGGCCAGCCCTCACCAAGGCCAAAGCAATCTCGCCCAACTGACGCCTGGTGAGGCCACCCTAGCCTAGAGGGCCGGCCTCACCTAGTCTGGGCGAAGGTCGGTCTTGCTTGGCTTTGCTGAGGCCAGCCCTCTAGGCTAGGGCGGCCACCGGCAATAGGAAAAGAAGAAAGCAAAAAAGAAAAGAAAGAAAAAAATTCAGAAAATAATAAAAATTCAAAAAACACTAAAATATTATTAAAATTGTTCAGGTTAGCGTCGGTGGTCCTACGTGGCACCATCGGCATTCACGTAAGTTATTTTCAGCCAAAATTGGCCGGATGGATTCAATTGATAATAAGTGAAAAAATTTAGGACTAAATTGGCAAAATTAAAAGGTTAGCAAAAGTGCAATAGAACTTTTTGGACAATTTTCCTGTTAACTAGATATACAGTCTAGCGAATAGGTGAGACAAAACTTATAGTTAAGAGACAGAGACAAGGAAGTATACACAGCGTGGAACACCAAATTTAAAAGACTGCTCGACTCATAGAACCGCAGTATCAAATTCCCAAGCCGCCTGTAGGCAGGGCAAAATTCCCATGTTGCTTGCCGCGGGCAATATGGATCTGTTTGGCTGTCCGTATAGTTCGTCGACGCCTTCTTACTCGTCGCCCACTTTCTCCAAGGAAGCATGTATTCGTACCCATGATACGGTTTGTGATACGATAAAATAAGTACTGGTGACATATTCACTTCATGTTACATTGCTGTACGCGGATCTTTCTTGGAGAGACCCGCTCAAACACAAGAAAGGAAGGAGTTGACTCTTAACAGTGAAAACACATTATCTCCGTCTCACACCAACCCAATGTATTAAAGAATAAAAAAAGGTCCATTTGGCCGTCTTCCACTACCATTTTTCATTTTAAAGCTCAAACATAAAAATTCCACTAAGTTATTACTCCTATATAAAGCCCATCAGACATTCTCCGAAAGCACCAACCAGTTCCCCAATATCTGAAGATTTGTACTTGTCTAGTTCCTTAATCACCCTCCAAACGATGGCGATGAAATTTGGAAGAGCGATGGTGCTTGTCGTGATGGCTTCAGTGATGATGGGAGCTTCACTGGCCTATCCAGGGTGGAACAACAACAATGGCTACGCTTGGCCTCCGAAGCAAGACAATGGTCCCACCGAGGTCCCTCCGAAGAAGGTTGTCGTTGGAGGGTCCGAAAAATGGCATTTCGGATTCGATTACAGCACCTGGGCTAACAAGAACGGCCCCTTTTACGTCAACGACACTCTTGGTAAGAAGCTACTTACCACTATTTATACCTGGATTCAGTATCTATCATGCCCCAATTTTTGTTTGCGTAAGTTTGTTCTTAATTTTCATTTTAACAGTTGATATGGGAGATTGATCGATGATGGTATTAGAATTGATACGAGTTCGTCCTCGCACAACGTTTTTGTCTAGACATTCAGTCATGATGGGACTTTTACATAATGCAATCATATGCATAAGAAGTAGAAGTAGAGTGCTAATGTTTTTCGAAGAAAATTACTTCTAAATTAAATGCTTTCCGAAGATAATTAAGAAGCAGAATCGCCTTATTAACCCTCCCCAAACAAAAAATGAGTAGTCTAAGTAGCATTGTGGGTTTTGTAGAAAAGTGATCCGTGGCACTATTTAAGCGACCAGATAAGGAAGGAAAAATTGCAGCTAGCTATCCTAGTGTATGCACGATCAATACTTTGAAAAACAATTACTTCTTTGTCAAGCATGCTCAACAGGTGTTTCTGGATCATTCATTGTGATATACTATTTTAAACAACATTGATTCCGGTACTTGCAGTGTTCAAGTTCGACCCACCAAGCGACAGTAACACGCATCCGCACAGCGTCTACATGTTCCCAAGCTTCTGGAGCTACATGAGGTGTGACCTCAAGAGGGCAACCATGGTGGCCAACGTGTCGGACGGGGCGGGAGACGGCTTCGAGTTCATATTGAGCCAGAAGTGGAAGTTTTACTTCTTTGCATGCGGGGAGAGCGGCGGCTTCCACTGCTCCACGGGGAAGATGCGGTTCTCCGTCGTGTCACTTCCCCGCCCCTGGAAGTGGCACGGCTGATTGGCCCCGATAAGCTACGGAAGAGGCAGTGCCAATGCTTCAATGCTTGTTATGTTACTGAAGTTTTTCTTTTCTTTTCTTTTCTTTCTTTCTATTTTCCTTTTCAATTTAGTTCATGCTATGATTATCTGTCTCTGTTGAAGTTATATTGGGTTGTTCTTATACTAGAAAACAATAAGTTATTTCAGGTCTGGAATAATTTTGTGACTGATTCCTCGTAAACGAAATAAAGAAATGTGTTTCCCTTTCATATGGAAACTATTCTTGACTTTAACTTTCACATTTCCAATTCATATTTACCACATGTTTACTTGAAAACCCAATTCTTATACTTTCATCTTAGTTGCCGACTCGCTGGGTCAACTACAAAGTATGGTGCACTCAGGCAAAGTCCACCCTCAGGATGAACGAGTATCTCACAGATTTATTTCTTTCCTTTTTTAAAAAAAAATCTCTTTAGTAATAGGCCGAGAGTGTATGTGTGAATCATGACAAGTATATACCAAAAATAGTTGCTTTCAACTTGTTGACACCAAAAGATGACCAACTCTTAATAATCAATGAGTAGAGGGCTCTGTCAACGAGAACGAGATTTAGTCAGAAAAGAAATCATCACGAAATAAGATAGTCAACAGCCTGTAAGCTTGTTGACAATTAAGTTGACAATGAAGGAGATTGGCAAATCAAAGTGCAAGGGTTATTGACGCAAGCCTTCACTAAGACTGACGAAAGGTTGATTGACGAAATCATTGACAGCAAGCCACCTTAGATTTTGGTCAAATGTTGAGGCAATGCAATATATAGATAGAACAAAAGGCTGGTGCCACGTCAATTGAAGACAGACAGAAGGTCCGCACATACAAATAATTGCTAGGTGGTGATGTCGATATTCTTGGGATTTGTAACTTTTAGTATATTATCATTACTAGATAAAAGAAAATTGTATCTAGTATTTGAAACTTCTTCTTACTGCCGATCAGATGAGGAAGCTAATTCTGGATTCAAAATCCACGACCTATGCAATAACAATTGTTAGTAGGATATGAAAACCTACATTGTAATCTTTGGAACGATTACTCATGCAATCAATGACAGAATGTCTATTTATCTTTAATACCTTCATAAATTTTCTTTAAATTTCATGCTATTTATTTTCTGTTCCAAAATCAATAGAGTACTCTTTCACAATCTTCATCAATTCAATATAACTCATCCTCTTTTTGAATTTTTTTTTTTTGGGGGGAACCAAAACCATTTTTTTCCAAATACTCAGGTGCACTGAACTTGAATGCATTTTAGGCTTTCTTTATTTACAATAACACTCTCATGCTTTGTAATATCAATTGTTATTTGCCACCACAATTTTGAAACAGGTATTGTTATTGAGTATCCCAACACTTGTTAATCATACTGCTAAAAAACCTCTTGTTATGTTGAAATAAGATGGTGCTCTGCTCGGGATGATGAAATGCCATATTGACCAGAGATATAGAAGGATTGGTTACAATGAGGCGTTTCACAATACAAGCCATCGTAACAATCCTTAGAAAGAAAGGCTAGCTGGGTTAATTGGCTCACCAAGTGCTGCACAGTCCCATGATTGAGGCCTATCGGCTCATGTTGTGACAAATGGTATCAGAATTAGGTTTCTAAATTGTATGTGTGAATACCGTTTGTTACCATATTTCCATAGAGATCAAACCCTTCATCGGTGTTGAGTAATGGCTCACAGGAAAGACGGAAGACGGGTACTTGTTAGGCGAGCATAGGCCATTCATGTGAAGCTTAGGGAAAGGCAGTGATCATGTGGGACAAAGGATACAGCAATGAGTTATACATTTTTGTTGGCAAGCATAAGCCACTCATGTGAGCCCTCGGTAGATGTAGTGATGGTTCGGAGAAGTCGAGGATATGGAGAACAGCTCCCAACGAGGGCATTTTGAAAAATCACGTGGGAAGAATGTCATGATCTGACTTTTCCTCAATCTATGAAGGGAAGGAAATGAACTTTGTAATATGAGAGAAACATGAGGCATTGATATGACTGATATAACCAGATGATGGGAGTGTATAATTAAGTTTGTGCTAGGAATCAAGAGATGAAATGAACTTCATATGAAAAACGTCTGATGGTGGGATTGGCTACCCAAGTAAAATCTTCTTGGGAGCTGATGCCGTTCTATTGGTAATGTCCAGGATAAGCCAAAGCAAATTGTTATGTTGAATCAAGACACATACCTTGCTTGGGATGGTGAGATACCCAAGTTGATGGGAGACATGGAACAGTTTATCATAACAAGACATTTCACAATGGTAGCACAGTCCTTGATCCTTAAAATGGAATGCCGTAAGAAGCAAAACGGAGTGGGCCCTTGACGTGGTGGGCCCTTGACCTGGGCACATAAATATAAAAACAGAATCGTTCTTTTCATGTGCGCGTTGGATTGCAAAAAAAACCCTAAGTAGCTGCACATTCAACGATCAACGAAGCCGCACACAGAGAGAAGCCGTAAGGAGCGCGGCTTGCTGAAGCGAAGATACGTACGTGAAAGTAAAGAAAGAAGCTGTTCTTGTTTTTCGGCGTACATAGAGCGTTTCTGTTTTGAGCTTGAACGCGCGGTAATTTTGTGCCATGAGTTTATACCCAGTTGTTTATTTATAAACACTTTGGGTTTGGGGTTAAATCTAGGTGTGGGAAACACTTGAGCGTATGAGTGATTGTAAACTCTGATACTTCGATTATAGTGAATTATTTGCTGCTGGCTCTCCCTATGGATATAGGTACCGATACTCGGACCAAACTACGTAAATTTCTGGTGTCCTTATTTTTCTCGTTTATTTCTCTGATGATTTCATGTTGACGTAATTTGCAAGATTCTATCATTTTCGCGTATTATATCCCAACAAGTTCAATGGCGTGCTCACTATGATTTGTTACCTATGTTGCATGGTTCCTCAGACATAAATTCACAAGTTACGTAGGGAGTCAAGAAAACCCTTGTATTGCGAGAAATTCCAGAAGATGGAGTGAAAAAAATGCTGGTCGACAAGGAGTCTTCAGCTGCCTGTGATATAGCTAGGGGTGAGCAGTTCCCAATTCCGGTTCGGTTCCGTTTGGAACCTGAAACCTACCCTCGGGTACAGGTTCCTCATTTTTTGGAACCTGGAACCTACCCATCAAAACCAAGAACCTGGAACCTACCTTGTCACAGGTTCCAGGGTCGGTTCCAGGTTCCAACAGGGTTTTTTTTTTTTTTTTTCATTTTTAGATTTAAACTATAATGAAGAAGGAAAGAGACAGATCAAAGCTTTCATAAGTTGGATGATGACATTGTGAAAGACTGTGATATATTGATCAACATTCCACACCTCACAACATCAGTTGAAACACTGTTTAGAAATGGATGGAAGCATCTATGAAACAATGACAGGAAATCGCACCTGAAATAGACATGGTATACATGCACCCTGAGAGCTCCGCAATTCCTACAAATATAACCTCTGACCCCTCCAAAGATATACATGCACCCAACCAAAAGGGTTTATCAACATTAGATGCACAGAGGAATTTATATCACAAAGAGAGGCACTCTAAAAGATACCTCCTCAATGTCTGATTTTTCAGTAGTTTTCTGAACTCGTTTTTCAAGTTCCATCAGCTCATTCCTCAGAAGTTCAAAATGCTGAATTCCACTTGTTTCAGTTTCGTCCATGCCCATCTTTGGAGTGATTTCCTGGATTTCTTCCCTATCCTGCAGCGTACAACAATGAATTTGGGTGGTTAAGAGTCAATAAATCTGTTCATTCTTGATGACATGAGATTATTACACTCAAGATCTGAGAAAACTCATGAGACCAACACAACAAAACAAGTAGTCAAAAGCCCATCTATGAGTTCAGTATTTGAAATTAGGCCCTTAGAGACAACAATAGAACCAAGTCATTGTATGTGCACTGTCATAAAGTATAAACTGATAAAATAACAGAGGATAGCATATTCATTTGCTCAAATGTATGTGCACTGTCATAAAGTATTCCATCCACTTCCAAAGACAAAAATCAGAATGACTAGGAAAAGACATAAAAAGCTACCTCCACTCCCTAAAGGTTTGCCACTCCCATCATGTCGTGGGGGTTCACTTAAGTAGAAGGAATTGTCACGAGGCAATTGGTAAAGAAAAACTTTCACACTAGAACACCACCAGAGGACCAAAAGAATGAGACAAATTAGATTAAGACAAGTGCACAAATAATAAATTGAAACATGACTTGCTGAATTAAGACAGTTAAAAGTACCTTTGAGATGCATTTACTATAGGTCGCTTCCATTGTTCATGTTGATCACAAAGAAGACAAGACATCGATGGACACATGAACAAATATATTGTACAATGAAACGTGGATTCTCTATCAGAGGTTGGTGCATTCAAAATCGGCCACAGTCCTTCTCTACAGACACTCCTCATAACCATAATGGCAGAGCAACTAATTCTCCCTAACCATAAAACTTTGCATTCAGCGAGAACAAAATTGAAACACCATCAAACCCATCAGCCATAACACGATGATAACAAGAATCACCCAAAAAAGAGAATAACCCAACCACAATTCAATCGACTCTAGAACTGGGTTCCCAAAATTCGAGAGAAAAACGCAAAAAATTTTCACCTCCAGAATTCTTCGACGGTAGAGAAAGTTTAGATCGGGCGCATGGAGGCACACGAAGCCATCTGCTTCCATTTTGCGGCAAGGTTTTTTTTTTTTTTTGGTAAGGGGTAATAATATATTGAGCTTTAACCAATTACAAGTAAGGATAGGCACCACAAAACTTGCACTCAAGAAGACAGACACGTCTACTCGAGTGAGAGGGCGCCAACCGCAAAACACCGCAAAGCGGTCAAAGCAAGCAAGGGCCGAAATATGAAGCCCAAAGAAAGCCACGTAGGGCCAAGCTACCAACCTAAAAAGCAAATAACCAGACAAAAGAGGAAAGCCACGCAAGGCCAAACGCCAACAATTAAGGACAACAAAAACTACCAAAGAACAAGGCCCAAAGGCAAGAGAACGGCGAAACAAAGCAACTCTGATGACGTGCGCCTGACCAGTAGAGATGAAGAGACGAAGGCGGGCTCCCGAAGGCAATATAAAGGAGACCTAGAAGGTCGATACAGACGAAACGAAGATAGAAGGGTCAAGTCCCCAATTCCTCTGTAACCTCCTATTTCTCGGGCAATCATCCACGCTTTTGAAAGTTAAGGCTTTATCCTTCACAACTTTAAGAAGATGCTTCTTGACAGCCGCAATCACAATCGGATGGTCTCTAAAGAAAATATCGTTTCTATACTTCCAAATGAGATGGCATAAAGCCCCAAAAGAGAAACGACCAATGGAGTGATAGAAATCCTTACCAGAGAGGAATCTCATCGCCCAGCATAGATTATCTGTCCAAGTCTCATTCCTCCACAGGAGATTACACTTGGCCGCCCAAAAGTTAGCCAAAGTGGTTGTGATGCGACAACTGAAGAAGAGGTGGTCTATGGAATCCGGCGTGAGCTTGCAAAACGCACAAACTTCCTATCCAATTCTCCCATAAGACATAAGGAAGGTTTGGGTGGGAAGGCGGTTCCTAATAATCAGCCAAAGATTGAATTGGTATCTCGGAGTGATGGCCTTATTCCAAATAAAGGAAGACCAATCAACTCCGTCTTTCCTTCTTCTGAGGACATGCCATGTTGAGGCGAGTGAGAAGACACCCGAAGGATTGTCACTCCAAATAAATCTGTCTGGCACCCTCGAGAGAACCGGAAAGGTTATTGAACCAGAAAGTCCGCCTGTGCTTGAGCGGATGCGCCTGGTCCGCCTTAGGCTCCTCCTTCGTCGATTGCTCGGCCAAGTCCTCTTGGCCTGCAATCTCTCCCTCCTCCAGCTCTAGGTCGCCGCTGCGCCCTTCGAATTAGGGTTAGGGTTCGCGGCGACGGGGTTCTTCTGGTCATCGGCGGTTGCAGCTGCCACTGTAGATTTCACCGTCTCTTCCACCACCATGTTTTTTTCTCATGAAAGTTTTGCAGCTCTCTCTCTCTCTCTCTTCCACCACCATGTTTGTTTTTTTCTCATGAAAGTTTTGCAGCTCTCTCTCTCTCTCTCTCTCTCTCTCTCTCTCTCACTATTTCTGTTGCATTCACATCTGAAATCAAGGGTGGGGCGAGCGCGGGACGACCAGCGTCCGACAGCGATTGAGAGGCGAGGCGAGGGAGTACCACAACGTTGAGGGAGGCAAGGGCGAGGCGAGCGCGGGGCGACTAGCGTCCAACGGCGTCCGACAGCGGCGTCAAGGGTTAGCAGCGTCCGGCGGCGGCGTCGAGGGCAAGTAACGTCTGGCGGTGGCGTTGAGGGCGAGCAGCATCGGTGACAGACAAAGGCAGAGGACGATGGGAGAGACTGAGAGAACTACATGAAATGAACTGAAGGTTTGATTTGGGGCTTTTGGAGTCCTAACCGGTTCCGGTTCTTTTCCCATAGGAACCGGAGCCGGCGATTCCCAAAAAAATGGAACCGGGAACCGGAACCGGTCTCTTAAGAACCGGAAACTGAACCGGACCCTCTGGTGCGGTTCTCCGGTTCCCGGTTCTACCTGGGAACCGTGCTCATCCCTAGATATAGCCGTTCTTGTTCATGACAGGTTATCGTAACTTGTCACTGCTGCGCGCATTTAGAGAAATGTCAGATGATGCCTTATGCATTTTGAATGGGTTATTTTATCATCCCATTTTTATTATGTTGATGGGTTGATCTTTAGGGTAGGCATTTGACAAAAAATCATGGTGACATAAGGGCACTGGTCGAGCAAGGCACGATTCTAGGCATAGGCCCCATATTTGGTTTATCTTTTGATTAATTGTAGAGTCCGGTGATCTCCCTGATCTCCCTTAGAGTTTTCGAATTCCATCGCCGCTGATTTCAGCAACTCCTTTTCACCAAACGAGCCAGGTATGTAAACACTCTCTCTCAGGCATGTTCTGTGTATAAACTATTTTTAACCGAGAATGAGCTACAAAATTTGAATGACGAAATCGCAAGGAAGCTCGGATGAAATAGCACATTACTGAATAGTCTGATCACGAAGCATATACATCTTTTTTTCAGATCGAAAATCAAGCCAAAGTTGAATCAAAAGTTTATTCTCGTGGCTGCACAACATCTGTTCGACAAAATGCCTGAACGACATACCGAGTCCATATTGTCCGATTGACGTTAGAAGTTTAGTTTAATGCTTGACTGTTCACATATTGTTGAAGAATGTATGATTTTTGTGGCTTTCATGGTGTTGTCATGCGATTTGGTGGAAAAATTCGTGTCTGAGTCAGTTGCTCATGGATCCTCCCTTGCCGGAGCCTACCTTCCCATGCCGGCAAGCTCTATGGTTTAAGGCCGTTCAAGTCAGCATTTCTCTTCATTTTAAGTGCGTTCGTGAATTTTTTATTTTTGAAAATGCTAGAGTTTACCGCCCTTAGCTTCGGTTCAATTTTTTTTTCTTCTTGTTGTTTTTTTGCGGTCACCGGAGTGAGCAGCCGGAAGTGTCGGACGCCGGTCGGTTTATATAGCCGGCGGTTGGTGGTGTGACCCGACGGCAGTGTGTGGCGGCGTAAGCATGGGCGTGAATGGAGGATGGCGGTTTCGAGTTATATGGGTTCTAAAAGAAAAGAAGAAGAAGATGGGTTGCATAGAAAGAAACTCCTCGGGGGAAGAAGATGACTGAGAAAGAAGACGGGGGAGAAAACTGAAAAAGACAAATTAGGGAAAAGGACAAAAAAGAAAAAAAATTAAAAAGGAGAATAAGAAAATCTCAAAAAATATAAGAATATAAAAAGAATCGATTTGAATCCAACTCGCGTGGGGTCGGGTCAACGGTTGCATCAGGCAAACCCGGTCCGAACCTGTTCTCCCAATATAATAATAATAAATGATTAAAAATTAAAAATTCAAGAAAATGATAAAAAATAAAAATTTAGGAAATAATAAAAAATTTACAAAATCCGAAAATCAATTAAAAAAATTAGACATTTTAGAAAATCATTAAAAAATTTAAAAAAATCATTAAAATTTATAAATTTGTAGAAAATAATTAAAAATTTAGAAAGATCAGAAAAACCTTAAAAATATTAAAACCCAAAATTGAACAAGCCTTTAGAGCTTTACAATAGGTTTCTTTGTTTTGTGTTGTTTTTTATTTTATTTTATTTTTAGAGACGATATTAGAATGTGTGTGATTTCCTTTACAATTATAATTAATTGCGCATTTCAATATTTTGGTTGTTACTTTCCTACTCTATAATGATTAGGATGGACCCTATATTTTTTTTAATAGGCTGCTATGGCATTAATTAGCACATAATCGAGTAGATACCGAAATGACATGAGTCTTAGAGCTAATGTAATCAAATCCCGAGTTTAGAATATATGATCGAGTAAAAAGTACGATATCTTCCCATATCTACTTGGTTTTAAGTTGACCCAAAAGGCTAGTAGTGAATCCTTTGCAATAGGCTTAATTGATTAAAATTTTGAACACCTAATATTGCGCGAGGTATGATATTTGGAGAGTCCGAATCAATGGAAGGCCATCGACCCAAAGTTGATAATACCCCTAAACCTAACTAACTCTCTTTTTCATGAAGGGTTAGATTGTGACCACCACATTAAATATTTAAAAGATCACGGATGATATTGTACATTGGACTTAAATTTAGGAGTTATATCAAACAAATTAGACGTTTATTAATCATATTATGCATAATGACATTAAAAATGTTAAAAGTTGTATACAACGCTCACTTTAATATTAAAATTTTCTTTTGGATAATTTAAGTGCCAAACTATTGAGAAACAATCTTTCTAATGCCAACTTTGATCTAATTGGCCAAAAATCCGATGTGGAGTCGATGTGGATTGCTGAAGGGTCTAATCAACATGTGAACAAATAAAACGACATCATTTTGTGGGTTTCTCCCAAATAAGACCCTAAATCCCCGTATTAAAATAGAACCCCTTATTGAAAACCCTAACTAGCCAATTCAAGCACCTATTTTGACTTGCCCCCAAAATTGCCAATTTAATCTCGTAAATGGAAGGCAGGAGCTTCAGCAACGGCTCACATTCGATCCAACAGAGTGAATTAGATGTGAATGTTACCGTAATTGTGGGTTACAGAGTCCAAGAATAACATCTTGGACTCAGTTGAATCCGGGATTAAAAATATTAAAAATTTTCCAAGTCAATGTCAACCATGTTGCATATGACATCAATGTCATTAATTTCTAGCCAAAATTAGTTGCACAAATTGAATTAGCAAATCTTCAAAAAGTTTTGGATTTATTTGAAACACCGCAAATCAACTTAAGGGAAAATCACAAAAAAAAGTGCTACCTAGATACAAGTAGTTGCATTAAGTAGACTTACACTGCATTGGGATTAAGATCCATTGCTTTTCTTCTGGTCACTAGCTCTACCAAGATCTCCCCAAATGAATATACATAAGCTTTTTTAGTGAGCTTCCCATTTAAGTCATACTCCGGACCCAGGCAGTTGCATTAACTAGATTTACATCATTAGTGTCTAAAAAGATAATTTTATAATGAACACTTGCCCAGTTTCATCCAACAGAGGATCATTATGGCAATTCTACTCATCACATATCATTTCGCAATGGCTTCCAACAATAACCTAGCGGTTGGCATAAAATTTGTGTCTATGTGCATATCTCATTCCAAAATTCAAAGCACTTTCTCCAACGCGAAAAGAAATGTGAAAAAATATTGATTCAATACTTATTTGAAACCAACCTTAAAAAAATTTCCACAAAACCTAAAAATTTCAATATAATTCAAGTATATATGGCTTTAGTAGTAGGCACTCCAGTTCAATGCGTGCCTACAAATGTTTCCAAACTAACACGTGATAATCATTTGGCATTAAATTGCTTTGTCAAAGTCTTTACTTGAAATATGTGAGGTCTTGCCTCAAGATCCTTTCTAATAAATAGTGATGCAGCATGGAGCATGCAATAAACTTCACACTTTGAAAATTGATCTCCCAAGCGAGAGTCAATCAAGTCATGAATTGCAAACTCTTTTAACTATAGCATGGAGCATGCAATAAACCTCTCGCTCTGAAAATTGATTCTTCAAGAGAGAGTCGATCAGTTCATGAATTGCAGACTCATCTGACATGGGGCGAGAAGATTAGTAGAATATAAAAAAATTCATATCCCTGAAAGTCAAAACTTAGATAAGTTGGGGATAGATTGAAGATTCATTCACATCATATTCACTTTGCCAGACATTGCTAGCCCTTGGGCCGATTAAGATCCATTGTTTTTCTTCTAGTCATCAATTTTACGAAAACCACCCCAAATGAATACACAAAAGATATTTTAGTGAACTTCCTATTGAAGGCATACTCTAGATCTAGGTAGTTGCATTGGGTAGACTTATATCAGCAAAAGATGTCATAACTAATATATGCTTGGAGATGAAACAAATGAACTCAATCATCAGTGATGAAATGAGCGCCTTTGCTAATTCATAGAGCATCCACATATGATCTCCCCTTCACCCCTCCCCCACAAAGAGGAGTCAGTATTCTAATGATCACTTGCCTAGTTTCATCCAACATAGGATCGTTATAATATGTCTACTCGTCCCAAATTCTTATGCTATGGCTTCCAACATCAAACCTAGTAATCAACATGGAATTCTCATCTATGTGCTTGTCCTTTTTCTGGGATTCAAAGCAAAGAACGCCGAAAAAAAATATTGATTCAATATTTGTTTGAAACTAACCACTCAAAAAATCTCCAAAACACTTAACGATTCCAATAAAATTCAAGCATTTGACTTTAGCAGTAGGCACTCTTATTCAGTGTGTACCTACAAATATTTCCTAACTAACATGTGATAATCATTTTATCAAAGTCTTTACTTGTGACATATGAGGTCTTGACTCAAGATCCTGTCGAATTCACGGTGATGCAGCATGAAACATGCAATAAAACTCTTGCTCTAAAATTGATATTCCAAGTAAGTTGATCAGTCATGAATTGCAAACTCTTCCAACAAGGGGTGTGTCTACAGAGAAGATCGGTAGAATATAAAAATAGTCATCTGAAAATCGAAACTCAAATAGGTTGGGGATAGATTGAAGATTGATTTACATCATATTCTCTTTGCCAGACACTATTGGCCTTGGGGCCGATTAAAATCCACCATTTTTCTTTTGGTCACCATCTCTACCAAGATCACCCCATATAAATACACATTAATTTTTTCAGCGAGCTTCCCAATGAAGGCACACTCTAAAGTCAAGACAAGGCCTGCAGGACACGCAGTTTTCTTGAAAATAGGTGCTTTTTCCTCTTCGCTGTTGTGCACGACCTCAAAGATCATCGGCAAACAAAACAAGAAACTTCTCAACAATCTAAAAATTCTAGAATCCTATAACAAAAAACAAGAAGCTTCTTAACAAAGCCATTACAAAGAAAAGCCATTTCGCCTGAACTTCAACCTTCCCTATTTCACCCATTGCAAAGAAAAGTCCTCAATTCATCACGGACGTCGCAAATGGCTTCCGACTACAACGAGATAACCATAGGGAAAATGCTATAATGGCAGTGGTGGTACTTCTCATCACTATTGTCCTCCAAGCCGGGATGGATCCAGCTAGAGGATTGGCAGAAAACTCTCATACCCATTATAAATTTCTCACAACGTGTGACACCATTACTTTTGTGGCGTCATTTAGCGTGATATTGATGCTCGCTAGTGGAGTTCAAGTTAAACGCCACCTATTCACTAAACTCGCATACCTACAAATGTTTCCAAACTAACCTGTAATAATCATTTGGCATTGAATTTCCTTACTAAAGTCTTTACTTGTGATATGCGAGGTCTTAATTTAAGATCTTGTCGAATAAAGAGCGATCCAATGTGGATTGTGCAATAAACTTCTACCTTTAAAAATTGATTTTTCTAACAAGAGTCAATCAGCTCATGAATTGCAAACTCTTCTAACAACGGGCGTGTCTACAAAGAAGATTAGTAGAATTAGAAAGAGTCATGGTCCTAAAAATTGAAACCTAGATAAGTTGGGGATATAGATTGAAGATTCATTTACATCATATTCACTTTGCTAGGTACTGCTGGCCCTTGGCCAATTAACATCCACTATTTTTCTTCCAGTCACCAACTCTACCAAGACCTCCCTAAATGAATACACATTGGCTTTTTCAGTGAGCTTCACAAGCATTGCATTAGATTGACTTGCATCAGCAAAAGATGACATAACAAACATATGCTCGGATAGGAAATAAATGAACTTAATCATCAGTGATAAAATGAGCACTATTGCTAATTCATAGAGCATCCATATATGATCTCCTCCTCTCTCCCCTCCTACGCAAAGAAGACTTTAATGTCCATAGAGAGAGTTTTCTAGTGATAGATTTCTAGAACAGACATAGAAACTCATCGTATAATAAAATTTATATTCTCGAAATAGAACTTCGTTTAATAACAATACAAAATTTCTCCCACTTGAAATAGAACTTCATTTAATAATAATACAAAATTTCTCCCACCTTAGCAATAGCGAACAGTATGGAAGAGGGGTAGTCAGTGGCAGTGGTCGGTAGCGGGCAATAGGTAGCAATCGTTGGTGGCGACTACCAACTGAAGATCGATAGTAACCGATGGTTAGGGGTGGTACCAATTGGCAGTGACGGATAACAGGTGGCAACGATGGCTTTGCAGCCAATTAGTAGCGAAGACGAGTAATGAGAAATGTTTTTATTTATCATTTCTATTCTAGAAATAAAGAAGAATTTTTACATCTTGTTTTTGTTCCAAATCTAGTTCTAGACTAAAACTTTGTTCCAGAAATAGAAAAATGAAGTTGCATTGCCAAACTAATTGTTGTTCCAAAAACAAGATTGAAATGAAAAGATAGTTCTAGAATAGAAATAAAATGATTATCATGTGCATCCCTTAAATCCATTGTTTTTGTTCAGGTTACCAAATCTACCAAGACCACCCCAAATGAATACGCAAGCTTTTGTAGTGAGCTTACCATTGAAGGCATCCTACGGACCCATGTAATTGCATTCAATAAATTTACATTAGCAAAAGATGACTTGACCAATATATGCTTGGAGAGGAAACGAAAGAACTCAATCATTAGTGATTAAATTAGCGCTTTCTCTAATTCATAAAGTATCCATTTATGATATCCTCCTCTCTTCCCTCCTTTGCAAAGAAGAGTTTAGTGTATAAAAAGAGAGTTTTCTAATGAACCTTTGCCTAGCTTCATCCAACAGGGGACCATTGTGGTATTTCTACTCGTCGCAGATCCTTCCGCTATGGCTTCCAACATCAACTTGACGATCAACATGGAATTTGCATCTACATGCATGTTCCATTCCCGGATTAAAAGCACTTTCTCCAACACGTAAAAGAAAAGTAAAAAAAAAAAATGTTGATTCAATACTTATTTGAATCTAACTACAAAAAGAATCTCCTGAACACCTAACAACTTCAATATAATCCAAGCATATGACTTTAGCGGTGGCACTCTGTTCAATGCTTACCTACAAATGTTTCTAATTACCATGTGATAATCATTTGGCATTAAATTGCTTTATCAAAGTCTTTACTTGTGATATGCGAGGTCATGACTCAGGATCCTGTCGAATACACAGTGATGCAACATGGAGCATGCAATAAACCTCACACTCTAAATATTGATTTCTCAAAAGCAAGAGTCGATAAGTTCATGGATTGTAGACTCTTCCAACAGGTCCACAAAAAAGATCAGTAGAATATAGAAAGAGTCATGGTCTTGAAAATTGAAACTCAGACAAGTTGGGGTTAGATTGAATATTCGTTCACATCATTCACTTTGCTAGACACTATTGGTCCTTGGGCCAATTAAGATCCACTATTTATTTTGGTCACCAGCTCTATCAATACCACCCCAAATAAATACACAACTTTTCAGTGAGCTTCCCATCAAAGGCATTCTCCGAATCCAAGTAATTGCATTAAGTAGACTTATATCAACAAAAGATGACATAACGAATATATGTTCGGAGATGAAACAAATGAACTCAATCATCAGTGATGAGATGAGCGCTTTCGCTAATTCAAAGAGCATCCACATACGATATCCTCCTCTCCCCCTCCTTCGCAAATAAGAGTTCAGTGTCTGAAGGGAGAGTTTTTTAGTGAACACTTGTCTGGTTTCATCCAATACAGGACCATTATGGTAATTCTACTAGTCGCTAATCCTTTTGCTATAACTTCCAATATCAATCTGACAATCGACATGGAATTTGCATTTACATGCAATTCCCCTTCCAAGATTCAAAGCATTTTCTCCAACACACAAATGAAAAAAGCAATATATATTGATTCAATACTTATTTGAAACTAAAATAGTCTCCAAAACACCTAACAATTTCAATATAATTCAAGTATCTAACTTTGGCAGTAGGCGCTCTTTATTCAGTGTGTACCTACAAATGTTTTTTAACTAACATGTGATTATCATTTGACATTAAATTACTTTATCAACATCTTTACTTGTGATATGCGAGGTCTTGACTTAGGATCCTATCGAATACACAGTAATGCACCTTGGAGCATGCATTAAACCTCTTCCTCTAAAAATTGAGCTCCCGAACGAGAGTCAATCAACTCATGAATGGCAAACTCAAATGATAGGCGTGTCTACGAAGAAGATCAGTTAAATATAAAAGGAGCATGGTCCTGAAAACCGAAATTCAGACAAGTTGAGAATAGATTGAAGATTTATTCTCATCATGTTCACTTTTTCAAACACTGCTAGCCCTTGGGCTGATTAAGATCCACTATTTTTCTTCCGATCACCTATTTTACCAAGACCATCCCAAATGAATGCACATTAGCTGTCTTAGTGAGCCCATTAAAGGCATACTTCAGACCTAGGTAGTTGCATTAGTTTGACTTACATTAGCAAAAGATGACATAACGAATATATGCTCAGAGAGGAAACAAATGAACTCAATCATCAATGATGAAATGATCACTTATGCTAATTCACATAGCATCCACCTATGGTCTCTTTCTCTCCCCTCTCCTCAGCAAATAAGAGTTTAATATCTAAGAGAGAGTTTTTTAGTGAACATTTCTCTGGTTTCATCCAATAGAGAATCATTATGATATTTCTACTCGTCGTAGTTCCTTCCGCTATGGCTTTCAAAGTCAACCTAGCAATCAACATGGAATTTGCGTCTACGTGCACGTTTCTTTCGACATTCAAAGCACTTTCACCAACTCACAAAGAAAAGCCAAAAAAATAAATAAAATTGATTCAATACTTAATGTGAAACTAACCAAAAAAAAAAAAAAGTCTCCCAAACACCTAATAATTTCTATAAAATACAAGTATCTGACTTTAGAAATAGGCACTACTATTCAGTGCGTACCTACAAATCTTTGCTAACTAACACTTGATAATCATTTGGCATTAAATTGCTTTATGAAATTATGTACTTGTGATATGCGAACATTATCGCGACCCATGTTGTTATCATGATAACTCTAGCAAATATGACATATTTTAAAGAGACACCACTTATTAGTAGTAAAATAATGCTGAGGCGAGCAATGAAAGATATCGTGTTACGAGTGATATAAAATTCATAAACCTGTTGATGATTAGATGCCTGAGTGGTGTGCTAGAGGGGATAATTTTACACTCAAGTCTTACTAGACTCCACTCGGGGGATACATCGCTCCTTGGAAGGCGATGGCAACCAATAGTTACAATCATAATTGCATTTTGCATGGACTCATCCCAGTTTTCATTTTCGAATTCCAAATGATTAAGATGGCAGCCAACAGCATAGTTACAATCACAATTGCATTATGCATGGACTCATCCCAGTTTTCATTTTCGAATTCCAAATGATTAAGAAAATGTTATATTGTTCGAGTTTCTATGCATGAACATTAGATTTTCACGCATGCATATGTGTCAACACATATTTATTATTTCATTAAAAATTTGAGTACAATAATACCCAATACAATAATAGTCCCTTTTTCAAAACAACAATTTGTATAATAGAAAAAGTTGCCAAAGGAGCTAAACAACCAATAATATCATCCACGTGATAATAGCAACTGCAACTAGTTTAAAGAACTTGATTATTCTAAAGGAGTCGTGTACAAGCGTGGGAGTCATATATGTGGGCCACCGTGAGGATAATGCAGCCCACATCATTTGAACTGCCTTGTCAGAGAATCCTCATCCCTGTTTTGCTGAAGCCCAATGATGACAAGTAGGATTATATCTAAGGATGCCACCAAAGTAAGGCTATTAAATGCAATGAAAAATGTATAGGCATCGGTAGAGTCAGCCACCTCTTTAGGCGGATGCAGGCTGTTTGGAATGCTAGGGCAATAAGGACTACATCACCAGTACTTAATCAACTAAACTCACTATATGTCGATTTAGAAAAGTTAGTTATTTAACAGATAAACATGCCTTGGTGATACACATACATAATTTCAAGTCACGAGGGTTAAATCTTCGGTACATGTACTGCAAATCCCTAGTTCAAATCACATCTCTTACGTAGAATATCTTCCCTCAAATATTGTACATACGGACCGGACAAGCTATGCCAGAAGAAGGGCGAACATGATTCCTGTCCAAGCAGCAATGCCGTATGTAACTCCTCCGTAGGATTTTTACCGCCTGGCGCCAACACCAATATTGGGATCGTGTATGTGACGGTGAACTATCCTTGGCCTTGAGAGTGTGAAGACAATGAGGGTATCCTCAAAGCACTTAAGATGAAGATGGATGTGTCAATGGATAGCCAAGGGGGAGAGTAAGCAGAGCAAAAATGACCATGAGAAAATGCACGGAACGGTCATTGTTGTGGCCATCTTAACAGCCATGACCGTTTTCAAAATGCCATGCATCCTCTGGGGGGTTCTCAAAAGGACTCCATCCTAATGGCTCTAGGGATAAATTACATAGCCGATACATCTCTGTTGACTAGTAAACACCCAAGCCACTTCAAATATTTTACACGGTGCCATTCGATCTCCCTTATGACGTCCATCTTAGTAATAGCGTTCATGGTAAGTGGATTATCCCTCAAATGGCCTTTCTTCGTCAAACTTGCAACTATGATGACGTGGGTTGCAATTCTTTCTTCTGCCGTCACATACGCAATCCCACTATTAGTGTTGGCGCCATGTGGCAAAAAGAATTGCAACCCACATCATTATAGTTGCCAGTTTGACGAAGAAAGGCCATTTGAGGGATAATCCACTTACCATGAACATTATTACTAAGAGGGACGTCACAAGGGAGATTGAATGGCACCGTGTAAAGTATTTGAAGTGGCTTGGGTTTTTACTAGCCAAAAGAGAAGTGCCAGCTATATAATTTATCCCTAGAGCCATTAGGAGGGAGTCCTCCTGAGAAAAGCCCCCTAGGTGCATCGCATTTTGAAAATGGTCATGGCCGATAAGATGGCCACAACAATGATCATTGCGTGCATTTTCTTGTGTTCGTTTTTGCTCTGCTCACTCTCTACCTAGCCACCCATTGGCACATCCATCTTTGTCTCAAGTGCTTTAAGGATTCCTCATTGTATTCACGCTCTCAAGGCCGAGGATAGTTCACCGTCACACAGACACGATCCCACTATTGGTGTTGGTGCCAGGCGGTAAAAAATCCTACAGAGAAGTTACATATGGCATCGCTACTTGGACAGGACTAATGTTTGCCCTTCTTCTGGCATAGCTTGTCCGGTCCGTACGTACAATATTTCATTGAGAGAAGATCTTCTACATAAGAGATGTTATGATTTGAACTAGAGATTTGCAATACATGTACCAAAGATTTAACCCGCGTGACTTGAAATTATATATGTATGTATCACAAGGCATGTTTTTCTATTAAATAACTAACTTTTCTAAATCGACATATAGTGAGTTTAGTTGATTAAGACCTGCATCCGCCTAAAGAGGTGGCCAACTCTACCGATGCCTATACATTTTTCATTGTATTTAATAGCCTCACTTTAGTGGCATCCTTAAATATAATCCTACTTGTCATCATTGGGCTTTAGCAAAAACAGTGATAAGGATTCTCTAACAAGACAGTTTAAATGATGTGGGCCGCCATTATCCCCATGGTGGCCATATATATGACTCTCACGCTCGTACACGACTCCTTTAGCAAAATCAACTAGTTCTTTAAACTAGTCGTAGTTGCTATTATCACATGGATGATATTATTGGTCGTTCCGTTCCTTTGGCGACTTTTTATGCTCTACAGATGTTTGCTTTGAAAATGGGACTATTATTGTATTGGGTATTATTGCACTCAAATTTTTAATGAAATAATAAATATGTGTTGACACATATGCATGCGTGAAAATCTAATGTTCATGCATAGAAGAAACTCGAATAATATAACATCTTCTTACTCATTTGGAATTCGAAAATGAAAACTGGGATGAGCCCATACATAATGCAATCATGATCATAATAAGTGTTGGCTACCATCACCTTCCAAGGATTGATGTATCCCTCGGGCAGAGTTTGGCAAGACTTAGGTGCAAAACTACCCTACCCTACTGGCACGCCAGTAATGGTGTCTAATTATCAACATGCTTATGAATTTCACATCACTTGTAACATAATATCCTTTGTTGCTTCCCTTAACATTATTTTATGACTTATAAGTGGTGTCTCTTTAAAATATGTCATATTCATTAAAGTTACCATGATAACGACATGGATCGCAATAATGTTCGCATATCACAAGACTTTGATAAAGCAATTTAATGCCAAATGATTATCACATGTTAGTTAGGAAACATTTATAGATATGTATTGAACAGCAATGCCTACTTCTAAAGTCAGATGCTTGTATTTTATTGAAATTGTTAGGTGCTTTGGAGACTTTTTATTTTTAGTTAGTTTCAAATTAGTATTGAATCAATAATTTTTTCGATTTTCTTTTGTGTGTTAGAGAAAGTGCTTTGAATCCCAGAAGAGACATTCACGTAGACGTGAATTCCATAATGATCACTAGGTTGACGCTGGAAGCCATAGATGCACCCCTTATTAAAAGAGTTTGTAGTTCATGAACTAATCAACTCCTGCTCAGTAGAACAATTTTCAAAGCAAGAGGTTTATTGCATACTCCATGCTGCATTGATGTATATTTGACAAGATCTAGGAGTCAAGACCTTACTTGTCACATTTGATAATGTAATTGAATGATTCACATGTCAATTAGAAAACATTTGTAGGTAAACACTGAACAAGAGGACCTACTACTAGAGTCAAATGCTTGAATTTTATAAAAATCATTAGGTGTTTTAGAGACTCTTTGAGTGGTTAGTTTCAATAAAACATTGAATCATTATTATTTACATTTTTCTTTTTCATGCTGGAGAAGGTGCTTTGAATCCTAAAAGGGGACGAGCACATAGATGCAAATTCCATGTCGATTGCTGGGATTGATGTTGCAAGTCATAGCAGAAGAATCTACAATGAGTAGAGTTACCACAATGGTACTCTATTGGATGAAACTAGGCAAGCAATCACTAAAAAACTCTCTTTCAGACACTAAACTCTTCTCCGCGAGGGAAGCGTGAGGGGGAGATCATGTGGGAATTTTCTATGAATTAACAGAAGCGCTCGTCTCATCATTGATGGTTGAGTTCATTTCTTTTCTCTCCAACGATATATTAATTGTGTCATCTTTTGCTTATGTAAGTCTACCTAATGCAATTACTTGGACTCAAGCGTGCCCTCAATGAGAAGTTCATTGAAAGAGCTAACGTGTATTCATTTGGGGTAGTCTTGGTAAAGCTTGTAACTAGAAGAAAAGTAGTGGATCTTAATAGGCCAATTGGCTAGCAGTGTCTGGCAAAGTGAATATGATGTAAATGAATCTTTAATCTATCCCCAACTTGTCTGATTTTAGATTTTCGGGAACATGACTAATTCTATATTCTACTAATCTTCTCCATTGACATGCCCCTTGTTAGAGGAGTTTGCAAGTCATGACTGATCGACTCTTGCTTGGGAGATCAATTTTTAGAGCGAGAGGTTCATTCCATGCTCCATCCTGCATCACTGTGCATTCGATATAATCTTGAGTCAGTAAAGACTTTCAATGCCAAATAATTATCTCACATTAGTTAGTAAACATGTGTGGATACACATTGAACAGGAATGCCTACTGTAAGAGTCAGATGCTTGAATTTTATTGAAACCGTTTGGTGTTTTGGAGACTTTTTGAGTAGTTAGTTTTAAATTAATTTTTTTTCTCTTATCTTTTTCAGGTTGGAGATTGTGCTTTGAATCTTGGATGGGGACATGAACATGGATGAGAATTCAATGTCGATCGCTGAGGTTGATGTTGGAAGCCATAGCGAAAGGATATATGACAAGTAGAATTACCATTATGATCCTTTGCTAGATGAAACTAGGCAAGCGTTCACTAGAAAACTCTCTTTTTAGAACTAAAGTTTGTTTTGCTAGAAGGGGTGAGAGGAGGAGATCATATAAGGATGCTCTGTGAATTAGCAAACGGTCGTCTCATCACTAATAGTTGAGTTTATTTATTTTCACTTTGAGTATACAATGGTTATGCCATATTTTACTAATGTAAGTCTACTTAATGTAATTGCCTGAATCTAGAGTTTGCCTTCGAAGTTTACTAAAAAAGCCGATGTGTATTCATTTGGGTTAGTCTCTGTAGAGTTGGTGACAGGAAAAAAAAAAAAAGCAGATCTTAATCGACCCAAGGGCCAGAAGTGTTTGACAATGTAACTATGATGTGAATGAATCTTCAATCTATCCCTTACTTGTCTGAGTTTCGATTTTCAAGAACATGACTTTTTCTATAGTCTACCGATCTCCATTGACATGGCTTTTATTGGAAGAGTTTATAATTCATGGACCAATCGACTCTCCCTTGGAGATCAATTTTCAGAGCAAGAGGTTTATTGCATGCTCCATGCTACATCACTATGTATTCGATAGGATCTTGAGTCAAGACCTCACATGTCACATGTAAAGATTTTGATAAAACAATTGAATGCCAAATAATTATCTTACATTATTTAGGAAAGATTTGTAGGTACACACTGAACATGAGTGCCTATTACTAGAGTTAGATGCTTGAATTTTATTAAAATCATTAGGTATTTTGGAAACTTTTGAGCAGTTAGTTTCAAATCAATATTGAATCAATAATTTTTCTTCTCATTCCTTTTCGTGTTGGAAAATGTTCTTTGAATCTGGGATGGGGACATGAACATGGACATATATTCCACGCCGATTGTTAGGGTTGACGTTGGAAGCCATAGCGGAAGAATTTGCGACAAGTTGAAATAACACTATGGTCCTTTGTTGGATGAAACTAGCAAGTGTTCATTAGAAAACTCTCTCTTTAGACACTAAACTATTCTTTACCAAGTAGAGAGGAGAGGAGCAGATCAAATGGGGATGCTCTATGAATTAGCAAAAGCACTCATGATCACTGATGATTGAGTTCATTTGCTTCCTGTTTGAGCATATATTTGGTATGTCATTTTTTGCTTATGTAAATCTACCTAATAAAACTACCTAGATCCAAAGTATGCCTTGGATGGAAGTTCACTGAAAAAGTTAATGTGTATAGGGATGGTCTTGGTGGAACCAATGATCGGAAGAAAAGCAGTGGATATTAACCCTAATGCAAGTGTAAGTCTACCTAATCAACTACTTAACTTAGGTAGGATTTTTTGTGCTTTTCCATAAAGTTGATACGTAGTAATGCAAATAAGGCCCTCGATGCAAGACACATAAATTGGCCTAAGAAATCGATTGATGTTTTCCTTTAAAAAAAGAAAAAGAAAAAAAGAGAGCATGATAATGCCAAGGAAGACACCCAAGGCCTACCACTTGAGTAGTATGGCTAGCTCATTACAAATCTCCTGGCCGATAAGTTTACACTATCTTTTTACAATCTCATCGCCATATTGAAGGCTGCCAAATTTGCTAGCCAATACCTAATATATTTTCTTTGATCCATTTGTTGTATGTGAAAGTTAGTGAAAATGGTCAGCGTCACTTTTAGCCCGACACGTGCCAAATTCGACTGTAGGAAATACTAAGCCAAAAAAAAAAAAAAAAGACTAAGCTTAATATCGTAGAGACTCACAGTAAAGAGTCATCCACAAGCGCCTTGGTGCTTGGCATTGACATCACCACCTCCTCTTTCAGAAGTAGCCCGGGCAGTGCTCATTGGAGCTATATTCTTCTCTTGCTTCATTTTCCAGCCATCAACCCTTTCCATCCAGGGGCAACATTGTTCAGTCCTGATGAATCAAATTCCCTCAATGGGTCACCCTATTGTTAGCTGCATTGCCAGTACCACATAACCAATATGCGCCATACCTAGGGTTTACAACCATGCAGAGACAAGGATGTTTGTGAATAACAGGAGCAAAGTACGCGATTGATTAACATCAGCTACAGAAGGTAGAGAATGGATGCGCTTCCCAGCACCAACATCAGGAGATGCCACAGAGAGGCGTTCAGGTGAAGCAGCAGATAACTCCCCAGAAACCTGAAGCGTTGTAAACGATGCAAAGACATGTTTAATTTTAAAACAACGGCAACGTGAAACCAGCACCCCCTAAGCTCAAATAATATACCTTTTGGCCACTTGTAAGTCGAGGAATACGGTTGTGAGAAACATCCATATCAAATTTGGGGCACTTGCATCCTCCTGTCCATACCACGTGTGCCGACCCGAGATGTGTTCTTCGGTCTTCCGGTTTGGATTTTGATTTTCTAAGTAATCCAAAATCTCTCCCAAAAACATCAATCGGCAACTTCTTCTTGGTCACCAAGAATAGCAGGACTTCCTGGAAAGAACAACTACAGCATAAAAGGAACCGCAGAGACTAATGGAGTTGCGAGAAAACTAATAGCATTACACGAATCACCAATTCGATTCATGGGCTCTCTCCATGGATCGTGATTCTCCTATTCAAAAAAAAAAAAAAAAAAAAAATCCCGGAAACGGATCACTCCTTTGCAGAAAAATCTCACGTGAGCGTGAAGGTCTCGAAAATCAAATTAATTCAATGATCGCAAGTTCCTTTCTAAAATGTCCCGAAAGTTTGAGATCGAAGTACATGCGGATGGTGCACGGCATGCAGAAGCAAAGAAACTAGCAAGACCTTTAATCAGAAAACTAACTGCAGATCGATATTCCACATCAAGCTTTGAAAGAACGCCATGGCTGTCCAGTTGCTTAGAATGGCCTTATGCCCCTGATCCAATCCAGTAATGACGCTGAACGATGAGATTTCAAGAGAATGAGCGATCAGGTGAGAGCGAGAGCGTGAGACTAGGGAGGAGGGCGATGCATTGCCCTGCTCTGGTAGCAGACCGAAACCTGGTCGAAAGCACAACCGCAATCTCCGACCTTCTCGGTCGTTTGGAAACCAGAGTATCGTGGGATGTTACGCGGACAGTGGAGAGAGATTTGAAAAACCGAGATTCTCGGTAACCGTTAAGATATCTTTTGGATACCCGGCAAGATCAGACTCGCTCTGATTTTATAAATAGCAAAAGCGACAAAAAATTCTCAAATTTTATCCACTATAACTTATTTACCCCAAATTTTATGTTAACAAACTATAAACTTGTATATGTAGGATATACTCACCTCCATCAAGTTTCCATAAATAAACATCATTAAAAATCTACTTATATGGATACCTAAAAGCAAACGGTATTGACATAGTAAGTGAAATAAAAATGGTGTTATTTTAACTAAAAAATTATGGGATGGAACTTAAATGGATGGTAAATGTGTCACATAGCTATAAATTTTGAATATTTTATGTTATAAGAAAATTTTTAAAGCAAATGCGTTATAGTGGCTATAGTTTGAGACTTTTGGTAGCTTATTTCCTTTATGAAAGCTTATAATTCGTAGATTTTCAATACATTTGTTGAATATATTGTAGCATATGTGAAACATAGAGCTTTCTGGAGTGCTAATGTTGATGGATTATTAGGATGCGTTTGTTTCATGAAAAATGAATCATTTAAAAAGATAGTATCGCTTATAAAAAAGAATGGACGAAAAAATATATTCATTGTCTAAAAAAATATTTAAATATGTATTTTAATTGATGATGAAATTTTTTTTCATTCATTAATTATTTCAAGTAATATATTTTTTGAAAAAATAAATAAATTATTTATTTATAGCGAAATAAATGGACTATTGATTCATGATTTTATTTGAGGGTTGGAATATGAATTGTGGTGTGTTTATATTAGACAGGATATTTGGTTCAAAAGTTTTAATGACAGGCCCATCTCCTCAAGTAACGGAGTAGGTTTTTGCCAAATTACACAAATTAGGATGACATCCTTTGAAAATTTTCTTTTTGAGAGTATGGGTTCGGCCCCTGAAACTTTTAGATATGAGTGTCTATCTACGATCAAATCAAATCTCTGTAGATATCCCACCTGATTTGACCCGACCACAAAAATTACATATTCCTTTTGCCTGACCCATGTGGAACCCAACCTAGAAAAACATATTAGTTCTTCTTCTTTTTTAGACCATTTTACCCGAAAAATCCAACTCATGTCAGGAGGTCCGTCACCCAAACCGGTTGGGGTCCAGATTTTGAAAAATTCCGTAAAATAGTAAGCAACCACAAAGACGTACGAAATTTTTTAGGTGGTTAGAACGGATGTTGACAGCAAATTTCTATGTTGAGATTCTTAACAGATTGGTATAGAAAATTCGATTTTCACATAGCTGTAGTAACAGAATCCGTTTTGGAAGCCTGTAGATTTTAACCAGTTTTATTTCATTTTGACCCCTCTAAATTTGCAATTAAGCACCCGCAACTTCATGTATTACTAAAAAAGGCCATGATGAACAACTTTCCAGTTTAAAGATTTTGCAAAAAGGGGCCCGAACTTATTTAGGTTTGCAAAACCGAACTGAACAAGTTCAAGCTCTGTCCTTGAAGATCGAATTCGAGAAAATCCCAAATTTTGTAAAATCCATGAAAAATAGTAAACCAACTCATTTCGACTCGAATTTTTTTATATGTTTCAGATCTCAATGTACTCTTCAATTGTCATGAAGGAAGCCTAAAACATGGTTTACAAATGTCGGGAACACAGAATCAAGCTCCTGAAAATCGAAGGCAACATTACGTTACCACCGGAACAACTTGTAAAAAATAAAGCCATCTCTTAGGCAATAAACATGAAGAAATAACAACCATGCCACCCGAAACTAGAGTCCGAAAAACCCCCTTCAAAGGAGCTTACAGCGAGCGCTCACAATAACAACATCAGCTCACTGAGAAGAACAGCGAATCAGAAAGCACTACATAGAACACGACCGCGTCATCCACTCCAACTCAAACATCAACCTACTCAATTCATGTAAAGAAAACCCTAAAGACAGCATGCTAATTGTACAGACTCTCGCCAGCACAGCAACACAATCCGAAGTGAGGAAAGACGGCGGCAAAAGGCAGACGCCAATCGGGAGGAGAACCACGAGCATGATGCGCAATTTGATTAGCAAGAAATCACGATGGGGGATGATCGACTGACCTTCTTGCTAGTGAGAGGCGAGGCCAGGAAGAAGACACAATTGGTGTTCCGCTTCTGCGCCTTGTCGCTCATTCTGGAAGGAAGGAAGACAAGAAGATGGAATCAGCTGAGAGCTGGCCGGTGACTGTGCGGGTGGACGTATATAGGACCTCAATGAAGGTCGCAGTAGCAGCAGTGTGGCCTCACCTCTTGATCAAAGAGCTTCCATGGAGGAAATGGATGGTGACGACGAAGACACGAGGAGAGAGAGAGAGAGAGAGAGAGCAGTAGTTTGTTTTTTTTGGTCAAAGAGAGCAGTAATTCAGTCGCGTTGATCACCTCCAAATACCAGTTATAGCCCGAAGACCCATATATATAGTCAGAGTGACCAAACTTCAAGACTATCAAGCAATACTAACAATGGAGACCAATATCTTCATACATAAACTTATTAGAGAAGAGTCAACAATTCTCCTCGATAAAAAAAGGTCTTGGTAGTAGGGATTTAGGGTTTGCCATGGAAATGCAAAGTAGGCAAAATTCAATACTCTAAAATTGACACTATCGAAGACAAAAGCCAAGGAACAGATAAGTTGTGTAGCTACGACAATCTATTCTGCTTATAAAGAATATTTACTCAATTCAAGGACGAAACATTTTCTATAAGAGATTGAGTTACTTGAGAGAATATATATATTGGAATGCCCATAAAAAAAAAGGAGATGTTGAACATTGACATCTTTACGGAATACTCCGTATTCAAATCTCAAGCCAACACCAACAATCACAGCGAGCCTCAAGCCGAGAACAAATCCTATCTACATCATTTAATAGTTGTGAAATTAGAATGCCTAGCTAACAACCAACAAGTGTTAGCTATGGTACTGCATGAGTGAAAACCACTCCACCCTGCTAGCAATCTAGACATTTGTGTCCACTGTCCATTGCCCACTATGCCTAAACAGGAGCAAATTTTCAAGAGAAAATAGGATGAGGTATTTAAAATTGACCGATATCTAGAACCATATTAATACAGGTGGCAACCATACTCTCACACTTGCACATTTTTGGATCCAAGTATATCGGATGGTTCAAAAAGTTATTATTTCATCAAAATAAGTATTTATCATACCATAGATGCATCTACAATTGATTTGTTATAATCTTTCACCTCAAATGCACCTACCAATATTGCCTATTTGTAGAGAAGGAATATATTAGTCAATGATCACTATTGACGTTGTAGGACATTACACATTGTAACATTAAAAACTTCTATAATGATCGATACAAAGCTGACAATAGATGTTAAAAAAAAAGGGCGATGGTATAATCAGGAGCACATATGAGGAGGCTATAGTATAATCATTTGCGACGAACAAGAAAACGTTCAAAGAAACATACTTCCTTTAGTTGTTAAAATCAAACATCATGAAAATCACGGCCAAGTAGTTCCATTTAAGTGTTCTAATATTTATAATTGAAGTTGTTTCCTTAGAAGACTCTCCTATCAAAGATATCAAGAATCTCAATTGACAACTACTTCTTAATGTAATGGTTCGTTCTTCCCTTTTGCATTTTGGTAATAACTAAATGGTTCAAAGAAGCCAATGACAAATCTTTTAAGTATGCTATACTAGCACTAAAAAATAACTCAAATACAAGTTTAAACCAAGATTGGTAACTCAATTATTCATTCTTTTTGGTCTAAGATACCAAGCTGCACTTTATCATTTATTTGAGATCTTTCTAATATGCTCAACTAGATAATGACCATTAAAAAACTAGTTCAGAATTGGATATCAAACTCAAAAATATAGAAGGGGGAAAACAAAAAGGAATTTTAATTGTGAAACTACATATTTTCATTGAAGTGAACTACACTTCCAAGAAATCTCATTCTTATTGTTCAAGAAGCTAATTGCCTCGTGGACATTGCTCTACTTCACTTGAAGATCCAATGAAAATGTCACACATTGAGGAAGTGCTTTTTATTTCTAAAAAGTACTCAATGAAGCAGTTTAACCTATCTAACAATAGCTAGACCACCAGTAATAAGTGATGATGCTGTTATAAAAAAAAAAGGGGGGGGGGAAATTAAGTTATTAGAACATGTCTCTTGTTATTTGTTCTATTGCTAGAAGTTTGAGTTGCACTAAATTTGATATCCCGCTAAGTTTCATTGAACATCTTGCCCAAAAGATAAATCACATAAAGCCCGAGGAAGGATAGTCACAAATTGTGTGTCAGCAATTGAACATCTTGCCCAAACCAGGACAACTCTATTTTCTCATCAATGTCCTGTTTTTAGCGTTTTGTACCTGCCACGAAGCAACGCCGATTGATTTAATCTGTATGACTTTATCAACGGCCAATTACTTGTGGCGGCCTTGGTCAACGACTTGAACGTTTCAGATGATCCGAGAGGCTACTCTCCGGGGTCGAAGTCGAACGTGTCGTAACGAAGGAAGATCTCCACCAACATGACCCTGCACAAGAGCACTACCTAATCTTTCCCCGGGCACTGCTTGCTCTCCACCGTCAGATCGTTGATCTCAAGTCCGTTCGACCGCTACACATACAACAGCCCCCCTCCTTCCCCCACTAACTCTTCCGGATCGTCGAAGCGAACGGCTCATATCCGAATATGAACCTCGCCTTCCCGTACTGGAACAGGACCAGAAGCTCGATCCTGAGTACTACGTGCTGGTAATTTGTTTTTAAAACAAAACTAAAATATGTTTTGTAAGTGCGCACGTGAACGAAATGTGACATTAACCAACGATCATTTTTATTTATATAAAAGTTCGGATTTATTTTTATAAAAATTAACCATAGCATCCCATTGAAATAATAATATTGTTCATGGAGTAACGGTTATTTTTATTTTTATTTTATTCCAAATTTTATTATTTCTTCCAACGGTTATCTAAAAGTTCATACTTATTTAGAGATTACTTCTTAATCCTTGGAAGGTTGTGTGTGTTCGGATACAACTTATTGTTTTTTTGCTATAAATTACCGAACGTGTTTGTTCAACTATAACCTTATTCTTCCATTTTTCGTTTTCTTTCAAAAGGAAATATAGCCATTGTAGCTTATTATTTCCCTTAAGAGACCTTCGAAAAATATTAGAATTACTATATAATATTTTCAACTGAGACTCTGCTATATCCTAGAGGAAATTTGCCAGTGATGATTAGGAATGTTGTGGGACAAATAATTGCTTAAATAAAGTGATATCACGTCTCAAAGTCTTACTTCATTGTTCTACTCAATTTGTTCGTCATATTTTTCGGACACTACGTAAACAATAGACTTGGTTAAACTCATCTTGTTGAAGTAGTCGAGTTGTACTTGCGCATTCAATACCTGAAGAACTTCTCTTTTCCTTGGTTGAAGTAGTCAAGATGATCTTTTGTCACGTCCAAGAAAGGTGTTGCCGTAACCATCGAGGATTCCTTTAAGTGGAGGCGCATTGTTATGAGAGGCTTTTGAAATTTGCTCGATGTTGAATGGAGAAGAAGATGATGAAGAAGAAGAATTATGTGAAGACATTGACAATGAAGAAATGGACCTAGGGTTTAGAGAAATCGAAGGCAAAGTCTCGATGCGTTTTCTTCGAGGCGTGTTCAAGCTTCAAAGAGGACATAATAGGAGTGATATATACTTGCGCGACTTCCGATATGTATCGACAATGTCAGGTGGGAAAACGTTTCCGACTGGTGGGATACAATTGTTGTTTTGAATTAACGGATGATATTCGTTGGGATTTATTTCGAAAAACAACGAATACGTGTATAGGTAAATTGAATAAAAAAACGATTCGCAACGGAAGCAAAATCACCCATACACATATGACATGGTTTGTGCATTTATAAGAAGCACACAAAAGTGAAAAAGAGGCTAATCACACAACCCTTCTATTGTGCTCTAAAAGTTTGGTTATGACATTTTTCAAACTCTGACCATGAACATCTAATGTTCTCATAGTATTTGTTCTGACGTTCTTCGGATTTTAACTATAAACGTCTAATCTCCTTGTAGCATTACTAAAGTATTTAGGTTATGATGTTCTTCCGTTTCAACCTCACAAATATCGAACCTCTAGTTTAAACACACCACAACCTATGTGAAACGGTAGAGAGAAACTTGAGAGAGCTCATCGTAACAATTTTGCTGGCAATTACTCTCGTGTGTGACTATTTGATTGATCCATATTATCACTTGACCATCATTTTATCAACTCTTCTAATTGCCTCACATAATTAGTGTCAAATCATATTTATTTAAATCAATTTGCTTGTTAACTCTAAAATCGAGCATTAATTCGACCATAATGTTTGAACTCGCTTCGAACTTTGAATCTAGAGTTGGTTCTAAAACCGTTTCGAGCATTAATTATGGCATTAATTCAGTGACCATTACAGAGTATTATTTCAGGCATTAATTTCGTAATCGTTACAAAACTTTATTTTAGGCAAAATTTGTAACTGTTACAAAACTTTAATTCGACCATTAAATTTGAAATTGTTTCAGAACATCGATTTGGTTGTTTGATTCTAAAAATGTTTCAGATCATTAAACTACCGATTGCATTTGAAACCGTTTTAAATCATTAATGTGTCCATTAAGTCTGAATCTATTTTAGAACATTAATATGCTCATTGCTTTCGAAATCGTTTTAGATCTGACTATTTATTTTGAACTCACTTTAGATCATTAATGTGATCATCGATTCTGAAATCACTTCATATCATTAATGCAGCCTTTGATTTTGAACTCATTTCAAATCTTTAATTCGACCGCAAAGTCTAAAACCATTTCAGATCTTTAATATGGCCATAAAGTCTGAAACCATTTCAAAAATTTGATTTTAGCCTAACTCAACTTGATGGCTCAATTGTAAACACATTTGCAATATTATCTCTCCCGTGTAAACATTATTTTGAATTGGTTATTTTGTGCCACATCTTTAAGCTCATCATTGAGTTGGTAGTAAGACTTGTATTAACACATTAGCACAAGCAAGAGAACTGAATGTTCCGATTAATCTCCTATTCTTACAACCCATAAGTGATATCTAGCAATATATTTTGGCTACCCATACAGTGTCAATAATTTAATAACATAATGAACCTGTCGGTTTTGACGACCATGTAATTTATCATTTCGTCTTTCAATGTCTCGATGGAACAAATGCCATAAAATTATTTGTCAAGCCACCAATTAGATCATATGCCCAAATCAAAATGACATGTATTTTTACGAGACATGAACCATTCATTCTTAGTTACAACCCTAGTTGAGGATTTCAATACAATTTCAAGAATAGATCGTATAAGACATCAATCTTCTATCTTTTATATCTACAAATATAACAAGAAAACATATTCTATATTGAGCACGTATGTGCCTTCATATGTAAATGATAACTCTATAAAAATAGAGTTATTTACCTATTTTAGGCAACAATTAATGCAATATCTATGAGAAAATATTTGGATTTCCTTCTGATTATTTGAATTTTCCTTATTTATGTAGAATAATGATATATGGAGAATATAAGGAAAAAGATGGCAAAATTGAGGAATTTAAATCAAGCAGCAGTGGGAGATAGATATCAAATCAAAATCCTCTTATTTACTTCCTAATTTTGTGCGCAATTGCTTAGAGATAAGGATCTTGGATATATCCTATGAAGAGGAGAATAAAGAGAGAGAAGAGCAGCTAGGTTTTAGTTTTTGAGTTTTTCTGTTTAGATCGTTTTTCATTGTTCTGAGAGATTTTCAAGTATTTTGAAGAGAAGACAAAAGTGGTGACAAAATTCTTGTTCTTTGATTCAAGATGCTGAGTTTAATTTATATTTATATTTCTTCATCTACTATGTTCTAATTTTCTTTTGTTAGGGCTACGATGTAGCCTAACCATGATGATGTGAATTTCATGATTTTTATGTTTTACAATTAATTTCATTCATGTGAGTTATATATTATTGTGCTTAATGCTTTTGAGTGACTGGCCACCACTTGAATGATTTGATGTTCATGTTTGAGACTGAGAAGTGATAATATGCAATTACTCATTATAATATATAACCATGAATTAAATGTGGATAGAGATATACCGCGTTATTTGTGTAGCTTTCGGTGATAAGGTGATCCGAAAGACTCATTGTAAGCCGGGAATATTCATAGTTCTTAATGCACTCATGTTTATTTTAATTCACATAGAGATATAGTGGATTAATAAACTGAGTAGGTTTGATATACCTAGAGATAGGATAGTAAATAGGTTAGGAAATTCCGCTAGCACATATTTGATATCGTTATTGTATTCACAATAATCTGAAATTCATATCTAGTGGTTATGGTGAAATTGGATGCTCTAACATATTTATCTGATCGATTTACTGCATTTAGTCTACAAATTTCGTTTTTAATTTATTCTCAATTATATTTTGATCTGTTAGATAAATTTTAGAGTTAATCTATTTTAGTATTTAATTAGTTTATTAATCATCGATCTTCGTGGGACGATATTCTTTCTCATCATTATATTACTTGTTCGACACGTTCACTTGCGTTTAGAATTTTACGAACAAGTTTTTGGCGCCGTTGCCGGGGATCGTTTGTTTAATACTAATTAATATTGATACCAGATAATTCTAAGTTTAATCTAGCTTTATTTTTGTTTTATTTTTCAGGGTGTACATCGGTTGATGACACGTAGCCAACAAGGGAAACTTGTTGAGCTTGATCCAGAAATCGAGCATACATTCAAAAGGTGACTGAGAGAACAGAGAAATCACGCTAAGATGGCAGATGGTGAGAATGAAAATCCACGTAGACTCTTAAGAGATTATGATGCGCCAACAGTTCAAGGCACCACATCAAGTATCAGAAGACCTGCAATTCAAGCAAACAATTTTGAGATTAAGCCGTCACTCATTCAGATGCTTCAACAATCAGTGCAATTCAGTGGGCTACCAAGCGATGATCCAAACGCTCACATCGATGCTTTTCTTGAAATTTGCGACACCATTAAATATAATGGAGTTATAGATGATGCTATTAGATTGAGATTATTTCCATTCTCTCTTAGAGACAAAGCTAAAAGTTGGCTTTCTTCTCTTCCTGCAGGATCAATCACTACATGGAATGATATGGCTCAGAAATTTCTTGGTAAGTTCTTTCCACCTGCAAAGTCCGCGAAGATGCGTAACGATATTACTAATTTTATGCAGATGGACAATGAATCATTATATGAAGCATGGGAAGGATTCAAAGAATTTCTTAGGAGATGCCCACATCATGGACTACCCGTATGGATGCAGGTACAAACTTTTTATAATGGCTCTAGTACAAATCTTCGTTCTATGATTGATGCAGCTGCAGGAGGAACTCTAAATAATAAAACACCAGAAGAAGCCCACAATTTATTAGAGGAGATGGCGTCCAATAGTTATCAATGGCCTACTGAGAGACTATCAATGCGAAAAGTTAGCGGAATTCACGAAGTGGATGCTTTTGCTGCAATTGCTGCACAATTTGAAACACTCAACAAAAAGCTTGATAATATGAGTGTTTCAACCATGAAAATTCAAAATTTGACATGTGATTTTTGTGGTGGAGGACATGTTAGCACAGCGTGTCAGGTAGGTAATACTTTTAAACAATCTCATGAAAATTCTAACTTTGTTGGGAATTTTAACAGGTCACAGAATAATCCCTACTCAACACGTACAATCCGGGATGGCGCAATCATCCAAAATTTTCATGGAATAATCAGAATGTGACGAGACCACCGGGATTCAAACAATCAGAAGAGACAAAGTCAAATTTGGAAGATATAGTCACCAAACTTGCTAATACGACTCATGACTTCATCAAAAGCACGGATGTGAGATTTCAAAACCAAGAGGCTTCAATCAGAAATTTGGATATGCAAGTGGGTCAGTTAGCAAGCATGATGTCAGGGAGACAACAAGGTTCTTTGCCGAGCAACACAGAGAAAAATCCAATTGAAAACATAAAGGCTATTACCCTGAGAAGTGGTAAACAAGTGGGAGAAGAAGAGATTGTCAGAGACAAGGAAGATGTGATCAATCAACAATCAAAGGAGACAAGCAAGAGTAAACTTTTTCCAGATAATTCCAAGCCATATGTGCCGCCAATTCCATTCCCTCAGCGACTCCAGCAGCACAAAATAGATAAGCAATTTTCTAAATTTCTTGATGTATTTAAAAAATTGCACATTAACATTCCTTTTGCAGATGCTTTAGCGCAAATGGCTAGTTATGCAAAAAATTTTAAGGAGATTTTGGCAAACAAAAGAAAGCTTGAGGATTATGAAACTGTGAAGTTAAATGAGGAGTGTTCAGCCATCCTACAAAACAAATTGCCTCCGAAATTAAAAGATCCAGGGAGTTTTACTATTCCTTGCACTATTGGAGATTCTTACTTTGAAAAGGCATTATGTGATTTAGGTGCAAGTATTAATTTGATGCCTTATTCAATTTTTAAGAAATTAGGATTGGGTGAGGTAAAAGCAACCACAGTGTCACTTCAACTGGCTGATCAATCAATTAAATATCCGAGAGGTATTGTGGAAGATGTTTTGGTAAAAGTTGACAAATTTATATTTCCTGCAGATTTCATAGTTCTTGACATGGAGGAAGATTTTGAGGTACCACTTATCTTAGGTCTACCTTTTCTAGCAACAGGAAGAGCTCTTATTGATGTGCAACAAGGGAAGTTGATCCTTAGAGTTCAAGATGATCTTGTTTCATTTAATGTTTTTAAAGCAATGAAATATCCATCTGATGATAATTCTTGTTTTAGAATTGAGACAGTTGACAAGTTGGTGAATAAGGTTTTTCAGGAAAATATTTTTAAAAATCCACTTGAAGCATGTCTGATTCAACCAAGGGACAAAGATATTCAGAATGAGGAGATAAAGGAGTACACAAATTTTATGAAGGCAATTCCACCATATTCAAGGCGAAAGGCAATTAAATTTGAGGAGATGGGACAACACATTACAAAGCCTAAACCATCAATTGAAGAGCCTCCAATTCTTGAACTCAAACCCTTACCTTCTCATTTGAAATATGCTTATTTAGATGGAGTTTCTTCTTTACCAGTAATTATATCTTCTTCTTTGACAGATTTGATGGAGGAGAAATTGATCAGAGTATTAAGAGAGCATAAGGGTGCAATTGGATGGAAAATAACTGATATCAAGGGAATTAGTCCTTCAATTTGCATGCACAAAATTTTGATGGAGGAGCAATATAAACCCACTATCCAACCTCAGAGGCGTTTGAACCCGAAGATGCAAGAAGTAGTGAAAGCTGAGGTAATTAAGCTACTTGATGCATGTATCATCTATCCTATCTCTGATAGTTCTTGGGTAAGTCCTGTACAAGTTGTGCCAAAGAAAGGTGGTATGATTGTTCAGAAAAACGACAATAATGAATTGATTCCAACTAGAACAGTTACTGGGTGGTGTGTGTATAGATTACAGAAAATTGAATGATGCCACTAGAAAAGATCACTTTCCTTTACCATTTATTGATCAGATGTTAGAAAGACTTGCAGGGCATGAGTTTTATTGCTTTCTGGATGGATATTCAGGGTATAATCAGATTCCTATTGCACCGGAAGATCAAGAGAAAACTACTTTCACTTGTCCCTATGGTACTTTTGCTTTTAGAAGAATGCCCTTTGGTCTTTGTAATGCACCGGCTACTTTTCAGAGATGCATGAGGGCTATTTTCTCTGATATGGTTGAAAAATATATTGAGATTTTCATGGATGATTTTTCTGTTTTTGGCTTATCATTTGATTCTTGTTTAAATAATTTGGATTTGGTCTTACAAAGATGTGAGGAGACTAACCTTGTTTTGAATTGGGAGAAGTGCCACTTTATGGTGCAGGAAGGAATAGTGCTCGGGCATAAAATTTCTCAAAATGGAATAGAAGTCGATCGAGCCAAAGTGGAGGTTATTGCAAAATTACCTCCGCCAACATCTGTGAAACTTGTCAGAGGATTTTTGGGGCATGCAGGATTTTACAGGCGATTTATAAAAGATTTTTCAAAAATTGCTAAACCTCTTTCTAATCTTTTGGAAAAAGATGCTCCTTTTAATTTTTCTGTTGAATGCATGCAGGCTTTTAACACTTTAAAGGAGAAGTTAACGTCAGCACCAATTATGGCAGCACCAAATTGGAATTTACCTTTTGAACTGATGTGTGATGCTAGTGATTTTGCAGTAGGAGCTGTTTTGGGACAAAGGAAGAATAAAAATTTTCGAACCATATACTATGCCAGTCGAACCTTATCAGGTGCACAATTGAATTATTCAACAACAAAAAAGGAACTTTTGGCGGTAGTATTTGCTTTTGATAAATTTCGTTCTTATTTAATTGGCTCAAAAGTTATAGTTTATTCTGACCACTCTGCTCTTAAGTATCTGCTTGAAAAGAAAGAATCAAAACCTAGGTTGATCAGGTGGATTCTATTGCTGCAAGAATTTGATTTGGAAATCAAGGATAAGAAGGGGATTGAAAATCTAATTGCAGATCACTTATCAAGAATTCCAAATTCAAAGGAAGAGGTAAGACCAATTTTGGAAGAGTTCCCTGATGAGAATATTTTTTCCATTAAGTCCACAAAAATTCCCTGGTATGCAGACTTTGTAAATTATTTGGTAAGTAATGTTCTTCCTCCTGAATTATCATATCAACAGAAAAAAAAAATTCTTTTCTGATGTTAAAAATTATTTTTGGGAAGAACCTTTCTTGTTTAAAGTATGTGTAGACAGGGTCATAAAGAGATGTGTTTCAGACGAAGAAAAGGCAAACATTCTACATCATTGTCATGATGGAGAGGCAGGTGGCCATTTTGGTGCCACCAAAACTGCAGCTAAGATTTTACAATCTGGTTTTTATTGGCCTACAATTTTTAAAGATGCATACTCCTATGTAGTTTCATGTGATAGGTGTCAGAGAACTGGAAATATTTCAAGAAAAAATGAGATGCCTTTAAACAACATTATTGTGTGTGAATTATTTGATGTTTGGGGAATTGACTTCATGGGACCCTTTACACCTTCTTATGGAAATTTATACATTTTAGTGGCTGTGGAGTATGTGTCTAAGTGGGTAGAAGCTGTAGCATTGCCAACAAATAATGCTAAGGTTGTGGTCAAATTCTTAAAGAAAAATATTTTTACTCGATTCGGCACTCCTAAGGCAATCATAAGTGATAGGGGGACACATTTTTATAACAAACAATTTGAAGCACTTTTGAGTAAGTATGGAGTCACACATAAGGTTGCAACCCCTTATCATCCTCAGACTAGTGGTCAAGTAGAGATTTCAAATAGGGAAATCAAGAGAATTTTAGAAAAAATAGTGAATGCCTCTAGAAAAGATTGGTCAATAAAACTTGATGATGCACTTTGGGCCTATAGGACAGCGTTCAAAACTCCAATTGGGATGTCTCCTTTTAGGCTGGTGTTTGGAAAGGCTTGTCACTTACCAGTGGAATTAGAGCATAAAGCATATTGGGCATTGAAATTTCTGAATTTTGATATGCAATCTGTAGGTGAAGAAAGATTATTGCAACTGAATGAATTGGAGGAATTTCGCAATGAGGCCTATGAAAATTCTAAGTTGTGCAAGGAGCGTACAAAAAGATGGCATGACAAGCACATATTCAGAAGAGAGTTTAAAATTGGTCAAAAAGTCTTACTTTATAACTCCCGTCTTAAACTTTTTCCAGGAAAGTTGCGGTCTCGATGATCTGGTCCTTTTATAGTTACACAGGTATTCCCATATGGAACAGTTGAAGTTGCGCATGACACTGAGGGCACATTCAAAGTGAATGGTCAACGTTTGAAGCCTTACTTTGAAGGTGGTTACAACAAGCAGAAGACCACAATTGAACTTCATCCTCCAACATAGCGACATCTGAGATAGTTTGGCTGAAAACTATAAAGCAAGCGCTTCTTGGGAGGCAACCCAAGCATTTTAATTATTATTTTTTTTTATTATTATTGTTAAGTTTATTATGTTTTGCAAAAAAAAAAAAATAACTTTTCTTTGTTTTATCCAGGTTAATTTTTTAGGGAGCATCTTTCAAGAGTTTAATCATCAAGGTCATCAATGAACTTATCCTACAACCAGGGGAGTTTTCTTCTTCCTATTTCTATTACTCGCATTGAGGACACTGCTTCATTCAAGTTTGGGGGGGAGACAAAAATTTTGGCTAAATTTTTTTTTTTATCATGATTGCATTCTTGGTTGTGAATTTTTGCGATTCTTAGGAAAATTTAAATTTTATTTAAACTTGCAATTGATGAGTGAGTTAATCTTAATTCTGATTATGTTGATCCACTTACTGAGCACTAAAAGTCCTTAATTTTTGAATTGTGTCTAAATCTAGAGAACATTCATGTGAAGTATGTGATTTTCTTAAATTTCACCCAAATCTTAGAATTTGTTTGATTTTCTCTTGAGGCGAAATCCTAAGCTAAATCTAATTGAGAAAATGATTTAGGCAATTTTTGGATCGATTGAGCCTTTCAAGCTAACCCTGTTTATTTATCCCTAGTCACCCCTTTGAGCCTTAATTATTACCCAATTTTTCATTGGCACCCATATATATTTAGCCTAGCCGTTATCAAATTATATCATTGTCCCATGCCCTATGAACACGTTGATTTTCTTTTGGGATAAAAAAATTATTTGAGCTTGATAGAAATTTGGGAGGAATGATGGAGTACGAAAAAAAAAAGAAGAAGTGATTGTTATGGTTGTTTGGGGTGTATTGTCAAAAAAAAAAAATTGCTTTTATGGTTCCCTATCCAACTTTCAATTGAGTGAGCCTTTTGGATACTCAATGGGTTGGAAGTTTTCATGTTACATTAGGAGGGACTTTGGGAGAAACTCCACCATAAAGCAATTCAAAAGAAAAAAAAAAGAAAAGAAAAATGAGAAAAAAAAAAGGAATGATGATATTTGGTGGCAAAGAAATTATTTTGAAGGAGTGAAATTGGACGGTGACATTGGCTCTAATTAGATCCTAGCAATCAACGTGTTGATGGGTGATTTGAGCTTAAAATTTCCATTATCTCACCTTTAGCCTAGCCTTACATTACAACCCGAGAAAAGTCCTATTGATTTTTGGTTGGATAATTGCTTACATTAGTGGAGAGAGGAATGAAAAGCAAACCTATGAGATTTGGTCATAATTATTGAGAATTTTTGAGAGGTTACATGTCAATGTGAATTTATCTAAATTGCATATAATTCGAAAAAGATGAGGACTCTCACACACACACTTGGATCACATAGTTAGAATTGGTCTTAACTTATAAATCAATTTCAATGTTTAGATAAAATTTGTGTTTTTCTTTGAATTGTGAATTTGAGCAATTATGGAAAGATGTCATGGAGGAGGTTGTTAGCTTGAGTATGTGTTATGTCTTGATTTTGCTCGAGGACTAGCAAAAGGTTAAGTTTGGGGGTTTTATAACTCTATAAAAATAGAGTTATTTACCTATTTTAGGCAACAATTAATGCAATATCTATGAGAAAATATTTGGATTTCCTTCTGATTATTTGAATTTTCCTTATTTATGCAGAATAATGATATATGGAGAATATAAGGAAAAAGATGGCAAAATTCAGGAATTTAAATCAAGCAGCAGTGGGAGATAGATATCAAATCAAAATCCTCTGATTTACTTCCTAATTTTGTGCGCAATTGCTTAGAGATAAGGATCTTGGATATATCCTATGAAGAGGAGAATAAAGAGAGAGAAGAGCAGCTAGGTTTTAGTTTTTGAGTTTTTCTGTTTAGATCGTTTTTCATTGTTCTGAGAGATTTTCAAGTATTTTGAAGAGAAGACAAAAGTGGTGACAAAATTCTTGTTCTTTGATTCAAGATGTTGAGTTTAATTTATATTTATATTTCTTCATCTACTATGTTCTAATTTTCTTTTGTTAGGGCTACGATGTAGCCTAACCATGATGATGTGAATTTCATGATTTTTATGTTTTACAATTAATTTCATTCATGTGAGTTATATATTATTGTGCTTAATGCTTTTGAGTGACTGGCCACCACTTGAATGATTTGATGTTCATGTTTGAGACTAAGAAGTGATAATATGCAATTGCTCATTATAATATATAACCATGAATTAAACGTGGATAGAGATATACCGCGTTATTTGTGTAGCTTTCGGTGATAAGGTGATCCGAAAGACTCATTGTAAGCCGGGAATATTCATAGTTCTTAATGCACTCATGTTTATTTTAATTCACATAGAGATATAGTGGATTAATAAACTGAGTAGGTTTGATATACCTAGAGATAGGATAGTAAATAGGTTAGGAAATTCCGCTATCACATGTTTGATATCGTTATTGTATTCACAATAATCTGAAATTCATATCTAGTGGTTATGGTGAAATCGGATGCTCTAACATATTTATCTGATCGATTTACTGCATTTAGTCTACAAATTTCGTTTTTAATTTATTCTCAATTATATTTTGATCTGTTAGATAAATTTTAGAGTTAATCTATTTTAGTATTTAATTAGTTTATTAATCATCGATCTTCGTGGGACGATATTCTTTCTCATCATTATATTACTTGTTCGACACGTTCACTTGTGTTTAGAATTTTACGAACAATAAACAAACTATGACTATCAAGTATAAAAATGGTTTGAGGAAGTGTCATTATACACACTTGTGAACCATAACCATCCAATATATAAGTCAACATCATGTCTTAGGTATAAGGATTTTAAACAAAACCAAAGTACGAACAACTAAAATTGGCTGAAGGGATTGCATCGTCAAATTGTCAAAGGGTTTATGACTTAATTGGCCAAATTAAAAAGTTTATAATTGATTTGACTATCGTCCATCCATTAGGTTCAGGACTTTTTATTGGTAATTATCCCTTCGTATGCCCCTTTGCTTATCTAATTCAAAGCTGCACGCTAAACTTGCCGCGCCGCGCACCACAAATAAAGGATAATCTAATTAGGTGCATTCCTTCTAAGATTATCTCAACGACACCATTTTCCTCCTTATACAGAAATGAATTTTTTTATGTTTCATTTCAAATGGTAGTATAAGCTATCTTTGGTGTGTTAAGTTACGTCTAGGTTCCATTTCTCGTCGAAAACAATTTGATGTTGAAACTATAATTCAATAGTTGCCGCTCCTTGATCAAAGTTATCTAACCAACTTTTTTTTTTCTTTTTCCTTTTTTTTTACAATGCCATTTCTCCCCATGGAGAAGTTAGAAGGCCTAAAGCTCCCTATGTTTTATGGAAATGGATATCTATTCGAAGAGTGCATAACCGCATGGATAAGCTCACACTAACCCGTCAATTAATGATCGATTTGGAAAAAAAATTCCTAAGAGCGATTACTTGTATTGCATACATAAATAAACAAAAAATATTTTCATCATTTATAAACATATTTAGATATAGATTATAGTTGATAATGAAAATATTTTCAACTAACCAATCATCTTAAGTGATAAAAACGATCATTTTTAAGAAAATATTTTTCAAATTGTTTATTTTGTGTAAACAAATGGAGCTTAAATTTGATTATCCAGATCTGTCGGATGAAAAGGATGGATTTTGAGGCCAAAAAGAGAACTCAAACAGCTTACCCTATTCAATCTCAATATGGCGCGCTAGACGAGCTTCCTGATTGGTATATTACCAGTCCTGTAACTCCTCTTGGATCAAAATTAATTACGATGTGTTTACCAAACACAATGCGCGAATTACTAACCCTCTAGCTTGTCTTTTCCATTTCTACTAATCCGAATGCTTTAGAGGTTCAACGGTAACAAATAAATGAATAAAAAGTTAGTATGCGACTATTTGGTAGTCTCGTGGGTTATCAATCTAATGGGGTCAGGATTGGTCCCTCATCGCCAAAGGGTGTGGAATAATTTCGCAATCTTACAGGGTTAGGATTGGTCCCTCGTTGCCAAAAGGTGCACAACCCACCTTTTTTCCATTTTCACGTTGAATGACAACAAATCGTTTCAAGAACGTGGTGACGACCCTTGTTCATTATACATTCCCAACATGGCATTTGTCGGAATTCATTGTCGAAGCTTTTAAACATTGAATCACTTCTTCTTTTTCTAGGTCAATCGAAATTCAAGTCCATCTTTAATATTACTTGGTGTCATTTAGGAACCCTTTTCTTCATGCCCGAAATCAAATAAGTCTGATAGCCTAGGTTGATCCTTTTTGTTTTTCCTTTTGGACCACATAGGCTACTAACAAATAATGGTTGTCAAACTTAGTATTGAACCCACTTGGCCTTGGTATTATTTCTACAAAGTTAGCAAATTTAGCAAATCTCTATGGCAAAGTCTTGGTAACTTAAATTAGCCAATTTAGTTGTGAACTTTTTTACGATTTACTAAAGTAGTCATTCCAATCATGAAAATATTTGAGTTCGTGCTCCTGCCACATAAGACAACCAAAGTCCATATCAGGGATTTTCGACCAAAATTGGCTAGAAGGATTACATAGACAAATGGCCAAAAACTTTACAACTAAATTGGCTAATTGAAGAGTTTAAGACTGAATTAACTGTCGTCCAATAAGTTTAAGACTTTTTTTTTTTTGTTATTGTCCCTTTGGATATGCCTTTTGCTTATCTAAATCAAAGCTACACACCAAATGTGCCGCGCACCACAAATGAAGGGTACTCTATTTAGGGGCATTCCTTCTGAGATCGTCTGAATGACGCCCTTTACCTCCTTATACAAAAATTCATTTTGTATGTTTCATTTCAAATGGTAGCATAAACTATCCTTCTCATTCTAAGTTACGTTTACTTTCTTGTCGAAAACAATTTGATGTCGAAATTATAATTCGATAGCTGTCCCTCCTCACAGGTTATCCAACCCACTTGTATATCTTCTTTCTTTAATCTTTTCTTTTTTTGCCTTTCCATTTTTCTCCATGGAAAAAGTTAGAAGGCCTACATTTGGTTATCCTGAGCAGTAAAACGAAAAGATGGATCTTGAGGCCAAAAGCGACCTCAAACAACTTCCCCAACTTGGTCTCAATATAGCAGTCTAAGCGAGCTTTCCGATTGGTATATTACGAGTCCCATAACTCCTCTTGGATCATAATTAATACGACCCAAATGCGTGAATTACTAACCCTCTTGCTTGCCTTTTCCATTTCTACTTATCCAAACGCATCAGAAGTCCAACGGTAACAAATAAAGGAAAAGAAAAGTTACCATGCGGCAATTTGGTAATCTCACGGGTTGGCGCTGGTCCCTCATTGAGTAATTTCGCAATCTTATGGGGTTAGGACTGGTCCCTCATCGGCGAAAGGTACGCAACACACCTTTTCCCCTTTTCACGTTGAATGACAACGAAATGGATCGTTCCAAGAATTTGGTCACGACCCTTGTTCAGGTACGTAACCCACCTTCTTCCCTTTTCACCTTTTTTTTTAACAACAAATCGTTCCAAGAATGTGGTCACGACCCTCATTCATGGCACATTTCCAAAATGGCATTTTCTGAAAGTCATTATCAAACTTTTAAACATTAAATCACATCTTTCTGATCAATCAAACTTCAATTCCATCTTTAATATTTCTCGGTGTCATTTAAGAAATTTTTTCTAGAAAAATTGTCCAAAAAGTCATAGATTTATTGTACAAATGCCATTTCAATTTTAAACATTTATATTGTATCAATTTAGTTATAAATCTATCGCAAGATGACCAATTCAATCCTTTTATTTTTTATTTTTTATGATTTGTCAAGTTAGTTATAAACCTATCAAGGATTTGCTAATAAAATCCTTCAGTGATTTTGGGCCAAAATTACCTTAATGACTATATTGACAAATCATTAAAAGATTTAAGACTAAATCAATGTGATTGAAATGTTTAAGACTAAATTGACTACCATACAATAAATTTAAGACAATTATCTCCCTTTTTCTTCGAGTCCTAAATCAAATAAGTTTCACAAAGTATAGGGTAATTCCTTTTTATCTTGGACCACGTAGGCTACTAACAGATAATGGCTTGAAGAGATGGGTCATGAAACGAGCTAATCATAATGTAGGAAAGAAAATATTTAATGACAATGCTAACGTGTAGTTTTCATCGAGAAAGTATGGTGGAATTGTCAATTTACTAAATGGTGACCAAAATCATGTAATTCGATAAAATTAGAAACACTTTTGTTTTTTTGTTATTTTCATTTGGGGGTCAAAGAGAAATTTTCTTTCATTACTAAACTGATACATGAAAGGGAATCTCAAAAGTCATAGTAACAAAGTAAACTCATAGAACTCCAAAATAAACAAAAAAAAAAAAAATAGAAATCAAGACGTTTCATCATCGTGGTTGACACAGATCATCACAAGCCTATTCTTCAAGAACATATTTGTAACTAGATCTAAGCAAAACTATTATGGCTCTGCTTTTCGGCAAATCATTGAAATTATGGCAAACCAGTCACCAAATCACACAACACCATCGGTGATAGGCATATGCTGAGATCTCCATTTATAATTATGGCTCTGCTTTTCAGCAGTGTGTGCCTAGTTTCAGCGACCCCAACAACATCACCATATGAAAACAACATAAACATGTTGAAAAATATCAAATCTGATACTTGTGAGAGCAAGCATTGTAAGAAATGTGAAGTGCCAAAACTTTGAATGAAAATACATTAAACGAGCACAGAGTTGACACTAAAATTGCTGTGAATATCATTGAAACTGGTGGTGGAACACTTATTCATTAAAACTCCAAAATCTAGAATTAAATTGGAGAGTAAAGCTCCTAGGAGAGCAAAGCTCCTAGATCTAAAACTAGATTGGGAGAATTAGAAAAGAAACTAAAGGAAATAAAAGGAAAATAAACTGGGAGGGCAGGGAAAGATCTAGATCAAATCCCTCCCCTACATAAGTGAAAGGGACGAAAGTTTCAAAAGGGAGAGAGAGGCGAAGAGATGACTTTAAAATTAGAAACATTTCAAATCGCTGCAATCTAGTTAAAAAACAAAAAACCGAAAAAATTCATACAAGTTCTTTGTCAGCAGTAGACATACGGTCAACAACTCGTGGCCTTGGTCAACGACTTGAATGTCACCGATGAACCCACAGGCAAGCTCCCGCATTTCAATCCGAACGTGTCGTAGCGGAGGAACAGCTCCACAAGCATAACCCTGCACATGAGTAGCACCAGATCCTTCCCCGGGCACTGCTTGTTCTCCACCGTCGGATCGTCGATCTCCCGCCCGTTCGACCAGTAGACGTACTTCAGCAGCTTTTCCCCCTCCCCGACGAACCTATCGCCCACGAAGTCCTCCGGGTCATCGAAGACCCTCGGATCCTTGGTCGCGAACGGCTGATACCCGCAGACCATCTCGCCCTTCTTGATCTGGAAGGCAGCGTTGTGGCTCCGGACCACCATGTCTTGCCTCGCATTCCCGTACTGGAACTGGACCGGGGGGTCGATCCGGAGAGCCTCGTACACGACCGACTTGGTCAGGCTCATCTTGTCCAGAGCGGCAAGGGTTACCCCGCCTTCCGACGCGACGGTCGACCGGATCTCCCTCGCGAGCCGGCGGTGCAGATCCTCGCCTCCCGACCCGACCCACTTGATCAAAATGGGCAACGTGGCTTTCATGCCACCGTAGGCATTGAACCCGGCAAGGAACACTAGGTTGTGACACGCTTCGTCTCTATCGATCCCTAGCCTCTCAGCTTCATCTAAAATTGAAGACGCATGCTCGCTAAATGCATCGTAGAGCTTCTTGTAAGAAGATTTTATTAAGAGCGGAGGCAGTGGGAAAGTGTGCAAAATGACATCTTCCAAGAAATTTAAGACCATGTTGTTAAACCCTAGGGACAATATTGGGGCAAGTTGGAGTAATATCCATAGGTCGAACATTGCTGCCCCTTTGGTCCCTAGAATTGTGCTCGAGGGCTTTTGGTCGCATAAGAGCTCGAACACAAAGTTGAAGGACATCTTGTCGTTGAGGGAGTTGAAGGATGCTTTCCCTTTGCTCGATAGCTCGTCTTCTAGGTCGACAAAGAGATCCGACAAGCTGCTCCTGAGGGTCGGGATGAACACGTTGCGCCGAGCCGCGAGGAGGGACAGGAACCAGTGCTTGATGGCAGTGTGCTTGGGCTCGGACGGGTCGAGAAAGGCGCAAGCACGGTGGCCGCCAGTAAAGGCGGTGGAGGGCATGTACGTGCCATCAAGCACGTTCCTCTTTTCGACCTTGGATGTGTCAAACAGGACGGGGAAGCTGATCGCGTCGAGGAGGACGACGACATTGGGGTTCGAGGAGATGAATGGTCCGGGTGGCATGTTGACCCTGAAGACCGTCGACCGGTACTTGCGCATGCGGTGGCGGAAGAACTCATCTCTTCCTTGGAAGTAGAAGTAATTGAGACGATCCCTTATCGCACCGAAAAATGGGAAACCGTAATCTCCTGGGATTTCTTCCAGTGGAATTTCCGAATCCGACATGATCAATTCACGAACCGGAAGACGAATTAGACAAAGACGAAGACGAGCAAGATGGAGATACGCACAGCCAGACCTAGCTTTAGAGGGATAGGTTGTGGTGAAATTAGAGATAACAAGATGATCCATACGAGGCGAGGCTATATAATCACGAGAACATGGTACATTGTCCTGGGACAATGACAAAAGGAGCCTTCTTGTTTGAAAGGGACGAGTAGACCCCATAGGGCAAGTACAATTATTTTATCTTGTTCAATTTAAACTAATAAACACCGATGTGCCCACAATTTTCAATGATCACATAATACAATACTTTAAAAATTAAGTGTGATTAATTTGTTTTATCTATGGCCAATAATCTAATATGTCAGTTTATTATATGATTTTTTTTTCATCTGAGCAAGTCTTTAAAAAACTTAAAGGAGAAGAAATATGTGAGAGATCTATTCTGGAGGTGAGACTCTGCACTTTTCATATTCTCAATTATCCGAGGAGAAAAGTTTGCATGGGAACTTGAGAGTCTCTTCAGTATAGAAGATAGATTTCTAGTTTGTACATTGGTGTAGGTTACCATGGGATAAGGGAATATAATAGCTTTTCACGCTCGAAGTGAATTGAGGGTGGGTGAAAATCCCACTGTAGTGTTGGCGAAACTAAGATTCGGAAGGAAAAGATACATTGCAATTTTTTGTGAGTCACCTAATACAATAATTTAGGAATCAAATATGATTAATTTGATTAATTTTTTACCAACAACCTAGCATGTCAGTTTAGTAAATGATTTTTTTAAGCTAATATTAAATTCCGTATAGCTAATTTTACTGACGAGCTTGAGCATCACACGGTTCACAACCTAGTGTCACGGGCCGATTGATTCACTCTCAATCACACGTAGGCTGACCCGTGCGGCTTTAAGGTTTTAGCCCTAAGCAGCCTTTCACACTCGACTCACAAGACTCGTGTATAGAGAGAGAAACTCTTAGAGAGAGAAGTTTTGGTTTTTTTATTGCTTGTGAATGAATTACAATGAAGGGATGAGACCCCTTTATATACAAGTACAAGGCAAACCGTATCCATAGATCTCCCTTAGATCTAACGGTGGAGATTGCACCTCCCCAACTACCCATATTTACTCCCAAGTACCAGCTACTCGCATTTATAACGTATGCGTACAAATACCGTATCGCCCGCCCCCAGGAGTATTCTAGAAGACTCGAGAATACTCTTAGTCTCGGGATATAGGTCGAGGGTCGGATGTGTCACGCCCGTCCTCAAAACCCTCTTGGCTTATCTTTCTCACGGGCTGTGACACTAGCATGTCAGTTTAGTATATGATTTTTTTAAAGCTAATATTAAATTCCGTATAGTTAATTTTTACTGACGAGCTTGCGCATCACGCGGTCCACACCACATGAAAATCGAGGGGGGGAAATACTGATAACAAATGACTTCGGAAAGGTCTCTTCCACTTGATTAAGCAAGAGCAACCATTGAACACGAAAAAGAGATGCCCTAGAGTTCAATCAAAGATCTAGGTGATTTCTTACACAGCGAATAAAGGAAGGATATAGCCACGAACGATCAATTAATTGTCGAAAGTCGACACGAGCAAACACTTCATTATAAGAAAAGACTTCATAAAACCACAACTACGCCAGGCCACCAACTCCAAAAGAGCCAACCAGTAAGTTTCTTTCCGGGCCATGTTGTCCTCCGATCATAATTCATTCATCAGTTACATGTGATCATCATCACTCGCACCGAACTTAGCTATAATTAAGTGTAAAGGATGTCAATATTTGTGACCTACCAATCAATAGAAATGATGGACCAAGTTAGAAAGCCTAATTCAAGAAGTTAAGGGATTAAGTAAATCAAGTTTATATATATAACCCGTTGACACCTCATAAGCAAGTGGTATTGGATACATTAATACCCCATCTCATATGGAAACAGAATTAAGAGCAACACATCCTCATAGCCGAAACAACAGTGAGGCAAAATTTGATTATAATACTATGTTAGAAAATTCAACTAAAAATTTTAAACATTTGAGTAGATAAAGACTTCATGAATATAAAGCTCATTGAACCCTATATATGAGCAGTGTGGGATACTTTGCCACCTTCTCTTATATGCAAACTGGATTGAAAATGGCATATGGAACTAAAGAATCGAGGAGCCTCGCACCGGAAATAATCTTACCGTCTTAAAGGCAGACTTTTCTAGAAAAGTAGGATTATTTTAAAATAATGTCAATTTTGGGACGATTATTTTCTTAAATATGTGAAATGTAATTTACACAAGATTTGTTTCAGTTTAGCACCAGTGCATTGGTACGAGTTTTAAAGGTAATATTAGCAGTTTGAAACAAAAGTTCTACCTGGACAAGTAAAAAAGAACGAGGTTCCACAAAAATAAGTTATTGTCAAACTTTATCTTTGACTTTTTCGTGTTTAAAAACTTTTTATCGCCACATGATAATAATATTATCCATTCTTTTAATTAACTTGTCCCCGGGACCTAGTAAATGGTAATGAGCACATTAGAAAACATGTCAATTGTGTTTCATGGCTTGGATGAAACCTAAAGGCCAAAGTTTTAACTGTGTTTCCCGAGAGCTTTTGTCCTTTTCAAAGAAACTCCGACATTATGGGATTCCGTGTTTATCCTGTAGATGTAAGAAAAACGTGCTCGTGTGGTGAAGTGAAATTAGGTGAAAGGAACATCAGTTAATTCAATTTGGAAAGAATTGACGAATACAACTGTACAACTTAGTCTCGCTGGGAAGAATGACAAGTGTGTACTCACCGTTTTCACGTTACTGTGCGATCAGCCCTTGCCTAGTCCAAGACGCTTGTTTCTCCTCCCTTGTACGGCGATTGCGTACTCAATTTGTTCCCACACTCTGCGCGTCATCCCTTATACGCCGATTGCGTACTCAATTTGTTCCCACACTCTACGCGTCATCCCTTATACAGCGATTGCGTACTCAATTTGTTCCCACACTCTGCTCGTCATCAAAGCCCCTTGGACCACCCTCGCCCTAGTCCTAATGAAACTAAAGATGAAAATAGAAACGAATCAAACCATAAGGAACAAACCACCTGAAAATGTGCAGACTGCACAACTTATCTTCCTCTGCCATAACTAGGGGTATGCAAAGAGACCAGAAACTGCCGAAACTTGAACTGAATCGACTTGGAACAGGCGATTTCCATGGGATTGATCCAGTTTTCAGTTCCAAATTACTAGAATCAGTGAGAACCAGTCCGGTTCTCGATTCCTAACGTAGAACCTCCCACGTAGTTGGGACCAATATATATTTTAAAAAGGAAATTCCAACTCAATTATTTAATTGTTTTGTATTTTTTCGACCAATTTATATACATATATGTTTGTAGTATTGGATATTATTGACTAATCTTTTCTTTCCGTTGTTATATAATTACTCCTCTGTTTTTTGTTCATTTTAATAATCCATTTACTTGCTTTCTAAGTAAAGACAAAGTAAACAAAATGAAGAGAATGGAAGAGACTGATGGGAGATATCCATAAATGTTGCAATGTTTTGTCGTCATGTTACGAAATTAAGAGCCAATAGTTTGTTTTAAAAGCACAATTAGGTTGAAGTTGAAAAAAGATAGATCAAGCAATTAATGTTTTGACTTCTGTGGAGGCTAAGACTTCTAACATAGAGTTTAATTTTCCACATGTTCTCGACATCAGGAAAACCTAAGACAACCATACCATAACCTTAAGAGAAATTAAGTTCTTAGCTACCAAGTATTGTTGATTCATTCTGTCTTATAGTTCTCAATCCTTAATCAAAATCATCGGCTTGCAATTCAACCCAAATTTAAAGTCGAAGAAGTTTAATTACTTTTGTAGAAACTAGGTTCACCGTGATATTAATTGATGAATGCAATTTTATAGAGATTGTGGACTAGTTCTGTGGACTCACTTGAGAACTAGACCTAATCGGTGATGTGTTTCCCAGATAGATACATGGAACCAATGGGTAGTTCTCGGTTTTAATTTTTCAGAACTAGTCCTTAATGAGCAGTTCTTGATTCTAAGTTGAGAATTGCTCACCCGAACCATGCTCATCCTAGTTGTGGCTGCGATGAAAATAGGTAGAAAAGGACAAGTTGCAGGTTGTGTTGAAGATGGGAATCATGAAAGAAAGAGAGAAAAAGAGTATTGTCGAGGTTGGAGTTATTTTAATGAGAAGGAAAGGAAAGAACTGGCAGAAACTTCAAGGGACCGGCGGTTGAGCTTAAAGAAACCAAGAGGTATATGCAAGTTTTACTAGAGAACTTCAGCTAAGTTGACAAGGCTAATGTTAGAGCTTGGGGCTTCGATTTAAAGGTCAAAAGAGGGAGTTTGGTTCAGCATTTGAGAAGGGCTACTCTCCATCATCATTGAAACAAAATTGAAGACGTTGATACCTAAATTTTGACTTACCATTTATTAATATTTACATAAAAAAATAGGGATTAATATTTGACTCATAAACGAAAAATATTTTAATTAAATCACATACCATATAGCCTTAGGAACATTAATCATATAGATTAATTAATGTATTGCATTTTAATTGGAATGGCAGTGGTGATTGAGCTTGATTGAATTATGTGGACTAGGCTTGTTAAGAAGCAAAATTCGGCTAAGCCCAGCGAGTGTTGTGGCCGAAAATCACATGGGTGAATGGATATGGGTTTTGAGCTTAATTTAATTAATAGGGTCGAGCCCATATAAGTGCCTGAGTTTAATGTTAATAGAGCCCATTATTGTTTTAATGTAGTTGAAGATAAGCCCACAAGGATTACAAGACAAGCCCAGGGACACGTTGTAGCTGAAATTTTGCATTACTCGGAAGATAATTCAGAAGATTGGATCAGGAAATAAAAACCCTAGGTTTGCTATATTAAATACAGGCTTCTTCACTTGGGGCGCTCCCAGTACACGGCCACATTGTTGAGAGAGAGAGAGAGAGGGCTTCCATTTGTGCAACCCAGAAACTCGGGGAGCAAATTTTCAAGAGAAAAATAGGATGAGATATTTGACATTGGCTAATATCTAGAACCATATTAATAGGGGTGGCAGGCATACTATAGTTCACACTTGTACATTTTCATATCCAAGTTTGTGCATGGCCACATGAAAAAGCCAGCGTATACCACATGTGAGTATGTCTCCTTGCATGTGGTGATACCCTTCACGTAAGTCATGAATATCTTGATGAAACATATTTCTCCCGAAATATGGTGCTAGTCTTTATCTCAGAAAGAATTTTGGAGTACTGGACTGCTTTGTCTCATGTGGTATACTTGGAGATAATGTAACAAAAGAAGATTAATTAGATACGAGGCTTCTTTCTACTATGTTGAATGTTTGCGCATGTTCTTTTATTTTTATTTTCATGCTTGAATACTGCTTATCATTCAATCTAAGCAATTTTAGATGTTTCCTTCTCTCTTTTTTTCAAGAATCTCTAATTCACAAGATCAAGATGATTCAAAAAGTTGTTATTATTCTTCATAATAACTACCTCTAACACACTAGACACAACTGTAGTTGCTTTGTCATAATCTTACTCCCCAAATGCACCTGCACCTGCTAGGATTGCCTATATGTAGAGAAGTGATATCTTAGTCAATGATCACTATTGACATTGCAGGACATTGCACATTATAACAACTATAATGATCAGTAGAGCTGACAGCAGATATTATAAGATAAAGGATGATTCACTGGCACATACAAGGATGCTATAGCATAGTCTTTGCAGCGAATAAGAAAACTTTCAAAGGAACATATTTCCTTAAAATACTAAAATCAAACATTATGAAAATCATGGCCAAGAAGTTCCCATTCAAGTGTTTTAATATTTATGATTGAATTAATTTCCTCTATGTTAAGACCTTTTCCTAAAAAGATATCAAGAATCTCAAATGGCAACTACTTGCTAATGCAATGGATCAAACTTAAATAAAATTGTGTTTTGCTAATAGTTTGGTGGTTAAAAGAAGCCGACGACAAATTTTTTAAATATGTTCTACTAGCACTAAAAATAACTTCAACGCAAATGTTCAACCTAGGATTGGTACCTCTAAAATATTCCTTGTCTCATTTAGTCTTTAGATATCATGATGCACTTTGTCATCTATTTGAGATCTTTTGACTATGCTCAAGTGGATAATGACCATAGCAAAGTAAGTTCAGAACTAGATATCCAACTAAAAAGTACTGAAGAGGGAAAACAAAAAAGAATTTTCACATGTGAAACAACATTTTTCAAAAAAGTGAACAACACTTATGAGAAATCTCATTTTTGTTGTTCAGGAAGTTAATTATCTCATTTACATTGCTTTGCTTCACTTAAAAAATTTAGTGAAGGTGTCACCTACTAAGGAAGTGCTCCTTGTTTCAATAAAGTATTCAATGAAGCAATTTTACTTGTCCAGCAACAACCAAACTACCAACAATAGGTGATGATGTTGTCCAAACCTGTAAACATATCTGAAACGCAGCCAAAGGTGTTGAACCTAATCGTATAGCCAATAAGGCAACAAGGGTAGAATAGGATGTGAAAGCCATCACCATTGCTAACATAAGAAGTCTTGTGAATAAATATAAGCATTCAAATTCTCAAATTTCAAAAAAAGAATAATTTACAAAACACAAAAGATAATCAAATTTGTTCTTGTGGCGGCTTTTTTTTGTATTAAACAATGAGCAAATAAATTATTAGTATTCATTTTTTTGCTCATAGTTTTATGGCCATGTGTTCCTCTGTGTTATAAAAAACTCTTTCCTCTTTGTATTGCAAAAAACTCTTTTCTAAAATTTAAGAATATTATTAATTCTAAATGAATACTTACATTTGTTCATGAGACTTCTTATGTTGGCAAGAGTGATAACTCTAACATCCTATTTTACTCTTGCTGTCTTGCTAGCTGCATGACTAGGTTCAAAACCTTTATATGCATTTCTGATATGCTTAAAGGTTGGATGACATCATCACTTATTGCTTATGGTTTGGTTGTTACTAAACTGGTAAAACCACTTCCTTGAATACTTTTTAGAAACAAGCAGCATTTCCTCAATGTGTGATCCCTTCACTGAATCTTTAAGTAAAGCAAAGCAATGGACATGAGACAATTAGCTTATTGAACAACTATAATGAGATTTATCGGAAGTGTGGTTCACTTTCTTAAAAATATGTAGTTACACACTAGAATTCTTTTTGTTTTCTCGCTTCTATACTTTCTGGTTTGACATCTAGTTCCAAGCTTGCTTTAAAATGGTTATTATCCACTTAAGCTTATTAGAAAGATCTCAAATAAAGGACATAATGCAGCTAGGAAACTAGCTATTTGATGATGTATATTTTCAGTGGTACCAATCCTAGATTGAACTTGTGAATTGGAGTTATTTTAAGTGCTATATTCCATATTCAAAGGATTTGTCATTGGCTACTTTAAATCACATAGTAATTAGCAAAATGCAAAAGAAAAGTACATTCCATTGCATTAGCAAGTTGTCATTTGAAATTCTTGATATATTTGACAAATGTCATAATATAAAAGAAACGATTTCAATCCTAAATAATAGGACACTCAAATAAAACCTTTTTAACCATGATTTTCCTGATGTTTGTAGTTAACTAAATGAAGTATTCCTTTAAAAGGTTTTCTTTCACTGCAAAAACTGTGCTATAGCCTCTAATTATACCATCATTCTTTATCTTATAACATTTGTCATCAGCTATGTATCAATCATTATAGAAGTTCTTAATCTTACAATGTACAACGTCCTGCAATGTCAATAGTGATCATTGACCAAGATATGCCTTCTCTACAAATAGGCAATAGTAGGTGCAAAGCAACTGCAGCTACATCTAAGGTATTAAAAGTTAATTATTTTGAGGAATGATAATGACTTTTTGAACCATCCAATCTTGTTAATTGGAGATTCCTGAGAGCAAAGAGAAAAATGGAAACGTCTAGAATTACTTAAACTAAATGATATGTACTATTCGAGCATGAATACAAAAAACAAGCACAAATATTCAACATAGTAGAAATAAGCATCATACCCATTTAATCTTCTTTTGTTGCATCGTCTCCAAATACACCACATGAGACATGAGACACAGCGGTGCAGTACTCCAAGATTTTTTTGAGATAAAACTAGCATTATAATTTGGAGGAAACATGTTTTACCATTCATTTAGCCAGACTCGCGCAAAAGACATCACGTGGAAGGACATATACTCACATATGGTGCACACCTTCTTTTGCATTTGGCCATACACACATATACACACACTTGGATCCAAAAATGTACACGTGAATTGTCATGTGAATGCCACCCCGCCTTCTTTTGCATGTGGCCATACACACATATACACACACCTGGATCCAAAAATGTACACATGTGAATTGTAGTGTGAATGTCGCCCCTATTAATATGGTTCTAAATATAAGCCAACGTCAAATATCTCATCCAATTTTTTTGAAAAATTTCTCCTCTTCAAGCATAGTGGACAGGGGACACAAATGTCCCTATCACTAGCAGGTGCTTTTCACCCATGTAGTGCCATAGCTACCACTTGCCAGTTGCAGCTACTGTTTTGCTTGCAATATAATCATAAACCCCATGGAAAATGTCATTCCCTAAGAAAGCGCTAAGGTCTAGTCCTACTTCCCATTATGCAAAACCACATCAAATAAAGCAAAAGGGTACTTTCGCGTGCACATGAACATTATCCAAGCAGGAGGATTCACGACTCCAAAATACTTATGAATACTCTGGAAATTAACATTCTATTTTCAATTGATAATTTGATTTCAAATAATATAAAGTGCTTAACTTAGTGCTTCACCAAAGTTTCCACAACAAATATAAGGCAGAATGGTCAATTGAGGTGGAAATTCTTATCTTGAGATGAAAATGGAAGTGAATTGCCAAAGCAAAAGAGGCTTAGACAAGGTACGAGTCTTGGTTTGCTTCTTGAAAGACAATGGGAGTACAAGAAGAAACCAAATCGCTCATTGAATAGAAAAAAAAAGGTTCTTAGATCAATTGGCAAATCTTAAGATGGGTTTTCTACCACATTTTGAACAAGGGGAGAAACCTTCATTAGTCTACTAAGATCAAGAGAAGCTTAGTAGAAGAAAGAGGGTGCTACGAAAAGTGCAATTGGCTCAAAATGCCACACTTATCAGGGAGAGCACAAGTGACCAAAGATACCCAAGCAGCTTTGATCAGCGGAATACACTAATGGAGTGTAGCGGCTTGTTTGTTGGGTGAGCGTCCACCATTCATGTAAGACCCAATCGGTTAGCATTTATGGTATTGAAGCGATGCAAGGAAGCGACTAAACAGCCTGCAACAAGGGTGTTGTGGAACTGAATAGGGGAGAATGTCACAGACCAAATTCTCCCATACTCATATACCCTTGAGAGTGGAATTTTGAGGCGTCAAGGTGAAGAGCAAGTGATGTAGAAGGGATGATACAATTGGTTCATGGGAGTGGCGTTAGGACGTTTGAGCTAAGAGTTCTAAGATTGAACAATTATCACTCTAGAAACTCCGAAAGCGGGGTTGGCCTCCCATGCACAAATTGGTCAAAAGCTTATGCTACTCTCCTTATGAGGCCATAGCAGGCCAAAACCAATTGTCATGCCTAAAATGTTTCGTACATCTTGCTCAAGGGTTTGAATGCTCGAGCTAAGCGGGTCATAGTATGGCATAATACAAGGATGCTATTCATCATACTATTCTTAGGAACAACTATAGAATGAAGGCTAGCTCGCTGTCTTCTTGACTTGCTAGACACAGCATGGCTTATTATGTGGTCAAGGATCTGCTAGCTCATGACTCATGTATCTTTTTCTCTTAAACATCAAACACTCTAATGGAATAAATATTATAATAAGCTCACATACCTCACTTCCCAGTCTGTTTTATCCTCATAACCCCAACTGATGACTTGAATAGCCTCTTTAAGAAGGGTTTCTGGAGTTGTAGATTGAGGGACCCCACCATTCTCCATAAATGTACAGGCCACAAAGACAGTAGAATGACCAAACCTCTTCTCTAGACTCATTTGCGACACAAGCAATGACTTTTCATCATCAAATCCAGCACCTATGAATGCGAAAATAAAATGTAAGCCAGAGAGGTTCTAATTAGGAAGATCAGAAGATCAACACTATCACCTGAAATGAACTGTTCGATATTTAATAGCTCTTACACACAGGAGCAGCATTAAAATGGATAGTGAGCATGATTGTGAACATGAACTATTAAAGCACATTAGGAAGGTCTCAATGAAATAAGTGATTGATGAAGCTAGGTAAAATCCAAGAAAAGAAAACATTAAGAAAAACCTAAGAAACTACATTACTGAAAGAATATAGAAATTGCGTCGTCGTAAGAATCCCGAGTCATCAGGGACAAAAGTCATCCTCAGGCAAGAGTGTCAAAACCTCATGGGCCACTACAAAATGAGGCTACATTCCAGATCTCAAGGCCTCACTAACTTGTATACCACTCTCTGCTGTTGACCAGTCAATTGTTATGGAGGTTGCAAAGAAGTTTCCAGCCAAATTTGAATGATCCAAGAAATAACTAGATCTGTACCTTCCACAACCTCTTCAATATCTTGCAGGCTGAAGACAGGCACAGTTGGAACTACATGTTTGCCACTTATTGTCAAAAACCTTTTTACTTCATCTTGCTTTCTTTCGTGATCCACCACAGAGAGAAGACAGAAATCCTCACTTTCTATGCTTTGGCTTGTGAGGAGCTTCATGACCATATAAGGCTGTTCCATTGAACATACGCCCAGTTCCAACATAAACAAGACCTTGGATGCCATCCAAACCTCTTAAGCTTGTCCAGATCATAAGACGGAATGTCCGCCTAATGAGTTATGCAAGGAAGTTGAAGAGTGTTTTAATCTTGGTCCACAACAAAAGAACTCGCTTCAGCGGAGGATGTGATTCTGATGTCAGTGCAAGTAGCAATCTTGGACATAACATAAGAAAATGTATTTTAATGAAGAGACAAAGAGCCTAAACCAAAGAACACAAAATCACGATTGGTGTATCTGTCATTTCAGTCAACACCGTCATATCTCTTTGGAAATTGAACATGACACACATGTTTCCCAAGGTTATGATCCATCTAGAAATACATGGCTTCTCTCAATGCCTTACTGTTGTTTATGTAGTGATCACAATCAAGATTCAACAAGAAAGGTCCATTAGTGAGGACAGCTGAGACTCTCACCTGAATATAAAATAAGACAAAAGGTAAGGAAAGCATGAAAGCATCGACATCCATAATTAACAGACATATCTACTCACAGGAGCATTCATGGCACCAGCTTTCTTGTGATGTTGGAAGCCCAGACGTTTTTCACAAGAAACATAGATCAAACGTGGCAACTCATTACCCTTAGCATCAAGACCTCCATTTTGCCCTAAGAAAACATGACAGCAGGCGAGTAATGCAAATGTTTTAGTAAGAAAAAAAATTGCTGCTTCCAGGATCCAGGAACCACAGTTTTACCCGTATCATAACTGAGTCAAGAGAACTTGGAAGTGGAGTCATGGCCTTTAAAACGAAGCACGATAGGAAACAATAGAAATCTGCCACAGACAATGATATTCATGAGAAGAGAACTTTATAAAATCGAACCATAAGATCTTAAGATATGCAAACTTATATAATAACCTGGAATTTTTTATAAGTTTCATACTTATTTATCATGAGAGCTCCACTCCATCAAATTTATCAAATTTAGTAATAGAAGTTAAATGATACTATTATCCAATTGACAACATCACCAATGTTGCATTGTACCCAAAAAAAAAAAAGCATTATCCAAAAAACATAAAGTATTCCAAGTAGCATTTCGGCTCTTGTGATTTCCTGATGTATACTTGAAAGTTAAGAAACTAATCCATTGTGTTACATTAGGAAGGCAAATTCATGGAGTGGATATAATCACAAACTTTAAGTCAGTCGATACGTAATCATCATTATTGTAACTTTCTGATAAGTATCAGTAAATCAGATAATATATTTCGAATTGATTGTGAAGAGAATGCAACAACTTGAAACAGAAAAGAAAAAAAAAGAATTAGGGCCTATCAAGAAATAACTTCCCATACAATAAAAGTTTCACTTTTTGCTGCTGAAGTAATTTGTGTGGAGGAGAAGACTTCCGACGAAGAGAGAGAGAGAGAGAGAGAGAGAGAGAGAGAGAGAGAGAGAGAGAGAGAGAGAGAGATTGTTGTGTTGCTACCTCATAGTTTAACTACAAAATTAACCTGAATCAATCCGGGGTGGGTGCGATTTTATGAGCTCAATCACAATATCAGATACATTCCAAAAATTATAAATTGACCTGAATCATTCTGGGGCAGTCCCTCGTATTTTTTCCAGGCCATGGAGTCCCATCTTGCATTATCCATCCTTCCTCGGGAACCTTCTGTGCCTTGGCAACAAGTCCACTTATGAGGACTTTAAATTCTCATACTCTCTCTGCTATACATGAAAATGCAAACATGCCACAGCGATGCAATGTACAAAGGGATTGCAAAACACTCTAAAGATTCTGACCTAAACTCATGCCTTCATAGCTTTGTGATCTTTTGACAAATGATGGATGACCTTTGTCCTTCAAGTAGTTGATTTTCGGAGCAAAGCACCATTTGGGGGCTCAAGGCTTAAGGCTTTATGCTATGCTTCTTACAAAAGGAACCCATTTCCTTGCGAACTCTGATGTTCCAGAAGGGACCTCGAAAGTTAACATAGCAACTCCATCGCTGGATACATAGCATGAGACCTTGTCAACTGGGTAGTCAACTGCAAGAACGAAGAATGCTGTATTTGCTGTCACTAGAGGATGTTCTTTAGTGGGTCGACAGTACTGACAACAGCAGCTAACTGTGATGGTTCTCCTTCTCTGTCGTGCCTATATCCATGTAAAGTTTCACAAAAAATTCTGATCTGACAAAACAAGTTGGTGATAAGAAAAACCTAAGTTACCAGATTCATGAAGTAGTGATACTACTAATTGCTAGTCTGTCGAGATACGTTTGATGGTTTACCGGAAACCACTTTGGGGACTGATCCAATATCAAAGAAATTGCAAACCAAACCACACATATCACAGATATTAACCACAGAGCATAGGCATTGGTCACAGGATTTGTTATTGGGTAGCCTGGCTTTGTCATTCCCACAGATAAGAAAAATATTTATGCGAAATGCAGCCAAGGACTGAACACGACTAACAGATTGAACGATTTATTAAAAGTAGTGACAGTTACATTATTACACCGGTACTTATAGATACTAATGGAAAGCATGCGTCAGGAAATTTTTTGAGAATTTCTAGCAATTCGATATATGTTGACAGCTTTTTTGGTTGAAAACAGAGAAAACCACATAATTAAGAAACATCAAAATAACATGATTATGGAAAGGCAATGCATGAGGATTTTATTTTATTTTTGAAATTTTAATTTTTTTCAAAGGAAAATGTAAGTGTTGAATTGATTGAAAGTAATGTCATGATGTTAGTAATAATTTGAACATTGAATGAAAGCAAAGGCAACACATGCAAAAGAGATGGCTCTTAATCAATGCTAATAGCTAGTTAGTGTGGATCTAACTAAAGAAAGGTTAACTACTGGGGTTTGCTCCAGTGGCCACCCTTCCAGTTTGAAAGAGGGAAGTGGGGGGTTCGAATCTCCACCTTCTCAGGAGGGTTGGGGTGGCGACGCTGTAGTTTCAGGAGTGGGTTTTGACTCTCACGCCCTGCAAGAAGACAGGGCAAAAGTTTGAGAGTGAGCGTTAGAATAGGAATAGAGTAGAACGGACAAAAAAAAAAAAAAAAAACCTAACTAAAGAAAGGTCATTGCTAGCCGAAACATATATATACTTGTAACTTTATGCTTGTTCATATTTCCATGACAAGATGTCAAGATAATGTTTTTGCTTATTTAAAAAAAATAAAAAATAAACATCATCCTACCTTACATACTTGCTTAGTCAATACATATAGAACCTTCTCCTCATTTTATTGCGATTCATCACGATCAATATGCATTCTATGTTTTAAGCATAAGATGCTCAATAATCTCTAAATTTCTCGATTTTTAATCTAAGTCATGCATATTCAACCAAATTCATATCATGAAAATTCACAACAAATGTTTATTTATAAGGCGGTCTTTTCCTTCGTCCTTTTTCCTCCGATCACGCTTTTGATTGGTAAGTTAAAAGCAATGGGCATCACAGAGACACTTGCATGCGGACTTAACTGATTAGAGAAATTTTTCTTTAATTAGAAATGGAGGAAAAATATAGTCCTTGTCTTAAATCTCTATAGGCCAAGGAAATATTTTAATATGCATGAATTTCTACACAAAGAGGGATTTTTTTTTTTCAAGTCCACCTTAAGTAGGTAAGCTCTAGACACAAGATATACCTTTAAACTTGTAATATGCATAATATAAACTTGCGCTAGATTTGAATAGCTAGACTTAACACACTCTAAGCACATATGGTAGTCGACTTTTCCTCATGTTCATTATTAGATTGCTGATCATGAATGGCTAGCCTAACTTGACAATCTCATCAAATTGTGTATGTGTGTAAGTGTGGAAGAATATTTGGTGGAGAATATTGGCATACAAAATAAGTTGAACTTGGCGGACACAAAAAATCATATATTAACATTCCAAATAAGTTGAACTTGGTAGACAAAAAAAATTAGATGCATGAAGTTTCTCCATTTCGATTCCTTATTATGATTTGTGGAAAGTGAAATTCAAAAAACAAAAAAAACCAAAAACTAAACATTGGACTAGGAAAATAATGCAAATGCGAAATATTCTCCATGCCATTGCTAGGTACCTTTACCATTAAAACGCGATCATGGGCAAGATGTCAACATAGCAAACTAGAGATACAATAATGCCACCTAGCAAGATCTCATTGAATCCTAACATATATAACATCAATTCTAGGTTCCTTAATGTTGCGACCTACCCCACCCAGAAGGGAATATAGGAGGTATTGCTGAATTCGAGTCAACGACTTTCGATTTGACACAAGTTCTCCCAAACCCAATCTCGCATGACAGAATTCAAGTGAATTCCATATAAGAAGTTGCCACTAGCCAATTGATATCGACTAGAAAATTAAGTGAAATATGAGAGAGTATCTCACTTTTCACATAACTAGAGATCTTGGAAACGGAGACTTGATTACATTGTTTCTAAAACTAATGCCCTTTCAGAACCTAAACTTAACTATTTGCTAACCAAAGAGAAAGGACAACCTATTGAAGATTTTAAATTCATCCTAACCATTCTAAAAATAAAAATTACAATCGATATATAAAGAGGCACAATCAAATATCATTTAAATGGACAACAATTTTTTCAAGGAATTTCCACTTTTTAAGCAAAAACTATTTAAAGCTAATTTTTTTTTATGAATTTTCTGGATTTTCTGGATCTTTAATTTTTTAATGATTTATTTTTTAAAATTTTTTTATATATTTTAATTCAGATAAGGACTTCAAGTTCAGGCTGGCTCCGGTCTCGTGGGTCTGACCATGGACACAAATGGGCTTATTCAAAACAAGCCCATTAGAATGGAAAACCACCAAGCCCGTTGTTGAAATTAAAAGGCACTAAGCCCATCTCGCTATAAAAATAAATAAATAAAAATTCCTTTTTATAAATAAACATTTAAATAAAGTAATTGAATGATTAACAACTTTCTAAAAGTTACTTGAGATGGATGCAATCGTGAAAACTTGTCAAACATTTTATAAAAGCCTCAAAATTCCTTTTTATAGTTGTAATTATTATAGGCTGAACTAGGCCAATTTTTCGAGTAGCTTTGCTATAATAGACTAATAGGGTTCAAAACCACAACTTCCGCCTTGACAAAAGATTTTCAGTTCAATTCTTTCTTTCTTTCTCTTCGAAAAACCCCATTGGTACAATAATGACTCTCGCTAGAATGAAAAAGGTTCACAAATTAAAGGATTGTTTCTATATAAGTTTGTTAACATGTTTCGTCATTCCAAATCTCCCTCTCTCAAAATTATGCACATGCATATTTAAAATTGAGAAATGCAATAGAAGTTTTAAAACTTATTAAATTGGTACAATGTAAACTCTCCATTTCATCTAATTTGGTTAACGGAAAACACTGACATGATTTTTTTAAAAAACATTTTTAAAACACATGGTCTCTACCAAGTGCAACATTAGAAAAAATTGAAAACATTTAAATAGAAGAAGGAGAAATAAGGAAAAAATAGATCATCGTAAGAAAGAAAGAGGAAAACTTCCGGGGGTTCAATGTCTAACTTCTCCGAATCTTCATCTTCTCAACCCTCTTTTGTTTTGAAATCATGAAAGCAGATCCAGATTCATTTGGCAAGCAAAAAATCCAAAATCAAAATTAGAGAAATAGGAAGAAGCAAAAAAAACAAAAAACAAAAAACAAAAAAGCATACAGCACAACAAACAAAGATATAGATAGAGAGATAAAGCAAGAGAGTATCAAACAACTAGATTCTAGATGCCATGGCCATGAGCTTGAAGAAATCTGTTGAAGTTTAAGCTATTAAAAGAACTCTAGAAACATTCGAATTTAGAACTTCCTACTCTAGTACCATGTGAAATTTTGTTAGACCATTCCCAACTCTTCTAAAAACTTAAGCAATTAAAATAGTAAAAAAAGAAGTACATAAATCTGTGAGATACTCGTTCACCAAAAAAAAATGAATCGAGACCCGCCTGGACTGCCCAGAACCGCACAACTTTTGCCGTCTATTACCATGTTTCCATAGAGATCAAAATCCTTCGTTGGCTTTGAATATGACTCATAGAAAAGACAAGAGAGTAGTACCTATTGGGCGAACATAGGCCAATCGTGTAAAGCTTAGGGAAGGCAGTGATTGCATGGGACAAGAGGAAGCAATAACAAGTAATAGATTTTGTTGGCAAGCATTAGCCATTCATGCAAGACCTAAGGAGATGCACTGATGGTTCAAAGAATTTGAGGATGTGAATAATAGCTCACAACGAGGGCATTGTGAATAATCAAGTCGGGGAGAATGTTATGATCTGACTTTTCCTCATTCCATGAAGGCATGGAAATGAACTTTGAAAAACATGAGATGTTAATGTTGACACCTAAATTTTTGCATAATTTTTGGGGTTAATTTTTACTAAAAAAAACACATGACATATAGTTTAGGAACATTTATCTTATTTTTATTTTATTTTATTTTATGGGACCGACGGCGAGCATTGATTCAGGTGGGATTTTCACATATTCAGCTAATATACACTAGGGTGACATATTTTGGGCGGAAAGGAAATTTTCGGATGAAATATTTGGAAAATACAAAAAAGAATATTGCGTGATGTGCATATATTTTTATAGTATATCTAGAGGTATTATGCACAAGCGAAATTGGAAACAAAATATGCCATAAAGATCTAAAGTTCTTCCATTATAAAATGTGTTGTTCGTGCACGGACACGAGGAAGGCCACACATTGAATATACGGCCACACAAAAGGAGGGTTTTTAATCACGTCACTGCAATTGAGAGAGCGAAGAAACTAGAGAGAGAGAGAGGTTGGCCATTGGAGGAGTTATTTGTGTTGCAATTCACGTCTCTGGTCTGGGTCGTCTTCATCGAAAGATCCACGATCGGCGCGTCATCTTTTCGTAAGAGACGATCCCGAAAGGGAAAGAGAGCAACCAAAGTCATAGAAAAAGGAGAAGACTTTGAAGCCGTGCTCCTTGTCTGGAGTTTCCAAGCCAAGAGAGACATAGGAAGCTTGCCCAGAAGACAAGAAAGGGGATGCCACACGTATTGAAAATACACGGCCACAGCACAAACAAAAAAGTAGAGAGTGGGCATCGGTCTCCTCGTTAAAGGAGAATATTTCTGTTGGGAAATCTCGAAACAAAGTTCACGTTTTGGGGATTTTCAAATTCTAGCATGTCGAGTCCTCTTGGCCGTTGCGCTATTGTGCGTTGTCAATCGCATCAGCTACTCAAGCCACACCATCAGTCGTTCTCAAGCATCCTCCGACGGCATTCTGACACTCGTCAACCTTGAAGCCACCACCACCGTTCCTGCTCCTATAACCTGGCTTCAGCAAGTCCGGCGTCACTTCTTGCAAAGCTCGGGTGTCCTGCACTCGAACGCTATCGATATTCTGACTCGATCGCTCCGCCATCATCCGTTTTTGTCCACGTTGGCCAATAAAGCAACCCCGAGCAGTATCGATCACCTTGCTGTGCTTGCTGAATTTCTTTTGCAGGTTTTTCCAAACGCTCCAGTTCAATCCATTGGGGAAGCCTTGCATGTTCTTGCAGTCATCGCAGCTCCTCACCACCGTGACCATCTCGCTCACGACCTGTTGCTGGTGTCTCAAGCTCACTATTGTTGCCTCTCGTGAGTTATCAAGTCCATCTTTAGGGGAAGTTTAGATAAAACTTTCGCTAAAGGAAGGCACGCTACTTCGGAGATTTTCTCTCAGAGGGAGGCCAATTTCTCTGAGGTCAACGGAGACTTTCTCTCTCGATACCCACTCTTTCACTGAGAACGCTTTGTTGATTTCAACGACAAATTTTGGTGGCCAACAAGTGTTCAAGTTGCTAACACCTTCCTTGTTCCTCCATTGATCTATCGTCCCAGGATCATGGTTTGCGACTTGCCCTATTTGAAAGCTAATATTCGGATTAGGTAAAAATCTTATCGAATTTAATTTCCGAATATTCAGTTTTCATATTTGAAATTTCGATACATATGATCGAAATTCCCAACATGAAGTAGCCTCTCAAATTAGGGATTGACAGTCCGATTTTCGTGCCCGAAATCCGACTCGCAATCTCTTGCAAAATCGTCAATCCAATCTCACGCCCGAGATTCGATTCGCGATTTAATTTTAAAATTGGTCAACCCGATCTCATGCGCGAGATATGGTTCGCTAATTTTTTAGCATCAATCTTATCTTGTTTGATGCCGTGGTGTTTGAGTCAGTTTTATTTTCATGAAAAAGAAAAGAAAAAAAAATTGAATTAGGATTAGGTTTGTTTTTTTTTTTAATTATCTTGCATGATTAGAATAGGGATTTTATTTTGAATCATGAAAAAGAAAAAGAAAAAGAAAAAGTGCATTCATTTAGGATGTTAGTGTTTTTTTTTTTAATTCTATCATTATCTGAATTGCATGTTTAATTTTAATTTCGAATTTCATAAAAAAAAAAGGAAAAAATTAGAATTAGGACATTCTCTACACGTAATTGCATATTAGATAAAATTGCATGTTTAATTTAGGTCTAGATAGATCTTTAGATGAATTGCATGATAGGTTTTTTTTTTAAAAAATTGCATGTTTAGAAAGCATTTAGAATAGATAGTATTTCACTTGAGTTAGATTTTTATTTTTGGTAATTTTAATTACGAATTTTCGTTAAATAAAACATAAAAATCATGTGCACATCATATAGAATTAGGTTCATGAAATGCACGTCATTTAGGGTTTATTGCTAGAGTCATTTAATTAGAAATTGCCCGTCATTAGAATTAGGTCATTTTGGTTAATTTATATTGCATGTTTATTAAAAAATCACAAACAAAAAAAAAATCTTTACTCATTCATATAGCTTAAGACATTTTACCATGTCATATTATTTCATGTTAGGTTAGAAGCACTGCATTGCATTGCATATGGACTATATTCTCATTAAAAAGTGAAAGCAAAAATTAAGTGATTACTTGTTAATTAGAAATCATATCTAAGATTACTGATGTGAATTCTGATCTAATATTGCAGATGCTTTCGTTGCTATGAGGTAAGTCCTGCATTTTTATTTGCTTTCTTGAGTGTTAAATTGGTGGTTTGCGCACTTGCATGATCACCTCACATGTTAGGAAGGTGAATTAAAATTAATTCAAGCTGCCTGCAAAACAATTTTTTCGAAATAAAAGAATGGTACCGAAAGGGCATTAGAGAAATCTAGTGTAACCAAGTCCTCGTACCCATAATCTCTGGTTCGTAGGAGTAAAGTAAACCTCTCATTGATTTACTTGGGATTCTAATCAACCCACCAAAAATAGATTAGTGGCGACTCCTAATTAAAAATCAATTGCACGTTAAGAACTCAAACCTAAGTCGCGAATTAGTATGGGCTTGGGAGAGCCCGAGTTAAATTTAGGCTTAACAATCCATTAGCCAAACCCTAGGTGGTTCACCGAAAAAAAATTGGTCGCGACAGTTAATATGACAAATACAGATAAATGGCGGGAATGAATAATGGACTTTGTGCTAGTAATCAAGTGATAAAAGTATTCCGTGAAAGATGTCTAATGAGGTTGGCTGCCTAAGAATAAACTAGTTGAGAGCTAATGCTAGTCTATTATTGATATCCACAACAAACTAAAACAAGTTTTTATGCTGAATCAAGATGCATGCCCTACTCGGGATGGTGAGATACCCAAATTGATGGGAGATTGAACGGTTTATCAAAATGAGACATTTCATGATGGTAATACCATCATTGATCCTTAAAAAGGAAGGCTGGCTTGGTGAAGGGACTTGCCAAGCACTGCACACTCCCTTGACCGAGGCCAATCGGCCCAGATTATGGTAGCTAGTTGGTGCTACCAACCCCTTTGATCTACAAAATGAAAAAGCAAAGAAGTCAAAAATAGTTTGTTGCCGTTTTAGATAATCTCTTTGTGTCGCAGTCATGCACTCTACCTCTTGGGGCTCATAGGGGTGGAGAGAGAGAGATTGTTTAAGATAAGATTGAAAATTATTTGTCAAGAATCCTCAGGATCGATATTTACTATTTTATTATTTGTTTGGTATGAATCTTTTGGTGCATGTACTATACTTCCTCACTTGAAAGATCCAAAATTTTCACAACATTTAAATATCAAAACGTTTATTAATATGCAACTTTCCATTAAATTTTATATTTAGAAAAAATCTAAATTTTGATGGGAAAAGAAAAAAAAAAAAGAACTCTTTCATATACTTAATCGCAAGTAAATAGTCCCTATTGTAATATGTCCAGAAAGTACATCTAGATTGTCAGATTGTATGTAACGCACTTACTAAAGCAAACAAAGAAGAAGAAAAAGAAAAGAGGGGACGAGCATGTGCGGAGGACATAGCCGGGCAAGAAAGGCTCAGCACCGGAAGAGGAGTACATCTAGGACGCCTCCTCATCATACAGGAAACTCTCCTCCAGCAAGTTCACTTGCCTCGTCGGCCCTCGCACCCCGTCCTCGATTCTACTATCATGCTCTCCGTACGTCTCTAATCTATGCTTACCCATACTTTTGTCCCCCAATTTGTCGCTCGTGGTTCTGTTTTGACTTGATTGGTTGTTGGTTTAATAAGTAACCGAAGAAATATAGCAATTTTGCTAAATGTTAGAGAATGGGACAAGTTATGGGTGTGACAATCCATTTGGTGCCCTCTAGCACTGACATTTTGGTATGAAGCTTAACAATTTTTGGGCAATTTCCCAATTAACCTAATTGCTGTGATGTAAAAGCTATATTTTCCACCGGTCTCTGGAATTTCGGGGTTGGCCATAGGTGATAAACATAGAGGACATTACATATTATTGTGACGTAAAAGCTATATCTTGAACATGCTACTCGCTGGACGTATTTCCACTTCCATCATTAGGAATCAATCCGCTGCGTCAGATTCTTCAAACCAAAAAATAGAACAATTACCAAAAGTATATTTATATGTGTATTTAATTTAGTCCATAAACTAGATAAACATGCCTTGATGATACACATACATAATTTCAAGTCACAAGGGTTAAATCTTCGGTACATGTACTGCAAATCCCTAGTTCAAATCACAACATCTCTTATGTAGAATATCTTCCCTCAAATATTGTACATACGGACCGGATAAGCTATGCCAGAAGAAGGGCGAACATGACTCCTGTCCAAGCAACGATGCCGTATGTAACTCCTCCGTAGGATTTTTACCGCTTGGCGCCAACACCAATTTTGGGATCGTGTATGTGACAGTCAACTATCCTTCGCCTTGAGAGCGTGAAGACAATGAGGGTATCCTCAAAGCACTTGAGACGAAGATGGATGTGCCAATGGACAACCAAGGGGAGAGTGAACAGAACAAAAATGACCATAAGAAAATGCACGGAACGGTCATTGTTGTGGCCATCTTAACGGCCATGACCGTTTTCAAAATGCCATGCATCCTCTGGGGGTTCTCAGAAGGACTCCATCCTGATGGCTCTAGGGATAAATTACATAGCTGGTACATCTCTATTGGCTAGTAAACACCCAAGCCACTTCAAATATTTTACACGGTCCCATTCGATCTCCCTTGTGACGTCCCTCTTAGTAATAGTGTTCATGGTGGGTGGATTATCCCTCAAATGGCCTTTCTCCGTCAAATTTGCAACTATGATGACGTGGGTTGCAATTCTTTTTGCCACATGGCGCCAAAAAGAATTGCAACCCACGTCATCATAGTTGCAAGTTTGACGGAGAAAGGCCATTTGAGGGATAATCCACCCACCATAAACACTATTACTAAGAGGGACGTCACAAGGGAGATCGAATAGCACCGTGTAAAGTATTTGAAGTGGCTTGGGTGTTTACTAGCCAAAAGAGATGTACCGGCTATGTAATTTATCCCTAGAGCCATTAGGAGAGAATCCTCCTGAGAAAAGCCCCCTAGGTGCATTGCATTTTGAAAATGGTCATGGCCGATAAGATGGCCACAACAATGATCGTTGCCTGCATTTTCTTGTGGTCGTTTTTGCTCTGCTCACTCTCCCCCTAGCCGTCCATTAGCACATCCATCTTCGTCTCGAGTGCTTTAAGGATTCCTCATTGTCTTCACGCTCTCAAGGTCAAGGAAAGTTCACCGTCACATACACGATCCCACTATTGGTGTTGGCGCCAGGCGGTAAAAAATCCTACAGAGGAGTTACATATGGCATCGCTGCTTGGATAGCAATTATGTTTGCCCTTCTTCTTGCATAGCTTGTCCAGTCCGTATGTACAATATTTCGTTGAGAGAAGATCTTCTACATAAGAGATGTTATGATTTGAACTAGAGATTTGCAATACATGTACCAAAGATTTCACCCGCGTGACTTGAAATTATATATGTATGTATCACCAAGGCATGTTTATCTATTAAATAACTAACTTTTCTAAATCGACATATAGTGAGTTTAGTTGATTAAGTATTGGTGATGTAGTTCTCAGTGCCCTAGCATTCCAAAATAGGCCTGCATCCGCCTGAAGAGGTGGCCAACTCTACCGATGCCTATACATTTTTCATTTCATTTAATAGCCTTACTTTGGTGGCATCCTTAAATATAATCCTACTTGTCATCATTGGCCTTTAGCAAAAACAGCGATGAGGATTCTCTGACAAGACAATTTAAATGATGTGGGCCGCCATTATCCCCACGGTGGCCACATATATGACTCTCACACTCGTACACGACTCCTTTAGCAACAACTAGTTCTTTAAACTAGTCGTAGTTGCTATTACACATGGATAATATTATTGGTCGTTCAGCTCCTTTGGCAACTTTTTCTGCTCTACAGATTTTTGCTTTGAAAATGGGACTATTATTGTATTGGGTATTATTGTACTCAAATTTTTAATGAAATAATAAATATGTGTTGACACATATGCATGCGTGAAAATCTAATGTTTATGCATAGAAGAAACTCGAATAATATAACATCTTCTTAATCATTTGGAATTCAAAAATGAAAACTGGGATGAGTCCATACATAATGCAATCATGATTGTAAAAAGTGTTGGCTGCCATCGCCTTCCAAGGATTGATGTATCCCCGGGCAAAGTTTGGCAAGACTTAGGTGCAAAACTACCCTACCCTACTGGCACGCCAGTAATGGTGTCTAATTATCAACATGCTTATGAATTTTATATCACTTATAACATGATATCCTTTGTTGCTTCCCTTAACATTATTTTACGATTTATAAATGGTGTCTCTTTAAAATATGTCATATTCATTAAAGTTACCATGATAACGACATGGATTGCAATAATGCTCGCATATCACAAGACTTTGATAAAACAATTTAATGCCAAAAGATAATCACGTGTTAATTAGGAAACATTTATAGATATGTACTGAACAGCAATGCCTACTTCTAAAGTCAGATGCTTGTATTTTATTGAAATTGTTAGGTGCTTTGGAGACTTTTTATTTTTAGTTAGTTTCAAATTAGTATTGAATCAATAATTTTTTCGATTTTCTTTTGTGTGTTAGAGAAAGTGCTTTGAATCCCGGAAGAGACATTCATGTAGACATGAATTCCATGTTGATCGCTAGGTTGATGCCGGAAGCCATAGATGCACCCCTTATGAAAAGAGTTTGCAATTCATGAACTAATCGACTCCCACTCAGTCGATCAATTTTCAAAGCGAGAGGTTTATTGCATACTCCATACTGCATTGATGTATATTTGACAAGATCTAGGAGTCAAGACCTTACTTGTCACATTTGATAAAGTAATTGAATGATTATCACATGTCAGTTAGAAAACATTTGTAGGTAAACACTGAACAAGAGAGACCTACTACTAGAGTCAGATGCTTGAATTTTATAAAAATCATTAGGTGTTTTATAGACTTTTTGAGTGGTTAGTTTCGATAAAACAATGAATCATTATTATTTACATTTTTCTTTTTCGTGTTAGAGAAGGTTCTTTGAATCTTGAAAGGGGACGAGCACATAGATGCAAATTCCATGTCGATTGCTGGGGTTGATGTTGCAAGTCATAGCAGAAGAATCTGCAATCAGTAGAATTACCACAATGGTACTCTATTGGATGAAACTAAGCAAGCAATCACTAAAAAACTCTCTTTCAGACACTAAACTCTTCTTCGTGAGGGAAGCGTGAGGGGGAGATCATGTGGGAATGTTCTATGAATTAACAAAAGCGCTCGTCTCATCATTGATGGTTGAGTTCATTTCTTTTCTCTCCAATGATATATTAATTGTGTCATATTTTGCTTATGTAAGTCTGCCTAATGCAATTACTTGGACTCAAGCATGCCCTCAATGAGAAGTTCATTGAAAGAGCTAATGTGTATTCATTTGGGGTGGTCTTGGTAAAGCTTGTAACTAGAAGAAAAGCAGTGGATCTTAATAGGCCAAATGGCTATCAATGTCTGGCAAAGTGAATATGATGTGAATGAATCTTTAATCTATCCCCAACTTGTCTGATTTTTTATTTTCGGGAACATGACTAATTCTATATTATACTTATCTTCTCCATTGACATGCCCCTTGTTAGAGGAGTTTGCAAGTCATGACTGATCGACTCTTGCTTGGGAGATCAATTTTTAGAGCGAGAGGTTCGTTGCATGCTCCATCCTGCATCACCGTGCATTTGATATAATCTCGAGTCAGTAAAGACTTTGAATGCCAAATAATTATCTCACGTTAGTTACTAAACATGTGTAGATACACATTGAACAGGAGTGCCTACTGTTAGAGTTAGATGCTTGAATTTTATTGAAATCGTTTGGTGTTTTGGAGACTTTTTGAGTAGTTAGTTTTAAATTAATATTTTCTTTCTCTTATCTTTTTCGTGTTGGAGATTGTGCTTTGAATCTAGGATGGGGACATGAACATGGATGAGAATTCAATGTCGATCGTTGCGGTTGATGTTGGAAGCCATAGCGAAAGGATATATGACAAGTAGAAATACCGTTATGGTCCTTTATTGGATGAAACTAGGCAAGCGTTCACTAGAAAACTCTCTTTTTAGAACTAAAGTTTGTTTTGCTAGAAGGGGTGAGAGGAGGAGATCATATAAGGATGCTCTGTGAATTAGCAAACGGTCGTCTCATCACTAATAGTTGAGTTTATTTATTTTCACTTTGAGTATACAATGGTTATGCCATATTTTACTAATGTAATTCTACTTAATGCAATTACCTGAATCTACAGTTTGCCTTCGAAGTTTATTAAAAAAGCCGATGTGTATTCATTTGGATTAGTCTCTGTAGAGTTGGTGACAAGAGAAAAAAAGCAGATCTTAATCGACCCAAGGGCCAGAAGTGTTTGGCAATGTAACTATGATGTGAATGAATCTTCAATCTATCCCTTACTTGTCTGAGTTTCGATTTTCAGGAACATGACTTTTTCTATATTCTACCGATCTCCTTATACATGGCTTTTATTGGAAGAGTTTACAATTCATGGACCAATCAACTCTCGCTTGGAGATCAATTTTCAAAGCAAGAGGTTTATGGCATGCTCCATGCTACATCACTATGTATTCAATAGGATCTTGAGTCAAGACCTCGCATGTCACATGCAAAGATTTTGATAAAGCAATTGAATGCCAAATAATTATCTTACATTATTTAGGAAAGATTTGTAGGTACACAGAGTGCCTATTATTAGAGTTAGATGCTTGAATTTTATTAAAATAATTAGGTATTTTGCAGACTTTTGAGCAGTTAGTTTCAAATCGATATTGAATCAATAATTTTTCTTCTCATTCCTTTTCGTGTTGGAAAATGTTCTTTGGATCTGGGATGGGGACATGAACATGGACACATATTCCACGCCAAATGTCAGGGTTGATGTTGGAAGCCATAGCGGAAGAATCCGCGACAAGTGGAAATAACACTATGGTCCTCTGTTGGATGAAACTGGCAAGTGTTCATTACAAAATTCTCCCTTCAGACACTAAACTATTCTTTACCAAGGAGAGAGGAGAGGAGCAGATCAAATGGGGATGCTCTAGGAATTAGCAAAAGCACTCATGATCACTAAATTAAGTTCATTTGCTTCCTGTTCGAGCATACATTTGATATGTCATCTTTTACTTATGTAAGTCTACCTAATAAAACTACCTGGATCCAAAGTATGCCTTGAATAGAAGTTCATTGAAAAAGTTAATGTGTATAGGGATGGTCTTGGTGGAACCAATGATCGGAAGAAAAGCGGTGGATATTAACCCTAATGCAAGTGTAAGTCTACCTAATCAACTACCTAACTTAGGTAGGATTTTTTGTGCTTTTCCATAAAGTTGATACGTAGTAATGCAAATAAGGCCCTCGATGCAAGACACATAACTTGGCTTAGGAAATCGATTGATGTTTTCCTTTGAAAAAGAAAAAAAAAAAAAAGAGCATGATAATGCCAAGGAAGACACCCAAGGCCTACCACTTGAGTAGTATGGCTAGCTCATTACAAATCTCCTGGCCGATAAGTTTACACTATCTTTTTATTTTATTTTTATTTTTTATTTTTTCAAAGGAAAATGTAAGTGTTGAATTGATTGAAAGTATTGTCATGATGTTAGTAATAATTTGAACATTGAATGAAAGCAAAGGCAGCACGTGCAAAAGAGATGGCTCTTAATCAATGCTAATAGCTAGTTAGTGTGGATCTAACTAAAGAAAGGTCATTGCTAGCCGAAACATTATATACTTGTAACTTTATGCTTGTTCATATTTCCATGACAAGATGTCAAGATAATGTTTTTGCTTATTTAAAAATTAAAAAAGAAAATAAACATCATCCTACCTTACGTACTTGCTTAGTCAGTACATATAGAACCTCCTCATTTTATTGCGATTCATCACAATCAATATGCATTCTGTGTTTTAAGCATAAGATGCTCAATAATCTCTAAATTTCTCGATTTTTAATCTATGTCACGCATGTTCAACCAAATTCATATCATGAAAATTCACAACAAATGTTTATTTATAGGGCGATCTTTTCCTTCATCCTTTTTCCTCCGATCATGCTTTTGATTGGTAAGTTAGAAGCAATGGGCATCACAGAGACACTTGCATGCAGACTTAACTGATTAGAGAAAGTTTTCTTTAATTAGAAATGGAGGAAAAATATAGTCGTTGTCTTAAATCTCTATAGGCCAAGGAAATATTTTAATATGCATGAATTTCTACACATAGGGATTTTTTTTTTTTTTTAAAGTTCACCTTAAATAGGTAAGCTCTAGACACAAGATATACCTTTAAACTTGTAATATGCATAATATAAACTTGCGCTAGATTTGAATAGCTAGACTTAACACACTCTATGCACATATGGTAGTCGCCTTTTCCTCATGTTCATTATTAGATTGCTGATCATGAATGGCTAGCCTAACTTAACAATCTCATCAAATTGTGTATGTGTGTAAGTGTGGAAGAATACTTGGTGGAGAATATTGGCATACAAAATAAGTTGAACTTGGCGGACACAAAAAATCATATATTAACATTCCAAATAAGTTGAACTTGGTAGACACAAAAAATTAGATGCATGAAGTTTCTCCATTTCGATTCCTAATTATGATTTTTGGAAAGTGAAATTCAAAAAAAAAAAAACCAAAAACTAAACATTGGACTAGGAAAATAATGCAAATGCGAAATATTCTCCGTGCCATTGCTAGGTACCTTTACCATTAAAACCCGATCATGGGCAAGATGTTAACATAGCAAACTAGAGATACAATAATGCCACCTAGCATGATCTCATTGAATCCTAACATTTATAACATCAATTCTAGATTCCTTAATGTTGCGACCTACCCCTCCCAGAAGGGAATATAGGAGGTGTTGCTGAATTCGAGTCAACGGCTTTCGATTTGACATAAGTTCTCCCAAACCCAATCTCGCATGACAGAACTCATGTGAATTCCATATAAGAAGTTGCCACTAGCCAATTGATATCGACTAGAAAATTAAGTGAAATATGAGAGAGTATCTCACTTTTCACATAACTAGAGATCTTGGAAATGGAGACTTGATTACATTGTTTCTAAAACTAATGCCCTTTCAGAACCTAAACTTAACTATTTGCTAACCAAAGTGAAAGGACAACCTATTGAAGATTTTAAAATTCATCCTAACCATTCTAAAAATAAAAATTACAATCAATATATAAAGAGGCACAATCAAATATCATTTAAATGGACAACGTAAACAGTAACCTAGCATCATCTCTAAAAAGAAAATGGCATCCAAAAAATATTGTGGTGAAGTGGCTTGTTCAATTGGGATTCAATTTTTTCAAGGAATTTCCACTTTTTAAGCAAAAACTATTTAAAAGCTAAATTTTAGGCTTATTTCCAAGGATTTCCGATTTTTCTGAATTTTTTAATTTTTTTTATGAATTTTCTGGATTTTCTGGATCTTTAATTTTTTAATGATTTATTCTTTTTTTAATTTTTATATATTTTAATTCAGATAAGGACTTCAAGTTCAGGCTGGCTCCGGTCTCGTGGGTCTGACCATGGGCACAAATGGGCTTATTCAAAACAAGCCCATTAGAATGGAAAACCACCAAGCCCGTTGTTGAAATTAAAAGGCACTAAGCCCATCTCGCTATAAAAATAAATAAATAAATAAATAAATAAAAGCCCAAGATTCTTCAAGTCCAATTAATCCCTAAGTTTATTAAACTAAACTAAGCCCACTTACACCAATCCCCATTGTTATTATGCTGAGTATTGTAATTTGTGTGTTTGGTAATACATGTTTTAGATTCGCTACACTTCAAAATTTATTGAGACAACTTTCTAAAAGTTACTTGAGATGGATGCAATCGTGAAAACTTGTCAAACATTTTATAAAAGCCGCAAAATTCGTTTTTACAGTTGTAATTGTTATAAGCTGAACCTTTTTCGAGTAGCTTTGCGATAATAGACTAATAGGGTTCAAACTCACAGCTTCCACCTTGACAAAAGATTTCAGTTCAATTCTTTCTTTCTTTCCCTTTGAAAAAACCCCATTGGTACAATAATGACTATCTCACTAGAATGAAAAAATTCACAAATTGAAGGATTGTTCCTATATAAGTTTGTTAACATGTTTCTTCATTCCAAATCTCTCTCTCTCTCAAAAATATGCACATGCATATTTAAAATTGAGAAATGCAATAGAAGTTTTAACACTTATTAAATTGGTACAATGTCAACTCTCCATTTCATCTAATTTGGTTAACGGAAAATACCGACATGATTTTTTTTAAAACATTTTTAAAACACATGGTCTCTACCAAGTGCAACATTAAAAAAAATTGAAAACATTTAAATAGAAGAAAGAGAAATAAGGAAAAAATAGATCATCGTAAGAAAGAAAGAGGAAAAGTTCCGGGGGTTCAATGTCTAACTTCTCCGAATCTTCATCTTCTCAACCCTTTTTTTTTTTTTTTTGAAATCATGAAAGCAGATCCAGATTCATTTGGCAAGCAAAAAATCCAAAATCAAAATTAGAGAAATAGGAAGAAGCAAAAAAGAAAAGCATACAGCACAACAAACAAAGATATAGATAGAGAGATAAAGCGATAGAGTATCAGACAACTAGATTCTAGTTGCCATGGCCATGTGCTTGAAGAAATCTGTTGAAGTTTAAGCTATTAAAAGAACTCTAGAAACATTCGAATTTAGAAATTCCTATTCTAGTACCATATGAAATTTTGTTTGACCATTGCCAACTCTTCTAAAAACTTAAGCAATTATATAAATGTGTGATTTAATATTTAAATATTTTATTATTAGATGAAGGCATAGTTTAATAGTAAATTATTCTTTCACTCCCCCTACCATGTTAAACCTAACTAAACAAGAGGTGGAGTTAGGGGTGTGCAACTGAACCGATTATACCCGGTTCTCAGAGTGGCCCACCTGGAAAACAGGGTCGGGAACCGGTTCCCAAAAATCGAAACCGGTTTAAACCGATCCGGGAACAGGTTCCGAGTAATTACCCACTCGGAAACCGGTTCCTAGACCGATTTTGTAAGTAGAGGTCCAAAACCTTCTTTCTTTTTTTTTAATTTCGATTTCTATTCTTACTCCTGCAATCACACGATATTTTTCATCTTGGCTTTCTCAAATACGCACGACACTCCTCCTTTGTCATTCCTCTTCCTCACCGGCTCCCCTCCCTCACCGCCTCCCTCTTGCACCGTCTGATGGACGGATGGTGTTTGTCACCGCCAAATTCTTATGTATCACATGGATTTGCTCGCTAATTTCTCTTTTGTAGGAGGAGTTATGCTTGCATAAATGAGTAGCTTCATGTAGTAGTGTGGGAATAAGACTAATATTAAATTCATGTTTGTTGCTAATTTTTCGTCTTATGATTTTCTTTATTATAATTAGCCCTGTGGATCCTTAATTTTTCGTTTAGTCAAAAAGTTTATGTATTTATTTATTACTAATGCTTAATATTTCAATATAAATTATGAGGATTACGTTATTTTCTCACGTATTAATATAAAATTCGAAGTCATATAAGATATCGAGAGATTGCAAAATAGGTTCCAGTGGAAATAGAGTTGGCCCTGGAACCGGATCTGAAAAACAAGATGGGTCAGGTACAAGATCCAATACAAATAAAGTCGGGTATAATGTCCAGAAAAGGGGAACCGGTTATATCAAGATCGAGTATAAGGTCCAGGTCTAGACCCTACCCACCCTCGACCCGCCTAGGGAGTGATAAAATATTTGGATATTAAACCTATATTTATCCAATAACTTAAATTTTTAAAATAGTTGACAATAGTCCTACAAATTCTCATATGATATTAGAGCATAAATTCATAAGTTTGAATCTTTCTAGGCCTTATTTGCCTCCTTAATTAATTTTTTTCATAGCTTAATACTAGGCAAAAGACCAGCTAAGCATAAGGAGAAGTGTTAAAACATTCAAATAATAAATCACGCCTTCACTAATAATTTAAGTTTTTTAAATAGTCGGCAATGCTCCCATAAAATGTGATATTTAACATTTAAATATTCTATTATTAGATGAATGCACGGTTTAAAATTTACTTATTATTTCACTTCCCCTGCCATGTTATTGGAATTGAGAAGATGAAGATCCAAAGAAGTCGACATTCAAGCCATCGAACTCTTGCTCTTTCTTTTTGTTGAGGTTCTTTCTTTTTAATTTTTTCTTTTTTCTTTTCTCTTTTTCTTTGTTAAATTTTTCAATTTTTTTTTCTCATGTATCACTTGTAGGCAACACATATCTTCCATAAAGTAATAAAAAGGCCACGTCACATTTTTCTGTTAGCTAAATTAAACAAAATTAACGTAGACACTTCATTATGCCAATCTGATAAATTTTAGGACCTCATTGCATTATTTAAAATTTATAAAATTCAATGGCATTTTCGCAATAAGTTTTAAAAAAAAAATTACACTTGTCTCTTTGAATTTTAGAGTCGCCCAATATGGATCTATTTGACTGAATGTTAGTATGTTTTGTCACCATCGGGGTACTATCGACATCATATAGTACTCTACATGTACGCTCGCTGTATGCTGGTATTTCTTAGGGAGACATAATTAAAAACCAGAAATGAACGACTCCAGTTTGACTCCTAACACTGAAAACACATCGCCGTCTCACACCAACCCAATCTATTGAAAAAGCAAGGTACAAAAGGTCCATTCGGCTGTTTTCCACCACCACTTTCATTGAAAACCCCAAAAAAGAAGGGAAAAAAAAAAATCCACGAAGCTACTCCTATAAGAAGCCAGCTCCGACATTCCGCAAATGCACCAACCAGTTCCCCAGCATCTGAAGATTTTTGTACTTGTGCAGTTCCTTAATCACCCTCCAAATCAGAAAAAAAAAACACAGAATAATGGCTATGAAATTTGGAGGAGCGATGGAACTCGTCGTGATAGCTTCGGAGATGATGGGTGCTTCAGTGGCCTATCCCGGGTGGAAAGACCGCAACGGCTGCGCTTGGCCTCCAAAGCAAGACGACAGTACTGCCGAGGTCCCTCCCAAGAAGGTCGTCGTTGAAGGGTCGGAGAATTGGCATTTCGGATTCGATTACAGCGCCTGGGCTCACAAGAACAGCCCCGTTTACGTCAACGACACTCTCGGCAAGTCGCTACTATGACTCATTGATTCATATCTGGATTCAGCATCTATTGTGCCCCATTTTTGTCTGTGTAAGTTTGTTCTGAATTTTCACTTTAACAGTTGATATGGGAGATTCATAGATGATCTTGATGGTATTAGAATCCATGCAAATTTCTTCTCAGGCAACATTATTTTCTAGACATTCACTTACTATGAGACTTGGATATAATGCAATCTCATGCATATGAAGTAGAAGTAGAGTGCTGCGGATAATTACCTACTAAAACAATTGCTTTCTGAGGATAATTAAGAAGCAGAATCGCCTTATTAATCTTCCCCAAACGAAAAATGAGTAGTCTCAGTAGCATTATGGATTTTGTAGAGAAGTGGTCCCGTGCACTATTTAAGCGATCGGATATGGAAGGAAATAACGCAACTGGTTATACTAGCATATGCACGATCAACACTTTGAAAAATTGAATATTTCCCTGTTAGGCATGCTTAACAAACTTCTCCGGCTCATTTCTTAGGATATATTATTCCGAATAACATTGACTCCAGTACTTGCAGTGTTCAAGTACGACCCACCGAGCGACCATAACACGCATCCACACAGCGTCTACATGTTCCCAAGCTTCTGGAGCTTCATGAGGCGTGACCTCAAGAGGGCGACCATGGTGGCCAACGTGTCGGACGGGGCGGGAGATGGCTTCAAGTTCACATTGAGCCAGAAGTGGAAGTTTTCCTTTCCTTTTCTTTTGTCTGTTTTTCCTTTCCACTTAAGTTCATGGTATGATTATGTGTGTCTGTTGAAGTTATATTGGGTTGTTCTGATACTAGAAACAATAAGTTATTTCGGGTTTGGAATAATTTTGTGACTGATTCCTAGTCAACGAAATAAAGAAATGTGTTTTCCTTTCATAGGGAAACTATTCTTGATTTTAACTTTCACATTACCAATTTTCCTTTTTTGGTGAACGAGTATTTCTCAGAATTATGTACTTTTTTTACTCTGCAGAATAGGTCGAGCGTGTATGTGCGAATCATTAGTTGTTAATGCAATATGACAAGTATATAGTGAAAATAGTAGCTTTTTTACTTGTTGACGCCAAAAAATGACCAATTCTTTATCGTCAATGAGTAGCGAGCTTTGTCAACAATAACAAAACTCGGTCAGAACAGAAGTTATCACTAAACAAGATAATCGATGAACTACAAGCTTGTTGACAGTGAAGGAAATTGGCAAATCACAGAGTAAGAGTTATTGACGGAAGCCTTCTCTAAGATTTAAGAGAAATTGATTGACAAATTCATTGACATCAAGCAACTTCGGATTTTGGTTGACTGTTGAGGTAGTGCAATAAATAAATAGAACGGAAGGCTGGCGACACATCAATTGGAGACAGACAGTGGATTGACACAAGCACATAACTGCCAAGTGGTGATGTCAATATTCTCGGAATTTGTAACTTTTAGTAGATTATCATTACTAGATAAAAGGAAATTGTTTTTGGTATTTGAAACTTCTTATAACTGCCGATTAGATTAGGAAGTTAATTCTGGATTCAAAATCCATAACCATCTGTAATAACTACTGTTAGTAGGATATAAAAACCTAAGCTGTAATCTTTGTAACGACCACTCACACAATCAATGACATCTGGTCTTTTGACCCATCATCACAAATTTTCCTTACATTTCATGCCATTTACTTTATCATCCAAAATGAATAGACCACCATTTCACAATCTTTTTCAATTCAATTTGACCCATCCTCTTAATGAAAGTTCTTTTGCTTTTTTTCGAGAACCCAAAACCATTTTTTTCCAATACTAGTAAATTGTACTTGAATGCGTTTCAGGCTTTCTTTATTTGCAACAACCTTCTCATGCTTTGAAACATCAAATTGTCGTTTGCTACAACAATATTGAAATTGGTCTTGTTAAAGAGCATCCCAACACTTGTTAATCATACTACTACAAAATATGTTGTCAAGTTGAAACGAGACCATGCTCCACTCAAGATATTGAAATGCCTGTATTGATAGGAGATATGGAATGATTGGTTACAATGAGGCAATTCACGATACAAGCCATCCGAATGATCCTTAGAAAGGAAGGCTGGCTTGGTTAATTGGCTCACTAAGCATTGCACGGTCCATGACCGAGGCCTATTGGCTCTGGTTGTGACAAATGGTTTTAAAATAAGGTTCCCAAATTGTTTGTGCGAATGCCGTCTATTACCATGTTTCCATAGCGATCAAAATCCTTTGTCGGCTTTGAATATGACTCATAGAAAAGACAAAAGAGTAGACCTATTGGGCGAGAATAGGCCATTCGTGTGAAGCTTAGGGAAGGCATTAATTGCGTGGGACGAGAGGAAGCAATAACAAGTAATAGATTTTGTTGGCAAGCATTAGCCATTCATGCAAGACCTAAGGAGATGCATTGATGGTTCAGAGAATTTGAGGATGTGAATAATAGCTCACAACGAGGGCGTTGTGAAAAATCAAGTCGGGGAGAATGTTATGATTTGACTTTTCCTCATTCCATGAAGGCATGGAAATGAACTCTGGAAACATGAGGGGTTAATATGACAAATACATATAGATGATGGAATGAAAAATGGACTTTGTGCTAGTAATCAAGTGATAAAAGTATTCCGTGAAAGATGTTGAATGGGGTTGGCTGCCTAAGAATAAACTAGTTGGGAGCTAATGCTATTCTATTATTCATGTCCATGACAAACTGAAACAAGTTTTTATGCTGAATCAAGAGGCATGCCCTGCTCAAGATGGTGAGATACCCAAATTGATGGGAGATTGAACGGTTTATCAAAATGAGACATTTCATGATGGTAACCCCATCATTGATCCTTGGCTTGGTGAAGGGACTTGCCAAGCACTGCACACTCCCTTGACCAAAGCCAATCAGCCCAGATTATGGTAGCTGGTTGGTGCTACCAACCCCTTTGATCTACAAAATGAAAAGGCAAAGAAGTCAAAAATAGTTTGTCCCCGTTTTAGATCATCTCTTTGTGTCGCAGTCATGCACTCTACCTCTTGGGGCTCATAGGGGTGGAGAGAGAGATTGTTTAAGATAAGATTGAAAATTATTGAATTGCAAACTCTTTCAACAAGGGGAGTGTCTACGGAGAAGATTAGTAGAATATAAAAAGAGTCATGATCCTAAAAATTGAAACTCAAACAAGTTGAGGAAAGATGAAGGATTCATTTACATCATATTCACTTGCCAATAAGGCGCGAATGATAACCATTTTGTCCGAAAATTGATTTCTTGAACAGAAATATATTGTTTTATTTTTATTCTTGCATGAATTTTTGAACAAAAATAGGTGTTTGATAATAACACAAAATTTTTATTTTTGAAATTGGAATTCATTTGATAACAATACAAAATTTCACCCACCTCAGCGGCAGCGGATGATGGGGGGCGAGTCGATGGCAGTGATCGATAGCAAGCAATAAGCGCCAATCACAAGTGACGGCTGCCAGCGACAGCAATGGTCGACAACATTGAGGGGTGGCAACAACTAACGACGATGGATGGCAAGCGGCAGAGATGGGTAAGCGGCCAACTAGTAGTGACAACAAGCATCAAAAAAAGTTTTTATTTCTCATTTATATTCTAGAAATAAAGAAATTGAAATTATTTACTTCTTGTTTTTATTCCAAACCTATTTTTGGACTAAACATTTGCTCCATGAATAGAAAAATGAAATTACATTGCCAAATGGATTTCTGTTCTAGAAATAAGTTTGAAATGAAAAATTAGTTTTGAAGTAGGAATAGAATGTCCTCAAAATCCATTGTTTGTCTTCCGATCACCAACTCTACCAAGGCCGCCCCAAATGAATACACAACCTTTTCAATGAAGGCATACTCCGAACCCATGTAATTGCATTCAGTAGATTTACATTAGCAAAAGATGACATAACTAATATATGCTTGGAAAGGAAACAAATGAACTCCATCATTAGTGATTAAATGAACAGTTTTACTAATTCATAAAGCATCCATTTATGATATCCTCCTCTCCCACCTCCTTCCCTAGGAAGAGTTTAGTGTCTAAAAAGAGAGTTTTCTAACGAACCATTTCCTAGTTTCATCCAACAAAGGACCATCGTGGTATTCTACTTGTCGTAGATTCTTCTGCTATGGTTCCCAACATCAACTCAGCAATCGACATGGAATTCGCATCTACATGCGTGTCCCATTCTAGGATCAAAAGCACTTTCTCCAACATGCAAAAGAAAAGCCAAAAAATGTTCATTCTAATACTTATTTGAATCTAGCCACCAAAAAAGTCCCCAAACACCTAACAATTTTAATATAATCTAAGCGTATGACTTTAGTAGTAGGTGCTCATGTTTAGTGTGTACCTACAAATGTTTCTAACTAGCATGTCATAATCATTTGTCATTAAATTTTTTTATCAAAGTCTTTACTTGTGATATGCAAGATCTTCACTTAAGATCCTGTCGAATATATAATTGATTTCCTAAGCAAGAGTCAATAAATTCATGAATTGCAGACTCTTCCAACAAGCAGCATGTCCATAAAGAAGATTAATAGAATATAAAGAGTCATAGTCTTAAAAATGGAAACTCAAACAAGTTAGGGTTAAATTGAATATTCGTTCACATTATTCATTTTGCCGGACACTATTAGTCTTTGGGTGGATTAAGATCCACTATATTTCTTCTGGTCACCAGCTCTACCAAGACCACCCCAAATGAATACATAAAAAAAATTAGTGAGCTTATCGTCAAAGGCATTCTCCAAACCCAGGTAGTTGCATTAAGTAGATTACATTAGCAAAAGATGACATAACGAATATATGCTCTAAGATGAAACAAATGCACTCAATCATCAGTGATACAATGATCACTTTTACTAATTCAAAAGCATCCACATACGATCTCCTCCTCTCCCCTCCTCTGTGAATATAAGTTCAGTGTTTGAAGAGAGAATTTTTTAGTGAACACTTGCCTGGTTTCATCCATCAAAGGACCATTGTGGTATTTTCACTCATTGTCGATCCTTCCGCTATAACTTCCAACATCAGCTCAGCAATCGACATGGAATTCGCCTCTACATACATGTCCCCTTTTGGAATTCAAATCATTTTCTCCAACACGTAAATGAAAAGAAAAAAATTACACACATAATATATTGATTCAATACTATTTGAAACTATCTACACAAATAGTCTCTAAACCACCTAACAATTTTAATATAATACACGTATCTAACTTTAGTAATAGGCACTTCTGTTTAATGCGTACCTATAAATGTTTTTTAATTATCAAAGTCTTTCCTTGTAATATGCGAGATCTTGACTTAGGATCCTATTATCGAATACACGATAATGTAGCATGGAGCATGCATTAAACCTCTTATTCTGAAAATTGATCTCCCAAGCGAGAGTCAATCAGTTCATGAATTGCAAACTCAAATGATAGGCATGCCTATGGAAAATATCAATTAAATATAAGAAGAGTCATGGTCCTGAAAACCGAAACTTAGACTAGTTGAGAATTCATTCACATCATATTCACTTTGTCAGATACTACTAGCCCTTGGGCCAATTAAGATCCACTATCTTTCTTCCGATGACATGCTCTACCAAGACCACCATAATTAAGAAATAAATAATAAAAATAAATAAATAAACATAACATAACAATTTTTTTCATGAGCTTCTCATTAAAGGCATACTTTGGACCTACGTGGTTTCATTAAGTAGACTTGCATTAGCAAAAGATGACATAATGAATATATGCTCAGGAGGAAACAAATGAACTCAATCATCAGTGATGAGATGACCACTTTTGCTAATTCACAAAGTATCCGCCCCTATGATCTCTTTCTCTCCCCCCCTCCTTCACAAATAAGAATTTAATATTTCCTAATTTCATCCAACAGAGAATCACCGTGGTATTTATACTCGTCGCAAATCCTTCCGCTATGGTTTACAATGTCAACTTGGCGATCAACATGGATTTTGCATCTACATGTATGTTTGAAATTCAAAATGCTTTCTCTAACACGCAAAAGAAAAGCGAAAAAAATATATTTATTCAAATACTAATTTGAAATTAACCACAAAAAAAAAAAAAGGTCTCCAAAACATTTAACAATTTCAATAAAATAACTTTAGAAGTAGCCACTGATGTTCAATGCATACCTACAATTTTTTCTTAACTAACATGTGATAATCATTTGGCATTAAATTACGTTACCAAAGTCTTTACTTGTGATATGTGAACATTATCATGATCCATCGTTATTATGGTAACTCTAGTGAATATGACATATTTTAAATAGACCCTACTTATAGATAGTAAAATAATGATAAGAGAAGTAATAAAGGAAATCATGTTAAATTAATATAATTCATAAGCCTGTTGATGATTAAACCCCATTAATGTCGTGCAAAACAAAGTAGTTTTGCACCCAAGTCCTGCCAGACTCCGCCCGAGGGAGACATCGCTCTTTGAAATGCAATGGCAGCTAATGGCACAACTATAATCATGATTACATTCTACACTTATCTCAATTTTCGTTTTCGAGTTCCCTTTCTTCACGTGGAGTGGCGGCCATGTCGTCGGGAGATTTTTTTTCTTTTTTTTTTTTTTTTTCCTTTTGAACGTTGTACTTGGAGTCTCTTGGCTTTTCACATCCTTCTTTGTTTTTTATTTTAATATATGATTTATCAAAAAAATTCTTCATTAATTCTTGGTTGCATTTTTTATGTACTATTTCATCCCTTTTTTTTTCATCATTTAATGTATAAGATAAATTGTCATAAAATGAAAAAAGAAGTTCAAAAAACGAAAGCTTCTACATCACGAAAAAATATTTCAAAGAGCTCTCTCTCTCTACTTTCACGTGGATTGTCGATGGCAGGAGGAACCCAACTGGAGGGACAATGCCCTAGTTCGAAGCAACACGAAGCAACACCAACGTCTTCACAGCTCTTGGTAGGTTGAAGAAGAAGAAGCCGACGGCTATAAAATAATCAAACTACATAATAACAATTTTTATTTAATATAATAACTTAAGTACAATTCATGATGGATGTGCAATATAACACATCAAAATAATAAAAATAACAATGAGCCATCCGATTAAGATGGATGTACAATATGACACAACAAAATAATGGAAATAATAACAACCCATCCGACGAATACGACTCCAAAACCTTCATACTTGAAATCTTTTGGATTCCACAAGGGGGATGAAATTTAAATTGGAATTGCGTATGCCATCATAGAGAATGTAATCGCAATCCAAATAAAAAGTACAGCCAATTTCAATATAATTGGAAACTTCTTTGTAATGTCACTACCATGACTAGAATCACGGTAAACGACATCACTAGGCAGTCAATATTATAAAAAATAATATCAACTACTTAATAATGTCATTTGCCATGATTCTAGTCATGGTAGGTGACATTACAAAGAAGTTTCCAACTATCTTAACTTTGGCTGTACTTTTTATTTGGATTGCGATTACGTTCTCCGTGACAACCTACTCAATTCCAACTTAAATACCATCGCCCTTGTGGAATCTAAAAGATCTCAAGTTAATCGGATGGCTTGTTATTATTTATATTATTTTGTTGTGTCATATTTTACGTCCATCCTAATCAGATGGTTCATTGTTATTTGTATTATTAATGTATACAATTTTGATAAGTCATAATGTAAGTCCATCTTAATTGAATGGCTCATTATTATTTTTATTATTTTCGCATAACCACTGATCTTGGAAATGGAGACTTGATTACACTAGTTCTAAAAATTAATGCCCCTTTAGAACCTAAACTTGACTATCTGCTAACCAAAGTATAAAGACGACCTATCAAAGATTTTAAGATTCATCCTAACCATTCTAAAAGTAAAAATTACAATCAATATATGAAGAAGACACAATCAAATGTTATTTAAATGAACAACGTAAGCGGTAACCTAGCATCATCTCTAAAAAGAAAATGGCATCCAAAAAACCTATGGTGAAGCGGCTTTGTTCAATTAGGATTCAATTTTATTTTATTTTCTAAGGATTTTGTCACTTTCTAAGCGAAAGCTATCTAAAAGCTAAATTTTAGGCATTTTTTTCCAAGGATTTCCAATTTTTCTGAAATTTTTATTTTTTTATGAATTTTCTGGATTTTTTATTTTTTAATGATTTTAAGTTTTTTATTATTATTTTTAACTTTTTTATATTTTTAATTCAGATAAGGGCTTCGGGCTGGCTCCGGTCCGTGGGTCTAGGCCATGGACACAAATGGGCTTATTCAAAACACGCCCATTTGAAAAGAAAATCACCAAGCCCATTTTCCGAAATCAAAAAACACTAAGCCCATCTTGCTAAAAAAAAAACTCAGCCCAAACACCTCTAAGACTAAAACCAGCCTGAATTAAGCCGAGATCCGTCAAGTCTAATTAAGCCCGAAGTTCATTACACCAATCCTCTTTTCTTATCTAATTTTTTTCTCCTTTTTTTCTTTCTGTCTCTCCCCTTTTTCTATTTTTCTTTTCCTATTTTCCATTATTCCTTATTTTCTCTTCCCTCGCGCTGTCCATCATCTTCTTCCCGAGAACGACTTCTTCCCTGCGAACCTCCTCTTCAACCGAATCCCACCGTTTTCCCATGAGCCCTTGCCGGCGCTCGGGCCACTGCCGAGGCACCACCCGGCGTCCATTGTTTAGCACGACAACGCTGGTCATCGCCGGCCAATCACTCGGTCGCCGGCCGTCCCTCGCCGGCCATAACCAAACATCACCGGCGACTTCAATGTCGCCGAAACACGTGATACAAAACGACACCCATTCCAACAGAACGACCACACAAATGAGTGGATAGGAAACTAACCATGGCGGCCTCTAACCGCGGGCTTCTCCGGCTCAAGGAATAGCATCTCCGGCGGCGAGGCTGTCACGGCCAACTCGAACGATGAGGAATATGCCACCAAAAAAATCAAAGAAAACGCCGATTCAGTCTCAGTTTAGTGACTCAACCCGACCTAATTAATCAGACTTTCAGAAACCAAAGCATTCATGACGGACAATGAATGATGAGAAACCGCAAAAGCGTCGCCTTTCTCTCCACGGTAACCCCACCCGGAATCCCAAAAAACTCAAAACTTCTCAATTTCCCCGCACGGACAAAATAGAGACAGAGACACCCATATTCAAGAAAAAGCGTCCGTGCAAACAGAGACATACCTTGTCCAGACAATGACGACCCAACCGGGCCGCGAGAGTCGAGGGCGTGATAATGGTGGAGGCGGCCAGAATCGATCCCGATCTCCATCACGGCCGCGGCCGCCTCGGGCTGCCCGACCGTTTCAATCGTGGGCATCACCGCAGCGAGTAACGAGAAAGCGAGAGCTTTTCTTGAGCGGCGACGGTTTTTTGCTTTTGATCGGAATAAAAAAAGAGCGAACCTCTTTTTTACCCAGCGAGCGAGGCGCCGACGGACGGAACCGTTCCCTAGAATTTTGCTAAAAGAACGGGCAAAATCAAACCGCCCCGCTTGATTTTTATCAATTTTTTTTTGTCGTTTTTATACTATATTTTTGAATTGTTTTACCATTTTCATTTTTATATTTTTGCAAAAATGGACGGACGTCCACAAAAAATCGGGTGTCGTTTTTCTCTATGGAATTGTCTTAGGTTTAATTCCTATTACTTTAGTTAGATTATTTGTAACTCTATATTTACAATGCAGATGTGGTGATTAGTTGGACTTTGATTAAATTAATTAACATTATTTTAATTGAACTCTTCCCCTCTTTTCTTTAATCCAAAAGAGGTCAAGCAAAGATTATTATTCAATTATTTAATTGTGATTTTCAGACTAACTAAATCAATAATAGAATCACACTTTGTATAATTTGAATCTAGGACATTGGGATTTGGAGACTTACCTTCAACCAAACTGACTAAGAGCACTTTCTTGTCTTCTTGTCATTATCAACATGTATCATTATCCAACAACCGTTCATTGAACTTTCATCACTATGTTGAGGCGTCAATTTCTTATTTTTCTTGAGAAAGTTTAAAAGAAGTATCTAGTTTGAGTAATATATATATTAACTTGTCAATCCATAGAGATAACTATTAGAATTGACAAAACAACCGAACCAAATTTACTCTAAAAATTAAAAAAAGAGGAAGAAAAACTTGGGTGATGCGTTTAAAATGATAAGTAAAATGCATAATTAACACATAACATCTAACAATTCACGGATATAATTAGCAACGTCAAGAAGCACACTTACATGCGAATTATTCTCACAGTCGTATGTGCTCATCAATTCACCATCATTATGAATTATCATCAACGCTTCTCATCACCATCATGCATGTTCTCCTTCATTTTTCTCTTTATTCGAAGAAGCCGTGACTCTTTCATCAAGCTTTCGCAGGTTCCGCTTCACTGTAGTGTGAGCGAACGACTTGGTATCTTCACGTGTGTTTCCTTCGGGGATTTGCAAAACATAAGACTCCCAAAGACAAAGTCACGACCTTCCTTTCTTCTTCATTCTGTCATCACCTCATTCACCGATGTCACCGAGCGGTAGCCGCGGAGCCGATCCAATCACCCTAAAGCTTGGCACGCGCCTCTCGTTGTCATCGAGGACCTCCAATCTCCGCACACTCATCAAGGCCAGCAATCCCAAGATCTCCGCAATGTCACGCACGCTCCCAACCCCGCCGTTGCCGTCCCTCATGTGGCGGCTCTCGATGAACAGATTGTACCTCGGAGGGTTTGCGAAGCCACGCACCAAGGGCAGCACGGCGCAGGCCGGTGCATCGATGCACCATGCTATGAGGGACGTGCACAACGATGAGACGGGGTTGTAATGACAACTAATAAGGAAGTACATTATGTAGCAGCAAGAGCCCCATCTATGAAGAGCTCCACTGACCTCATAAACTAGATAAGAGACCGATCAAAATTTGGTATTTGGCTGCAATATGTGATTCTTTTCATTTAGTAGTATGACTATCAAACCAATATTGTGTGTATAATCTAAAGAAAAAGTGTCTGATTTATATAGCAATGATTGTATCTATAGCTATGTCGCATTGTTATTATGCTGAGTATTGTAATTTGTGTGTTTGGTAATACAAGTTCTAGATTTGCTACACTTCAAAATTGATTGAGACAACTTTCTAAAAGTTCTTGAGATGGATGCAATCGTGAAAACTTGTCAAACATTTTATAAAAGCTGCAAAATTCCTTTTTACAGTTGTAATTGTTATAAGCTGAATTAGGCCACTTTTTCGAGTAGCTTTGCGATAATAGACTAATAGGGTTCAAACCCATAGTTTCCGCCTGGATAAAAGATTTTCAGTTTTGAATTCTTTCTTTCTTTCTCTTTGAAAAACCCCGTTGGTACAATAATGACTATCTCATTAGAATGAAAAAAATCACAAATTGAAGGATTGTTCCTATATAAGTTTGTTAACATGTTTCTTCATTCCAAATCTCTCTCTCTCAAAAATATGCACATGCATATTTAAAATTGAGAAATGCAATAGAAGTTTTAAAGTTATTAAATTGGTACAATGTAAACTCTCCATTTCATCTAATTTGGTTAACAGAAAATACTGATATGATTTTTTTAAAACATTTTTAAAACACATGGTCTCTACCAAGTGCAACATTAAAAAAAAATTGAAAACATTTAAATAGAAGAAAGAGAAATAAGGAAAAAATAGATCATCGTAAGAAAGAAAGAGGAAAAGTTCCGGGGGTTCAATGTCTAACTTCTCCGAATCTTCATCTTCTCAACCTTTTTTTTTTTGTTTTGAAATCATGAAAGCAGATCCAGATTCATTTGGCAAGCAAAAAATCCAAAATCAAAATTAGAGAAATAGGAAGAAGCAAAAAAAAAAAAGCATACAGCACAACAAACAAAGATATAGATAGAGAGATAAAGCGAGAGAGTATCAAACAACTAGATTCTAGATGCCATGGCCATGAACTTGAAGAAATCTGTTGAAGTTTAAGCTATTAAAAGAACTCTAGAAACATTCGAATTTAGAAATTCCTATTCTAGTACCATATGAAATTTTGTTTGACCATTGCCAACTCTTCTAAAAACTTAAGCAATTATATAAATGTGTGATTTAATATTTAAATATTTTTATTATTAGATGAAGGCACAGTTTAATAATTAATTATTCTTTCACTCCCCCTACCATGTTAAACCTAACTAAACAAGAGGTGGAGTTAGGGGTGTGCAACTGAACCGATTATACCCGGTTCTCAGACTGGCCCACCCGGAAAACAGGGTCGGGAATCGGTTCCCAAAAATCGAAACCGGTTTAAACCGATCCGGGAACAGGTTCCGAATAATTACCCACTCGGAAACCAGTTCCCAGACCGATTTTGTAAGTAGAGGTCCAAAACCCTTTTTTTTTTTTTAATTTCGATTTCAATTCTTACTCCTACAATCACACGATATTTTTCCTCTTGGCTTTCTCAAATACGCGTGACACTCCTCCTTTGTCATTCCTCTTCCTCACCGGCTCCCCTCCCTCACCGCCTCCCTCTCGCACCGTCTGATAGACGGATGGTGTTTGTCACCGCCAAATTCTTATGTATCACATGGATTTTCTCGCTAATTTCTCTTTTGTAGGAGGAGTTATGCTTGCATAAATGAGTAGCTTCATGTAGTAGTTGTGGGAATAAGACTAATATTAAATCCATGTTTGTTGCTAATTTTTCGTCTTATGATTTTATTTATTATAATTAGCCCCGTGGATCCTTAATTTTTCGTTTAGTCAAAAAGTTTATGTATTTATTTATAACTAATGCTTAATATTTCAATATAAATTATGAGGATTACGTTATTTTCTCGCGTATTAATATAAAATTCGAAGTCATATAAGATATCGAGAGATTGCAAAATAGGTTCCAGTGGAAATAGAGTTGGCCCTGGAATCGGATCTGAAAAACAAGGTGGGTCGGGTACAGGGTCCAATACAAATAAGGTCGAGTATAATGTCCAGAATAGGGGAACCGGTTATATCAAGATCAAGTATAAGGTCCAGGTCTAGACCCTACCCACCCTAGACCCGCCAAGGGAGTGATAAAATATTTGGATATTAAACCTATATTTATCCAATAACTTAAATTTTTAAAATAGTTGACAATAGTCCTACAAATTCTCACATGATATTAGAGCATAAATTCATAAGTTTGAATCTTTCTAGGCCTTATTTGCCTCTTTAATTAATTTTTTTCATAGCTTAATACAAGGCAAAAGACCAGCTAAGCATGAGGAGAAGTGTTAAAACATTCAAATAATAAATCACGCCTTCACTAATAATTTAAGTTTTTTAAATAGTCGGCAATGCTCCCATAAAATGTGATATTTAACATTTAAATATTCTATTATTAGATGAATGCACGGTTTAAAATTTACTTATTATTTCACTACCTGCCATGTTATTGGAATTGAGAAGATGAAGATCCAAAGAAGTCGACATTCAAGCCATCGACCTCTTGCTCTTTCTTTTTTATGAGGTTCTTCCTTTTTAATTTTTTCTTTTACTCTTTTCTCTTTTTCTTTGTTAAATTTTTCAATTTTTTTCCTCATGCATCACTTGTATGCAACACATATCTTCCAGAAAGTAATAAAAAAAAAAGCCACGTCACATTTTTCTGTTAGCTAAATTAAACAAAATTAACGTAGACACTTCATTATGCCAATCTGATAAATTTTAGGACCTAATTGCATTATTTAAAATTTATAAAATTCAATGGCATTTTCGCAATAAGTTTTAAAAAAAAAATTACACTTATCTCTTTGAATTTTAGAGTCGCCCAATATGGATCTATTTGACTAAATGTTAGTATGGTTTGTCACCATCGGGGTACTATCGACATCATATAGTACTCTACATGTACGCTCGCTGTATGCTGGTATTTCTTAGGGAGACATAATTAAAAACCAGAAATGAACGACTCGAGTTTGACCCTTAACACTGAAAACACATCGCCGTCTCACACCAACCCAATCTATTGAAAAAACAAGGTACAAAAGGTCCATTCGGCTGTTTTCCACCACCACTTTCATTGAAAACCCCAAAAAAGAAGGGAAAAAAAAAATCCACGAAGCTACTCCTATAAGAAGCCAGCTCCGACATTCCGCAAATGCACCAACCAGTTCCCCAGCATCTGAAGATTTTTGTACTTGTGCAGTTCCTTAATCACCCTCCAAATCAGAAAAAAAAAACACAGAATAATGGCTATGAAATTTGGAGGAGCGATGGAACTCGTCGTGATAGCTTCGGAGATGATGGGTGCTTCAGTGGCCTATCCCGGGTGGAAAGACCGCAACGGCTGCGCTTGGCCTCCAAAGCAAGACGACAGTACTGCCGAGGTCCCTCCCAAGAAGGTCGTCGTTGAAGGGTCGGAGAATTGGCATTTCGGATTCGATTACAGCGCCTGGGCTCACAAGAACAGCCCCGTTTACGTCAACGACACTCTCGGCAAGTCGCTACTATGACTCATTGATTCATATCTGGATTCAGCATCTATTGTGCCCCATTTTTGTCTGTGTAAGTTTGTTCTGAATTTTCACTTTAACAGTTGATATGGGAGATTCATAGATGATCTTGATGGTATTAGAGTCGATCGAAATTCCTCCTCAGGCAACATTATTTTCTAGACATTCACTTACTATGAGACTTCGATATAATGCAATCTCATGCATATGAAGCAGAAGTAGAGTGCTGCAGATAATTACTGGTAAAACAATTGCTTTCTGAGGATAATTAAGAAGCAGAATCGCCTTATTAATCTTCTCCAAACAAAAAATGAGTAGTCTCAGTAGCATTATGGGTTTTGTAGATAAGTGGTCCACGGCACTATTTAAGTGATCGGATAAGAAAGCAGATAATGCTACTGGTTATACTAGCACATGCACGATTAACACTTTGAAAAATTGAATATTTCCCTGTTAGGCATGCTTAACAAACTTCTCCGGATCATTTGTTAGGATATATTATTCCGAATAACATTGACTCCAGTACTTGCAGTGTTCAAGTACGACCCACCGAGCGACCATAACTTCTCTGGAGCTTCATGAGGCGTGACCTCAAGAGGGCGACCATGGTGGCCAACGTGTCGGACGGGGCGGGAGATGGCTTCAAGTTCACATTGAGCCAGAAGTGGAAGTTTTCCTTTCCTTTTCTTTTGTCTGTTTTTCCTTTCCACTTAAGTTCATGGTATGATTATGTGTCTCTGTTGAAGTTATATTGGGTTGTTCTGATACTAGAAACAATAAGTTATTTCGGGTTTGGAATAATTTTGTGACTGATTCCAAGTCAACGAAATAAAGAAATGTGTTTTCCTTTTATAGGGAAACTATTCTTGATTTTAACTTTCACATTACCAATTTTCCTTTTTTGGTGAACGAGTATTTCACAGAATTATGTACTTTTTTTACTCTGCAGAATAGGTCGAGCGTGTATGTGCGAATCATTAGTTGTTAATGCAATATGACAAGTATATAGTGAAAATAGTAGCTTTTTTACTTGTTGACGCCAAAAATGACCAATGCTTTATCGTCAATGAGTAGCGAGCTTTGTCAACAAGAACAAAACTCGGTCAGAACAGAAGTTATCACTAAACAAGATAATCGATGAACTACAAGCTTGTTGACAGTGAAGGAAATTGGCAAATCACAGAGCAAGGGTTATTGACGGAAGCCTTCTCTAAGATTTAAGAGAAATTGATTGACAAATTCATTGACATCAAGCAACTTCGGATTTTGGTTGACTGTTGAGGTAGTGCAATAAATAAATAGAACGGAAGGCTGGCGACACATCAATTGGAGACAGACAGTGGATTGACACAAGCACATAACTGCCAAGTGGTGATGTCAATATTCTCGGAATTTGTAACTTTTAGTAGATTATCATTACTAGATAAAAGGAAATTGTTTTTGGTATTTGAAACTTCTTATAACTGCCGATTAGATTAGGAAGTTAATTCTGGATTCAAAATCCATAACCGTCTGTAATAACTAATGTTAGTAGGATATAAAAACCTAAGCTGTAATCTTTGTAACGACCACTCACAAAATCAATGACATCAGGCCTTTTGACCCATCATCACAAATCTTCCTTACATTTCATGCCATTTACTTTATCATCCAAAATGAATAGACCACCATTTCACAATCTTTTTCAATTCAATTTGACCCATCCTCTTAATGAAAGTTCTTTTGCTTTTTTTTTTCGAGAACCCAAAACCATTTTTTCCAATACTAGTAAATTGAACTTGAATGCGTTTCAAGCTTTCTTTATTTGCAACAACCTTCTCATGCTTTGAAATATCGAATTGTCGTTTCCTACCACAATCTTGAAATTGGTCTTGTTAATGAGCATCCCAACACTTGTTAATCATACTACTACAAAATCTATTGTCAAGTTGAAACGAGACCATGCTCCACTCAAGATATTGAAATGCCTGTATTGATAGGAGATATGGAATGATCGGTCACAATGAGGCAATTCACGATACAAGCCATCCGAATGATCCTTAGAAAGGAAGGCTGGCTTGGTTAATTGGCTCACTAAGCATTGCACGGTCCCATGACCGAGGCCTATTGGCTCTGGTTGTGACAAATGGTTTTAGAATAAGGTTCCCAAATTGTTTGTGCGAATGCCGTCTATTACCATGTTTCCATAGCGATCAAAATCCTTCGTCGGCTTAGAATATGACTCATAGAAAAGACAAAAGAGTAGACCTATTGGGCGAGGCCATTCGTGTGAAGCTTAGGGAAGGCATTAATTGCGTGGGACGAGAGGAAGCAATAACAAGTAATAGATTTTGTTGGCAAGCATTAGCCATTCATGCAAGACCTAAGGAGATGCATTGATGGTTCAGAGAATTTGAGGATGTGAATAATAGCTCACAACGAGGGCATTGTGAAAAATCAAGTCGGGGAGAATGTTATGATTTGACTTTTCCTCATTCCATGAAGGCATGGAAATGAACTCTGAGAAACATGAGGGGTTAATATGACAAATACATATAGATGATGGAATGAAAAAATGGACTTTGTGCTAGTAATCAAGTGATAAAAGTATTCCGTGAAAGCTGTTTAATGTGGTTGGCTACCTAAGAATAAACTAGTTGGGAGCTAATGCTATTCTATTATTCATGTCCATGACAAACTGAAACAAGTTTTTATGCTGAATCAAGATGCATGCCCCGCTCAAGATGGTGAGATACCCAAATTGATGGGAGATTGAACGGTTTATCAAAATGAGACATTTCATGATGGTAACCCCATCATTGATCCTTAAAAAGGAAGGCTGGCTTGGTGAAGGGACTTGCCAAGCATTGCACACTCCCTTGACCAAGGCCAATCAGCCCAGATTATGGTAGCTGGTTGGTGCTACCAACCCCTTTGATCTACAAAATGAAAAAGCAAAGAAGTCAAAAATAGTTTGTCCCCGTTTTAGATCATCTCTTTGTGTCGCAGTCATGCACTCTTCCTCTTGGGGCTCATAGGGGTGGAGAGAGATTGTTTAAGATAAGATTGAAAATTATTGAATTGCAAACTCTTTCAACAAGGAGCGTGTCTACGAAGAAGATTAGTAGAATATAAAAAGAGTCATGATCCTAAAAATTGAAAATCAAACAAGTTGAGGAAAGATGAAGGATTCATTTACATCATATTCACTTGCCAATAAGGCGCGAATGATAACCATTTTGTCCGAAAATTGATTTCTTGAACAGAAATATATTGTTTTATTTTTATTCTTGCATGAATTTTTGAACAAAAATAGGTGTTTGATAATAACACAAAATTTTTATTTTTGAAATTGGAATTCATTCGATAACAATACAAAATTTCACCCACCTCAGCGGCAGCGGATGATGGGGGGCGAGTCGATGGCAGTGATCGATAGCAAGCAATAAGCGGCAATCACAAGTGACGGCTGCCAGCGACAGCAATGGTCGACAACATTGAGGGGTGGCAACAACTAACGACGATGGATGGCGAGCGGCAGAGATGGGTAAGCGGCCAACTAGTAGTGACAACAAGCATCAAAAAAAGTTTTTTTTCTCATTTATATTCTAGAAATAAAGAAATTGAAATTATTTACTTCTTGTTTTTATTCCAAACCTATTTTTGGACTAAAAATTTGCTCCATAAATAGAAAAATGAAATTACATTGCCAAATGGATTTCTGTTCTAGAAATAAGTTTGAAATGAAAAATTAGTTTTGAAGTAGGAATAGAATGTCCTCAAAATCCATTGTTTTTCTTCCGATCACCAACTCTACCAAGGCCGCCCCAAATGAATACACAACCTTTTCAATGAAGGCATACTCCGAACCCATGTAATTGCATTCAGTAGATTTACATTAGCAAAAGATGACATAACTAATATATGCTTGGAAAGGAAACAAATGAACTCCATCATTAGTGATTAAATGAACAGTTTTACTAATTCATAAAGCATCCATTTATGATATCCTCCTCTCCCACCTCCTTCCCTAGGAAGAGTTTAGTGTCTAAAAAGAGAGTTTTCTAACGAACCATTTCCTAGTTTCATCCAACAAAGGACCATCGTGGTATTCTACTTGTCGTAGATTCTTCTGCTATGGTTCCCAACATCAACTCAGCAATCGACATGGAATTCCCATCTACATGCGTGTCCCATTCTAGGATCAAAAGCACTTTCTCCAACATGCAAAAGAAAAGCCAAAAAATGTTCATTCTAATACTTATTTGAATCTAGCCACCAAAAAAGTCCCCAAACACCTAAATATTTCTAATAGGTGCGTATGACGTTAGTAATAGGTGCTCATGTTTAGTGTGTACCTACAAATATTTCTAACTAGCATGTCATAATCATTTGTCATTAAATTTTTTTATCAAAGTCTTTACTTGTGATATGCGAGATCTTCACTTAAGATCCTGTCGAATATATAATGATGGAGCTTGAAGCATGCAATAAACCTCTCACTCTTAGAATTGATTTCCTAAGCAAGAGTCAATAAATTCATGAATTGCAGACTCTTCCAACAAGCAGCATGTCCATAAAGAAGATTAATAGAATATAAAAAGAGTCATAGTCTTAAAAATGGAAACTCAAACAAGTTAGGGTTAAATTGAATATTCGTTCACATTATTCATTTTGCCGGACACTACTAGTCTTTGGGTGGATTAAGATCCACTATTTTTCTTCTGGTCACCATCTCTACCAAGACCACCCCAAATGAATAGATAAAAAAAAAATTTAGTGAGCTTCTCGTCAAAGGCATTCTCCAAACCCAGGTAGTTGCATTAAGTAGACTACATTAGCAAAAGATGACATAACGAATATATGCTTAAAGATGAAACAAATGCACTCAATCATCAGTGATACAATGATCACTTTTACTAATTCAAAAGCATCCACATACGATCTCCTCCTCTCCCCTCCTCTGTGAATATAAGTTCAGTGTTTGAAGAGAGAATTTTTTAGTGAACACTTGCCTGGTTTAATCCATCAAAGGACCATTGTGGTATTTCCACTCATTGTCGATCCTTCCGCTATAACTTCCAACATCAGCTCGGCAATCGACATGGAATTCGCCTCTACGTACATGTCCCCTTTTGGGATTCAAATCATTTTCTCCAACACGTAAATGAAAAGAAAAAAATTACACACATAATATATTGATTCAATACTATTTGAAACTATCTACACAAATAGTCTCTAAACCACCTAACAATTTTAATATAATACACGTATCTAACTTTAGTAATAGGCACTTCTGTTTAATGCGTACCTATAAATGTTTTTTAATTATCAAAGTCTTTCCTTGTAATATGCGAGATCTTGACTTAGGATCCTATTATCGAATACACAATAATGTAGCATGGAGCATGCATTAAACCTCTTATTCTGAAAATTGATCTCCCAAGCGAGAGTTGATCAGTTCATGAATTGCAGACTCAAATGATAGGTCTGCCTACAGAAAATATCAATTAAATATAAGAACAGTCATGGTCCTGAAAACCGAAACTTAGACTAGTTGAGAATTCATTCACATCATATTCACTTTGTCAGACACTACCAGCCCTTGGGCCAATTAAGATCCACTATTTTTCTTCTGATGACATGCTCTACCAAGACCACCATAATAAAAAAAATTAAAAAAAGAAAAAAGAAACATAACAATTTTTTTCATGAGCCTCTCGTTAAAGGCATACTTTGGACCTACGTGGTTGCATTAAGTAGACTTGCATTAGCAAAAGATGACATAATGAATATATGCTTGGGAGGAAACAAATGAACTCAATCATCAGTGATGAGATGACCACTTTTGCTAATTCACAAAGTATCCACCCCTATGATCTCTTTCTCTCCCCCCTCCTTCACAAATAAGAATTTAATATTTCCTAATTTCATCCAATAGAGAATCACCGTGGTATTTTTACTCGTCGCAAATCCTTCCGCTATGGTTTCCAATGTCAACTTGGCGATCAACATGGATTTTCCATCTACATGTATGTTTGAAATTCAAAATGCTTTCTCTAACACGCAAAAGAAAAGCGAAAAAAAAAATATTTATTCAATACTAATTTGAAATTAACCAAAAAAAAAAAAGCAAAAAGGTCTCCAAAACATTTAGCAATTTCAATAAAATAACTTTAGAAGTAGGCATTGTTGTTCAAAGCATACCTACAATTTTTTCTTAACTAACATGTGATAATCATTTGGCATTAAATTACGTTATCAAAGTCTTTACTTGTGATATGTGAACATTATCATGATCCATCTTTATCATGGTAACTCTAGTGAATATGACATATTTTAAATAGACACTACTTATAAATAGTAAAATAATGCTAAGAGAAGTAATAAAGGAAATCATGTTAAATTAATATAAAATTCATAAGCCTGATGATTAAACCCCATTAATGGCGTGCCAAACAAAGTAGTTTTGCACCCAAGTCTTGCCAGACTCCGCCCGAGGGAGACATCGCTCTTTGAAATGCAATGGCAGCTAATGGCACAGCTATAATCATGATTACATTCTACACTTATCTCAATTTTCGTTTTCGAGTTCCCTTTCTTCACGTGGAGTGGCGGCTATGTTGTCGGGAGATTTTTTTTCTTTTGTTTTTTTCTTTTCCTTTTGAACGTTGTACTAGAGTCTCTTGGCTTTTCACATCCTTTCTTTGTTTTTTTTATTTTAATATATGATTTATCAAAAAAAATTCTTCATTAATTTTTGGTTGCATTTTTTATGTACTATTTCATCCCTTTTTTTTCATCATTTAATGTATAAGATAAATTGTCATAAAATGAAAAAAGAAGTTCAAAAAAATATCAGAACAGTCTCTCCACGACGAAAGCTTCTACATCACGAAAAAATATTTCAAAGAGCTCTCTCTCTCTACTTTCACGTGGATTGTCGATGGTAGGAGGAACCCAACTGGAGGGACAATGCCCTAGTTCGAAGCAACACCAACGTCTTCACAGCTCTTGGTAGGTTGAAGAAGAAGAAGAAGCCGACGGCTATAAAATAATCAAACGACATAATAACAATTTTTATTTAATATAATAACTTAAGTACAATTCATGATGGATGTGCAATATAACACATCAAACTAATAAAAATAACAATGAGCCATCCGATCAAGATGGATGTACAATATGACATAACAAAATAATGGAAATAATAACAACCCATCCGACGAAGACAACTCCAAAACCTTCATACTTGAAATTTTTTGAATTCTACAAGGGGGATGAAATTTAAATTGGAATTGCGTATATGCCATCGTAGAGAATGTAATCGCAATCCAAATAAAAAGTACAGCCAATTTCAATATAATTGAAAACTTCTTTGTAATGTCACTACCATGACTAGAATCACGGTAAACGACATCACTAAGCAGTCAATATTATAAAAAATAATATCAACTACTTAATAATGTCATTTGCCATGATTCTAGTCATGGTAGGTGACATTACAAAGAAGTTTCCAATTATCTTGACTTTGGCAGTACTTTTTATTTGGATTGCGATTACATTCTCTATGACAACATACTCAATTCCAATTTAAATACCATTGACCTTGTGGAATCTAAAAGATCTCAAGTTAATCGGATGGTTTGTTATTATTTATATTATTTTGTTGTGTCATATTTTACGTCCATCCTAATCAGATGGTTCATTGTTATTTGTATTATTAATGTATACAATTTTGATAAGTCATAATGTAAGTCCATCTTAATTGAATGGCTTATTATTATTTTTATTATTTTCGCGTAATGAGCGATCTTGGAAATGGAGACTTGATTACACTAGTTCTAAAACTAATGCCCCTTTAGAACCTAAACTTGACTATCTGCTAACCAAAGTATAAAGACGACCTATCAAAGATTTTAAGATTCATCCTAACCATTCTAAAAGTAAAAATTACAATCAATATATGAAGAAGACACAATCAAATGTAATTTAAATGAACAACGTAAGCGGTAACCTAGCATCATCTCTAAAAAGAAAATGGCATCCAAAAAACCTATGGTGAAGCGGCTTTGTTCAATTAGGATTCAATTTTATTTTATTTTTTAAGGATTTTCTCACTTTCTAAGCAAAAGCTATCTAAAAGCTAAATTTTAGGCATTTTTTTCCAAGGATTTCCAATTTTTCTGAAATTTTTAATTTTTTATGAATTTTCTGGATTTTTTATTTTTTAATGATTTTAAGTTTATTATTATTATTTTTAACTTTTTTATATTTTTAATTCAGATAAGGGCTTCGGGCTGGCTCCGGTCCGTGAGTCTAGGCCATGGACACAAATGGGCTTATTCAACACACGCCCATTTGAAAAGAAAATCACCAAGCCCATTTTCCGAAATCAAAAAACACTAAGCCCATCTTGCTTAAAAAAAAAACTCAGCCCAAACACCTCTAAGACTAAAACCAGCCTGAATCGAGCCGAGATCCGTCAAGTCTAATTAAGCCCGAAGTTCATTACACCAATCCTCTTTTCTTATCTAATTTTTTTCTCCTTTTTTCTTTCTGTCTCTCCCCTTTTTTATTTTTCTTTTCCTATTTTCCATCATTCCTTATTTTCTCTTCCCTCGCGCTGTGCATCGTCTTCTTCCCGAGAACGACTTCTTCCCTGCGAACCTCCTCTTCAACCGAATCCCACCGTTTTCCCATGAGACCTTGCCGGCGCTCAGGCCACTGCCGAGCCACCACCCGGCTGTTGGAAATCAACACCTAATATAATAATGAAAGTCCATTATGCATGAAGTGGACGTAAACCGCCGAAGAAGAAAATTCTTGAAGAAAGCAAAGAAAGAATTCTCCACTAGGCACGTGAGAATTCTGGAGAAAGCATGCAAGAAGAAGGGCTCACAATTTTATAATATTATACTTGTTGCTGGAGTCTTCAAGAGCAGGAAGCAAGCTTCAACTTGAACGTGAAGGAAAAGAAGACAGCTCACAATTGTTGACTCTTAGCCAAGAAGAAAATGAAAGTTCAACGTGCATGAAGTCTAGACGTGAGGGGCACACATTATAATAATATTATAGTAGTTTGAGAGTCTTCAAGGAGCACGAAGCAAAGTTCAAGTGGCCAGTACTTGGACGTGAAGAAAAAGTTGCGGCTGTTCTCAATTCACACTAAAGTCGGCAACGTGAGGCGGTGGAAGATCTCTATAAATATGGCAGTTCGTGAAGCATTAAAGTTTAGGCCAAAGTGCCTCAAAGGCAGAAGGGCCTCAAGGCCAAAGTGCCTCAAAGGCAGAGGTGCCTCAAGGCCAAAAGGCCTCAAGGTGAAAGAGAGGCTTAACAGCCTCAAGCCACCGCAGGCAGAGTAGGGAGGCTTGGAGCCTCATGTCAAGAAGGCTAGGGAGAGGGCCTCACGCCACATGGAGGCGGAGAACCTCAGGCCAGAGAGGAAGCCACCACAGCAAAGGTGAGCTTTAGGGAAGTCACACGCATGTGAACTTCAAGGAAAGCCTCCAGCAGTGAGAGCTTCAGAAGGAAGTCACCAGGTGCAACGGTGAACTTCAAGAGAGAGAGGCATTGCAGTCTCAGAGCGAGCTATCCCTCCGTGATCGAGAAGGGAAGAAACTAGAATAGCTGAGTGTATGCTTGTATTAATTAGTTTGAGTGTGTACTTGTACCAATTAGTTTGATTTGAGTATTTTTAAAGCTTCCGCATATTTTATAAGCTGCGCACTCTACAATTAATATTAGAGCAAAGGGTGGCATACCCTACAATTTGGTTCCAAATCATTTTGGTTCCAACAATTGGTATCAGAGCATTTTGGTTCCAACACCGGCGTCCATCGTTCTGCACGACAACGCTGGTCATCACCGGCCAATCACTCGGTCGCCGGCCGTCCCTCGCCGGCCATAACCGAACATCACCGGCGACTTCAATGTCGCCAAAACACGTGATACAAAACGACATCCATTCCAACAGAACGAGCACACAAATGAGTGGATAGGAAACTTACCATGGCGGCCTCTAACCGCGGGCTTCTCCGGCTCAAGGAATAGCATCTCCGGCGGCGAGGCTGTCACGGCCAACTCGAACGATTGCCACCAAAAAAATCAAAGAAAACGCCGATTCAGTTTCAGTTTAGTGACTCAACCCGACCTAATTAATCAGACTTTCAGAAACCAAAGCATTCATGACGGACAATGAACGATGAGAAACCACAAAAGCGTCGCCTTTCTCTCCACAGTAATCCCACCCAGAATCCAAAAAACTCAAAACTTCTCAATTTCCCCACACGGACAAGACAGAGACAGAGACACCCATATTCAAGAAAAAGCGTCCGCCCAAACAGAGACGGTACCTTGTCCAGACGATGACGACCCAACCGGGCCGCGAGAGTCGAGGGCGTGATGATGGTGGCGGCGGCCGGAATCGATCTCGATCTCCGTCACGGCCGCTGCCGCCTCGGGCGGCCCAGCCGTTTCAATCGTGGGCATCACCGCAGCGAGTAACGAGAAAGCGAGAGCTTTTCTTGAGCGGCGACGGTTTTTTGCTTTTGATCGGAATAAAAAAAGAGCGAACCTCTTTTTTACCCAGCGAGCGAGGCGCCGACGGACGGAACCGTTCCCTAGAATTTTGCTAAAAGAACGGGCAAAATCAAACCGCCCCGCTTGATTTTTATCATTTTTTTTTGTCGTTTTTATACTATATTTTTGAATTGTTTTACCATTTTCATTTTTATATTTTTGCAAAAATGGACGGACGTCCACAAAAAATCGGGTGTCGTTTTTCTCTATGGAATTGTCTTAGGTTTAATTCCTATTACTTTAGTTAGATTATTTGTAACTCTATATTTACAATGCAGATGTGGTGATTAGTTGGACTTTGATTAAATTAATTAACATTATTTTAATTGAACTCTTCCCCTCTTTTCTTTAATCCAAAAGAGGTCAAGCAAAGATTATTATTCAATTATTTAATTGTGATTTTCAGACTAACTAAATCAATAATAGAATCACACTTTGTATAATTTGAATCTAGGACATTGGGATTTGGAGACTTACCTTCAACCAAACTGACTAAGAGCACTTTCTTGTCTTCTTGTCATTATCAACATGTATCATTATCCAACAACCGTTCATTGAACTTTCATCACTATGTTGAGGCGTCAATTTCTTATTTTTCTTGAGAAAGTTTAAAAGAAGTATCTAGTTTGAGTAATATATATATTAACTTGTCAATCCATAGAGATAACTATTAGAATTGACAAAACAACCAAACCAAATTTACTCTAAAAATTAAAAAAAGAGGAAGAAAAACTTGGGTGATGCGTTTAAATTGATAAGTAAAATGCATAATTAACACATAACATCTAACAATTCACGGATATAATTAGCAACGTCAAGAAGCACACTTACATGCGAATTATTCTCACAGTCGTATGTGCTCATCAATTCACCATCATTATGAATTATCATCAACGCTTCTCATCACCATCATGCATGTTCTCCTTCATTTTTCTCTTTATTCGAAGAAGCCGTGACTCTTTCATCAAGCTTTCGCAGGTTCCGCTTCACTGTAGTGTGAGCGAACGACTTGGTATCTTCACGAGTGTTTCCTTCGGGGATTTGCAAAACATAAGACTCCCAAAGACAAAATCACGACCTTCCTTTCTTCTTCATTCTGTCATCACCTCATTCACCGATGTCACCGATCGGTAGTCGCGGAGCCGATCCAATCACCCTAAAGCTCAGCACGCGCCTCTCGTTGTCGTCGAGGACCTCCAATCTCCGCGCACTCATCAAGGCCAGCAATCCCAAGATCTCCGCAATGTCACGCACGCTCCCAACCCCGCCGTTGCCGTCCTTCATGCGGCGGCTCTCGATGAACAGATGCGTCGATGCACCATGCTATGAGGGACGTGCACAACGATGAGACGGGGTTGTAATGACAACTAATAAGGAAGTACATTATGTAGCAGCAAGAGCCCCATCTATGAAGAGCTCCACTGACCTCATTAACTAGATAAGAGACCGATCAAAATTTGGTATTTGGCTGCAATATGTGATTCTTTTCATTTAGTAGTATGACTATCAAACCAATATCGTGTGTATAATCTACAGAAAAGGTGTCTGATTTATATAGCAATGATTATATCTGTAGCTATGTCGCATTGTTATTATGCTGAGTATTGTAATTTGTGTGTTTGGTAATACATGTTTTAGATTCACTACACTTCAAAATTTGTTGAGACAACTTTCTAAAAGTTACTTGAGATGGATGCAATCGTGAAAACTTGTCAAACATTTTATAAAAGCCTCAAAATTCCTTTTTATAGTTGTAATTATTATAGGCTGAACTAGGCCAATTTTTCGAGTAGCTTTGCGATAATAGACTAATAGGGTTCAAACCCACAACTTCCGCCTTGACAAAAGATTTTCAGTTCAATTCTTTCTTTCTTTCTCTTCGAAAAACCCCATTGGTACAATAATGACTATCTCGCTAGAATGAAAAGGTTCACAAATTAAAGGATTGTTTTTATATAAGTTTGTTAACATGTTTCGTCATTCCAAATCTCCCTCTCTCAAAATTATGCACATGCATATTTAAAATTGAGAAATGCAATAGAAGTTTTAAAACTTATTAAATTGGTACAATGTAAACTCTCCATTTCATCTAATTTGGTTAACTGGAAAACATTGACATGATTTTTTTTAAAAACATTTTTAAAACACATGGTCTCTACCAAGTGCAACATTAGAAAAAATTGAAAACATTTAAATAGAAGAAGGAGAAATAAGGAAAAAATAGATCGTCGTAAGAAAGAAAGAGGAAAACTTCCGGGGTTCAATGTCTAACTTCTCCGAATCTTCATCTTCTCAACCCTCTTTTGTTTTGAAATCATGAAAGGAGATCCAGATTCATTTAGCAAGCAAAAAATCCAAAATCAAAATTACAGAAATAGGAAGAAGCAAAAAAAAAAGCATACAGAGCACAACAAACAAAGATATAGATAGAGAGATAAAGCACTAGATTCTAGATGCCATGGCCATGAGCTTGAAGAAATCTGTTGAAGTTTAAGCTATTAAAAGAACTCTAGAAACATTTGAATTTAGAACTTCCTACTCTAGTACCGTGTGAAATTTTGTTAGACCATTCCTAACTCTTCTAAAAACTTAAGCAATTAAAATAGTAAAAAAAGAAGTACATAAATCTGTGAGATACTCGTTCACCAAAACAAAAAGAATCGAGACCCGCCTGGACCGCCCAGAACCGCACAACTTTTGCCGTCTATTACCATGTTTCCATAGAGATCAAAATCCTTCGTTGGCTTTGAATATGACTCATAGAAAAGACAAGAGAGTAGTACCTATTGGGCGAACATAGGCCAATCGTGTAAAGCTTAGGGAAGGCAGTGATTGCATGGGACAAGAGGAAGCAATAACAAGTAATAGATTTTGTTGGCAAGCATTAGCCATTCATGCAAGACCTAAGGAGATGCACTGATGGTTCAAAGAATTTGAGGATGTGAATAATAGCTCACAACGAGGGCATTGTGAATAATCAAGTCGGGGAGAATGTTATGATCTGACTTTTCCTCATTCCATGAAGGCATGGAAATGAACTTTGAAAAACATGAGATGTTAATGTTGACACCTAAATTTTTGCATAATTTTTGGGGTTAATTTTTACTAAAAAAAACACATGACATATAGTTTAGGAACATTTATCTTATTTTTATTTTATTTTATTTTATTGGACCGACGGCGAGCATTGATTCAGGTGGGATTTTCACATATTCAGCTAATATACACTAGGGTGACATATTTTGGGCGGAAAGGAAATTTTCGGATGAAATATTTGGAAAATACAAAAAAGAATATTGCGTGATGTGCATATATTTTTATAGTATATCTAGAGGTATTATGCACAAGCGAAATTGGAAACAAAATATGCCATAAAGATCTAAAGTTCTTCCATTATAAAATGTGTTGTTCGTGCACGGACACGAGGAAGGCCACACATTGAATATACGGCCACACAAAAGGAGGGTTTTTAATCACGTCACTGCAATTGAGAGAGCGAAGAAACTAGAGAGAGAGAGAGAGAGGTTGGCCATTGGAGGAGTTATTTGTGTTGCAATTCACGTCTCTAGTCTGGGTCGTCTTCATCGAAAGATCCACGATCGGCGCGTCATCTTTTCGTAAGAGACGATCCCGAAAGGGAAAGAGAGCAACCAAAGTCATAGAAAAAGGAGAAGACTTTGAAGCCGTGCTCCTTGTCTGGAGTTTCCAAGCCAAGAGAGACATAGGAAGCTTGCCCAGAAGACAAGAAAGGGGATGCCACACGTATTGAAAATACACGGCCACAGCACAAACAAAAAAGTAGAGAGTGGGCATCGGTCTCCTCGTTAAAGGAGAATATTTCTGTTGGGAAATCTCGAAACAAAGTTCACGTTTTGGGGATTTTCAAATTCTAGCATGTCGAGTCCTCTTGGCCGTTGCGCTATTGTGCGTTGTCAATCGCATCAGCTACTCAAGCCACACCATCAGTCGTTCTCAAGCATCCTCCGACGGCATTCTGACACTCGTCAACCTTGAAGCCACCACCACCGTTCCTGCTCCTATAACCTGGCTTCAGCAAGTCCGGCGTCACTTCTTGCAAAGCTCGGGTGTCCTGCACTCGAACGCTATCGATATTCTGACTCGATCGCTCCGCCATCATCCGTTTTTGTCCACGTTGGCCAATAAAGCAACCCCGAGCAGTATCGATCACCTTGCTGTGCTTGCTGAATTTCTTTTGCAGGTTTTTCCAAACGCTCCAGTTCAATCCATTGGGGAAGCCTTGCATGTTCTTGCAGTCATCGCAGCTCCTCACCACCGTGACCATCTCGCTCACGACCTGTTGCTGGTGTCTCAAGCTCACTATTGTTGCCTCTCGTGAGTTATCAAGTCCATCTTTAGGGGAAGTTTAGATAAAACTTTCGCTAAAGGAAGGCACGCCACTTCGGAGATTTTCTCTCAGAGGGAGGCCAATTTCTCTGAGGTCAACGGAGACTTTCTCTCTCGATACCCACTCTTTCACTGAGAACGCTTTGTTGATTTCAACGACAAATTTTGGTGGCCAACAAGTGTTCAAGTTGCTAACACCTTCCTTGTTCCTCCATTGATCTATCGTCCCAGGATCATGGTTTGCGACTTGCCCTATTTGAAAGCTAATATTCGGATTAGGTAAAAATCTTATCGAATTTAATTTCCGAATATTCAGTTTTCATATTTGAAATTTCGATACATATGATCGAAATTCCCAACATGAAGTAGCCTCTCAAATTAGGGATTGACAGTCCGATTTTCGTGCCCGAAATCCGACTCGCAATCTCTTGCAAAATCGTCAATCCAATCTCACGCCCGAGATTCGATTCGCGATTTAATTTTAAAATTGGTCAACCCGATCTCATGCGCGAGATATGGTTCGCTAATTTTTTAGCATCAATCTTATCTTGTTTGATGCCGTGGTGTTTGAGTCAGTTTTATTTTCATGAAAAAGAAAAGAAAAAAAAATTGAATTAGGATTAGGTTTGTTTTTTTTTTTAATTATCTTGCATGATTAGAATAGGGATTTTATTTTGAATCATGAAAAAGAAAAAGAAAAAGAAAAAGTGCATTCATTTAGGATGTTAGTGTTTTTTTTTTTAATTCTATCATTATCTGAATTGCATGTTTAATTTTAATTTCGAATTTCATAAAAAAAAAAGGAAAAAATTAGAATTAGGACATTCTCTACACGTAATTGCATATTAGATAAAATTGCATGTTTAATTTAGGTCTAGATAGATCTTTAGATGAATTGCATGATAGGTTTTTTTTTTAAAAAATTGCATGTTTAGAAAGCATTTAGAATAGATAGTATTTCACTTGAGTTAGATTTTTATTTTTGGTAATTTTAATTACGAATTTTCGTTAAATAAAACATAAAAATCATGTGCACATCATATAGAATTAGGTTCATGAAATGCACGTCATTTAGGGTTTATTGCTAGAGTCATTTAATTAGAAATTGCCCGTCATTAGAATTAGGTCATTTTGGTTAATTTATATTGCATGTTTATTAAAAAATCACAAACAAAAAAAAAATCTTTACTCATTCATATAGCTTAAGACATTTTACCATGTCATATTATTTCATGTTAGGTTAGAAGCACTGCATTGCATTGCATATGGACTATATTCTCATTAAAAAGTGAAAGCAAAAATTAAGTGATTACTTGTTAATTAGAAATCATATCTAAGATTACTGATGTGAATTCTGATCTAATATTGCAGATGCTTTCGTTGCTATGAGGTAAGTCCTGCATTTTTATTTGCTTTCTTGAGTGTTAAATTGGTGGTTTGCGCACTTGCATGATCACCTCACATGTTAGGAAGGTGAATTAAAATTAATTCAAGCTGCCTGCAAAACAATTTTTTCGAAATAAAAGAATGGTACCGAAAGGGCATTAGAGAAATCTAGTGTAACCAAGTCCTCGTACCCATAATCTCTGGTTCGTAGGAGTAAAGTAAACCTCTCATTGCTTTACTTGGGATTCTAATCAACCCACCAAAAATAGATTAGTGGCGACTCCTAATTAAAAATCAATTGCACGTTAAGAACTCAAACCTAAGTCGCGAATTAGTATGGGCTTGGGAGAGCCCGAGTTAAATTTAGGCTTAACAATCCATTAGCCAAACCCTAGGTGGTTCACCGAAAAAAAATTGGTCGCGACAGTTAATATGACAAATACAGATAAATGGCGGGAATGAATAATGGACTTTGTGCTAGTAATCAAGTGATAAAAGTATTCCGTGAAAGATGTCTAATGAGGTTGGCTGCCTAAGAATAAACTAGTTGAGAGCTAATGCTAGTCTATTATTGATATCCACAACAAACTAAAACAAGTTTTTATGCTGAATCAAGATGCATGCCCTACTCGGGATGGTGAGATACCCAAATTGATGGGAGATTGAACGGTTTATCAAAATGAGACATTTCATGATGGTAATACCATCATTGATCCTTAAAAAGAAAGGCTGGCTTGGTGAAGGGACTTGCCAAGCACTGCACACTCCCTTGACCGAGGCCAATCGGCCCAGATTATGGTAGCTAGTTGGTGCTACCAACCCCTTTGATCTACAAAATGAAAAAGCAAAGAAGTCAAAAATAGTTTGTTGCCGTTTTAGATCATCTCTTTGTGTCGCAGTCATGCACTCTACCTCTTGGGGCTCATAGGGGTGGAGAGAGAGAGATTGTTTAAGATAAGATTGAAAATTATTTGTCAAGAATCCTCAGGATCGATATTTACTATTTTATTATTTGTTTGGTATGAATCTTTTGGTGCATGTACTATACTTCCTCACTTGAAAGATCCAAAATTTTCACAACATTTAAATATCAAAACGTTTATTAATATGCAACTTTCCATTAAATTTTATATTTAGAAAAAATCTAAATTTTGATGGGAAAAGAAAAAAAAAAAGAACTCTTTCATATACTTAATCGCAAGTAAATAGTCCCTATTGTAATATGTCCAGAAAGTACATCTAGATTGTCAGATTGTATGTAACGCACTTACTAAAGCAAACAAAGAAGAAGAAAAAGAAAAGAGGGGACGAGCATGTGCGGAGGACATAGCCGGGCAAGAAAGGCTCAGCACCGGAAGAGGAGTACATCTAGGACGCCTCCTCATCATACAGGAAACTCTCCTCCAGCAAGTTCACTTGCCTCGTCGGCCCTCGCACCCCGTCCTCGATTCTACTATCATGCTCTCCGTACGTCTCTAATCTATGCTTACCCATACTTTTGTCCCCCAATTTGTCGCTCGTGGTTCTGTTTTGACTTGATTGGTTGTTGGTTTAATAAGTAACCGAAGAAATATAGCAATTTTGCTAAATGTTAGAGAATGGGACAAGTTATGGGTGTGACAATCCATTTGGTGCCCTCTAGCACTGACATTTTGGTATGAAGCTTAACAATTTTTGGGCAATTTCCCAATTAACCTAATTGCTGTGATGTAAAAGCTATATTTTCCACCGGTCTCTGGAATTTCGGGGTTGGCCATAGGTGATAAACATAGAGGACATTACATATTATTGTGACGTAAAAGCTATATCTTGAACATGCTACTCGCTGGACGTATTTCCACTTCCATCATTAGGAATCAATCCGCTGCGTCAGATTCTTCAAACCAAAAAATAGAACAATTACCAAAAGTATATTTATATGTGTATTTAATTTAGTCCATAAACTAGATAAACATGCCTTGATGATACACATACATAATTTCAAGTCACAAGGGTTAAATCTTCGGTACATGTACTGCAAATCCCTAGTTCAAATCACAACATCTCTTATGTAGAATATCTTCCCTCAAATATTGTACATACGGACCGGATAAGCTATGCCAGAAGAAGGGCGAACATGACTCCTGTCCAAGCAACGATGCCGTATGTAACTCCTCCGTAGGATTTTTACCGCTTGGCGCCAACACCAATTTTGGGATCGTGTATGTGACAGTCAACTATCCTTCGCCTTGAGAGCGTGAAGACAATGAGGGTATCCTCAAAGCACTTGAGACGAAGATGGATGTGCCAATGGACAACCAAGGGGAGAGTGAACAGAACAAAAATGACCATAAGAAAATGCACGGAACGGTCATTGTTGTGGCCATCTTAACGGCCATGACCGTTTTCAAAATGCCATGCATCCTCTGGGGGTTCTCAGAAGGACTCCATCCTGATGGCTCTAGGGATAAATTACATAGCTGGTACATCTCTATTGGCTAGTAAACACCCAAGCCACTTCAAATATTTTACACGGTCCCATTCGATCTCCCTTGTGACGTCCCTCTTAGTAATAGTGTTCATGGTGGGTGGATTATCCCTCAAATGGCCTTTCTCCGTCAAATTTGCAACTATGATGACGTGGGTTGCAATTCTTTTTGCCACATGGCGCCAAAAAGAATTGCAACCCACGTCATCATAGTTGCAAGTTTGACGGAGAAAGGCCATTTGAGGGATAATCCACCCACCATAAACACTATTACTAAGAGGGACGTCACAAGGGAGATCGAATAGCACCGTGTAAAGTATTTGAAGTGGCTTGGGTGTTTACTAGCCAAAAGAGATGTACCGGCTATGTAATTTATCCCTAGAGCCATTAGGAGAGAATCCTCCTGAGAAAAGCCCCCTAGGTGCATTGCATTTTGAAAATGGTCATGGCCGATAAGATGGCCACAACAATGATCGTTGCCTGCATTTTCTTGTGGTCGTTTTTGCTCTGCTCACTCTCCCCCTAGCCGTCCATTAGCACATCCATCTTCGTCTCGAGTGCTTTAAGGATTCCTCATTGTCTTCACGCTCTCAAGGTCAAGGAAAGTTCACCGTCACATACACGATCCCACTATTGGTGTTGGCGCCAGGCGGTAAAAAATCCTACAGAGGAGTTACATATGGCATCGCTGCTTGGATAGCAATTATGTTTGCCCTTCTTCTTGCATAGCTTGTCCAGTCCGTATGTACAATATTTCGTTGAGAGAAGATCTTCTACATAAGAGATGTTATGATTTGAACTAGAGATTTGCAATACATGTACCAAAGATTTCACCCGCGTGACTTGAAATTATATATGTATGTATCACCAAGGCATGTTTATCTATTAAATAACTAACTTTTCTAAATCGACATATAGTGAGTTTAGTTGATTAAGTATTGGTGATGTAGTTCTCAGTGCCCTAGCATTCCAAAATAGGCCTGCATCCGCCTGAAGAGGTGGCCAACTCTACCGATGCCTATACATTTTTCATTTCATTTAATAGCCTTACTTTGGTGGCATCCTTAAATATAATCCTACTTGTCATCATTGGCCTTTAGCAAAAACAGCGATGAGGATTCTCTGACAAGACAATTTAAATGATGTGGGCCGCCATTATCCCCACGGTGGCCACATATATGACTCTCACACTCGTACACGACTCCTTTAGCAACAACTAGTTCTTTAAACTAGTCGTAGTTGCTATTACACATGGATAATATTATTGGTCGTTCAGCTCCTTTGGCAACTTTTTCTGCTCTACAGATTTTTGCTTTGAAAATGGGACTATTATTGTATTGGGTATTATTGTACTCAAATTTTTAATGAAATAATAAATATGTGTTGACACATATGCATGCGTGAAAATCTAATGTTTATGCATAGAAGAAACTCGAATAATATAACATCTTCTTAATCATTTGGAATTCAAAAATGAAAACTGGGATGAGTCCATACATAATGCAATCATGATTGTAAAAAGTGTTGGCTGCCATCGCCTTCCAAGGATTGATGTATCCCCGGGCAAAGTTTGGCAAGACTTAGGTGCAAAACTACCCTACCCTACTGGCACGCCAGTAATGGTGTCTAATTATCAACATGCTTATGAATTTTATATCACTTATAACATGATATCCTTTGTTGCTTCCCTTAACATTATTTTACGATTTATAAATGGTGTCTCTTTAAAATATGTCATATTCATTAAAGTTACCATGATAACGACATGGATTGCAATAATGCTCGCATATCACAAGACTTTGATAAAACAATTTAATGCCAAAAGATAATCACGTGTTAATTAGGAAACATTTATAGATATGTACTGAACAGCAATGCCTACTTCTAAAGTCAGATGCTTGTATTTTATTGAAATTGTTAGGTGCTTTGGAGACTTTTTATTTTTAGTTAGTTTCAAATTAGTATTGAATCAATAATTTTTTCGATTTTCTTTTGTGTGTTAGAGAAAGTGCTTTGAATCCCGGAAGAGACATTCATGTAGACATGAATTCCATGTTGATCGCTAGGTTGATGCCGGAAGCCATAGATGCACCCCTTATGAAAAGAGTTTGCAATTCATGAACTAATCGACTCCCACTCAGTCGATCAATTTTCAAAGCGAGAGGTTTATTGCATACGCCATACTGCATTGATGTATATTTGACAAGATCTAGGAGTCAAGACCTTACTTGTCACATTTGATAAAGTAATTGAATGATTATCACATGTCAGTTAGAAAACATTTGTAGGTAAACACTGAACAAGAGAGACCTACTACTAGAGTCAGATGCTTGAATTTTATAAAAATCATTAGGTGTTTTATAGACTTTTTGAGTGGTTAGTTTCGATAAAACAATGAATCATTATTATTTACATTTTTCTTTTTCGTGTTAGAGAAGGTTCTTTGAATCTTGAAAGGGGACGAGCACATAGATGCAAATTCCATGTCGATTGCTGGGGTTGATGTTGCAAGTCATAGCAGAAGAATCTGCAATCAGTAGAATTACCACAATGGTACTCTATTGGATGAAACTAAGCAAGCAATCACTAAAAAACTCTCTTTCAGACACTAAACTCTTCTTCGTGAGGGAAGCGTGAGGGGGAGATCATGTGGGAATGTTCTATGAATTAACAAAAGCGCTCGTCTCATCATTGATGGTTGAGTTCATTTCTTTTCTCTCCAATGATATATTAATTGTGTCATATTTTGCTTATGTAAGTCTGCCTAATGCAATTACTTGGACTCAAGCATGCCCTCAATGAGAAGTTCATTGAAAGAGCTAATGTGTATTCATTTGGGGTGGTCTTGGTAAAGCTTGTAACTAGAAGAAAAGCAGTGGATCTTAATAGGCCAAATGGCTATCAATGTCTGGCAAAGTGAATATGATGTGAATGAATCTTTAATCTATCCCCAACTTGTCTGATTTTTTATTTTCGGGAACATGACTAATTCTATATTATACTTATCTTCTCCATTGACATGCCCCTTGTTAGAGGAGTTTGCAAGTCATGACTGATCGACTCTTGCTTGGGAGATCAATTTTTAGAGCGAGAGGTTCGTTGCATGCTCCATCCTGCATCACCGTGCATTTGATATAATCTCGAGTCAGTAAAGACTTTGAATGCCAAATAATTATCTCACGTTAGTTACTAAACATGTGTAGATACACATTGAACAGGAGTGCCTACTGTTAGAGTTAGATGCTTGAATTTTATTGAAATCGTTTGGTGTTTTGGAGACTTTTTGAGTAGTTAGTTTTAAATTAATATTTTCTTTCTCTTATCTTTTTCGTGTTGGAGATTGTGCTTTGAATCTAGGATGGGGACATGAACATGGATGAGAATTCAATGTCGATCGTTGCGGTTGATGTTGGAAGCCATAGCGAAAGGATATATGACAAGTAGAAATACCGTTATGGTCCTTTATTGGATGAAACTAGGCAAGCGTTCACTAGAAAACTCTCTTTTTAGAACTAAAGTTTGTTTTGCTAGAAGGGGTGAGAGGAGGAGATCATATAAGGATGCTCTGTGAATTAGCAAACGGTCGTCTCATCACTAATAGTTGAGTTTATTTATTTTCACTTTGAGTATACAATGGTTATGCCATATTTTACTAATGTAATTCTACTTAATGCAATTACCTGAATCTACAGTTTGCCTTCGAAGTTTATTAAAAAAGCCGATGTGTATTCATTTGGATTAGTCTCTGTAGAGTTGGTGACAAGAGAAAAAAAGCAGATCTTAATCGACCCAAGGGCCAGAAGTGTTTGGCAATGTAACTATGATGTGAATGAATCTTCAATCTATCCCTTACTTGTCTGAGTTTCGATTTTCAGGAACATGACTTTTTCTATATTCTACCGATCTCCTTATACATGGCTTTTATTGGAAGAGTTTACAATTCATGGACCAATCAACTCTCGCTTGGAGATCAATTTTCAAAGCAAGAGGTTTATGGCATGCTCCATGCTACATCACTATGTATTCAATAGGATCTTGAGTCAAGACCTCGCATGTCACATGCAAAGATTTTGATAAAGCAATTGAATGCCAAATAATTATCTTACATTATTTAGGAAAGATTTGTAGGTACACAGAGTGCCTATTATTAGAGTTAGATGCTTGAATTTTATTAAAATAATTAGGTATTTTGCAGACTTTTGAGCAGTTAGTTTCAAATCGATATTGAATCAATAATTTTTCTTCTCATTCCTTTTCGTGTTGGAAAATGTTCTTTGGATCTGGGATGGGGACATGAACATGGACACATATTCCACGCCAAATGTCAGGGTTGATGTTGGAAGCCATAGCGGAAGAATCCGCGACAAGTGGAAATAACACTATGGTCCTCTGTTGGATGAAACTGGCAAGTGTTCATTACAAAATTCTCCCTTCAGACACTAAACTATTCTTTACCAAGGAGAGAGGAGAGGAGCAGATCAAATGGGGATGCTCTAGGAATTAGCAAAAGCACTCATGATCACTAAATTAAGTTCATTTGCTTCCTGTTCGAGCATACATTTGATATGTCATCTTTTACTTATGTAAGTCTACCTAATAAAACTACCTGGATCCAAAGTATGCCTTGAATAGAAGTTCATTGAAAAAGTTAATGTGTATAGGGATGGTCTTGGTGGAACCAATGATCGGAAGAAAAGCGGTGGATATTAACCCTAATGCAAGTGTAAGTCTACCTAATCAACTACCTAACTTAGGTAGGATTTTTTGTGCTTTTCCATAAAGTTGATACGTAGTAATGCAAATAAGGCCCTCGATGCAAGACACATAACTTGGCTTAGGAAATCGATTGATGTTTTCCTTTGAAAAAGAAAAAAAAAAAAAAGAGCATGATAATGCCAAGGAAGACACCCAAGGCCTACCACTTGAGTAGTATGGCTAGCTCATTACAAATCTCCTGGCCGATAAGTTTACACTATCTTTTTATTTTATTTTTATTTTTTATTTTTTCAAAGGAAAATGTAAGTGTTGAATTGATTGAAAGTATTGTCATGATGTTAGTAATAATTTGAACATTGAATGAAAGCAAAGGCAGCACGTGCAAAAGAGATGGCTCTTAATCAATGCTAATAGCTAGTTAGTGTGGATCTAACTAAAGAAAGGTCATTGCTAGCCGAAACATTATATACTTGTAACTTTATGCTTGTTCATATTTCCATGACAAGATGTCAAGATAATGTTTTTGCTTATTTAAAAATTAAAAAAGAAAATAAACATCATCCTACCTTACGTACTTGCTTAGTCAGTACATATAGAACCTCCTCATTTTATTGCGATTCATCACAATCAATATGCATTCTGTGTTTTAAGCATAAGATGCTCAATAATCTCTAAATTTCTCGATTTTTAATCTATGTCACGCATGTTCAACCAAATTCATATCATGAAAATTCACAACAAATGTTTATTTATAGGGCGATCTTTTCCTTCATCCTTTTTCCTCCGATCATGCTTTTGATTGGTAAGTTAGAAGCAATGGGCATCACAGAGACACTTGCATGCAGACTTAACAGATTAGAGAAAGTTTTCTTTAATTAGAAATGGAGGAAAAATATAGTCGTTGTCTTAAATCTCTATAGGCCAAGGAAATATTTTAATATGCATGAATTTCTACACATAGGGATTTTTTTTTTTTTTTAAAGTTCACCTTAAATAGGTAAGCTCTAGACACAAGATATACCTTTAAACTTGTAATATGCATAATATAAACTTGCGCTAGATTTGAATAGCTAGACTTAACACACTCTATGCACATATGGTAGTCGCCTTTTCCTCATGTTCATTATTAGATTGCTGATCATGAATGGCTAGCCTAACTTAACAATCTCATCAAATTGTGTATGTGTGTAAGTGTGGAAGAATACTTGGTGGAGAATATTGGCATACAAAATAAGTTGAACTTGGCGGACACAAAAAATCATATATTAACATTCCAAATAAGTTGAACTTGGTAGACACAAAAAATTAGATGCATGAAGTTTCTCCATTTCGATTCCTAATTATGATTTTTGGAAAGTGAAATTCAAAAAAAAAAAAACCAAAAACTAAACATTGGACTAGGAAAATAATGCAAATGCGAAATATTCTCCGTGCCATTGCTAGGTACCTTTACCATTAAAACCCGATCATGGGCAAGATGTTAACATAGCAAACTAGAGATACAATAATGCCACCTAGCATGATCTCATTGAATCCTAACATTTATAACATCAATTCTAGATTCCTTAATGTTGCGACCTACCCCTCCCAGAAGGGAATATAGGAGGTGTTGCTGAATTCGAGTCAACGGCTTTCGATTTGACATAAGTTCTCCCAAACCCAATCTCGCATGACAGAACTCATGTGAATTCCATATAAGAAGTTGCCACTAGCCAATTGATATCGACTAGAAAATTAAGTGAAATATGAGAGAGTATCTCACTTTTCACATAACTAGAGATCTTGGAAATGGAGACTTGATTACATTGTTTCTAAAACTAATGCCCTTTCAGAACCTAAACTTAACTATTTGCTAACCAAAGTGAAAGGACAACCTATTGAAGATTTTAAAATTCATCCTAACCATTCTAAAAATAAAAATTACAATCAATATATAAAGAGGCACAATCAAATATCATTTAAATGGACAACGTAAACAGTAACCTAGCATCATCTCTAAAAAGAAAATGGCATCCAAAAAATATTGTGGTGAAGTGGCTTGTTCAATTGGGATTCAATTTTTTCAAGGAATTTCCACTTTTTAAGCAAAAACTATTTAAAAGCTAAATTTTAGGCTTATTTCCAAGGATTTCCGATTTTTCTGAATTTTTTAATTTTTTTTATGAATTTTCTGGATTTTCTGGATCTTTAATTTTTTAATGATTTATTCTTTTTTTAATTTTTATATATTTTAATTCAGATAAGGACTTCAAGTTCAGGCTGGCTCCGGTCTCGTGGGTCTGACCATGGGCACAAATGGGCTTATTCAAAACAAGCCCATTAGAATGGAAAACCACCAAGCCCGTTGTTGAAATTAAAAGGCACTAAGCCCATCTCGCTATAAAAATAAATAAATAAATAAATAAATAAAAGCCCAAGATTCTTCAAGTCCAATTAATCCCTAAGTTTATTAAACTAAACTAAGCCCACTTACACCAATCCTCTTTTTCTTATCTAATTTTTCCCCTTTTTTTAATTTTTCTTTTTCTATTTTCCATTATTCTTTATTTTCTCTTCCCTTCCACTGTTCGTCATCTTCTTCCGAGAACGACTTCTTCCCTGCGAATATCCTCTTCAACCGAATCCCACCATTTTCTCATGAGCCCTCGCCGGCCCTCGGGCCACTGCCGAGCCACCACCCGGTGTTGATCGCCTAACCCAACGACGCCAGTCACCACCAGCCAATCACTCGGTCGACGGCCGTCCCTCGCCGGCCATAACCGAACCTCACCGGCGACTTCAATGTCGCCGAAACACGTGATACAAAACGGCATCCATTCCAACAGAACGTGCACGGAAATGAGTGGATAGGAAACTAACCATGGCGGCCTCTAACCGCGGGCTTCTCCGGCTGAAAGGATGGCATCTCCGGCGGCAAGGCGTTCTCGGCCGACTCGGCCGATCTCCGTCACGGCCGCCCGGGCGTTTCGATCGTGGGCATCACTGCAGCGAGTGACGAGAAAGCGAGAGCTTTTCTTGAGCGGCGACGGTTTTCTGCTTTTGATCGGAATAAAAAAAGAGCGAACCTCCTTTTTCCCCAGCGAGCGAGGCGCCGACGGACGGAACCGTTCCCTAGAATTTTGCTAAAAGAACGGGCTAAGTCAAACCGCCCCGCTTGATTTTTATCATTTTTTTTGTCGTTTTTATACTATATTTTTGAATTGTTTTACCATTTTCATTTTTATATTTTTGCAAAATGGACGGACGTCCACAAAAAATCGGGTGTCGTTTTTCTGTATGGAATTGTCTTAGATTTAATTCCTATTACTTTAGTTAGATTATTTGTAACTCTATATTTACGATGCAGATGTGGTGATTAGTTGGACTTTGATTAAATTAATTAACATTATTTTAATTGAACTCTTCCCCTCTTTTATTTGATGAAAAGAGGTCAAGCAAAGATTATTATTCAATTATTTAATTGTGATTTTCGGACTAACTAAACCAAGAATAGAATCACGCTTTGTACAATTTGAATCTAGGACATCGGGATTTGGAGACTCACCTTCAACCGAACTAAACTAAGAGCGCTTTCTTGTCTTCTTATCATTATCAACATGTATCATTATCCAACAACTGTTCACTGAGCTTTCATCAATATGTTGAGGCGTTAATTTCTTATTTTTCTTGAGAAAGTTTCAAAGATGTATCTAGTTCGAGTAATATATATATATATATATATATATATATATATATATATATATATATATATATATATATATAATATATAACAATTCACATATATAATTAGCAACGATCATAAGCACACTTACATGCGAATTGTTCTCACAGTCGTATGTGCTCATCAATTCACCATCATTATGAATCATCATCAACGCTTCTCATCACCATCGTGCATGTTCTCCTTCATTTTCTCTTTATTCGAAGAAGCCGTGACTCTTTCATCAAGCTTTCGCAGGTTCCGCTTCACTGTAGTGTGAGCAAACGACTTGGTATCTTCACGAGCGTTTCCTTCGGGGATCTGCAAAACATAAGACTCCCAAAGACAAAGTCACGACCTTCCTTTCTTCTTCATTCTGTCATCACCTCTCACCGATGTCACCGAGCGGTAGTCGCGGAGCCGATCCAATCACCCTAAAGCTCAGCACGCTTCTCTCGTTGTCGTCGAGGACCTCCAATCTCCGCACACTCATCAAGGCCAGCAATCCCAAGATCTCCGCAATGTCACGCACGCTCCCAACCCCGCCGTTGCCGTCCCTCATGTGGCGGCTCTCGATGAACAGATTGTACCTCGGAGGGTTTGCGAAGCCACGCACCAAGGGCAGCACGGCACAGGCCGATGCGTCGATGCACCATGCTATGAGGGACGTGCACAACGATGAGACGGGGTTGTAATGACAACTAATAAGGAAGTACATTATGTAGCAGCAAGAGCCCCATCTATGAAGAGCTCCACTGACCTCATTAACTAGATAAGAGACCGATCAAAATTTGGTATTTGGCTGCAATATGTGATTGTCTTCATTTAGTAGTATGACTATCAAATCAATATCGTGTGTATAATCTAAAGAAAAAGTGTCTGATTTATATAGCAATGATTGTATCTGTAGCTATGTCACATTGTTATTATGCTGAGTATTGTAATTTGTGTGTTTGGTAATACATGTTTTAGATTCGCTACACTTCAAAATTTATTGAGACAACTTTCTAAAAGTTACTTGAGATGGATGCAATCGTGAAAACTTGTCAAACATTTTATAAAAGCCGCAAAATTCGTTTTTACAATTGTAATTGTTATAAGCTGAACCTTTTTCGAGTAGCTTTGCGATAATAGACTAATAGGGTTCAAACTCACAGCCTCCACCTTGACAAAAGATTTTCAGTTCAATTCTTTCTTTCTTTCCCTTTGAAAAAACCCCATTGGTACAATAATGACTATCTCACTAGAATGAAAAAATTCACAAATTGAAGGATTGTTCCTATATAAGTTTGTTAACATGTTTCTTCATTCCAAATCTCTCTCTCTCTCAAAAATATGCACATGCATATTTAAAATTGAGAAATGCAATAGAAGTTTTAACACTTATTAAATTGGTACAATGTCAACTCTCCATTTCATCTAATTTGGTTAACGGAAAATACCGACATGATTTTTTTTAAAACATTTTTAAAACACATGGTCTCTACCAAGTGCAACATTAAAAAAAATTGAAAACATTTAAATAGAAGAAAGAGAAATAAGGAAAAAATAGATCATCGTAAGAAAGAAAGAGGAAAAGTTCCGGGGGTTCAATGTCTAACTTCTCCGAATCTTCATCTTCTCAACCCTTTTTTTTTTTTTTTTGAAATCATGAAAGCAGATCCAGATTCATTTGGCAAGCAAAAAATCCAAAATCAAAATTAGAGAAATAGGAAGAAGCAAAAAAGAAAAGCATACAGCACAACAAACAAAGATATAGATAGAGAGATAAAGCGATAGAGTATCAGACAACTAGATTCTAGTTGCCATGGCCATGTGCTTGAAGAAATCTGTTGAAGTTTAAGCTATTAAAAGAACTCTAGAAACATTCGAATTTAGAAATTCCTATTCTAGTACCATATGAAATTTTGTTTGACCATTGCCAACTCTTCTAAAAACTTAAGCAATTATATAAATGTGTGATTTAATATTTAAATATTTTATTATTAGATGAAGGCATAGTTTAATAGTAAATTATTCTTTCACTCCCCCTACCATGTTAAACCTAACTAAACAAGAGGTGGAGTTAGGGGTGTGCAACTAAACCGATTATACCCGGTTCTCAGAGTGGCCCACCCGGAAAACAGGGTCGGGAACCGGTTCCCAAAAATCGAAATCGGTTTAAACCGATCCGGGAACAGGTTCCGAGTAATTACCCACTCGGAAACCGGTTCCTAGACCGATTTTGTAAGTAGAGGTCCAAAACCTTCTTCTTTTTTTTTTAATTTCGATTTCTATTCTTACTCCTGCAATCACACGATATTTTTCATCTTGGCTTTCTCAAATACGCACGACACTCCTCCTTTGTCATTCCTCTTCCTCACCGGCTCCCCTCCCTCACCGCCTCCCTCTTGCACCGTCTGATGGACGGATGGTGTTTGTCACCGCCAAATTCTTATGTATCACATGGATTTGCTCGCTAATTTTTCTTTTGTAGGAGGAGTTATGCTTGCATAAATGAGTAGCTTCATGTAGTAGTGTGGGAATAAGACTAATATTAAATTCATGTTTGTTGCTAATTTTTCGTCTTATGATTTTCTTTATTATAATTAGCCCTGTGGATCCTTAATTTTTCGTTTAGTCAAAAAGTTTATGTATTTATTTATTACTAATGCTTAATATTTCAATATAAATTATGAGGATTACGTTATTTTCTCGCGTATTAATATAAAATTCGAAGTCATATAAGATATCGAGAGATTGCAAAATAGGTTCCAGTGGAAATAGAGTTGGCCCTGGAACCGGATCTGAAAAACAAGATGGGTCAGGTACAGGATCCAATACAAATAAAGTCGGGTATAATGTCCAGAAAAGGGGAACCGGTTATATCAAGATCGAGTATAAGGTCCAGGTCTAGACCCTACCCACCCTCGACCCGCCTAGGGAGTGATAAAATATTTGGATATTAAACCTATATTTATCCAATAACTTAAATTTTTAAAATAGTTGACAATAGTCCTACAAATTCTCATATGATATTAGAGCATAAATTCATAAGTTTGAATCTTTCTAGGCCTTATTTGCCTCCTTAATTAATTTTTTTCATAGCTTAATACTAGGCAAAAGACCAGCTAAGCATAAGGAGAAGTGTTAAAACATTCAAATAATAAATCACGCCTTCACTAATAATTTAAGTTTTTTAAATAGTCGGCAATGCTCCCATAAAATGTGATATTTAACATTTAAATATTCTATTATTAGATGAATGCACGGTTTAAAATTTACTTATTATTTCACTTCCCCTGCCATGTTATTGGAATTGAGAAGATGAAGATCCAAAGAAGTCGACATTCAAGCCATCGAACTCTTGCTCTTTCTTTTTGTTGAGGTTCTTTCTTTTTAATTTTTTCTTTTTTCTTTTCTCTTTTTCTTTGTTAAATTTTTCAATTTTTTTTCTCATGTATCACTTGTAGACAACACATATCTTCCATAAAGTAATAAAAAGGCCACGTCACATTTTTCTGTTAGCTAAATTAAACAAAATTAACGTAGACACTTCATTATGCCAATCTGATAAATTTTAGGACCTCATTGCATTATTTAAAATTTATAAAATTCAATGGCATTTTCGCAATAAGTTTAAAAAAAAAAATTACACTTGTCTCTTTGAATTTTAGAGTCGCCCAATATGGATCTATTTGACTGAATGTTAGTATGTTTTGTCACCATCGGGGTACTATCGACATCATATAGTACTCTACATGTACGCTCGCTGTATGCTGGTATTTCTTAGGGAGACATAATTAAAAACCAGAAATGAACGACTCCAGTTTGACTCCTAACACTGAAAACACATCGCCGTCTCACACCAACCCAATCTATTGAAAAAGCAAGGTACAAAAGGTCCATTCGGCTGTTTTCCACCACCACTTTCATTGAAAACCCCAAAAAAGAAGGGAAAAAAAAAATCCACGAAGCTACTCCTATAAGAAGCCAGCTCCGACATTCCGCAAATGCACCAACCAGTTCCCCAGCATCTGAAGATTTTTGTACTTGTGCAGTTCCTTAATCACCCTCCAAATCAGAAAAAAAAAACACAGAATAATGGCTATGAAATTTGGAGGAGCGATGGAACTCGTCGTGATAGCTTCGGAGATGATGGGTGCTTCAGTGGCCTATCCCGGGTGGAAAGACCGCAACGGCTGCGCTTGGCCTCCAAAGCAAGACGACAGTACTGCCGAGGTCCCTCCCAAGAAGGTCGTCGTTGAAGGGTCGGAGAATTGGCATTTCGGATTCGATTACAGCGCCTGGGCTCACAAGAACAGCCCCGTTTACGTCAGCGACACTCTCGGTAAGTCGCTACTATGACTCATTGATTCATATCTGGATTCAGCATCTATTGTGCCCCATTTTTGTCTGTGTAAGTTTGTTCTGAATTTTCACTTTAACAGTTGATATGGGAGATTCATAGATGATCTTGATGGTATTAGAATCCATGCAAATTTCTTCTCAGGCAACATTATTTTCTAGACATTCACTTACTATGAGACTTGGATATAATGCAATCTCATGCATATGAAGTAGAAGTAGAGTGCTGCGGATAATTACCTACTAAAACAATTGCTTTCTGAGGATAATTAAGAAGCAGAATCGCCTTATTAATCTTCCCCAAACGAAAAATGAGTAGTCTCAGTAGCATTATGGATTTTGTAGAGAAGTGGTCCCGTGCACTATTTAAGCGATCGGATATGGAAGGAAATAACGCAACTGGTTATACTAGCATATGCACGATCAACACTTTGAAAAATTGAATATTTCCCTGTTAGGCATGCTTAACAAACTTCTCCGGCTCATTTCTTAGGATATATTATTCCGAATAACATTGACTCCAGTACTTGCAGTGTTCAAGTACGACCCACCGAGCGACCATAACACGCATCCACACAGCGTCTACATGTTCCCAAGCTTCTGGAGCTTCATGAGGCGTGACCTCAAGAGGGCGACCATGGTGGCCAACGTGTCGGACGGGGCGGGAGATGGCTTCAAGTTCACATTGAGCCAGAAGTGGAAGTTTTCCTTTCCTTTTCTTTTGTCTGTTTTTCCTTTCCACTTAAGTTCATGGTATGATTATGTGTGTCTGTTGAAGTTATATTGGGTTGTTCTGATACTAGAAACAATAAGTTATTTCGGGTTTGGAATAATTTTGTGACTGATTCCTAGTCAACGAAATAAAGAAATGTGTTTTCCTTTCATAGGGAAACTATTCTTGATTTTAACTTTCACATTACCAATTTTCCTTTTTTGGTGAACGAGTATTTCTCAGAATTATGTACTTTTTTTACTCTGCAGAATAGGTCGAGCGTGTATGTGCGAATCATTAGTTGTTAATGCAATATGACAAGTATATAGTGAAAATAGTAGCTTTTTTACTTGTTGACGCCAAAAAATGACCAATTCTTTATCGTCAATGAGTAGCGAGCTTTGTCAACAATAACAAAACTCGGTCAGAACAGAAGTTATCACTAAACAAGATAATCGATGAACTACAAGCTTGTTGACAGTGAAGGAAATTGGCAAATCACAGAGTAAGAGTTATTGACGGAAGCCTTCTCTAAGATTTAAGAGAAATTGATTGACAAATTCATTGACATCAAGCAACTTCGGATTTTGGTTGACTGTTGAGGTAGTGCAATAAATAAATAGAACGGAAGGCTGGCGACACATCAATTGGAGACAGACAGTGGATTGACACAAGCACATAACTGCCAAGTGGTGATGTCAATATTCTCGGAATTTGTAACTTTTAGTAGATTATCATTACTAGATAAAAGGAAATTGTTTTTGGTATTTGAAACTTCTTATAACTGCCGATTAGATTAGGAAGTTAATTCTGGATTCAAAATCCATAACCATCTGTAATAACTACTGTTAGTAGGATATAAAAACCTAAGCTGTAATCTTTGTAACGACCACTCACACAATCAATGACATCTGGTCTTTTGACCCATCATCACAAATTTTCCTTACATTTCATGCCATTTACTTTATCATCCAAAATGAATAGACCACCATTTCACAATCTTTTTCAATTCAATTTGACCCATCCTCTTAATGAAAGTTCTTTTGCTTTTTTTCGAGAACCCAAAACCATTTTTTTCCAATACTAGTAAATTGTACTTGAATGCGTTTCAGGCTTTCTTTATTTGCAACAACCTTCTCATGCTTTGAAACATCAAATTGTCGTTTGCTACAACAATATTGAAATTGGTCTTGTTAAAGAGCATCCCAACACTTGTTAATCATACTACTACAAAATATGTTGTCAAGTTGAAACGAGACCATGCTCCACTCAAGATATTGAAATGCCTGTATTGATAGGAGATATGGAATGATTGGTTACAATGAGGCAATTCACGATACAAGCCATCCGAATGATCCTTAGAAAGGAAGGCTGGCTTGGTTAATTGGCTCACTAAGCATTGCACGGTCCATGACCGAGGCCTATTGGCTCTGGTTGTGACAAATGGTTTTAAAATAAGGTTCCCAAATTGTTTGTGCGAATGCCGTCTATTACCATGTTTCCATAGCGATCAAAATCCTTCGTCGGCTTTGAATATGACTCATAGAAAAGACAAAAGAGTAGACCTATTGGGCGAGGCCATTCGTGTGAAGCTTAGGGAAGGCATTAATTGCGTGGGACGAGAGGAAGCAATAACAAGTAATAGATTTTGTTGGCAAGCATTAGCCATTCATGCAAGACCTAAGGAGATGCATTGATGGTTCAGAGAATTTGAGGATGTGAATAATAGCTCACAACGAGGGCGTTGTGAAAAATCAAGTCGGGGAGAATGTTATGATTTGACTTTTCCTCATTCCATGAAGGCATGGAAATGAACTCTGGAAACATGAGGGGTTAATATGACAAATACATATAGATGATGGAATGAAAAATGGACTTTGTGCTAGTAATCAAGTGATAAAAGTATTCCGTGAAAGATGTTGAATGGGGTTGGCTGCCTAAGAATAAACTAGTTGGGAGCTAATGCTATTCTATTATTCATGTCCATGACAAACTGAAACAAGTTTTTATGCTGAATCAAGAGGCATGCCCTGCTCAAGATGGTGAGATACCCAAATTGATGGGAGATTGAACGGTTTATCAAAATGAGACATTTCATGATGGTAACCCCATCATTGATCCTTGGCTTGGTGAAGGGACTTGCCAAGCACTGCACACTCCCTTGACCAAAGCCAATCAGCCCAGATTATGGTAGCTGGTTGGTGCTACCAACCCCTTTGATCTACAAAATGAAAAGGCAAAGAAGTCAAAAATAGTTTGTCCCCGTTTTAGATCATCTCTTTGTGTCGCAGTCATGCACTCTACCTCTTGGGGCTCATAGGGGTGGAGAGAGAGATTGTTTAAGATAAGATTGAAAATTATTGAATTGCAAACTCTTTCAACAAGGGGAGTGTCTACGGAGAAGATTAGTAGAATATAAAAAGAGTCATGATCCTAAAAATTGAAACTCAAACAAGTTGAGGAAAGATGAAGGATTCATTTACATCATATTCACTTGCCAATAAGGCGCGAATGATAACCATTTTGTCCGAAAATTGATTTCTTGAACAGAAATATATTGTTTTATTTTTATTCTTGCATGAATTTTTGAACAAAAATAGGTGTTTGATAATAACACAAAATTTTTATTTTTGAAATTGGAATTCATTTGATAACAATACAAAATTTCACCCACCTCAGCGGCAGCGGATGATGGGGGGCGAGTCGATGGCAGTGATCGATAGCAAGCAATAAGCGCCAATCACAAGTGACGGCTGCCAGCGACAGCAATGGTCGACAACATTGAGGGGTGGCAACAACTAACGACGATGGATGGCAAGCGGCAGAGATGGGTAAGCGGCCAACTAGTAGTGACAACAAGCATCAAAAAAAGTTTTTATTTCTCATTTATATTCTAGAAATAAAGAAATTGAAATTATTTACTTCTTGTTTTTATTCCAAACCTATTTTTGGACTAAACATTTGCTCCATGAATAGAAAAATGAAATTACATTGCCAAATGGATTTCTGTTCTAGAAATAAGTTTGAAATGAAAAATTAGTTTTGAAGTAGGAATAGAATGTCCTCAAAATCCATTGTTTTTCTTCCGATCACCAACTCTACCAAGGCCGCCCCAAATGAATACACAACCTTTTCAATGAAGGCATACTCCGAACCCATGTAATTGCATTCAGTAGATTTACATTAGCAAAAGATGACATAACTAATATATGCTTGGAAAGGAAACAAATGAACTCCATCATTAGTGATTAAATGAACAGTTTTACTAATTCATAAAGCATCCATTTATGATATCCTCCTCTCCCACCTCCTTCCCTAGGAAGAGTTTAGTGTCTAAAAAGAGAGTTTTCTAACGAACCATTTCCTAGTTTCATCCAACAAAGGACCATCGTGGTATTCTACTTGTCGTAGATTCTTCTGCTATGGTTCCCAACATCAACTCAGCAATCGACATGGAATTCGCATCTACATGCGTGTCCCATTCTAGGATCAAAAGCACTTTCTCCAACATGCAAAAGAAAAGCCAAAAAATGTTCATTCTAATACTTATTTGAATCTAGCCACCAAAAAAGTCCCCAAACACCTAACAATTTTAATATAATCTAAGCGTATGACTTTAGTAGTAGGTGCTCATGTTTAGTGTGTACCTACAAATGTTTCTAACTAGCATGTCATAATCATTTGTCATTAAATTTTTTTATCAAAGTCTTTACTTGTGATATGCAAGATCTTCACTTAAGATCCTGTCGAATATATAATTGATTTCCTAAGCAAGAGTCAATAAATTCATGAATTGCAGACTCTTCCAACAAGCAGCATGTCCATAAAGAAGATTAATAGAATATAAAGAGTCATAGTCTTAAAAATGGAAACTCAAACAAGTTAGGGTTAAATTGAATATTCGTTCACATTATTCATTTTGCCGGACACTATTAGTCTTTGGGTGGATTAAGATCCACTATATTTCTTCTGGTCACCAGCTCTACCAAGACCACCCCAAATGAATACATAAAAAAAATTAGTGAGCTTATCGTCAAAGGCATTCTCCAAACCCAGGTAGTTGCATTAAGTAGATTACATTAGCAAAAGATGACATAACGAATATATGCTCTAAGATGAAACAAATGCACTCAATCATCAGTGATACAATGATCACTTTTACTAATTCAAAAGCATCCACATACGATCTCCTCCTCTCCCCTCCTCTGTGAATATAAGTTCAGTGTTTGAAGAGAGAATTTTTTAGTGAACACTTGCCTGGTTTCATCCATCAAAGGACCATTGTGGTATTTTCACTCATTGTCGATCCTTCCGCTATAACTTCCAACATCAGCTCAGCAATCGACATGGAATTCGCCTCTACATACATGTCCCCTTTTGGAATTCAAATCATTTTCTCCAACACGTAAATGAAAAGAAAAAAATTACACACATAATATATTGATTCAATACTATTTGAAACTATCTACACAAATAGTCTCTAAACCACCTAACAATTTTAATATAATACACGTATCTAACTTTAGTAATAGGCACTTCTGTTTAATGCGTACCTATAAATGTTTTTTAATTATCAAAGTCTTTCCTTGTAATATGCGAGATCTTGACTTAGGATCCTATTATCGAATACACGATAATGTAGCATGGAGCATGCATTAAACCTCTTATTCTGAAAATTGATCTCCCAAGCGAGAGTCAATCAGTTCATGAATTGCAAACTCAAATGATAGGCATGCCTATGGAAAATATCAATTAAATATAAGAAGAGTCATGGTCCTGAAAACCGAAACTTAGACTAGTTGAGAATTCATTCACATCATATTCACTTTGTCAGATACTACTAGCCCTTGGGCCAATTAAGATCCACTATCTTTCTTCCGATGACATGCTCTACCAAGACCACCATAATTAAGAAATAAATAATAAAAATAAATAAATAAACATAACATAACAATTTTTTTCATGAGCTTCTCATTAAAGGCATACTTTGGACCTACGTGGTTTCATTAAGTAGACTTGCATTAGCAAAAGATGACATAATGAATATATGCTCAGGAGGAAACAAATGAACTCAATCATCAGTGATGAGATGACCACTTTTGCTAATTCACAAAGTATCCGCCCCTATGATCTCTTTCTCTCCCCCCCTCCTTCACAAATAAGAATTTAATATTTCCTAATTTCATCCAACAGAGAATCACCGTGGTATTTATACTCGTCGCAAATCCTTCCGCTATGGTTTCCAATGTCAACTTGGCGATCAACATGGATTTTGCATCTACATGTATGTTTGAAATTCAAAATGCTTTCTCTAACACGCAAAAGAAAAGCGAAAAAAATATATTTATTCAAATACTAATTTGAAATTAACCACAAAAAAAAAAAAAAGGTCTCCAAAACATTTAACAATTTCAATAAAATAACTTTAGAAGTAGCCACTGCTGTTCAATGCATACCTACAATTTTTTCTTAACTAACATGTGATAATCATTTGGCATTAAATTACGTTACCAAAGTCTTTACTTGTGATATGTGAACATTATCATGATCCATCGTTATTATGGTAACTCTAGTGAATATGACATATTTTAAATAGACCCTACTTATAGATAGTAAAATAATGATAAGAGAAGTAATAAAGGAAATCATGTTAAATTAATATAATTCATAAGCCTGTTGATGATTAAACCCCATTAATGTCGTGCAAAACAAAGTAGTTTTGCACCCAAGTCCTGCCAGACTCCGCCCGAGGGAGACATCGCTCTTTGAAATGCAATGGCAGCTAATGGCACAACTATAATCATGATTACATTCTACACTTATCTCAATTTTCGTTTTCGAGTTCCCTTTCTTCACGTGGAGTGGCGGCCATGTCGTCGGGAGATTTTTTTTCTTTTGTTTTTTTTTTTTCCTTTTGAACGTTGTACTTGGAGTCTCTTGGCTTTTCACATCCTTCTTTGTTTTTTATTTTAATATATGATTTATCAAAAAATTTCTTCATTGATTCTTGGTTGCATTTTTTATGTACTATTTCATCCCTTTTTTTTTCATCATTTAATGTATAAGATAAATTGTCATAAAATGAAAAAAGAAGTTCAAAAAACGAAAGCTTCTACATCACGAAAAAATATTTCAAAGAGCTCTCTCTCTCTACTTTCACGTGGATTGTCGATGGCAGGAGGAACCCAACTGGAGGGACAATGCCCTAGTTCGAAGCAACACGAAGCAACACCAACGTCTTCACAGCTCTTGGTAGGTTGAAGAAGAAGAAGCCGACGGCTATAAAATAATCAAACTACATAATAACAATTTTTATTTAATATAATAACTTAAGTACAATTCATGATGGATGTGCAATATAACACATCAAAATAATAAAAATAACAATGAGCCATCCGATTAAGATGGATGTACAATATGACACAACAAAATAATGGAAATAATAACAACCCATCCGACGAATACGACTCCAAAACCTTCATACTTGAAATCTTTTGGATTCCACAAGGGGGATGAAATTTAAATTGGAATTGCGTATGCCATCATAGAGAATGTAATCGCAATCCAAATAAAAAGTACAGCCAATTTCAATATAATTGGAAACTTCTTTGTAATGTCACTACCATGACTAGAATCACGGTAAACGACATCACTAGGCAGTCAATATTATAAAAAATAATATCAACTACTTAATAATGTCATTTGCCATGATTCTAGTCATGGTAGGTGACATTACAAAGAAGTTTCCAACTATCTTAACTTTGGCTGTACTTTTTATTTGGATTGCGATTACGTTCTCCGTGACAACCTACTCAATTCCAACTTAAATACCATCGCCCTTGTGGAATCTAAAAGATCTCAAGTTAATCGGATGGCTTGTTATTATTTATATTATTTTGTTGTGTCATATTTTACGTCCATCCTAATCAGATGGTTCATTGTTATTTGTATTATTAATGTATACAATTTTGATAAGTCATAATGTAAGTCCATCTTAATTGAATGGCTCATTATTATTTTTATTATTTTCGCATAACCACTGATCTTGGAAATGGAGACTTGATTACACTAGTTCTAAAAATTAATGCCCCTTTAGAACCTAAACTTGACTATCTGCTAACCAAAGTATAAAGACGACCTATCAAAGATTTTAAGATTCATCCTAACCATTCTAAAAGTAAAAATTACAATCAATATATGAAGAAGACACAATCAAATGTTATTTAAATGAACAACGTAAGCGGTAACCTAGCATCATCTCTAAAAAGAAAATGGCATCCAAAAAACCTATGGTGAAGCGGCTTTGTTCAATTAGGATTCAATTTTATTTTATTTTCTAAGGATTTTGTCACTTTCTAAGCGAAAGCTATCTAAAAGCTAAATTTTAGGCATTTTTTTCCAAGGATTTCCAATTTTTCTGAAATTTTTATTTTTTTATGAATTTTCTGGATTTTTTATTTTTTAATGATTTTAAGTTTTTTATTATTATTTTTAACTTTTTTATATTTTTAATTCAGATAAGGGCTTCGGGCTGGCTCCGGTCCGTGGGTCTAGGCCATGGACACAAATGGGCTTATTCAAAACACGCCCATTTGAAAAGAAAATCACCAAGCCCATTTTCCGAAATCAAAAAACACTAAGCCCATCTTGCTAAAAAAAAAACTCAGCCCAAACACCTCTAAGACTAAAACCAGCCTGAATTAAGCCGAGATCCGTCAAGTCTAATTAAGCCCGAAGTTCATTACACCAATCCTCTTTTCTTATCTAATTTTTTTCTCCTTTTTTTCTTTCTGTCTCTCCCCTTTTTCTATTTTTCTTTTCCTATTTTCCATTATTCCTTATTTTCTCTTCCCTCGCGCTGTCCATCATCTTCTTCCCGAGAACGACTTCTTCCCTGCGAACCTCCTCTTCAACCGAATCCCACCGTTTTCCCATGAGCCCTTGCCGGCGCTCGGGCCACTGCCGAGGCACCACCCGGCGTCCATTGTTTAGCACGACAACGCTGGTCATCGCCGGCCAATCACTCGGTCGCCGGCCGTCCCTCGCCGGCCATAACCAAACATCACCGGCGACTTCAATGTCGCCGAAACACGTGATACAAAACGACACCCATTCCAACAGAACGACCACACAAATGAGTGGATAGGAAACTAACCATGGCGGCCTCTAACCGCGGGCTTCTCCGGCTCAAGGAATAGCATCTCCGGCGGCGAGGCTGTCACGGCCAACTCGAACGATGAGGAATATGCCACCAAAAAAATCAAAGAAAACGCCGATTCAGTCTCAGTTTAGTGACTCAACCCGACCTAATTAATCAGACTTTCAGAAACCAAAGCATTCATGACGGACAATGAATGATGAGAAACCGCAAAAGCGTCGCCTTTCTCTCCACGGTAACCCCACCCGGAATCCCAAAAAACTCAAAACTTCTCAATTTCCCCACACGGACAAAATAGAGACAGAGACACCCATATTCAAGAAAAAGCGTCCGTGCAAACAGAGACATACCTTGTCCAGACAATGACGACCCAACCGGGCCGCGAGAGTCGAGGGCGTGATAATGGTGGAGGCGGCCAGAATCGATCCCGATCTCCATCACGGCCGCGGCCGCCTCGGGCTGCCCGACCGTTTCAATCGTGGGCATCACCGCAGCGAGTAACGAGAAAGCGAGAGCTTTTCTTGAGCGGCGACGGTTTTTTGCTTTTGATCGGAATAAAAAAAGAGCGAACCTCTTTTTTACCCAGCGAGCGAGGCGCCGACGGACGGAACCGTTCCCTAGAATTTTGCTAAAAGAACGGGCAAAATCAAACCGCCCCGCTTGATTTTTATCAATTTTTTTTTGTCGTTTTTATACTATATTTTTGAATTGTTTTACCATTTTCATTTTTATATTTTTGCAAAAATGGACGGACGTCCACAAAAAATCGGGTGTCGTTTTTCTCTATGGAATTGTCTTAGGTTTAATTCCTATTACTTTAGTTAGATTATTTGTAACTCTATATTTACAATGCAGATGTGGTGATTAGTTGGACTTTGATTAAATTAATTAACATTATTTTAATTGAACTCTTCCCCTCTTTTCTTTAATCCAAAAGAGGTCAAGCAAAGATTATTATTCAATTATTTAATTGTGATTTTCAGACTAACTAAATCAATAATAGAATCACACTTTGTATAATTTGAATCTAGGACATTGGGATTTGGAGACTTACCTTCAACCAAACTGACTAAGAGCACTTTCTTGTCTTCTTGTCATTATCAACATGTATCATTATCCAACAACCGTTCATTGAACTTTCATCACTATGTTGAGGCGTCAATTTCTTATTTTTCTTGAGAAAGTTTAAAAGAAGTATCTAGTTTGAGTAATATATATATTAACTTGTCAATCCATAGAGATAACTATTAGAATTGACAAAACAACCGAACCAAATTTACTCTAAAAATTAAAAAAAGAGGAAGAAAAACTTGGGTGATGCGTTTAAAATGATAAGTAAAATGCATAATTAACACATAACATCTAACAATTCACGGATATAATTAGCAACGTCAAGAAGCACACTTACATGCGAATTATTCTCACAGTCGTATGTGCTCATCAATTCACCATCATTATGAATTATCATCAACGCTTCTCATCACCATCATGCATGTTCTCCTTCATTTTTCTCTTTATTCGAAGAAGCCGTGACTCTTTCATCAAGCTTTCGCAGGTTCCGCTTCACTGTAGTGTGAGCGAACGACTTGGTATCTTCACGTGTGTTTCCTTCGGGGATTTGCAAAACATAAGACTCCCAAAGACAAAGTCACGACCTTCCTTTCTTCTTCATTCTGTCATCACCTCATTCACCGATGTCACCGAGCGGTAGCCGCGGAGCCGATCCAATCACCCTAAAGCTTGGCACGCGCCTCTCGTTGTCATCGAGGACCTCCAATCTCCGCACACTCATCAAGGCCAGCAATCCCAAGATCTCCGCAATGTCACGCACGCTCCCAACCCCGCCGTTGCCGTCCCTCATGTGGCGGCTCTCGATGAACAGATTGTACCTCGGAGGGTTTGCGAAGCCACGCACCAAGGGCAGCACGGCGCAGGCCGGTGCATCGATGCACCATGCTATGAGGGACGTGCACAACGATGAGACGGGGTTGTAATGACAACTAATAAGGAAGTACATTATGTAGCAGCAAGAGCCCCATCTATGAAGAGCTCCACTGACCTCATAAACTAGATAAGAGACCGATCAAAATTTGGTATTTGGCTGCAATATGTGATTCTTTTCATTTAGTAGTATGACTATCAAACCAATATTGTGTGTATAATCTAAAGAAAAAGTGTCTGATTTATATAGCAATGATTGTATCTATAGCTATGTCGCATTGTTATTATGCTGAGTATTGTAATTTGTGTGTTTGGTAATACAAGTTCTAGATTTGCTACACTTCAAAATTGATTGAGACAACTTTCTAAAAGTTCTTGAGATGGATGCAATCGTGAAAACTTGTCAAACATTTTATAAAAGCTGCAAAATTCCTTTTTACAGTTGTAATTGTTATAAGCTGAATTAGGCCACTTTTTCGAGTAGCTTTGCGATAATAGACTAATAGGGTTCAAACCCATAGTTTCCGCCTGGATAAAAGATTTTCAGTTTTGAATTCTTTCTTTCTTTCTCTTTGAAAAACCCCGTTGGTACAATAATGACTATCTCATTAGAATGAAAAAAATCACAAATTGAAGGATTGTTCCTATATAAGTTTGTTAACATGTTTCTTCATTCCAAATCTCTCTCTCTCAAAAATATGCACATGCATATTTAAAATTGAGAAATGCAATAGAAGTTTTAAAGTTATTAAATTGGTACAATGTAAACTCTCCATTTCATCTAATTTGGTTAACAGAAAATACTGATATGATTTTTTTAAAACATTTTTAAAACACATGGTCTCTACCAAGTGCAACATTAAAAAAAAATTGAAAACATTTAAATAGAAGAAAGAGAAATAAGGAAAAAATAGATCATCGTAAGAAAGAAAGAGGAAAAGTTCCGGGGGTTCAATGTCTAACTTCTCCGAATCTTCATCTTCTCAACCTTTTTTTTTTTGTTTTGAAATCATGAAAGCAGATCCAGATTCATTTGGCAAGCAAAAAATCCAAAATCAAAATTAGAGAAATAGGAAGAAGCAAAAAAAAAAAAGCATACAGCACAACAAACAAAGATATAGATAGAGAGATAAAGCGAGAGAGTATCAAACAACTAGATTCTAGATGCCATGGCCATGAACTTGAAGAAATCTGTTGAAGTTTAAGCTATTAAAAGAACTCTAGAAACATTCGAATTTAGAAATTCCTATTCTAGTACCATATGAAATTTTGTTTGACCATTGCCAACTCTTCTAAAAACTTAAGCAATTATATAAATGTGTGATTTAATATTTAAATATTTTTATTATTAGATGAAGGCACAGTTTAATAATTAATTATTCTTTCACTCCCCCTACCATGTTAAACCTAACTAAACAAGAGGTGGAGTTAGGGGTGTGCAACTGAACCGATTATACCCGGTTCTCAGACTGGCCCACCCGGAAAACAGGGTCGGGAATCGGTTCCCAAAAATCGAAACCGGTTTAAACCGATCCGGGAACAGGTTCCGAATAATTACCCACTCGGAAACCAGTTCCCAGACCGATTTTGTAAGTAGAGGTCCAAAACCCTTTTTTTTTTTTTAATTTCGATTTCAATTCTTACTCCTACAATCACACGATATTTTTCCTCTTGGCTTTCTCAAATACGCGTGACACTCCTCCTTTGTCATTCCTCTTCCTCACCGGCTCCCCTCCCTCACCGCCTCCCTCTCGCACCGTCTGATAGACGGATGGTGTTTGTCACCGCCAAATTCTTATGTATCACATGGATTTTCTCGCTAATTTCTCTTTTGTAGGAGGAGTTATGCTTGCATAAATGAGTAGCTTCATGTAGTAGTTGTGGGAATAAGACTAATATTAAATCCATGTTTGTTGCTAATTTTTCGTCTTATGATTTTATTTATTATAATTAGCCCCGTGGATCCTTAATTTTTCGTTTAGTCAAAAAGTTTATGTATTTATTTATAACTAATGCTTAATATTTCAATATAAATTATGAGGATTACGTTATTTTCTCGCGTATTAATATAAAATTCGAAGTCATATAAGATATCGAGAGATTGCAAAATAGGTTCCAGTGGAAATAGAGTTGGCCCTGGAATCGGATCTGAAAAACAAGGTGGGTCGGGTACAGGGTCCAATACAAATAAGGTCGAGTATAATGTCCAGAATAGGGGAACCGGTTATATCAAGATCAAGTATAAGGTCCAGGTCTAGACCCTACCCACCCTAGACCCGCCAAGGGAGTGATAAAATATTTGGATATTAAACCTATATTTATCCAATAACTTAAATTTTTAAAATAGTTGACAATAGTCCTACAAATTCTCACATGATATTAGAGCATAAATTCATAAGTTTGAATCTTTCTAGGCCTTATTTGCCTCTTTAATTAATTTTTTTCATAGCTTAATACAAGGCAAAAGACCAGCTAAGCATGAGGAGAAGTGTTAAAACATTCAAATAATAAATCACGCCTTCACTAATAATTTAAGTTTTTTAAATAGTCGGCAATGCTCCCATAAAATGTGATATTTAACATTTAAATATTCTATTATTAGATGAATGCACGGTTTAAAATTTACTTATTATTTCACTACCTGCCATGTTATTGGAATTGAGAAGATGAAGATCCAAAGAAGTCGACATTCAAGCCATCGACCTCTTGCTCTTTCTTTTTTATGAGGTTCTTCCTTTTTAATTTTTTCTTTTACTCTTTTCTCTTTTTCTTTGTTAAATTTTTCAATTTTTTTCCTCATGCATCACTTGTATGCAACACATATCTTCCAGAAAGTAATAAAAAAAAAAGCCACGTCACATTTTTCTGTTAGCTAAATTAAACAAAATTAACGTAGACACTTCATTATGCCAATCTGATAAATTTTAGGACCTAATTGCATTATTTAAAATTTATAAAATTCAATGGCATTTTCGCAATAAGTTTTAAAAAAAAAATTACACTTATCTCTTTGAATTTTAGAGTCGCCCAATATGGATCTATTTGACTAAATGTTAGTATGGTTTGTCACCATCGGGGTACTATCGACATCATATAGTACTCTACATGTACGCTCGCTGTATGCTGGTATTTCTTAGGGAGACATAATTAAAAACCAGAAATGAACGACTCGAGTTTGACCCTTAACACTGAAAACACATCGCCGTCTCACACCAACCCAATCTATTGAAAAAACAAGGTACAAAAGGTCCATTCGGCTGTTTTCCACCACCACTTTCATTGAAAACCCCAAAAAAGAAGGGAAAAAAAAAATCCACGAAGCTACTCCTATAAGAAGCCAGCTCCGACATTCCGCAAATGCACCAACCAGTTCCCCAGCATCTGAAGATTTTTGTACTTGTGCAGTTCCTTAATCACCCTCCAAATCAGAAAAAAAAAACACAGAATAATGGCTATGAAATTTGGAGGAGCGATGGAACTCGTCGTGATAGCTTCGGAGATGATGGGTGCTTCAGTGGCCTATCCCGGGTGGAAAGACCGCAACGGCTGCGCTTGGCCTCCAAAGCAAGACGACAGTACTGCCGAGGTCCCTCCCAAGAAGGTCGTCGTTGAAGGGTCGGAGAATTGGCATTTCGGATTCGATTACAGCGCCTGGGCTCACAAGAACAGCCCCGTTTACGTCAACGACACTCTCGGCAAGTCGCTACTATGACTCATTGATTCATATCTGGATTCAGCATCTATTGTGCCCCATTTTTGTCTGTGTAAGTTTGTTCTGAATTTTCACTTTAACAGTTGATATGGGAGATTCATAGATGATCTTGATGGTATTAGAGTCGATCGAAATTCCTCCTCAGGCAACATTATTTTCTAGACATTCACTTACTATGAGACTTCGATATAATGCAATCTCATGCATATGAAGCAGAAGTAGAGTGCTGCAGATAATTACTGGTAAAACAATTGCTTTCTGAGGATAATTAAGAAGCAGAATCGCCTTATTAATCTTCTCCAAACAAAAAATGAGTAGTCTCAGTAGCATTATGGGTTTTGTAGATAAGTGGTCCACGGCACTATTTAAGTGATCGGATAAGAAAGCAGATAATGCTACTGGTTATACTAGCACATGCACGATTAACACTTTGAAAAATTGAATATTTCCCTGTTAGGCATGCTTAACAAACTTCTCCGGATCATTTGTTAGGATATATTATTCCGAATAACATTGACTCCAGTACTTGCAGTGTTCAAGTACGACCCACCGAGCGACCATAACTTCTCTGGAGCTTCATGAGGCGTGACCTCAAGAGGGCGACCATGGTGGCCAACGTGTCGGACGGGGCGGGAGATGGCTTCAAGTTCACATTGAGCCAGAAGTGGAAGTTTTCCTTTCCTTTTCTTTTGTCTGTTTTTCCTTTCCACTTAAGTTCATGGTATGATTATGTGTCTCTGTTGAAGTTATATTGGGTTGTTCTGATACTAGAAACAATAAGTTATTTCGGGTTTGGAATAATTTTGTGACTGATTCCAAGTCAACGAAATAAAGAAATGTGTTTTCCTTTTATAGGGAAACTATTCTTGATTTTAACTTTCACATTACCAATTTTCCTTTTTTGGTGAACGAGTATTTCACAGAATTATGTACTTTTTTTACTCTGCAGAATAGGTCGAGCGTGTATGTGCGAATCATTAGTTGTTAATGCAATATGACAAGTATATAGTGAAAATAGTAGCTTTTTTACTTGTTGACGCCAAAAATGACCAATGCTTTATCGTCAATGAGTAGCGAGCTTTGTCAACAAGAACAAAACTCGGTCAGAACAGAAGTTATCACTAAACAAGATAATCGATGAACTACAAGCTTGTTGACAGTGAAGGAAATTGGCAAATCACAGAGCAAGGGTTATTGACGGAAGCCTTCTCTAAGATTTAAGAGAAATTGATTGACAAATTCATTGACATCAAGCAACTTCGGATTTTGGTTGACTGTTGAGGTAGTGCAATAAATAAATAGAACGGAAGGCTGGCGACACATCAATTGGAGACAGACAGTGGATTGACACAAGCACATAACTGCCAAGTGGTGATGTCAATATTCTCGGAATTTGTAACTTTTAGTAGATTATCATTACTAGATAAAAGGAAATTGTTTTTGGTATTTGAAACTTCTTATAACTGCCGATTAGATTAGGAAGTTAATTCTGGATTCAAAATCCATAACCGTCTGTAATAACTAATGTTAATAGGATATAAAAACCTAAGCTGTAATCTTTGTAACGACCACTCACAAAATCAATGACATCAGGCCTTTTGACCCATCATCACAAATCTTCCTTACATTTCATGCCATTTACTTTATCATCCAAAATGAATAGACCACCATTTCACAATCTTTTTCAATTCAATTTGACCCATCCTCTTAATGAAAGTTCTTTTGCTTTTTTTTTTCGAGAACCCAAAACCATTTTTTCCAATACTAGTAAATTGAACTTGAATGCGTTTCAAGCTTTCTTTATTTGCAACAACCTTCTCATGCTTTGAAATATCGAATTGTCGTTTCCTACCACAATCTTGAAATTGGTCTTGTTAATGAGCATCCCAACACTTGTTAATCATACTACTACAAAATCTATTGTCAAGTTGAAACGAGACCATGCTCCACTCAAGATATTGAAATGCCTGTATTGATAGGAGATATGGAATGATCGGTCACAATGAGGCAATTCACGATACAAGCCATCCGAATGATCCTTAGAAAGGAAGGCTGGCTTGGTTAATTGGCTCACTAAGCATTGCACGGTCCCATGACCGAGGCCTATTGGCTCTGGTTGTGACAAATGGTTTTAGAATAAGGTTCCCAAATTGTTTGTGCGAATGCCGTCTATTACCATGTTTCCATAGCGATCAAAATCCTTCGTCGGCTTAGAATATGACTCATAGAAAAGACAAAAGAGTAGACCTATTGGGCGAGGCCATTTGTGTGAAGCTTAGGGAAGGCATTAATTGCGTGGGACGAGAGGAAGCAATAACAAGTAATAGATTTTGTTGGCAAGCATTAGCCATTCATGCAAGACCTAAGGAGATGCATTGATGGTTCAGAGAATTTGAGGATGTGAATAATAGCTCACAACGAGGGCATTGTGAAAAATCAAGTCGGGGAGAATGTTATGATTTGACTTTTCCTCATTCCATGAAGGCATGGAAATGAACTCTGAGAAACATGAGGGGTTAATATGACAAATACATATAGATGATGGAATGAAAAAATGGACTTTGTGCTAGTAATCAAGTGATAAAAGTATTCCGTGAAAGATGTTTAATGGGGTTGGCTACCTAAGAATAAACTAGTTGGGAGCTAATGCTATTCTATTATTCATGTCCATGACAAACTGAAACAAGTTTTTATGCTGAATCAAGATGCATGCCCTGCTCAAGATGGTGAGATACCCAAATTGATGGGAGATTGAACGGTTTATCAAAATGAGACATTTCATGATGGTAACCCCATCATTGATCCTTAAAAAGGAAGGCTGGCTTGGTGAAGGGACTTGCCAAGCATTGCACACTCCCTTGACCAAGGCCAATCAGCCCAGATTATGGTAGCTGGTTGGTGCTACCAACCCCTTTGATCTACAAAATGAAAAAGCAAAGAAGTCAAAAATAGTTTGTCCCCGTTTTAGATCATCTCTTTGTGTCGCAGTCATGCACTCTTCCTCTTGGGGCTCATAGGGGTGGAGAGAGATTGTTTAAGATAAGATTGAAAATTATTGAATTGCAAACTCTTTCAACAAGGAGCGTGTCTACGAAGAAGATTAGTAGAATATAAAAAGAGTCATGATCCTAAAAATTGAAAATCAAACAAGTTGAGGAAAGATGAAGGATTCATTTACATCATATTCACTTGCCAATAAGGCGCGAATGATAACCATTTTGTCCGAAAATTGATTTCTTGAACAGAAATATATTGTTTTATTTTTATTCTTGCATGAATTTTTGAACAAAAATAGGTGTTTGATAATAACACAAAATTTTTATTTTTGAAATTGGAATTCATTCGATAACAATACAAAATTTCACCCACCTCAGCGGCAGCGGATGATGGGGGGCGAGTCGATGGCAGTGATCGATAGCAAGCAATAAGCGGCAATCACAAGTGACGGCTGCCAGCGACAGCAATGGTCGACAACATTGAGGGGTGGCAACAACTAACGACGATGGATGGCGAGCGGCAGAGATGGGTAAGCGGCCAACTAGTAGTGACAACAAGCATCAAAAAAAGTTTTTTTTCTCATTTATATTCTAGAAATAAAGAAATTGAAATTATTTACTTCTTGTTTTTATTCCAAACCTATTTTTGGACTAAAAATTTGCTCCATAAATAGAAAAATGAAATTACATTGCCAAATGGATTTCTGTTCTAGAAATAAGTTTGAAATGAAAAATTAGTTTTGAAGTAGGAATAGAATGTCCTCAAAATCCATTGTTTTTCTTCCGATCACCAACTCTACCAAGGCCGCCCCAAATGAATACACAACCTTTTCAATGAAGGCATACTCCGAACCCATGTAATTGCATTCAGTAGATTTACATTAGCAAAAGATGACATAACTAATATATGCTTGGAAAGGAAACAAATGAACTCCATCATTAGTGATTAAATGAACAGTTTTACTAATTCATAAAGCATCCATTTATGATATCCTCCTCTCCCACCTCCTTCCCTAGGAAGAGTTTAGTGTCTAAAAAGAGAGTTTTCTAACGAACCATTTCCTAGTTTCATCCAACAAAGGACCATCGTGGTATTCTACTTGTCGTAGATTCTTCTGCTATGGTTCCCAACATCAACTCAGCGATCGACATGGAATTCGCATCTACATGCGTGTCCCATTCTAGGATCAAAAGCACTTTCTCCAACATGCAAAAGAAAAGCCAAAAAATGTTCATTCTAATACTTATTTGAATCTAGCCACCAAAAAAGTCCCCAAACACCTAACAATTTTAATATAATCTAAGCGTATGACGTTAGTAGTAGGTGCTCATGTTTAGTGTGTACCTACAAATGTTTCTAACTAGCATGTCATAATCATTTGTCATTAAATTTTTTTATCAAAGTCTTTACTTGTGATATGCGAGATCTTCACTTAAGATCCTGTCGAATATATAATGATGGAGCTTGAAGCATGCAATAAACCTCTCACTCTTAGAATTGATTTCCTAAGCAAGAGTCAATAAATTCATGAATTGCAGACTCTTCCAACAAGCAGCATGTCCATAAAGAAGATTAATAGAATATAAAAAGAGTCATAGTCTTAAAAATGGAAACTCAAACAAGTTAGGGTTAAATTGAATATTCGTTCACATTATTCATTTTGCCGGACACTACTAGTCTTTGGGTGGATTAAGATCCACTATTTTTCTTCTGGTCACCATCTCTACCAAGACCACCCCAAATGAATAGATAAAAAAAAAATTTAGTGAGCTTCTCGTCAAAGGCATTCTCCAAACCCAGGTAGTTGCATTAAGTAGACTACATTAGCAAAAGATGACATAACGAATATATGCTTAAAGATGAAACAAATGCACTCAATCATCAGTGATACAATGATCACTTTTACTAATTCAAAAGCATCCACATACGATCTCCTCCTCTCCCCTCCTCTGTGAATATAAGTTCAGTGTTTGAAGAGAGAATTTTTTAGTTAACACTTGCCTGGTTTAATCCATCAAAGGACCATTGTGGTATTTCCACTCATTGTCGATCCTTCCGCTATAACTTCCAACATCAGCTCGGCAATCGACATGGAATTCGCCTCTACGTACATGTCCCCTTTTGGGATTCAAATCATTTTCTCCAACACGTAAATGAAAAGAAAAAAATTACACACATAATATATTGATTCAATACTATTTGAAACTATCTACACAAATAGTCTCTAAACCACCTAACAATTTTAATATAATACACGTATCTAACTTTAGTAATAGGCACTTCTGTTTAATGCGTACCTATAAATGTTTTTTAATTATCAAAGTCTTTCCTTGTAATATGCGAGATCTTGACTTAGGATCCTATTATCGAATACACAATAATGTAGCATGGAGCATGCATTAAACCTCTTATTCTGAAAATTGATCTCCCAAGCGAGAGTTGATCAGTTCATGAATTGCAGACTCAAATGATAGGTCTGCCTACAGAAAATATCAATTAAATATAAGAACAGTCATGGTCCTAAAAACCGAAACTTAGACTAGTTGAGAATTCATTCACATCATATTCACTTTGTCAGACACTACCAGCCCTTGGGCCAATTAAGATCCACTATTTTTCTTCTGATGACATGCTCTACCAAGACCACCATAATAAAAAAAAATTAAAAAAAAGAAAAAAGAAACATAACAATTTTTTTCATGAGCCTCTCGTTAAAGGCATACTTTGGACCTACGTGGTTGCATTAAGTAGACTTGCATTAGCAAAAGATGACATAATGAATATATGCTTGGGAGGAAACAAATGAACTCAATCATCAGTGATGAGATGACCACTTTTGCTAATTCACAAAGTATCCGCCCCTATGATCTCTTTCTCTCCCCCCCCCTTCACAAATAAGAATTTAATATTTCCTAATTTCATCCAATAGAGAATCACCGTGGTATTTATACTCGTCGCAAATCCTTCCGCTATGGTTTCCAATGTCAACTTGGCGATCAACATGGATTTTCCATCTACATGTATGTTTGAAATTCAAAATGCTTTCTCTAACACGCAAAAGAAAAGCGAAAAAAAAAATATTTATTCAATACTAATTTGAAATTAACCAAAAAAAAAAAAGCAAAAAGGTCTCCAAAACATTTAGCAATTTCAATAAAATAACTTTAGAAGTAGGTGTTGTTGTTCAAAGCATACCTACAATTTTTTCTTAACTAACATGTGATAATCATTTGGCATTAAATTACGTTATCAAAGTCTTTACTTGTGATATGTGAACATTATCATGATCCATCTTTATCATGGTAACTCTAGTGAATATGACATATTTTAAATAGACACTACTTATAAATAGTAAAATAATGCTAAGAGAAGTAATAAAGGAAATCATGTTAAATTAATATAAAATTCATAAGCCTGATGATTAAACCCCATTAATGGCGTGCCAAACAAAGTAGTTTTGCACCCAAGTCTTGCCAGACTCCGCCCGAGGGAGACATCGCTCTTTGAAATGCAATGGCAGCTAATGGCACAGCTATAATCATGATTACATTCTACACTTATCTCAATTTTCGTTTTCGAGTTCCCTTTCTTCACGTGGAGTGGCGGCTATGTTGTCGGGAGATTTTTTTTCTTTTGTTTTTTTCTTTTCCTTTTGAACGTTGTACTAGAGTCTCTTGGCTTTTCACATCCTTTCTTTGTTTTTTTTATTTTAATATATGATTTATCAAAAAAAATTCTTCATTAATTTTTGGTTGCATTTTTTATGTACTATTTCATCCCTTTTTTTTCATCATTTAATGTATAAGATAAATTGTCATAAAATGAAAAAAGAAGTTCAAAAAAATATCAGAACAGTCTCTCCACGACGAAAGCTTCTACATCACGAAAAAATATTTCAAAGAGCTCTCTCTCTCTACTTTCACGTGGATTGTCGATGGTAGGAGGAACCCAACTGGAGGGACAATGCCCTAGTTCGAAGCAACACCAACGTCTTCACAGCTCTTGGTAGGTTGAAGAAGAAGAAGAAGCCGACGGCTATAAAATAATCAAACGACATAATAACAATTTTTATTTAATATAATAACTTAAGTACAATTCATGATGGATGTGCAATATAACACATCAAACTAATAAAAATAACAATGAGCCATCCGATCAAGATGGATGTACAATATGACATAACAAAATAATGGAAATAATAACAACCCATCCGACGAAGACAACTCCAAAACCTTCATACTTGAAATTTTTTGAATTCTACAAGGGGGATGAAATTTAAATTGGAATTGCGTATATGCCATCGTAGAGAATGTAATCGCAATCCAAATAAAAAGTACAGCCAATTTCAATATAATTGAAAACTTCTTTGTAATGTCACTACCATGACTAGAATCACGGTAAACGACATCACTAAGCAGTCAATATTATAAAAAATAATATCAACTACTTAATAATGTCATTTGCCATGATTCTAGTCATGGTAGGTGACATTACAAAGAAGTTTCCAATTATCTTGACTTTGGCAGTACTTTTTATTTGGATTGCGATTACATTCTCTATGACAACATACTCAATTCCAATTTAAATACCATTGACCTTGTGGAATCTAAAAGATCTCAAGTTAATCGGATGGCTTGTTATTATTTATATTATTTTGTTGTGTCATATTTTACGTCCATCCTAATCAGATGGTTCATTGTTATTTGTATTATTAATGTATACAATTTTGATAAGTCATAATGTAAGTCCATCTTAATTGAATGGCTTATTATTATTTTTATTATTTTCGCGTAATGAGCGATCTTGGAAATGGAGACTTGATTACACTAGTTCTAAAACTAATGCCCCTTTAGAACCTAAACTTGACTATCTGCTAACCAAAGTATAAAGACGACCTATCAAAGATTTTAAGATTCATCCTAACCATTCTAAAAGTAAAAATTACAATCAATATATGAAGAAGACACAATCAAATGTAATTTAAATGAACAACGTAAGCGGTAACCTAGCATCATCTCTAAAAAGAAAATGGCATCCAAAAAACCTATGGTGAAGCGGCTTTGTTCAATTAGGATTCAATTTTATTTTATTTTTTAAGGATTTTCTCACTTTCTAAGCAAAAGCTATCTAAAAGCTAAATTTTAGGCATTTTTTTCCAAGGATTTCCAATTTTTCTGAAATTTTTAATTTTTTATGAATTTTCTGGATTTTTTATTTTTTAATGATTTTAAGTTTATTATTATTATTTTTAACTTTTTTATATTTTTAATTCAGATAAGGGCTTCGGGCTGGCTCCGGTCCGTGAGTCTAGGCCATGGACACAAATGGGCTTATTCAACACACGCCCATTTGAAAAGAAAATCACCAAGCCCATTTTCCGAAATCAAAAAACACTAAGCCCATCTTGCTTAAAAAAAAAACTCAGCCCAAACACCTCTAAGACTAAAACCAGCCTGAATCGAGCCGAGATCCGTCAAGTCTAATTAAGCCCGAAGTTCATTACACCAATCCTCTTTTCTTATCTAATTTTTTTCTCCTTTTTTCTTTCTGTCTCTCCCCTTTTTTATTTTTCTTTTCCTATTTTCCATCATTCCTTATTTTCTCTTCCCTCGCGCTGTGCATCGTCTTCTTCCCGAGAACGACTTCTTCCCTGCGAACCTCCTCTTCAACCGAATCCCACCGTTTTCCCATGAGACCTTGCCGGCGCTCAGGCCACTGCCGAGCCACCACCCGGCTGTTGGAAATCAACACCTAATATAATAATGAAAGTCCATTATGCATGAAGTGGACGTAAACCGCCGAAGAAGAAAATTCTTGAAGAAAGCAAAGAAAGAATTCTCCACTAGGCACGTGAGAATTCTGGAGAAAGCATGCAAGAAGAAGGGCTCACAATTTTATAATATTATACTTGTTGCTGGAGTCTTCAAGAGCAGGAAGCAAGCTTCAACTTGAACGTGAAGGAAAAGAAGACAGCTCACAATTGTTGACTCTTAGCCAAGAAGAAAATGAAAGTTCAACGTGCATGAAGTCTAGACGTGAGGGGCACACATTATAATAATATTATAGTAGTTTGAGAGTCTTCAAGGAGCACGAAGCAAAGTTCAAGTGGCCAGTACTTGGACGTGAAGAAAAAGTTGCGGCTGTTCTCAATTCACACTAAAGTCGGCAACGTGAGGCGGTGGAAGATCTCTATAAATATGGCAGTTCGTGAAGCATTAAAGTTTAGGCCAAAGTGCCTCAAAGGCAGAAGGGCCTCAAGGCCAAAGTGCCTCAAAGGCAGAGGTGCCTCAAGGCCAAAAGGCCTCAAGGTGAAAGAGAGGCTTAACAGCCTCAAGCCACCGCAGGCAGAGTAGGGAGGCTTGGAGCCTCATGTCAAGAAGGCTAGGGAGAGGGCCTCACGCCACATGGAGGCGGAGAACCTCAGGCCAGAGAGGAAGCCACCACAGCAAAGGTGAGCTTTAGGGAAGTCACACGCATGTGAACTTCAAGGAAAGCCTCCAGCAGTGAGAGCTTCAGAAGGAAGTCACCAGGTGCAACGGTGAACTTCAAGAGAGAGAGGCATTGCAGTCTCAGAGCGAGCTATCCCTCCGTGATCGAGAAGGGAAGAAACTAGAATAGCTGAGTGTATGCTTGTATTAATTAGTTTGAGTGTGTACTTGTACCAATTAGTTTGATTTGAGTATTTTTAAAGCTTCCGCATATTTTATAAGCTGCGCACTCTACAATTAATATTAGAGCAAAGGGTGGCATACCCTACAATTTGGTTCCAAATCATTTTGGTTCCAACAATTGGTATCAGAGCATTTTGGTTCCAACACCGGCGTCCATCGTTCTGCACGACAACGCTGGTCATCACCGGCCAATCACTCGGTCGCCGGCCGTCCCTCGCCGGCCATAACCGAACATCACCGGCGACTTCAATGTCGCCAAAACACGTGATACAAAACGACATCCATTCCAACAGAACGAGCACACAAATGAGTGGATAGGAAACTTACCATGGCGGCCTCTAACCGCGGGCTTCTCCGGCTCAAGGAATAGCATCTCCGGCGGCGAGGCTGTCACGGCCAACTCGAACGATTGCCACCAAAAAAATCAAAGAAAACGCCGATTCAGTTTCAGTTTAGTGACTCAACCCGACCTAATTAATCAGACTTTCAGAAACCAAAGCATTCATGACGGACAATGAACGATGAGAAACCACAAAAGCGTCGCCTTTCTCTCCACAGTAATCCCACCCAGAATCCAAAAAACTCAAAACTTCTCAATTTCCCCACACGGACAAGACAGAGACAGAGACACCCATATTCAAGAAAAAGCGTCCGCCCAAACAGAGACGGTACCTTGTCCAGACGATGACGACCCAACCGGGCCGCGAGAGTCGAGGGCGTGATGATGGTGGCGGCGGCCGGAATCGATCTCGATCTCCGTCACGGCCGCTGCCGCCTCGGGCGGCCCAGCCGTTTCAATCGTGGGCATCACCGCAGCGAGTAACGAGAAAGCGAGAGCTTTTCTTGAGCGGCGACGGTTTTTTGCTTTTGATCGGAATAAAAAAAGAGCGAACCTCTTTTTTACCCAGCGAGCGAGGCGCCGACGGACGGAACCGTTCCCTAGAATTTTGCTAAAAGAACGGGCAAAATCAAACCGCCCCGCTTGATTTTTATCATTTTTTTTTGTCGTTTTTATACTATATTTTTGAATTGTTTTACCATTTTCATTTTTATATTTTTGCAAAAATGGACGGACGTCCACAAAAAATCGGGTGTCGTTTTTCTCTATGGAATTGTCTTAGGTTTAATTCCTATTACTTTAGTTAGATTATTTGTAACTCTATATTTACAATGCAGATGTGGTGATTAGTTGGACTTTGATTAAATTAATTAACATTATTTTAATTGAACTCTTCCCCTCTTTTCTTTAATCCAAAAGAGGTCAAGCAAAGATTATTATTCAATTATTTAATTGTGATTTTCAGACTAACTAAATCAATAATAGAATCACACTTTGTATAATTTGAATCTAGGACATTGGGATTTGGAGACTTACCTTCAACCAAACTGACTAAGAGCACTTTCTTGTCTTCTTGTCATTATCAACATGTATCATTATCCAACAACCGTTCATTGAACTTTCATCACTATATTGAGGCGTCAATTTCTTATTTTTCTTGAGAAAGTTTAAAAGAAGTATCTAGTTTGAGTAATATATATATTAACTTGTCAATCCATAGAGATAACTATTAGAATTGACAAAACAACCAAACCAAATTTACTCTAAAAATTAAAAAAAGAGGAAGAAAAACTTGGGTGATGCGTTTAAATTGATAAGTAAAATGCATAATTAACACATAACATCTAACAATTCACGGATATAATTAGCAACGTCAAGAAGCACACTTACATGCGAATTATTCTCACAGTCGTATGTGCTCATCAATTCACCATCATTATGAATTATCATCAACGCTTCTCATCACCATCATGCATGTTCTCCTTCATTTTTCTCTTTATTCGAAGAAGCCGTGACTCTTTCATCAAGCTTTCGCAGGTTCCGCTTCACTGTAGTGTGAGCGAACGACTTGGTATCTTCACGAGTGTTTCCTTCGGGGATTTGCAAAACATAAGACTCCCAGAGACAAAGTCACGACCTTCCTTTCTTCTTCATTCTGTCATCACCTCATTCACCGATGTCACCGATCGGTAGTCGCGGAGCCGATCCAATCACCCTAAAGCTCAGCACGCGCCTCTCGTTGTCGTCGAGGACCTCCAATCTCCGCGCACTCATCAAGGCCAGCAATCCCAAGATCTCCGCAATGTCACGCACGCTCCCAACCCCGCCGTTGCCGTCCTTCATGCGGCGGCTCTCGATGAACAGATGCGTCGATGCACCATGCTATGAGGGACGTGCACAACGATGAGACGGGGTTGTAATGACAACTAATAAGGAAGTACATTATGTAGCAGCAAGAGCCCCATCTATGAAGAGCTCCACTGACCTCATTAACTAGATAAGAGACCGATCAAAATTTGGTATTTGGCTGCAATATGTGATTCTTTTCATTTAGTAGTATGACTATCAAACCAATATCGTGTGTATAATCTACAGAAAAGGTGTCTGATTTATATAGCAATGATTATATCTGTAGCTATGTCGCATTGTTATTATGCTGAGTATTGTAATTTGTGTGTTTGGTAATACATGTTTTAGATTCACTACACTTCAAAATTTGTTGAGACAACTTTCTAAAAGTTACTTGAGATGGATGCAATCGTGAAAACTTGTCAAACATTTTATAAAAGCCTCAAAATTCCTTTTTATAGTTGTAATTATTATAGGCTGAACTAGGCCAATTTTTCGAGTAGCTTTGCGATAATAGACTAATAGGGTTCAAACCCACAACTTCCGCCTTGACAAAAGATTTTCAGTTCAATTCTTTCTTTCTTTCTCTTCGAAAAACCCCATTGGTACAATAATGACTATCTCGCTAGAATGAAAAGGTTCACAAATTAAAGGATTGTTTTTATATAAGTTTGTTAACATGTTTCGTCATTCCAAATCTCCCTCTCTCAAAATTATGCACATGCATATTTAAAATTGAGAAATGCAATAGAAGTTTTAAAACTTATTAAATTGGTACAATGTAAACTCTCCATTTCATCTAATTTGGTTAACTGGAAAACATTGACATGATTTTTTTTAAAAACATTTTTAAAACACATGGTCTCTACCAAGTGCAACATTAGAAAAAATTGAAAACATTTAAATAGAAGAAGGAGAAATAAGGAAAAAATAGATCGTCGTAAGAAAGAAAGAGGAAAACTTCCGGGGTTCAATGTCTAACTTCTCCGAATCTTCATCTTCTCAACCCTCTTTTGTTTTGAAATCATGAAAGGAGATCCAGATTCATTTAGCAAGCAAAAAATCCAAAATCAAAATTACAGAAATAGGAAGAAGCAAAAAAAAAAGCATACAGAGCACAACAAACAAAGATATAGATAGAGAGATAAAGCACTAGATTCTAGATGCCATGGCCATGAGCTTGAAGAAATCTGTTGAAGTTTAAGCTATTAAAAGAACTCTAGAAACATTTGAATTTAGAACTTCCTACTCTTGTACCGTGTGAAATTTTGTTAGACCATTCCTAACTCTTCTAAAAACTTAAGCAATTAAAATAGTAAAAAAAGAAGTACATAAATCTGTGAGATACTCGTTCACCAAAACAAAAAGAATCGAGACCCGCCTGGACCGCCCAGAACCGCACAACTTTTGCCGTCTATTACCATGTTTCCATAGAGATCAAAATCCTTCGTTGGCTTTGAATATGACTGATAGAAAAGACAAGAGAGTAGTACCTATTGGGCGAACATAGGCCAATCGTGTAAAGTTTAGGGAAGGCAGTGATTGCGTGGGACGAGAGGAAGCAATAACAAGTAATAGATTTTGTTGGCAAGCATTAGCCATTCATGCAAGACCTAAGGAGATGCACTGATGGTTCAGAGAATTTGAGGATGTGAATAATAGCTCACAACGAGGGCATTGTGAAAAATCAAGTCGGGGAGAATGTTATGATCTGACTTTTCCTCATTCCATGAAGGCATGGAAATGAACTCTGAAAAACATGAGAGGTTAATGTTGACACCTAAATTTTTGCATAATTTTTGGGATTAATTTTTACTAAAAAAAAACATATGACATATAGTTTAGGAACATTTATCTTATTTTTATTTTATTTTATTTTATTGGACCGACGGCGAGCATTGATTCAGGTGGGATTTTCACATATTCAGCTAATATACACTAGGGTGACATATTTTGGGCGGAAAGGAAATTTTCGGATGAAATATTTGGAAAATACAAAAAATAATATTGCGTGATGTACATATATTTTTATAGTATATCTAGAGGTATTATGCACAAGCGAAATTGGAAACAAAATATGCCATAAAGATCTAAATTGCTTCCATTATAAAATGTGTTGTTCGTGCACAGACACGAGGAAGGCCACACATTGAATATACGGCCACACAAAAGGAGGGTTTTTAATCACGTCACTGCAATTGAGAGAGCGAAGAAACTAGAGAGAGAGAGAGGGGTTGGCCATTGGAGGAGTTATTTGTGTTGCAATTCACGTCTCTGGTCTGGGTCGTCTTCATCGAAAGATCCACGATCGGCGCGTCATCTTTTCGACGATCCCGAAAGGGAAAGAGAGCAATCAAAGTCATAGAAAAAGGAGAAGACTTTGAAGCGGTGCTCCTTGTCTGGAGTTTCCAAGCCAAGAGAGAGACATAGGAAGCTTGCCCAGAAGACAAGAAAGGGGATGCCACACGTATTGAAAATACACGGCCACAGCACAAACAAAAAAGTAGAGAGTGGGCATCGGTCTCCTCGTTAAAGGAGAATATTTCTGTTGGGAGATCTCGAAACAAAGTTCACGTTTTGGGGATTTTCAAATTCTAGCATGTCGGGTCCTCTTGGCCGCTACGCTATTGTGCGTTGTCAATCGCATCAGCTACTCAAGCCACACCATCAGTCGTTCTCAAGCATCCTCCGACGGCATTCTGACACTCGTCAACCTTGAAGCCACCACCACCGTTCCTGCTCCTATAACTTGGCTTCAGCAAGTCCGGCGTCACTTCTAGCAAAGCTCGGGTGTCCTGCACTCGAACGCTATCGATATTCTGACTCGATCGCTCCGCCATCATCCGTTTTTGTCCACGTTGGCCAATAAAGCAACCCCGAGCAGTATCGATCACCTTGCTGTGCTTGCTGAATTTCTTTTGCAGGTTTTTCCAAACGCTCCAGTTCAATCCATTGGGGAAGCCTTGCATGTTCTTGCGGTCATCGCAGCTCCTCACCACCGTGACCATCTCGCTCACGACCTGTTGCTTGTGTCTCAAGCTCACTATTGTTGCCTCTCGTGAGTTATCAAGTCCATCTTTAGGGGAAGTTTAGATAAAACTTTCGCTAAAGGAAGGCACGCCACTTCGGAGATTTTCTCTCAGAGGGAGGCCAATTTCTCTGAGGTCAACGGAGACTTTCTCTCTCGATACCCACTCTTTCACCGAGAACGCTTTGTTGATTTCAACGACAAATTTTGGTGGCCAACAAGTGTTCAAGTTGCTAACACCTTCCTTGTTACTCCATTGATCTATCGTCCCAGGATCATGGTTTGCGACTTGCCCTATTTGAAAGCTAATATTCGGATTAGGTAAAAATCTTATCGAATTTAATTTCCGAATATTCAGTTTTCTTATTTGAAATTTCGATACATATGATCGAAATTCCTAGCCTCTCAAATTAGGGATTGACAGTCCGATTTTCGCGCCCGAAATCCGACTCGCAATCTCTTGCAAAATCGTCAATCCGATCTCACGCCCGAGATTCGATTCGCGATTTAATTTTAAAATTGGTCAACCCGATCTCATGCGCGAGATATGGTTCGCCAATTTTTTAGCATCAATCTTATCTTGTTTGATGCCGTGGTGTTTGAGTCAGTTTTATTTTCATGAAAAAGAAAAGAAAAAAAAATTGAATTAGGATTAGGTTTGTTTTTTTTTTTTAATTATCTTGCATGATTAGAATAGGGATTTTATTTTGAATCATGAAAAAGAAAAAGAAAAAGAAAAAGTGCATTCATTTAGGATGTTAGTGTTTTTTTTTTATTCTATCATTATCTGAATTGCGTGTTTAATTTTAATTTCGAATTTCATAAAAAAAAAGGAAAAAATTAGAATTAGGACATTATCTACACGTAATTGCATATTAGATAAAATTGCATGTTTAATTTAGGTCTAGATAGATCTTTAGATGAATTGCATGATAGGTTTTTTTTTTTTATAAAAAAATTGCATGTTTAGAAAGCATTTAGAATAGATAGTATTTCACTTGAGTTAGATTTTTATTTTTGGTAATTTTAATTACGAATTTTCGTTAAATAAAACATAAAAATCATGTGCACATCATATAGAATTAGGTTCATGAAATGCACGTCATTTAGGGTTTATTGCTAGAGTCATTTAATTAGAAATTGCCCGTCATTAGAATTAGGTCATTTTCGTTAATTTATATTGCATGTTTATTAAAAAATCACAAATAAAAAAAAATCTTTACTCATTCATATAGTTTAAGACATTTTACCATGCCATATTATTTCATGTTAGGTTAGAAGCACTGCATTGCATTGCATATGGACTATATTCTCGTTAAAAAGTGAAAGCAAAAATTAAGTGATTACTTGTTAATTAGAAATCATATCTAAGATTGCTGATGTGAATTCTGATCTAACATTGCAGATGCTTTCGTTGCTATGAGGTAAGTCCTGCATTTTTATTTGCTTTCTTGAGTGTTAAATTGGTGGTTTGCGCACTTGCATGATCACCTCACATGTTAGGAAGGTGAATTAAAATTAATTCAAGCTGCCTGCAAAACAATTTTTTCGAAATAAAATAATGGTACCGAAAGGGCATTAGAGAAATCTAGTGTAACCAAGTCCCCGTACCCATAATCTCTGGTTCGTAGGAGTAAAGTAAACCTCTCATTGCTTTACTTGGGATTCTAATCAACCCACCAAAAATAGATTAGTGGCGACTCCTAGTTAAAAATCAATTGCACGTTAAGAACTCAAACATAAGTCGCGAATTGGTATGGGCTTGGGAGAGCCCGAGTTAAGTTTAGGCTTAACAATCCATTAGCCAAAGCCTAGGTGGTTCACCGAAAAAAAATTGGTCGCGACAGTTAATATGACAAATACAGATAGATGGCAGGAATGAATAATGGACTTTGTGCTAGTAATCAAGTGATAAAAGTATTCCGTGAAAGATGTCTAATGAGGTTGGCTGCCTAAGAATAAACTAGTTGAGAGCTAATGCTAGTCTATTATTGATATCCACAAAAAACTGAAACAAGTTTTTATGCTGAATCAAGACGCATGCCCTACTCGGGATGGTGAGATACCCAAATTGATGGGAGATTGAACGGTTTATCAAAATGAGACATTTCATGATGGTAACCCCATCATTGATCCTTAAAAAGGAAGGCTGGCTTGGTGAAGGGACTTGCCAAGCACTGCACACTCCCTTGACCGAGGCCAATCGGCCCAGATTATGGTAGCTGGTTGGTGCTACCAACCCCTTTGATCTACAAAATGAAAAAGCAAAGAAGTCAAAAATAGTTTGTCGCCGTTTTAGATCATCTCTTTGTGTCGCAGTCATGCACTCTACCTCTTGGGGCTCATAGGGGTGGAGAGAGAGAGATTGTTTAAGATAAGATTGAAAATTATTTGTCAAGAATCCTCAGGATCGATATTTACTATTTTATTATTTGTTTGGTATGAATCTTTTGGTGCATGTACTATACTTTCTCACTTGAAAGATCCAAAATTTTCACAACATTTAAATATCAAAACGTTTATTAATATGCAACTTTCCATTAAATTTTATATTTAGAAAAAATCTAAATTTTGATGGGAAAAGAAAAAAAATAACTCTTTCATATACTTAATCGCAAGTAAATAGTCCCTATTGTAATATGTCCAGAAAGTACATCTAGATTGTCAGATTGTATGTAACGCACTTACTAAAGCAAACAAAGAAGAAGAAAAAGAAAAGAGGGGACGAGCATGTGCGGAGGACATAGCCGGGCAAGAAAAGCTCAGCACCGGAAGAGGAGTACATCTATGACGCCTCCTCATCCTACAGGAAACTCTCCTCCAGCAAGTTCACTTGCCTCGTCGGCCCTCGCACCCCGTCCTCGATTCTACTATCATGCTCTCCGTACGTCTCTAATCTCTGCTTACCCATACTTTTGTCCCCCAATTTGTCGCTCGTGGTTCTGTTTTGACTTGATTGGTTGTCGGTTTAATAAGTAACCGAAGAAATATAGCAATTTTGCTAAATGTTAGAGAATGGGACAAGTTATGGGTGTGACAATCCATTTGGTGCCCTCTAGCACTGACATTTTGGTATGAAGCTTAACAATTTTTGGGCAATTTCCCAATTAACCTAATTGCTGTGATGTAAAAGCTATATTTTCCACCGGTCTCTGGAATTTCGGGGTTGGCCATAGGTGATAAACATAGAGGACATTACATATTATTGTGACGTAAAAGCTATATCTTGAACATGCTACTCGCTGGACGTATTTCCACTTCCATCATTAGGAATCAATCCGCTGCGTCAGATTCTTCAAACCAAAAAATAGAACAATTACCAAAAGTATATTTATATGTGTATTTAATTTAGTCCATAAACTAGATAAACATGCCTTGATGATACACATACATAATTTCAAGTCACAAGGGTTAAATCTTTGGTACATGTACTGCAAATCCCTAGTTCAAATCACAACATCTCTTATGTAGAATATCTTCCCTCAAATATTGTACATACGGACCGGATAAGCTATGCCAGAAGAAGGGCGAACATGACTCCTGTCCAAGCAACGATGCCATATGTAACTCCTCCGTAGGATTTTTACCGCTTGGCGCCAACACCAATTTTTGGATCGTGTATGTGACAGTGAACTATCCTTCGCCTTGAGAGCGTGAAGACAATGAGGGTATCCTCAAAGCACTTGAGACGAAGATGGATGTGCCAATGGACAGCCAAGGGGAGAGTGAATAGAACAAAAATGACCATAAGAAAATGCACGGAACGGTCATTGTTGTGGCCATCTTAACGGCCATGACCGTTTTCAAAATGCCATGCATCCTCTGGGGGATTCTCAGAAGGACTCCATCCTGATGGCTCTAGGGATAAATTACATAGCTGGTACATCTCTATTGGCTAGTAAACACCCAAGCCACTTCAAATATTTTACACGGTCCCATTCGATCTCCCTTGTGACGTCCCTATTAGTAATAGTGTTCATGATGAGTGGATTATCCCTCAAATGGCCTTTCTTCGTCAAATTTGCAACTATGATGACGTGGGTTGCAATTCTTTTTGCCACATGGCGCCAAAAAGAATTGCAACCCACGTCATCATAGTTGCAAGTTTGACGAAGAAAGGCCATTTGAGGGATAATCCACTCACCATAAACACTATTACTAAGAGGGACGTCACAAGGGAGATCGAATAGCACCGTGTAAAGTATTTGAAGTGGCTTGGGTGTTTACTAGCCAAAAGAGATGTATCGGCTATGTAATTTATCCCTAGAGCTATTGGGAGAGAATCCTCCTGAGAAAAGCCCCCTAGGTGCATTGCATTTTGAAAATGGTCATGGCCGATAAGATGGCCACAACAATAATCGTTGCATGCATTTTCTTGTGGTCGTTTTTGCTCTGCTCACTCTCCCCCTAGCCGTCCATTAGCACATCCATCTTCGTCTCGAGTGCTTTAAGGATTCCTCATTGTCTTCACGCTCTCAAGGTCAATGAAAGTTCACCGTCACATACACGATCCCACTATTGGTGTTGGCGCCAGGCGGTAAAAAATCCTACAGAGGAGTTACATATGGCATCATTGCTTGGATAGCAATTATGTTTGCCCTTCTTCTAGCATAGCTTGTCCAGTCCGTATGTACAATATTTCGTTGAGAGAAGATCTTCTACATAAGAGATGTTATGATTTGAACTAGAGATTTGCAATACATGTACCAAAGATTTCACCCGCGTGACTTGAAATTATATATGTATGTATCACCAAGGCATGTTTATCTATTAAATAACTAACTTTTCTAAATCGACATATAGTGAGTTTAGTTGATTAAGTATTGGTGATGTAGTCCTCAGTGCCCTAGCATTCCAAATAGGCCTGCATCCGCCTGAAGAGGTGGCCAACTCTACCGATGCCTATACATTTTTCATTTCATTTAATAGCCTTACTTTGGTGGCATCCTTAAATATAATCCTACTTGTCATCATTGGCCTTTAGCAAAAACAGCGATGAGGATTCTCTGACAAGACAGTTTAAATGATGTGGGCCGCCATTATCCCCACGGTGGCCACATATATGACTCTCACACTCGTACACGACTCCTTTAGCAACAACTAGTTCTTTAAAATAGTCGTAGTTGCTATTATCACATGGATAATATTATTGGTCGTTCAGCTCCTTTGGCAACTTTTTCTGCTCTACAGATTTTTGCTTTGAAAATGGGACTATTATTGTATTGGGTATTATTGTACTCAAATTTTTAATGAAATAATAAATATGTGTTGACACATATGCATGCGTGAAAATCTAATGTTTATGCATAGAAGAAACTCGAATAATATAACATCTTCTTAATCATTTGGAATTCGAAAATGAAAACTGGGATGAGTCCATGCATAATGCAATCATGATTGTAATAAGTGTTGGCTGCCATCGCCTTCCAAGGATTAATGTATCCCCCGGGCAGAGTTTGGCAAGACTCAGGTGCAAAACTACCCTACCCTACTGGCACGCCAGTAATGGTGTCTAATTATCAACATGCTTATGAATTTTATATCACTTATAACATGATATCCTTTGTTGCTTCCCTTAACATTATTTTATGATTTATAAATGGTGTCTCTTTAAAATATGTCATATTCATTAAAGTTACCATGATAATGACATGGATTGCAATAATGCTCGCATATCACAAGACTTTGATAAATCAATTTAATGCCAAAAGATAATCACGTGTTAATTAGGAAACATTTATAGATATGTACTGAACAGCAATGCCTACTTCTAAAGTCAGATGCTTGTATTTTATTGAAATTGTTAGGTGCTTTGGAGACTTTTTATTTTTAGTTAGTTTCAAATTAGTATTTAATCAATAATTTTTTCGATTTTCTTTTGTGTGTTAGAGAAAGTGCTTTGAATCCCGGAAGAGACATTCATGTAGACGTGAATTCCATGTTGATCGCTAGGTTGATGCCGGAAGCCATAGATGCACCCCTTATGAAAAGAGTTTGCAATTCATGAACTAATCGACTCCCACTCAGTCGATCAATTTTCAAAGCGAGAGGTTTATTGCATACACCATGCTGCATTGATGTATATTTGACAAGATCTAGGAGTCAAGACCTTACTTGTCACATTTGATAAAGTAATTGAATGATTATCACATGTCAGTTAGAAAACATTTGTAGGTAAACACTGAACAAGAGGACCTACTACTAGAGTCAGATGCTTGAATTTTATAAAAACCATTAGGTGTTTTATAGACTTTTTGAGTGGTTAGTTTCGATAAAACATTGAATCATTATTATTTACATTTTTCTATTTCGTGTTAGAGAAGGTTCTTTGAATCTTGAAAGGGGACGAGCACATAGATGCAAATTCCATGTCGATTGCTGGGGTTGATGTTGCAAGTCATAGCAGAAGAATCTGCAATGAGTAGAATTACCACAATGGTACTCTATTGGATGAAACTAAGCAAGCAATCACTAAAAAACTCTCTTTCAAACACTAAACTCTTCTTCGTGAGGGAAGCGTGAGGGGGAGATCATGTGGGAATGTTCTATGAATTAACAAAAGCGCTCGTCTCATCATTGATGGTTGAGTTCATTTCTTTTCTCTCCAATGATATATTAATTGTGTCATCTTTTGCTTATGTAAGTCTGCATAATGCAATTACTTGGACTCAAGCATGCCCTCAATGAGAAGTTCATTGAAAGAGCTAATGTGTATTCATTTGGGGTGGTCTTGGTAAAGCTTGTAACTAGAAGAAAAGCAGTGGATCTTAATAGGCCAAATGGCTATCAATGTCTGGCAAAGTGAATATGATGTGAATGAATCTTTAATCTATCCCCAATTTGTCTGATTTTTTATTTTCGGGAACATGACTAATTCTATATTATACTTATCTTCTCCATTGACATGCCCCTTGTTAGAGGAGTTTGCAAGTCATTACTGATCGACTCTTGCTTGGGAGATCAATTTTTAGAGCGAGAGGTTCGTTGCATGCTCCATCCTGCATCACCGTGCATTTGATATAATCTCGAGTCAGTAAAGACTTTGAATGCCAAATAATTATCTCACGTTAGTTAGTAAACATGTGTAGATACACATTGAACAGGAGTGCCTACTGTTAGAGTTAGATGCTTGAATTTTATTGAAATCGTTTGGTGTTTTGGAGACTTTTTGAGTAGTTAGTTTTAAATTAATATTTTCTTTCTCTTATCTTTTTCGTGTTGGAGATTGTGCTTTGAATCTAGGATGGGGACATGAACATGGATGAGAATTCAATGTCGATCGTTGCGGTTGATGTTGGAAGCCATAGCGAAAGGATATATGACAAGTAGAAATACCGTTATGGTCCTTTATTGGATGAAACTAGGCAAGCGTTCACTAGAAAACTCTCTTTTTAGAACTAAAGTTTGTTTTGCTAGAAGGGGTGAGAGGAGGAGATCATATAAGGATGCTCTGTGAATTAGCAAACGGTCGTCTCATCACTAATAGTTGAGTTTATTTATTTTCACTTTGAGTATACAATGGTTATGCCATATTTTACTAATGTAATTCTACTTAATGCAATTACCCGAATCTACAGTTTGCCTTCGAAGTTTATTAAAAAAGCCGATGTGTATTCATTTGGGTTAGTCTCTGTAGAGTTGGTGACAAGAGAAAAAAAGCAGATCTTAATCGACCCAAGGGCCATAAGTGTTTGGCAATGTAACTATGATGTGAATGAATCTTCAATCTATCCCTTACTTGTCTGAGTTTCGATTTTCAAGAACATGAATTTTTCTATATTCTACCGATCTCCTTATACATGGCTTTTATTGGAAGAGTTTACAATTCATGGATCTCGCTTGGAGATCAATTTTCAGAGCAAGAGGTTTATGGCATGCTCCATGCTACATCACTATGTATTCAATAGGATCTTGAGTCAAGACCTCGCATGTCACATGCAAAGATTTTGATAAAGCAATTGAATGCCAAATAATTATCTTACATTATTTAGGAAAGATTTGTAGGTACACAGAGTGCCTATTATTAGAGTTAGATGCTTGAATTTTATTAAAATAATTAGGTATTTTGGAGACTTTTGAGCAGTTAGTTTCAAATCGATATTGAATCAATAATTTTTCTTCTCATTCCTTTTCGTGTTGGAAAATGTTCTTAAAATCTGGGATGGGGACATGAACATGGACACATATTCCACGCCAAATGTCAGGGTTGATGTTGGAAGCCATAGCGGAAGAATCCGCGACAAGTTGAAATAACACTATGGTCCTCTGTTGGATGAAACTGGCAAGTGTTCATTACGAAATTCTCCCTTCAGACACTAAACTAATCTTTACCAAGGAGAGAGGAGAGGAGCAGATCAAATGGGGATGCTCTAGGAATTAGCAAAAGCACTCATGATCACTAAATTAAGTTCATTTGCTTCCTGTTCGAGCATACATTTGATATGTCATCTTTTACTTATGTAAGTCTACCTAATAAAACTACCTGGATCCAAAGTATGCCTTGAATAGAAGTTCATTGAAAAAGTTAATGTGTATAGGGATGGTCTTGGTGGAACCAATGATCGGAAGAAAAGCGGTGGATATTAACCCTAATGCAAGTGTAAGTCTACCTAATCAACTACCTAACTTAGGTAGGATTTTTTGTGCTTTTCCATAAAGTTGATACGTAGTAATGCAAATAAGGCCCTCGATGCAAGACACATAACTTGGCTTAGGAAATCGATTGATGTTTTCCTTTGAAAAAGAAAAAAAAAAAAAAAGAGCATGATAATGCCAAGGAAGACACCCAAGGCCTACCACTTGAGTAGTATGGCTAGCTCATTACAAATCTCCTGGCCGATAAGTTTACACTATCTTTTTACAATCTCATCGCCATATTGAAGGCTGCCAAATTTGCTAGCCAATACCTAATATATTTTCTTTGATCCATTTGTTGTGTGAAAGTTAGTGAAAATGGTCAGCGTCACTTTTAGCCCGACACGTGCCAAATTCGACTGTAGGAAATACTAAGCCAAAAAAAAAAAAAAAGACTAAGCTTAATATCGTAGAGACTCACAGTAAAGAGTCATCCACAAGCGCCTTGGTGCTTGGCATTGACATCACCACCTCCTCTTTCAGAAGTAGCCCGGGCAGTGCTCATTGGAGCTATATTCTTCTCTTGCTTCATTTTCCAGCCATCAACCCTTTCCATCCAGGCAACATTGTTCAGTCCTGATGAATCAAATTCCCTCAATGGGTCACCCTATTGTTAGCTGCATTGCCAGTACCACATAACCAATATGCGCCATACCTAGGGTTTACAACCATGTAGAGACAAGGATGTTTGTGAATAACAAGAGCAAAGTACGCGATTGATTAACATCAGCTACAGAAGGTAGAGAATGGATGCGCTTCCCAGCACCAACATCAGGAGATGCCACAGAGAGGCGTTCAGGTGAAGCAGCAGATAACTCCCCAGAAACCTGAAGCGTTGTAAACGATGCAAAGACATGTTTAATTCTAAAACAACGGCAACGTGAAAACCAGCACCCCCTAAGCTCAAATAATATACCTTTTGGCCACTTGTAAGTCGAGGAATACGGTTGTGAGAAACATCCATATCAAATTTGGGGCACTTGCATCCTCCTTCTCTCCATACCACGTGTGCCGACCCGAGATGTGTTCTTCGGTCTTCCGGTTTGGATTTTGATTTTCTAAGTAATCCAAAATCTCTCCCAAAAACATCGATCGGCAACTTCTTCTTGGTCACCAAGAATAGCAGGACTTCCTGGAAAGAACAACTACAGCATAAAAGGAACCGCAGAGACTAATGGAGTTGCGAGAAAACTAATAGCATTACACGAATCACAAACAACTTCAATTCGATTGGCGGGCTCTCTCCATGGATCGTGATTCTCCTATTCAAAAAAAAAAAAAATTCCCGGAAACGGATCACTCCTTTGCAGAAAAATCTCACGTGAGCATGAAGGTCTCGAAAATCAAATTAATTCAGTGATCGCAAGTTCCTTTCTAAAATGTCCCGAAAGTTTGAGATCGAAGTACATGCGGATGGTGCACGGCACGCAGAAGCAAATAAACTAGCAAGACCTTTAATCAGAAAACTAACTGCAGATCGATATTCCACATCAAGCTTTGAAAGAACGCCATGGCTGTCCAGTTGCTTAGAATGGCCTTATGCCCCTGATCCAATCCAGTAATGACGATGACCGATGAGATTTCAAGAGAATGAGCGATCAGGTGAGAGCGAGAGCGTGAGACTAGGGAGGAGGGCGATGCATTGCCCTGCTCTGGTAGCAGACCGAAACCTGGTCGAAAGCACAACCGCAATCTCCGACCTTCTCGGTCGTTTGGAAACCAGAGTATCGTGGGATGTTACGCGGACAGTAGAGAGAGATTTGAAAAACCAAGATTCTCGGTAACCGTTAAGATATCTTTTGGATACCCGGCAAGATCAGACTCGCTCTGATTTTATAAATAGCAAAAGCGACAAAAAAATCTCAAATTTTATCCACTATAAGTTATTTACCCCAAATTTTATGTTAACAAACTATAAACTTGTATATGTAGGATATACTCACCTCCATCAAGTTTCCATAAATAAACATCATTAAAAATCTACTTATATGGATACCTAAAAGCAAACGGTATTGACATAGTAAGTGAAATAAAAATGGTGTTATTTTAACTAAAAAATTATGGGATGGAACTTAAATGGATGGTAAATGTGTCACATAGCTATAAATTTTGAATATTTTATGTTATAAGAAAAATTTTAAAGCAAATGCGTTATAGTGGCTATAGTTTGAGACTTTTGGTAGCTTATTTCCTTTATGAAAGCTTATAATTCGTAGATTTTCAATACATTTGTTGAATATATTGTAGCATATGTGAAACATAGAGCTTTCTGGAGTGCTAATGTTGATGGATTATTAGGATGCGTTTGTTTCATGAAAAATGAATCATTTAAAAAGATAGTATCGCTTATAAAAAAGAATGGACGAAAAAATATATTCATTGTCTAAAAAAATATTTAAATATGTATTTTAATTGATGATGAAATTTTTTTTCATTCATTAATTATTTCAAGTAATATAAATGATCCTTTTTTGAAAAAATAAATAAATTATTTATTTATAGCGAAATAAATGGACTATTGATTCATGATTTTATTTGAGGGTTGGAATATGAATTGTGGTGTGTTTATATTAGACAGGATATTTGGTTCAAAAGTTTTAATGACAGGCCCATCTCCTCAAGTAACGGAGTAGGTTTTTGCCAAATTACACAAATTAGGATGACATCCTTTGAAAATTTTCTTTTTGAGAGTATGGGTTCGGCCCCCTGAAACTTTTAGATATGAGTGTCTATCTACGATCAAATCAAATCTCTGTAGATATCCCACCTGATTTGACCCGATCACAAAAATTACATATTCCTTTTGCCTGACCCATGTGGAACCCAACCTAGAAAAACAGATTAGTTCTTCTTCTTTTTTATTCTTTTGCAAGCCCAAACGACTACCTGGAATAGAAAAATCATTTCTAGAACAGAAATTTTGGTTATCATGCACCCCTAAGTTATTTCGGGTTTGGAATAATTTTGTGACTAATTCCTAGTCAACGAAATAAAGAAATGTGTTTTCCTTTTATAGGGAAACTATTCATGATTTTAACTTTCACATTACCAATTTTCCTTTTTTGGTGAACGAGTATTTCACATAATTATGTACTTTTTTTACTCTGCAGAATAGGTCGAGCGTGTATGTGCGAATCATTAGTTGTTAATGCAATATGACAAGTATATACTGAAAATAGTAGATTTTTTACTTGTTGACGCCAAAAAATGACCAATTCTTTATCGTCAATGAGTAGCGAGCTTTGTCAACAAGAACATAACTCGGTCAGAACAGAAGTTATCACTAAACAAGATAATCGATGAACTACAAGCTTGTTGACAGTGAAGGAAATTGGCAAATCACAGAGCAAGGGTTATTGACGGAAGCCTTCTCTAAGATTTAAGAGAAATTGATTGACAAATTCATTGACATCAAGCAACTTCGAATTTTGGTTGACTGTTGAGGTAGTGCAATAAATAAATAGAACGGAAGGCTGGCGACACATCAATTGGAGACAGACAGTGGATTGACACAAGCACATAACTGCCAAGTGGTGATGTCAATATTCTCGGAATTTGTAACTTTTAGTAGATTATCATTACTAGATAAAAGGAAATTGTTTTTGGTATTTGAAACTTCTTATAACTGCCGATTAGATTAGGAAGTTAATTCTGGATTCAAAATCCATAACCGTCTGTAATAACTAATGTTAGTAGGATATAAAAACCTAAGCTGTAATCTTTGTAACGACCACTCACAAAATCAATGACATCAGGCCTTTTGACCCATCATCACAAATCTTCCTTACATTTCATGCCATTTACTTTATCATCCAAAATGAATAGACCACCATTTCACAATCTTTTTCAATTCAATTTGACCCATCCTCTTAATGAAAGTTCTTTTGCTTTTTTTTTTCGAGAACCCAAAACCATTTTTTCCAATACTAGTAAATTGAACTTGAATGCGTTTCAAGCTTTCTTTATTTGCAACAACCTTCTCATGCTTTGAAATATCGAATTGTCGTTTCCTACCACAATCTTGAAATTGGTCTTGTTAATGAGCATCCCAACAATTGTTAATCATACTACTACAAAATCTATTGTCAAGTTGAAACGAGACCATGCTCCACTCAAGATATTGAAATGCCTGTATTGATAGGAGATATGGAATGATCTATTACAATGAGGCAATTCACGATACAAGCCATCCGAATGATCCTTAGAAAGGAAGGCTGGCTTGGTTAATTGGCTCACTAAGCATTGCATGGTCCCATGACCGAGGCCTATTGGCTCTGGTTGTGACAAATGGTTTTAGAATAAGGTTCCCAAATTGTTTGTGCGAATGCCGTCTATTACCATGTTTCCATAGCGATCAAAATCCTTCGTCGGCTTTGAATATGACTCATAGAAAAGACAAAAGAGTAGACCTATTGGGCGAGGCCATTCGTGTGAAGCTTAGGGAAGGCATTAATTGCGTGGGACGAGAGGAAGCAATAACAAGTAATAGATTTTGTTGGCAAGCATTAGCCATTCATGCAAGACCTAAGGAGATGCATTGATGGTTCAGAGAATTGGAGGATGTGAATAATAGCTCACAACGAGGGCATTGTGAAAAATCAAGTCGGGGAGAATGTTATGATTTGACTTTTCCTCATTCCATGAAGGCATGGAAATGAACTCTGAGAAACATGAGGGGTTAATATGACAAATACATATAGATGATGGAATGAAAAATGGACTTTGTGCTAGTAATCAAGTGATAAAAGTATTCTGTGAAAGATGTTTTTAATGGGGTTGGCTGCCTAAGAATAAACTAGTTGGGAGCTAATGCTATTCTATTATTCATGTCCATGACAAACTGAAACAAGTTTTTATGCTGAATCAAGATGCATGCCCTGCTCAAGATGGTGAGATACCAAAATTGATGGGAGATTGAACGGTTTATCAAAATGAGACATTTCATGATGGTAACCCCATCATTGATCCTTGGCTTGGTGAAGGGACTTGCCAAGCACTGCACACTCCCTTGACCAAGGCCAATCAGCCCAGATTATGGTAGCTGGTTGGTGCTACCAACCCCTTTGATCTACAAAATGAAAAGGCAAAGAAGTCAAAAATAGTTTGTCCCCGTTTTACATCATCTCTTTGTGTCGCAGTCATGCACTCTACCTCTTGGGGCTCATAGGGGTGGAGAGAGAGATTGTTTAAGATAAGATTGAAAATTATTGAATTGCAAACTCTTTCAACAAGGGGAGTGTCTACGGAGAAGATTAGTAGAATATGAAAAGAGTCATGATCCTAAAAATTGAAATTCAAACAAGTTGAGGAAAGATGAAAGATTCATTCACATCATATTCACTTGCCAATAAGGCGCGAATGATAACCATTCTGTCCAAAAATTGATTTCTTGAACAGAAATATATTGTTTTATTTTTATTCTTGCAAGAATTTTTGAACAAAAAAAGGTGTTTGATAATGACACAAATTTTTATTTTTGAAATTGGAATTCATTCAATAACAATACAAAATTTCACCCACCTCAGCGGCAGCGAATGGTGGGGGGCGAGTCAATGGCAGTGATTGATAGCGAGCAATAAGCGGCAATCACCGGTGACGGCCGCCAGCGACAGCAATGGTCGATAACATTGAGGGGTGGCAACGACTAACGACGACGGATGGCAAGCGGCAGTGATGGGTAAGCGGCCAACTAGTAGTGACAACAAGCATTAAAAAAAAAAATTTATTTCTCATTTATATTCTAGAAATAAAGAAAATGAAATTATTTACTTCTTGTTTTTATTCCAAACCTATTTCTGGACTAAAAATTTGCTCCATAAATAGAAAAATGAAATTACATTGCTAAATGGATTTCTGTTCTAGAAATAAGTTTGAAATGAAAAATTGAAGTAGGAATAGAATGATTATCATGTTTCCTCAAAATCAATTGTTTTTCTTCCGATCACCAACTCTACCAAGGCCGCGCCCCAAATGAATACACAACCTTTTCAATGAAGGCATACTCCGAACCCATGTAATTGCATTCAGTAGATTTACATTAGCAAAAGATGACATAACTAATATATGCTTGGAGAGGAAACAAATGAACTCCATCATTAATGATTAAATGAGTGGTTTTACTAATTCATAAAGCATCCATTTATGATATCCTCCTCTCCCGCCTCCTTCCCTAGGAAGAGTTTAGTGTCTAAAAAGAGAGTTTTCTAATGAACCATTTCCTAGTTTCATCCAACAAAGGACCATCGTGGTATTCTACTTGTCATAGATTCTTCTGCTATGGTTCCCAACATCAACTCAGCGATTGACATGGAATTCGCATCTACATGCATGACCCATTCTAGGATCAAAAGCACTTTCTCCAACATGCAAAAGAAAAGCCAAAAAATGTTCATTCTAATACATATTTGAATCTAACCACAAAAGAAGTCCCCAAACACCTAACAATTTCAATATAATCCAAGCGCATCACTTTAGCAGTAGGTGCTCATGTTCAGTGCGTACCTACAAATGTTTCTAACTAACATGTGATAATCATTTGTCATTAAATTGTTTTATCAAAGTCTTTACTTGTAATATGCGAGGTCTTCACTTAAGATCTTGTCGAATACATAATGATGCAGCTTGGAGCATGCAATAAACCTCTCACTCTTAGAATTGATTTCCCGAGCAAGAGTCAATAAATTCATGAATTGCAGACTCTTCCAACAAGAGGTATGTCCATAAAGAAGATCAGTAGAATATAATAAGAGTCATAGTCTTAAAAATGGAAACTCAAACAAGTTGGGGTTAGATTGAATATTCGTTTACATTATTCATTTTGTCGGACACTACTGGTCCTTGGGTCGATTAAGATCCCCTATTTTTCTTCTGGTCACTGGCTCTACCAAGACCACCCCAAATGAATACACAATAATTTATTTAGTGAGCTTCTCATCAAAGGCATTCTCCAAACTCAGGTAGTTGCATTAAGTAGATTACATCATCAATAGATGACACAACGAATATATGCTTGGAGATGAAATAAATGCACTCAATCATTAGTGATGTGATGATCGCTTTAACTAATTCAAAGGCATCCACAGACGATCTCCTCCTCTCCCCCTCCTCCGTGAATAAGAATTAAGTGTCTGAAGAAAGAGTGAACACTTGCCTGGTTTCATCCAACAGAGGACCATTTTCTACTCATTGTCGATCCTTCCGCTATAACTTCCAACATCAGCCTGCTAATCGACATGGAATTCGTGTCTACGTGCATGTCCCCTTCCGGGATTCAAAGCATTTTCTCCAACATGTAAACGAAAAGAAAAAAATTACACATATAATATATTGATTCAATACTATTTGAAACTATCTACACAAATAGTCTCTAAAACAATTAACAATTTTAATTTAATTTTAGTATTTAACTTTAGCAATAGGCACTTCTGTTTAGTGTTACCTATAAATGTTTTTTAATTAACATGTGATAATCGTTTGGCATTAAATTACTTTATCAAAGTCTTTCCTTGTAATACGCGAGATGTTGACTTAGGATCCTATCGAATACACAATAATGTAGCATGGAGCATGCATTAAACCTCTTCCTCTGAAAATTGATCTCCCAAGCGAGGGTTGATCAGTTCATGAATTGTGGACTCAAATGATAAGCTTGTCTATAGAGAATATTAGTTAAATATAAGAGAATCATGGTTCTAAAAATCGAAACTTAGACAAGTTGGGAATAGATTGAAAATTCATTCATTTCATATTCACTTTGTCAAACACTACTAGCCATTGGGTCGATTAAGATCCACAATATTTCTTCCGATGACATGCTCTACCAAGACCACCCTAAAAAAATAATTAAAAAAAAATAACAATTTTGTCAGTGAGCTTCTCGTTAAAGGCATACTTCAGACTTGGTGGTTGCATTAAGTAGACTTGCATCAACAAAAAATATCATATTGAATATATGCTTGAGAGGAAACAAATGAACTCAATCATCAGTGATGAGATGACCACTTTTGCTAATTCACAAAGTATCCGCCTATGATCTCTTTATCTCCCTCCTCCTTCACAAATAAGAATTTAATATTTCCTAGTTTCATCCAACAGAGGATCACTGTGGTATTTCTACTCGTCATAGATCCTTCCACTATGGCTTCCAACGTCAACCTGGCGATCAACCTAGAATTCGCATCTACGTGTATGTCCCTTCCAAAATTCAAAGCACTTTCTCCAACATGCAAAAGAAAAGCGAAAAAATATTTGTTCAATACTAATTTGAAATTAACCAAAAAAAAAAAGTCTCCAAAACTCCTAACAATTTCAATAAAATTCAAGCATCTAACTAACTTTAGAAGTAAACACTGCTGTTCAATGCATACCTACAAATTTTTCTTAACTAACACGTGATAATCATTTGGCATTAAATTGCTTTATCAAAGTCTTTACTTGTGATATGCGAACATTATCGTGATTCATATCGTTATTATGGTAACTCTAATGAATATGGCATATTTTATATGGATGCCACTTATAAATAGTAAAATAATGCTAAGAGAAGTAACAAAGGAAGTCATGTTACAAGTGATATAAAATTCATAAGCTTGTTGATGATTAGACCTCATTAATGGCGTGCTAGTTAGGGTAGTTTTGTACTTGAGTCCTACCAAACTCAACCCGAGGGAGACATCGCTCCTTGAAATGCCATGGCAGCTAATGGCACAGCTATAAACATTTTTACAACCTACATGGACTTATCTCGATTATCGTTTTCAAGTTCCCTTTCTTCACGTGGAGCGGTGGCCATGTTGTCGGGAGATTTTTTCTTTCATTTTTTTTTTCCTTTCGAATGTTGTACTGGGAGTCTCTTGGCTTTTCACATCCTTCTTTATTTTTTATTTTAATGTATATTTTCTCAAGAGATTCTTCATCAATTCTTGGTTGCTTCCTTTATGTACTATTTCATTCCTTTTTTTTTTCATCATTTAATGTATAAGAATAAATTGTCATAAAATGCAAAAATAAGTTCAAAAAAATATAAGAACAATCTCTCCACGACGAAAGCTTCTGCATTGCGAAAAAATATTTCAAAAAAATATTTCAAAAAGCTCTCTCTCTGTGCCGAGGGCATCGTCTAGTTGGTTCCTCGAGCCATAGACAATCCATGTGAAGGCAAAGAGAGAGGCGAAAACTTTCTGAAATATTTTTTCGCAATGCGGAAGCTTCCGCCTTGGAGAGACTATAATAAAAAATTCTTTTTTGCATTTTATGACAATTCATTTTTATACATTAAATGATGAAAAAATGGATGAAATAGTAAATAAAAGATGCAACCAAGAATTAATAAGAAATCTCTTGAGAAATCATACATTAAAATTAAAAACAAAGATTCACGTGAAAAGCCAAGATACTCCAATACACATTCAAAAGGAAAAAGAACAAAAAACAAAAAACAAAAAAACAAAAACAAAAACAAAACAAAACAAAAAGTCTCTCGACAACATGGCCATCGCCCCACATGAAGAAAAGGAACTCAAAAAAGAAAATTGGGATAAATCATACAGAATGCAATCATGATTATAGCTGTGCCGTTGCCTACCCTCACATTCCAAGAAGCAATGTCTCCCCCAAGCGAAGTCTAGCAGAACTTGAGTGCAAAATCACCCTACCTGGCACGCTAGGCATCTACTTATCAATGGGCTTATGGATTTTATATCACTTGTAACATGATTTCCTTCATTACTTCCCTTAACATTATTTTACAACTTATATGTGTTGTCTCTTTAAAATATACCATATTCACTAAAGCTACCATGATAACGACATATATCACAATAATAATAATGTTCGCGTATCATGAGTAAAGACTTTGATAAAGCAATTTAATGTCAAATGATTATCACGTGTTAGCTAGGAAACTTTCGCTAGATTTTAATAGCTAGACTTAATACTCTCTATGCACATATCGTAGTGGCCTTTTCCTCATGTTAATTATTAGATTGTTGATCATAAATGGCTAGCCTAACTTAACAATCTCATCAAATTGTGTACATGTGTAAGTGTGGAAGAATATTTGGTGGAGAATATTGACATAACAAATAAGTTGACATTGGCAGACACAAAAAATTAAATATTAACATACCAAATAAGTTGAACTTGGCAGACACACAAAAAAAAAATAATAGATGCATGAAGTTTCTCCATTTAATTCCTAATTATGATTTGTGAAAAGTGAAATTAAAAAAAAAAATAGAATTAAACATTGGACTAGGAAAATAATGGGAATGTGAAATTAGCAAAAACTAGAGATACAATAATGCCACCTAACAAGATCCCATTGAATCCTAACATATATAACATCAGTTCTAGGTTCCTTAATGTTGTGAACTACCCCTCTGAGAAGGGAATATAGGTTTAGAGGTAGTGCCAAATTTGAGCCAATAGCATTCGATTTGACGCGAGTTCTTCCAAACCTATACCTCTCGTGACATAACTCTATGCAAAATATGGGAGAAAATCTCACTTTTCGCATAACCAGCGATCTTGGAAATGGAGACTTGATTACACTAGTTCTAAAACTAATGCCCCTTTAGAACCTAAACTTGACTATCTGCTAACCAAAGTATAAAGACGACCTATCAAAGATTTTAAGATTCATCCTAACCATTCTAAAAGTAAAAATTACAATCAATATATGAAGAAGACACAATCAAATGTAATTTAAATGAACAACGTAAGCGGTAACCTAGCATCATCTCTAAAAAGAAAATGGCATCCAAAAAACCTATGGTGAAGCGGCTTTGTTCAATTAGGATTCAATTTTATTTTATTTTTTAAGGATTTTCTCACTTTCTAAGCAAAAGCTATCTAAAAGCTAAATTTTAGGCATTTTTTTCCAAGGATTTCCAATTTTTCTAAAATTTTTAATTTTTTATGAATTTTCTGGATTTTTTATTTTTTAATGATTTTAAGTTTATTATTATTATTTTTAACTTTTTTATATTTTTAATTCAGATAAGGGCTTCGGGCTGGCTCCGGTCCGTGAGTCTAGGCCATGGACACAAATGGGCTTATTCAACACACGCCCATTTGAAAAGAAAATCACCAAGCCCATTTTCCGAAATCAAAAAACACTAAGCCCATCCTGCTAAAAAAAAACTCAGCCAAGATCCGTCAAGTCTAATTAAGCCCGAAGTTCATTACACCAATCCTCTTTTCTTATCTAATTTTTTTCTTCTTTTTTCTTTCTGTCTCTGCCCTTTTTTTATTTTTCTTTTCCTATTTTCCATTATTCCTTATTTTCTCTTCCCTCGCGCTGTCCATCATCTTCTTCCCGAGAACGACTTCTTCCCTGCGAACCTCCTCTTCAACCGAATCCCACCGTTTTCCCATGAGCCCTTGCCGGCGCTCAGGCCACTGCCGAGGCACCACCCGGCGTCCATCGTTTAGCACGACAACGCTGGTGATCGCCGGCCAATCACTCGGTCGCCGGCCGTCCCTCGCCGGTCATAACCGAACATCACCGGCGACTTCAATGTCGCCGAAACACGTGATACAAAACGACACCCATTCCAACAGAACGACCACACAAATGAGTGGATAGGAAACTAACCATGGCGGCCTCTAACCGCGGGCTTCTCCGGCTCAAGGAATAGCATCTCCGGCGGCGAGGCTGTCACGGCCAACTCGAACGATGAGGAATATGCCACCAAAAAAATAAAAGAAAATGCCGATTCAGTCTCAGTTTAGTGACTCAACCCGACCCAATTAATCAGACTTTCAGAAACCAAAGCATTCATGACGGACAATGAACGATGAGAAACCACAAAAACGTCGCCTTTCTCTCCACGGTAATCCCACCCAGAATCCGAAAAACTCAAACTTTTCAATTTCCCCGCGCGGACAAGACAGAGACAGAGACACCCACATTCAAGAAAAAGCGTCCGCGCAAACAGAGACGGTACCTTGTCCAGACGATGACGATCCAACCGGGCCGCGAGAGTCGAGGGCGTGATGATGGTGGCGGCGGCCGGAATCGATCTCGATCTCCGTCACGGCCGCCGCCACCTCGGGCGGCCCGGCCGTTTCAATCGTGGGCATCACCGCAGCGAGTAACGAGAAAGCGAGAGCTTTTCTTGAGCGGCGACGGTTTTTTGCTTTTGATCGGAATAAAAAAAGAGCGAACCTCTTTTTTACCCAGCGAGCGAGGCGCCGACGGACGGAACCGTTCCCTAGAATTTTACTAAAAGAACGGGCAAAATCAAACCGCCCCGCTTGATTTTTATCAATTTTTTTTTGTCGTTTTTATACTATATTTTTGAATTGTTTTACCATTATCATTTTTATATTTTTGCAAAAATGGACGGACGTCCACAAAAAAACGGGTGTCGTTTTTCTCTATGGAATTGTCTTAGGTTTAATTCCTATTACTTTAGTTAGATTATTTGTAACTCTATATTTACAATGCAGATGTGGTGATTAGTTGGACTTTGATTAAATTAATTAACATTATTTTAATTGAACTCTTCCCCTCTTTTCTTTAATCCAAAAGAGGTCAAGCAAAGATTATTATTCAATTATTTAATTGTGATTTTCAGACTAACTAAATCAATAATAGAATCACACTTTGTACAATTTGAATCTAGGACATTGGGATTTGGAGACTTACCTTCAACCAAACTGACTAAGAGCACTTTCTTGTCTTCTTGTCATTATCAACATGTATCATTATCCAACAACCGTTCATTGAACTTTCATCACTATGTTGAGGCGTCAATTTCTTATTTTTCTTGAGAAAGTTTAAAAGAAGTATCTAGTTTGAGTAATATATATATTAACTTGTCAATCCATAGAGATAACTATTAGAATTGACAAAACAACCAAACCAAATTTACTCTAAAAATTAAAAAAAGAGGAAGAAAAACTTGGGTGATGCGTTTAAAATGATAAGTAAAATGCATAATTAACACATAACATCTAACAATTCACGGATATAATTAGCAACGTCAAGAAGCACACTTACATGCGAATTGTTCTCACAGTCGTATGTGCTCATCAATTCACCATCATTATGAATTATCATCAACGCTTCTCATCACCATCATGCATGTTCTCCTTCATTTTTCTCTTTATTCGAAGAAGCCGTGACTCTTTCATCAAGCTTTCGCAGGTTCCGCTTCACTGTAGTGTGAGCGAACGACTTGGTATCTTCACGTGTGTTTCCTTCGGGGATTTGCAAAACATAAGACTCCCAAAGACAAAATCACGACCTTCCTTTCTTCTTCATTCTGTCATCACCTCATTCACCGATGTCACCGATCGGTAGTCGCGGAGCCGATCCAATCACCCTAAAGCTCAGCACGCGCCTCTCGTTGTCGTCGAGGACCTCCAATCTCCGCACACTCATCAAGGCCAGCAATCCCAAGATCTCAGCAATGTCACGCACGCTCCCAACCCCACCGTTGCCGTCCCTCATGTGGCGGCTCTCGATGAACAGATTGTACCTCGGAGGGTTTGCGAAGCCACGCACCAAAGGCAGCACGGCACAGGCCGATGCGTCGATGCACCATGCTATGAGGGACGTGCACAACGATGAGACGGGGTTGTAATGACAACTAATAAGGAAGTACATTATGTAGCAGCAAGAGCCCCATCTATGAAGAGCTCCACTGACCTCATTAACTAGATAAGAGACCGATCAAAATTTGGTATTTGGCTGCAATATGTGATTGTCTTCATTTAGTAGTATGACAATCAAACCAATATCGTGTGTATAATCTACAGAAAAAGTGTCTGATTTATACAGCAATGATTGTATCTGTAGCTATGTCGCATTGTTATTATGCTGAGTATTGTAATTTGTGTGTTTGGTAATACATGTTTTAAATTCGCTACACTCCAAAATTGGTTGAGACAACCTTCTAAAAGTTGCTTGAGATGGATGCAATCGTGAAAACTTGTCAAACATTTTACAAAAGCCGCAAAATTCTTTTTTTTTTACAGTTGTAATTGTTATAAGCTGAACCAGGCCACTTTTTCGAGTAGCTTTGCGATAATAGACTAATAGGGTTCAAACCCAGAGCTTCCGCCTTGACAATAGATTTTCAGTTCAATTCTTTCTTTCTTTCCCTTTGAAAAAACCCCATTGGTACAATAATGACTATCTCACTAGAATGAAAAAATTCACAAATTGAAGGATTGTTCCTATATAAGTTTGTTAACATGTTTCTTCATTCCAAATCTCTCTCTCTCAAAAATATGCACATGCATATTTAAAATTGAGAAATGCAATAGAAGTTTTAACACTTATTAAATTGGTACAATGTCAACTCTCCATTTCATCTAATTTGGTTAATGGAAAATACCGACATGATTTTTTTTTAAACATTTTTAAAACACGTGGTCTCTACCAAGTGCAACATTTAAAAAAAAAATTGAAAACATTTAAATAGAAGAAAGAGAAATAAGGAAAAAATAGATCATCGTAAGAAAGAAAGAGGAAAACTTCCGGGGGTTCAATGTCTAACTTCTCCGAATCTTCATCTTCTCAACCCTTTTTTTTGTTTTGAAATCATGAAAGCAGATCCAGATTCATTTGGCAAGCAAAAAATCCAAAATCAAAATTAGAGAAATAGGAAGAAGAGAAAAAAAAAAAAAACATACGGCACAACAAACAAAGATATAGATAGAGAGATAAAGTGAGAGAGTATCAAACAACTAGATCCTAGATTCCATGGCCATGAGCTTGAAGAAATCTGTTGAAGTTTAAGCTATTAAAAGAATTCTAGAAACATTCGAATTTAGAAATTCCTACTCTAGTACCATGTGAAATTTTGTTTGACCATTACCAACTCTTCTAAAAAATTAAGCAATTAGATAAATGTGTGATTTACTATTTCAATATTTTATTATTAGATGAAGGCACAGCTTAATAGTTAATTATTCTTTCACTCCCCCTACCATGTTAAACCTAACTTAGCATGAGGTGGAGACTGGAATGATAGAATATTTGAATATTAAACCATATATTTATCCAATAACTTAAATTTTTAAAATAGTTGACAGTAGTTCTACAAATTCTCACATGATATTATAGCAGAGATTCATAAGTTTAAATCTTTCTAGGCCTTATTTTCCTCCTTAATTAAATTTTTTTCACGCTTAGTACTAGGCAAAAGACCAACTAAGCATGAGCAGAAGTGTTAAAACATTCAAATAATAAATCACGCATTCACTAATAGTTTAAGTCTTTTAAATAGCCGGCAGTGCTCCCATAAAATGTGATATTTAACATTTAAATATTCTATTATTAGATGAATGCACGGTTTAAAATTTACTTATTATTTCACTTCCCCCGCCATGTTATTGGAATTGAGAAGATGAAGATCCAAAGAAGTCGACATTCAAGCCATCGACCTCTTGCTCTTTCTTTTTTATGAGGTTCTTCCTTTTTAATTTTTTCTTTTACTCTTTTCTCTTTTTATTTGTTAAATTTTTCAAATTTTTTTCTCATGCATCACTTGTATGCAACACATATCTTCCAGAAAGTGATAAAAAAAAAGCCACATCACATTTTTCTGTTAGCTAAATTAAACAAAATTAACGTAGACACTTCATTATGCCAATCTGATAAATTTTAGGACCTAATTGCATTATTTAAAATTTATAAAATTCAATGGCATTTTCGCAATAAGTTTTAAAAAAAAAATTACACTTATCTCTTTGAATTTTAGAGTCGCCCAATATGGATCTATTTGACTGAATGTTAGTATGGTTTGTCACCATCGGGGTACTATCGACATCATATAGTACTCTACATGTACGGTCGCTATATGCTGGTATTTCTTAGGGAGACATAATCAAAAACAAGAAATGAACGACTCGAATTTGACTCTTAACACTGAAAACACATCGCCGTCTCACACCAATCCAATCTATTGAAAAAGCAAGGTACAAAAGGTCCATTCGACCGTTTTCCACCACCACCTTTCATTGAAAACCCCAAAAAAGAAGGGGAAAAAAATCAGAAAAAAAAAAACACAGAATAATGGCTATGAAATTTGGAGGAGCGATGGAACTCGTCGTGATAGCATTTCGGATTCGATTACAGCGCCTGGGCTCAAAGAACGGCTCGTTTTACGTCAACGACACTCTCAATAAGTCGCTACTATGACTCATTGATTCATATCTGGATTCAGCATCTATTGTGCCCCATTTTTGTCTGTGTAAGTTTGTTCTGAATTTTCACTTTAACAGTTGATATGGGAGATTCATAGATGATCTTGATGGTATTAGAATCCATGCAAATTTCTTCTCAGGCAACATTATTTTCTAGACATTCACTTACTATGAGACTTGGATATAATGCAATCTCATGCATATGAAGTAGAAGTAGAGTGCTGCGGATAATTACCTACTAAAACAATTGCTTTCTGAGGATAATTAAGAAGCAGAATCGCCTTATTAATCTTCCCCAAACGAAAAATGAGTAGTCTCAGTAGCAGTATGGGTTTTGTAGAGAAGTGGTCCAGTGCACTATTTAAGCGATCGGATATGGAAGGAAATAATGCAACTGGTTATACTAGCATATGCACAATCAACACTTAGAAAAATTGAATATTTCCTTGTTAGGCATGTGCCCTAACTTATTGGATTGCGTACATCCCCTTTCTTTTTCTGTCTCGAAAGGAAAGCCTGTGCCCAGGAGTATAGTCTTGGACCGGGACGGATTTAGCGACAGTCCCAGTTCTAGTTCAAGTTGGTCAGATCCTCTTGGCAGGGAAGAACCGGTAGTGCAATTGACTCGCAAGCATCGCATCGTACTATGGTTCGATGGTCGAGTGAAATAGACTATCAATCCTCTCCCGAGGGTCTCTCGCCCCAATCACCTTCAATAGCTCCAATGGTCATCAATGGTATTCAAAACGTGTCTTTGTCTCATTCAAATGGGAGTGGAGTTCACCTTTCCAGGTCTTCCGATATCAAGGTTGAAAGCGCTTTTCAACATGAATGAGAGAATGCCTTAGTTCGACTCCCTTGAGAGAAGTTTCCTTCTATGTTCTCTATTCTAGAAAACTAGCTCTAGCATCTATTCTCTTATATAACCAATCGAGATCTTATATAAGAGAAAATGAAGAAACTCTACTCTCTTCTAGCTGTGAGATAGGCAATAGATTCTATTTAGGATATGCCAGTATGCAGTTAGGGACTTCCATCAAGGCAGGTGCACGAGTGACTGTGCAGAGAGCTTTCCTTATTTAGCTCCTATCCTAGCAGTCAAAGTACCAGCATGATTGGGAGACAGCCAAAGCAGCACTCTCTCCCATGTCAGCTGTGTTTGATCTGGTATTCCGGTTACTCTTTTGACTCAACACACACATGCTTAACAAACTTCTCCGGATCATTTGTTGGGATATATTATTCCAAATAACATTGACTCCGGTACTTGCAGTGTTCAAGTACGACCCACCGAGCGACGATCACACGCATCCACACAGCGTCTACATGTTCCCAAGCTTCTGGAGCTTCATGAGGCGTGACCTCAAGAGGGCGACCAAGGTGGCCAACGTGTCGGACGGGGCGGGAGATGGCTTCAAGTTCACATTGAGCCAGAAGTGGAAGTTTTCCTTTCCTTTTCTTTTGTCTGTTTTTCCTTTCCACTTAAGTTCATGGTATGATTATGTGTGTCTGTTGAAGTTATATTGGGTTGTTCTGATACTAGAAACAATAAGTTATTTCGGGTTTGGAATAATTTTGTGACTGATTCCTAGTCAACGAAATAAAGAAATGTGTTTTCCTTTCATAGGGAAACTATTCTTGATTTTAACTTTCACATTACCAATTTTCCTTTTTTGGTGAACGAGTATTTCACAGAATTATGTACTTTTTTTACTCTGTAGAATAGGCCGAGCGTGTATGTGCGTGCGAATCATTAGTTGTTAATACAATATTACAAGTATATAGTGAAAATAGTAGCTTTTTTACTTGTTGACGCCAAAAAATGACCAATTCTTTATCGTCAATGAGTAGCGAGCTTTGTCAACAAGAACAAAACTCGGTCAGAACAGAAGTTATCACTAAACAAGATAATCGATGAACTACAAGCTTGTTGACAGTGAAGGAAATTGGCAAATCACATAGCAAGGGTTACTGACGGAAGCCTTCTCTAAGATTTAAGAGAAATTGATTGACAAATTCATTGACATCAAGCAACTTCGGATTTTGGTTGACTGTTGAGGTAGTGCAATAAATAAATAGAACGGAAGGCTGGCGACACATCAATTGGAGACAGACAGTGGATTGACACAAGCACATAATTGCCAAGTGGTGATGTCAATATTCTCGGAATTTGTAACTTTTAGTAGATTATCATTACTAGATAAAAGGAAATTGTTTTTGGTATTTGAAACTTCTTATAACTGCCGATTAGATTAGGAAGTTAATTCTGGATTCAAAATCCATAACCATCTGTAATAACTACTGTTAGTAGGATATAAAAACCTAAGCTGTAATCTTTGTAACGACCACTCACACAATCAATGACATCTGGTCTTTGACCCATCATCACAAATTTTCCTTACATTCATGCCATTTACTTTATCATCCAAAACGAATAGACCACCATTTCACGATCTTTTTCAATTCAATTTGACCCATCCTCTTAATGAAAGTTCTTTTGCTTTTTTTGGAGAACCCAAAACCATTTTTTTCCAATACTAGTAAATTGAACTCGAATGTGTTTCAGGCTTTCTTTATTTGCAACAACCTTCTCATGCTTTGAAACATCAAATTGTCGTTTCCTACAACAATATTGAAATTGGTCTTGTTAATGAGCATCCCAACACTTGTTAATCATACCGCTACAAAATCTGTTGTCAAGTTGAAACGAGACCATGCTCCACTCAAGATATTGAAATGCCTGTAATGATAGGAGATATGGAATGATCGGTTACAATGAGGCAATTCACGATGCAAGCCATCCGAATGATCCTTAGAAAGGAAGGCTGGCTTGGTTAATTGGCTCACTAAGCATTGCACGGTCTCATGACCGAGGCCTATTGGCTCTGGTTGTGACAAATGGTTTTAGAATAAGGTTCCCAAATTGTTTGTGCGAATGCCGTCTATTACCATGTTTCCATAGCGATCAAAATCCTTCGTCGGCTTTGAATATGACTCATAGAAAAGACAAAAGAGTAGACCTATTGGGCGAGCATAGGCCATTCGTGTGAAGCTTAGGGAAGGCATTAATTGCGTGGGACGAGAGGAAGCAATAACAAGTAATAGATTTTGTTGGCAAGCATTAGCCATTCATGCAAGACCTAAGGAGATGCATTGATGGTTCAGAGAATTTGAGGATGTGAATAATAGCTCACAACGAGGGCATTGTGAAAAATCAAGTCGGGGAGAATGTTATGATTTGACTTTTCCTCATTCCATGAAGGCATGGAAATGAACTCTGAGAAACATGAGGGGTTAATATGACAAATACATATAGATGATGGAATGAAAAAATGGACTTTGTGCTAGTAATCAAGTGATAAAAGTATTCCGTGAAAGATGTTTAATGGGGTTGGCTACCTAAGAATAAACTAGTTGGGAGCTAATGCTATTCTATTATTCATGTCCATGACAAACTGAAACAAGTTTTTATGCTGAATCAAGATGCATGCCCTGCTCAAGATGGTGAGATACCCAAATTGATGGGAGATTGAACGGTTTATCAAAATGAGACATTTCATGATGGTAACCCCATCATTGATCCTTAAAAAGGAAGGCTGGCTTGGTGAAGGGACTTGCCAAGCATTGCACACTCCCTTGACCAAGGCCAATCAACCCAGATTATGGTAGCTGGTTGGTGCTACCAACCCCTTTGATCTACAAAATGAAAAAGCAAAGAAGTCAAAAATAGTTTGTCCCCGTTTTAGATCATCTCTTTGTGTCGCAGTCATGCACTCTTCCTCTTGGGGCTCATAGGGGTGGAGAGAGATTGTTTAAGATAAGATTGAAAATTATTGAATTGCAAACTCTTTCAACAAGGGGAGTGTCTACGGAGAAGATTAGTAGAATATAGAAAGACTCATGATCCTTAAAATTGAAATTCAAACAAGTTGAGGAAAGATGAAAGATTCATTCACATCATATTCACTTGCCAATAAGGCGCGAATGATAACCATTATGTCCAAAAATTGATTTCTCGAACAGAAATATATTGTTTTATTTTTATTCTTGCAAGAATTTTTGAACAAAAAAATGTGTTTGATAATGACACAAAATTTTTATTTTTGAAATTGGAATTCATTCAATAACAATACAAAATTTCACCCACCTTAGCGGCAGCGAATGGTGGGGGGCGAGTCAATGGCAGTGATCAATAGTGAGCAATAAGCGGCAATCACCGGTGACGGCCGCCAGCGACAGCAATGGTCGATAACATTGAGGGGTGGCAACGACTAACGACGACGGATGGCGAGCGGCAGTGATGGGTAAGCGGCCAACTAGTAGTGACAACAAGCATTAAAAAAAAAATTATTTCTCATTTATATTCTAGAAATAAATAAATTGAAATTATTTACTTCTTGTTTTTATTCCAAACCTATTTCTGGACTAAAAATTCGCTCCATAAATAGAAAAATGAAATTACATTGCTAAATGGATTTCTGTTCTAGAAATAAGTTTGAAATGAAAAATTGAAGTAGGAATAGAATGATTATCATGTGTGTCTTCAAAATCCATTGTTTTTCTTCCGATCACCAACTCTACCAAGGCCGCGCCCCAAATGAATACACAACTTTTTCAATGAAGGCATACTCCAAACCCATGTAATTGCATTCAGTAGATTTACATTAGCAAAAGATACTAATATATGCTTGGAGAGGAAACAAATGAACTCCATCATTAGTGTTTAAATGAGTGGTTTTACTAATTCATAAAGCATCCATGTATGATATCCTCCTCTCCCGCCTCCTTCCCTAGGAAGAGTTTAGTGTCTAAAAAGAGAGTTTTCTAATGAACCATTTCCTAGTTTCATCCAACAAAGGACCATCGTGGTATTCTACTTGTCATAGATTCTTCTGCTATGTTCCCAACATCAACTCAGCGATTGACATGGAATTTGCATCTACATGCATGTCCCATTCTAGGATCAAAAGCACTTTCTCCAACATGCAAAAGAAAAGCCAAAAAATGTTCATTCTAATACTTATTTGAATCTAGCCACCAAAAAAGTCCCCAAACACCTAACAATTTTAATATAATCTAAGCGTATGACTTTAGTAGTAGGTGCTCATGTTTAGTGTGTACCTACAAATGTTTCTAACTAGCATGTCATAATCATTTGTCATTAAATTTTTTTATCAAAGTCTTTACTTGTGATATGCAAGATCTTCACTTAAGATCCTGTCGAATATATAATTGATTTCCTAAGCAAGAGTCAATAAATTCATGAATTGCAGACTCTTCCAACAAGCAGCATGTCCATAAAGAAGATTAATAGAATATAAAGAGTCATAGTCTTAAAAATGGAAACTCAAACAAGTTAGGGTTAAATTGAATATTCGTTCACATTATTCATTTTGCCGGACACTATTAGTCTTTGGGTGGATTAAGATCCACTATATTTCTTCTGGTCACCAGCTCTACCAAGACCACCCCAAATGAATACATAAAAAAAAATTAGTGAGCTTCTCGTCAAAGGCATTCTCCAAACCTAGGTAGTTGCATTAAGTAGATTACATTAGCAAAAGATGACATAACGAATATATGCTCTAAGATGAAACAAATGCACTCAATCATCAGTGATACAATGATCACTTTTACTAATTCAAAAGCATCCACATATGATCTCCTCCTCTCCCCTCCTCTGTGAATAAGAGGTCAGTGTTTGAAGAGAGAATTTTTTAGTGAACACTTGCCTGGTTTAATCCATCAAAGGACCATTGTGGTATTTCCACTCATTGTCGATCCTTCCGCTATAACGTCCAACATCAGCTTGGCAATCGACATGGAATTCGCCTCTACATACATGTCCCCTTTTGGGATTCAAATCATTTTCTCCAACACGTAAATGAAAAGAAAAAAATTACACACATAATATATTGATTCAATACTATTTGAAACTATCTACACAAATAATCTCTAAACCACCTAACAATTTTAATATAATTCACGTATCTAACTTTAGTAATAGGCACTTCTGTTTAATGCGTACCTATAAATGTTTTTTAATTATCAAAGTCTTTCCTTGTAATATGCGAAATCTTGACTTAGGATCCTATTATCGAATACACAATAATGTAGCATGGAGCATGCATTAAACCTCTTATTCTGAAAATTGATCTCCCAAGTGAGAGTTGATCAGTTCATGAATTGCAGACTCAAATGATAGGTCTGCCTACAGAAAATATCAATTAAATATAAGAACAGTCATGGTCCTGAAAACCGAAACTTGACTAGTTGAGAATTCATTCACATCATATTCACTTTGTCAGACACTACCAGCCCTTGGGCCAATTAAGATCCACTATTTTTCTTCTGATGACATGCTCTACCAAGACCACCATAATAAAAAAATTAAAAAGAAAAAAAGAAACAACAATTTTTTTCATGAACTTCTCGTTAAAGGCATACTTTGGACCTACGTGGTTGCATTAAGTAGACTTGCATTAGCAAAAGATGACATAATGAATATATGCTCAGGAGGAAACAAACGAACTCAATCATCAGTGATGAGATGACCACTTTTGCTAATTCACAAAGTATCCGCCCCTATGATCTCTTTCTCTCCCCCCTCCTTCACAAATAAGAATTTAATATTTCCTAATTTCATCCAACGGAGAATCACCGTGGTATTTTTACTCGTCGCAAATCCTTCCGCTATGGTTTCCAATGTCAACTTGGCGATCAACATGGATTTTGCATCTACATGTATGTTTGAAATTCAAAATGCTTTCTCTAACACGCAAAAGAAAAGCGAAAAAAATATATTTATTCAAATACTAATTTGAAATTAACCAAAAAAAAAAAAGGTCTCCAAAACATTTAACAATTTCAATAAAATAACTTTAGAAGTAGCCACTGCTGTTCAATGCATACCTACAATTTTTTCTTAACTAACATGTGATAATCATTTGGCATTAAATTACGTTACCAAAGTCTTTACTTGTGATATGTGAACATTATCATGATCCATCGTTATTATGGTAACTCTAGTGAATATGACATATTTTAAATAGACCCTACTTATAGATAGTAAAATAATGATAAGAGAAGTAATAAAGGAAATCATGTTAAATTAATATAATTCATAAGCTTGTTGATGATTAAACCCCATTAATGGCATGCAAAACAAAGTAGTTTTGCACCCAAGTCCTGCCAGACTCCGCCCGAGGGAGACATCGCTCTTTGAAATGCAATGGCAGCTAATGGCACAACTATAATCATGATTACATTCTACACTTATCTCAATTTTCGTTTTCGAGTTCCCTTTCTTCACGTGGAGTGGCGGCCATGTCGTCGGGAGATTTTTTTTCTTTTTTTTTTTTCTTTTCCTTTTGAACGTTGTACTTGGAGTCTCTTGGCTTTTCACATCCTTCTTTGTTTTTTATTTTAATATATGATTTATCAAAAAATTTCTTCATTAATTCATGGTTGCATTTTTTATGTACTATTTCATCCCTTTTTTTTCATCATTTAATGTATAAGATAAATTGTCATAAAATGAAAAAAGAAGTTCAAAAAACGAAAGCTTCTACATCACGAAAAAATATTTCAAAGAGCTCTCTCTCTCTACTTTCACGTGGATTGTCGATGGTAGGAGGAACCCAACTGGAGGGACAATGCCCTAGTTCGAAGCAACACGAAGCAACACCAACGTCTTCAAAGCTCTTGGTAGGTTGAAGAAGAAGAAGCCGACGTCTATAAAATAATCAAACTACATAATAACAATTTTTATTTAATATAATAACTTAAGTACAATTCATGATGGATGTGCAATATAACACATCAAAATAATAAAAATAACAATGAGCCATCCGATTAAGATGGATGTACAATATGACAAAACAAAATAATGGAAATAATAACAACCCATCCAACGAATACGACTCCAAAACCTTCATACTAGAAATCTTTTGGATTCTACAAGGGGGATGAAATTTAAATTTGAATTGCGTATGCCATCATAGAGAATGTAATCGCAATCCAAATAAAAAGTACAACCAATTTCAATATAATTGGAAACTTCTTTGTAATGTCACTACCATGACTAGAATCACGGTAAACGACATCACTAAGCAGTCAATATTATAAAAAATAATATCAACTACTTAATAATGTCATTTGCCATGATTCTAGTCATGGTAGGTGACATTACAAAGAAGTTTCCAACTATCTTGACTTTGGCTGTACTTTTTATTTGGATTGCGATTACGTTCTCCGTGACAACCTACTCAATTCCAACTTAAATACCATCGCCCTTGTGGAATCTAAAAGATCTCAAGTTAATCGGATGGCTTGTTATTATTTATATTATTTTGTTGTGTCATATTTTACGTCCATCCTAATCATATGGTTCATTGTTATTTGTATTATTAATGTATACAATTTTGATAAGTCATAATGTAAGTCCATCTTAATTGAATGGCTCATTATTATTTTTATTATTTTCGCATAACCAGTGATCTTGGAAATGGAGACTTGATTACACTAGTTCTAAAAATTAATGCCCCTTTAGAACCTAAACTTGACTATCTGCTAACCAAAGTATAAAGACGACCTATCAAAGATTTTAAGATTCATCCTAACCATTCTAAAAGTAAAAATTACAATCAATATATGAAGAAGACACAATCAAATGTAATTTAAATGAACAACGTAAGCGGTAACCTAGCATCATCTCTAAAAAGAAAATGGCATCCAAAAAACCTATGGTGAAGCGGCTTTGTTCAATTAGGATTCAATTTTATTTTATTTTTTAAGGATTTTGTCACTTTCTAAGCGAAAGCTATCTAAAAGCTAAATTTTAGGCATTTTTTTCCAAGGATTTCCAATTTTTCTGAAATTTTTAATTTTTTATGAATTTTCTGGATTTTTTTATTTTTTAATGATTTTAAGTTTATTATTATTATTTTTAACTTTTTTATATTTTTAATTCAGATAAGGGCTTCGGGCTGGCTCCGGTCCGTGAGTCTAGGCCATGGACACAAATGGGCTTATTCAACACACGCCCATTTGAAAAGAAAATCACCAAGCCCATTTTCCGAAATCAAAAAACACTAAGCCCATCTTGCTTAAAAAAGAACTCAGCCCAAACACCTCTAAGACTAAAACCAGCCTGAATTAAGCCGAGATCCGTCAAGTCTAATTAAGCCCGAAGTTCATTACACCAATCCTCTTTTCTTATCTAATTTTTTTCTCCTTTTTTCTTTCTGTCTCTCCCCTTTTTTATTTTTCTTTTCCTATTTTCCATTATTCCTTATTTTCTCTTCCCTCGCGCTGTCCATCATCCTCTTCCCGAGAACGACTTCTTCCCTGCGAACCTCCTCTTCAACCGAATCCCACCGTTTTCCCATGAGTCCTTGCCGGCGCTCAGGCCACTGCCGAGGCACCACCCGGCATCCATCGTTTAGCACGACAACGCTGGTCATCGCCGGCCAATCACTCAGTCGCCGGCCGTCACTCGCCGGCCATAACCGAACATCACCGGCGCTTTCAATGTCGCCGAAACACGTGATACAAAACAACATCCATTCCAACAGAACGAACACACACACACAAATGAGTGGATAGGAAACTAACCATGGTGGCCTCTAACTGCGGGCTTCTCCGGCTCAAGGAATAGCATCTCCGGCGGCGAGGCTGTCACGGCCAACTCGAACGATGAGGAATATGCCACCAAAAAAATAAAAGAAAATGCCGATTCAGTCTCAGTTTAGTGACTCAACCCGACCCAATTAATCAGACTTTCAGAAACCAAAGCATTCATGACGGACAATGAACGATGAGAAACCACAAAAACGTCGCCTTTCTCTCCACGGTAATCCCACCCAGAATCCGAAAAACTCAAACTTTTCAATTTCCCCGCGCGGACAAGACAGAGACAGAGACACCCACATTCAAGAAAAAGCGTCCGCGCAAACAGAGACGGTACCTTGTCCAGACGATGACGATCCAACCGGGCCGCGAGAGTCGAGGGCGTGATGATGGTGGCGGCGGCCGGAATCGATCTCGATCTCCGTCACGGCCGCCGCCACCTCGGGCGGCCCGGCCGTTTCAATCGTGGGCATCACCGCAGCGAGTAACGAGAAAGCGAGAGCTTTTCTTGAGCGGCGACGGTTTTTTGCTTTTGATCGGAATAAAAAAAGAGCGAACCTCTTTTTTACCCAGCGAGCGAGGCGCCGACGGACGGAACCGTTCCCTAGAATTTTACTAAGGTAGCGCATGACAAAATTTCTGAAACAGAAATTGATTTCTGGCCAGAAATCAATTTCTCAATTTCTATTCCCCAGCCAATTTCTGAGTAAAAGAAACCTGTTTGATAACGACTCAAAATTTCTATTTCTGAAACAGAAATCCGTTTGATAACAGAAAAAAATTTCTATTTCTATGAATCATGTTGTTCCCATCCTTTTACTTCACTCTTCTTGGTGCTTGTGATGGTAATTTAATTTGATAAAAGTTGGTAAATCACTTTAATTTAGGGAGAAGTGCCAAAAAAGTCCTAAACCTTTTTGTCTTTGTGCGGATTTAGTCCTAAACCTTTTTTTGGTACCGATTTAGTCCTAAACCTTTCTATTTGGTGCCGATTTAGTCCTTCCGGCAAATTTAGCTCGGAAAATGCCTACGTGGATACAAAGCCAGCGCCGGCCGTCCTACGTGGATGGACCGGCGCTGACATGGATGCCTGAAAACAAAACGACGCCGTTTTATTAAAAAAAAAATTAAAATTTTTTAAAAAATATTAAAAGTTAAAAAAAAAAAAGTAGAACCTAGTTTAAAACCTCCTTGTTTTATTGAGAAAATAAAATTTGGCGTCTAAACCCGACACCGCATTTATTTTCTATTTTCTTGCCTAACCACCATTTTTGGAAATAATCTCGCGCAACTTCTTTTCTCTCTAAAGCTTTCGGATTTATTTCGTACAGGAGCACGTACGAATTTATTTCCGAAAGCTTTAGAAAAAAAAAAGTTGCGCAAGATTATTTCCAAAAAGGGTGGTTAGGCAAGAAAATAGAAAATAAATGGGGTGTTGGGTTTGAACGCAAAATTTTATTTTCTCAATAAAACAAGGATGTTTTAAACTAGGTGCGTGTAAAGTTTGATCGATTAATTTTGAGTATGGGAGCACGTACGAATTTACTTCCGAAAGCTTTAGAGAAAAAAAAAAGTTGCGCGAGATTATTTCCAAAAAGGGTGATTAGGCAAGAAAATAGAAAATAAATGTGGTGTCGGGTTTGGACGCCAAATTTTATTTTCTCAATAAAACAAGGAGTTTTTAAACTAGGTTCTAGGTTTTTTTTTATTATTTTTATTATTTTTTTAATTTTTTTTTAATTTTTTTTTAATTTTTTTTAATTTTTTTTAATTTTTTTAATTTTTTTTAATTTTTAATTTTTTATTAAAATAAAACGGCGTCGTGAGGAGAAGGAATGGGGGAAAGCACGATAGTGAGGAGAGGAGAGGCTCATACGTTGGAAGGAGAGGTGGAGAAATTAATTTTTGTTTCTCCTTCAAGAAATAGAGAAGCTAGAAATTCTAGCTTCTCATTTCTCCTCCAAAACAATTTCTGAAACAGAAATCTGTTTCAGAAATAGAGAAATCAGTTTATGTTATCAAACGGGTTTTTCCAATTTCTCTGTTCCGGGGAACAGAGAAATTGAGAAACTGAGAAACAGAAATTTTATCATGCAGTACCTAAAAGAACGGGCAAAATCAAACCGCCCCGCTTGATTTTTATCAATTTTTTTTTGTCGTTTTTATACTATATTTTTGAATTGTTTTACCATTTTCATTTTTATATTTTTGCAAAAATGGACGGACGTCCACAAAAGATCGGGTGTCGTTTTTCTCTATGGAATTGTCTTAGGTTTAATTCCTATTACTTTAGTTAGATTATTTGTAACTCTATATTTACGATGCAGATGTGGTTATTAGTTGGACTTTGATTAAATTAATTAACATTATTTTAATTGAACTCTTCCCCTCTTTTATTTGATGAAAAGAGGTCAAGCAAAGATTATTATTCAATTATTTAATTGTGATTTTCGGACTAACTAAACCAAGAATAGAATCACGCTTTGTACAATTTGAATCTAGGACATCGGGATTTGGAGACTCACCTTCAACCGAACTAAACTAAGAGCGCTTTCTTGTCTTCTTATCATTATCAACATGTATCATTATCCAACAACCGTTCACTGAGCTTTCATCAATATGTTGAGGCGTTAATTTCTTATTTTTCTTGAGAAAGTTTCAAAGAAGTATCTAGTTCGAGTAATATATATATTAACTTGTCAATTCATAGAGATAACTATTAGAATTCACAAAACAACCAAATCAAATTTACTCAGAAAATTCTATAAAATAAAAAAAAAAAAAGAGGAAGAAAAACTTGGGTAATCTGTTTAAAATGATAAGTAAAATGCATAATTAACACGTAACGTCTAACAATTCACATATATAATTAGCAACGTTCATAAGCACACTTACATGCGAATTGTTCTCACAGTCGTATGTGCTCATCAATTCACCATCATTATGAATCATCATCAACGCTTCTCATCACCATCATGCATGTTCTCCTTCATTTTCTCTTTATTCGAAGAAGCCGTGACTCTTTCATCAAGCTTTCGCAGGTTCCGCTTCACTGTAGTGTGAGCGAACGACTTGGTATCTTCACGAGCGTTTCCTTCGGGGATCTGCAAAACATAAGACTCCCAAAGACAAAGTCACGACCTTCCTTTCTTCTTCATTCGGTCATCACCTCATTCACCGATGTCACCGAGCGGTAGTCGCGGAGCCGATCCAATCACCCTAAAGCTCAGCACGCGCCTCTCGTTGTCGTCGAGGACCTCCAATCTCCGCACACTCATCAAGGCCAGCAATCCCAAGATCTCCGCAATGTCACGCACGCTCCCAACCCCGCCGTTGCCGTCCCTCATGTGGCGGCTCTCGATGAACAGATTGTACCTCGGAGGGTTTCCGAAGCCACGCACCAAGGGCAGCACGGCAGGCCGATGCGTCGATGCACCATGCTATGAGGGACGTGCACAACGATGAGACGGGGTTGTAATGACAACTAATAAGGAAGTACATTATGTAGCAGCAAGAGCCCCATCTATGAAGAGCTCCACTGACCTCATAAACTAGATAAGAGACCGATCAAAATTTGGTATTTGGCTGCAATATGTGATTCTTTTCATTTAGTAGTATGACTATCAAACCAATATTGTGTGTATAATCTAAAGAAAAAGTGTCTGATTTATATAGCAATGATTGTATCTGTAGCTATGTCGCATTGTTATTATGCTGAGTATTGTAATTTGTGTGTTTGGTAATACATGTTTTAGATTCGCTACACTTCAAAATTGATTGAGACAACTTTCTAAAAGTTACTTGAGATGGATGCAATCGTGAAAACTTGTCAAACATTTTACAAAAGCCGCAAAATTCCTTTTTACGGTTGTAATTGTTATAAGCTGAACCAGGCCACTTTTTCGAGTAGCTTTGCGATGATAGACTAATAGGGTTCAAACCCATAGCTTCCGCCTTGACAAAAGATTTTCAGTTCAATTCTTTCTTTCTTTCCCTTTGAAAAAACCTCATTGGTACAATAATGACTATCTCACTAGAATGAAAAAATTCACAAATTGAAGGATTGTTCCTATATAAGTTTGTTAACATGTTTCTTCATTCCAAATCTCTCTCTCTCAAAAATATGCACATGCATATTTAAAATTGAGAAATGCAATAGAAGTTTTAACACTTATTAAATTGGTACAATGTCAACTCTCCATTTCATCTAATTTGGTTAATGGAAAATACCGACATGATTTTTTTTAAAACATTTTTAAAACACATGGTCTCTACCAAGTGCAACATTAAAAAAAAAATTGAAAACATTTAAATAGAAGAAAGAGAAATAAGGAAAAAATAGATCATCGTAAGAAAGAAAGAGGAAAACTTCCGGGGGTTCAATGTCTAACTTCTCCGAATCTTCATCTTCTCAACCCTTTTTTTTTTTTTTGAAATCATGAAAGCAGATCCAGATTCATTTGGCAAGCAAAAATCCAAAATCAAAATTAGAGAAATAGTAAGAAGCAAAAAAAAAAAAACATACAGCACAGCAAACAAAGATATAGATAGAGAGATAAAGCGAGAGAGTATCAAACAACTAGATTCTAGATGCCATGGCCATGAGCTTGAAGAAATCTGTTGAAGTTTAAGCTATTAAAAGAATTCTAGAAACATTCGAATTTAGAAATTCCTACTCTAGTACCATGTGAAATTTTGTTTGACCATTGCCAACTCTTCTAAAAACTTAAGCAATTAGATAAATGTGTGATTTAATATTTAAATATTTTATTATTAGAAGAAGGCACAGTTTAATAGTTAATTATTCTTTCACTCCCCCTACCATGTTAAACCTAACTTAGCATGAGGTGGAGACGGAGTGATAGAATATTTGAATATTAAACCATATATTTATCCAATAACTTAAATTTTTAAAATAGTTGACAGTAGTCCTACAAATTCTCACATGATATTAGAGCATAGATTCATAAGTTTAAATCTTTCTAGGCCTTATTTGCCTCCTTAATTAAAAAATTTCACGCTTAGTACTAGGCAAAAGACCAACTAAGCATGAGGAGAAGTGTTAAAACATTCAAATAATAAATCACGCATTCACTAATAGTTTAAGTCTTTTAAATAGCTGGCAGTGCTCCCATAAAATGTGATATTTAACATTTAAATATTCTATTATTAGATGAATGCACGGTTTAAAATTTACTTATTATTTCACTTCCCCCGCCATGTTATTGGAATTGAGAAGATGAAGATCCAAAGAAGTCGACATTCAAGCCATCGACCTCTTGCTCTTTCTTTTTTATGAGGTTCTTCCTTTTTAATTTTTTCTTTTACTCTTTTCTCTTTTTCTTTGTTAAACTTTTCAATTTTTTTCCTCATGCATCACTTGTATGCAACACATATCTTCTAGAAAGTAATAAAAAAAAGCCACGTCACATTTTTCTGTTAGCTAAATTAAACAAAATTAACGTAGACACTTCATTATGCCAATCTAATAAATTTTAGGACCTAATTGCATTATTTAAAATTTATAAAATTCAATGGCCTTTTCGCAATAAGTTTTTAAAAAAAAAAATACACTTATCTCTTTGAATTTTAGAGTCGCCCAATATGGATCTATTTGACTGAATGTTAGTATGGTTTGTCACCATCGGGGTACTATCGACATCATATAGTACTCTACATGTACGGTCGCTGTATGCTGGTATTTCTTAGGGAGACATAATCAAAAACCAGAAATGAACGACTCGAGTTTGACTCCTAACACTGAAAACACATCGCCGTCTCACACCAACCCAATCTATTGAAAAAGCAAAGTACAAAAGGTCCATTCGACCGTTTTCCACCACCACCTTTCATTGAAAACCCCAAAAAAGAAGGGGAAAAAAATCAGAAAAAAAAAAAACACAGAATAATGGCTATGAAATTTGGAGGAGCGATGGAACTCGTCGTGATAGCATTTCGGATTCGATTACAGCGCCTGGGCTCACAAGAACGGCTCGTTTTACGTCAACGACACTCTCAATAAGTCGCTACTATGACTCATTGATTCATATCTGGATTCAGCATCTATTGTGCCCCATTTTTGTCTGTGTAAGTTTGTTCTGAATTTTCACTTTAACAGTTGATATGGGAGATTCATAGATGATCTTGATGGTATTAGAGTCGATGGAAATTCCTCCTCAGGCAACATTATTTTCTAGACATTCACTTACTATGAGACTTCGATATAATGCAATCTCATGCATATGAAGTAGAAGTAGAGTGCTGCAGATAATTACTGGTAAAACAATTGCTTTCTGAGGATAATTAAGAAGCAGAATCGCCTTATTAATCTTCTCCAAACAAAAAATGAGTAGTCTCAGTAGCATTATGGGTTTTGTAGATAAGTGGTCCACGGCACTATTTAAGTGATCGGATAAGAAAGCAAATAATGCTACTGGTTATAATAGCACATGCACGATTAACACTTTGAAAAATTGAATATTTCCCTGTTAGGCATGCTTAACAAACTTCTCCGGATCATTTGTTAGGATATATTATTCCGAATAACATTGACTCCAGTACTTGCAGTGTTCAAGTACGACCCACCGAGCGACCATAACTTCTCTGGAGCTTCATGAGCCGTGACCTCAAGAGGGCGACCATGGTGGCCAACGTGTCGGACGGGGCGGGAGATGGCTTCAAGTTCACATTGAGCCAGAAGTGGAAGTTTTCCTTTCCTTTTCTTTTGTCTGTTTTTCCTTTCCACTTAAGTTCATGGTATGATTATGTGTGTCTGTTGAAGTTATATTGGGTTGTTCTGATACTAGAAACAATAAGTTATTTCGGGTTTGGAATAATTTTGTGACTGATTCCTAGTCAACGAAATAAAGAAATGTGTTTTCCTTTTATAGGGAAACTATTCTTGATTTTAACTTTCACATTACCAATTTTCCTTTTTTGGTGAACGAGTATTTCACAGAATTATGTACTTTTTTTACTCTGCAGAATAGGTCGAGCGTGTATGTGCGAATCATTAGTTGTTAATGCAATATGACAAGTATATACTGAAAATAGTAGCTTTTTTACTTGTTGACGCCAAAAAATGACCAATTCTTTATCGTCAATGAGTAGCGAGCTTTGTCAACAAGAACAAAACTCGGTCAGAACAGAAGTTATCACTAAACAAGATAATCGATGAACTACAAGCTTGTTGACAGTGAAGGAGATTGGCAAATCACAGAGCAAGGGTTATTGACGGAAGCCTTCTCTAAGATTTAAGAGAAATTGATTGACAAATTCATTGACATCAAGCAACTTCGGATTTTGGTTGACTGTTGAGGTAGTGCAATAAATAAATAGAACGGAAGGCTGGCGACACATCAATTGGAGACAGACAGTGGATTGACACAAGCACATAACTGCCAAGTGGTGATGTCAATATTCTCGGAATTTGTAACTTTTAGTAGATTATCATTACTAGATAAAAGGAAATTGTTTTTTGGTATTTGAAACTTCTTATAACTGCCGATTAGATTTATTTTTTTTATTTTTTTTTATCGATCATACGCTAATCCTACTCTAACACTCATTCTCAGACTTTTGTCATGCCTCCTTGCAGGGCGTGGGAGTGGAAACCCACTCCTGAAATGAAATCGTCCACACCCCAATCCCTCCTGAGAATGTGAGGATTTAAACCCCCAACCTCCCCCTTCCAAGATGGAAGGGTGGCCACTAGGGCGAACCCCCAATGGTCGATTGCCGATTAGATTAGGAAGTTAATTCTGGATTCAAAATCCATAACCATCTGTAATAACTACTGTAAGTAGGATATAAAAACCTAAGCTGTAATCTTTGTAACGACCACTCACACAATCAATGACATCTGGTCTTTTGACCCATCATCACAAATTTTCCTTACATTTCATGCCATTTACTTTATCATCCAAAATGAATAGACCACCATTTCACAATCTTTTTCAATTCAATTTGACCCATCCTCTTAATGAAAGTTCTTTTGCTTTTTTTCGAGAACCCAAAACCATTTTTTTCCAATACTAGTAAATTGTACTTGAATGCGTTTCAGGCTTTCTTTATTTGCAACAACCTTCTCATGCTTTGAAATATCAAATTCTCGTTTGCTACAACAATCTTGAAATTGATCTTGTTAATGAGCATCCCAACACTTGTTAATCATACCACTACAAAATCTGTTGTCAAGTTGAAACGAGACCATGCTCCACTCAAGATATTGAAATGCCTGTATTGATAGGAGATATGGAATGATCGGTTACAATGAGGCAATTCACGATGCAAGCCATCCGAATGATCCTTAGAAAGGAAGGCTGGCTTGGTTAATTGGCTCACTAAGCATTGCACGGTCCCATGACCGAGGCCTATTGGCTCTGGTTGTGACAAATGGTTTTAGAATAAGGTTCCCAAATTGTTTGTGCGAATGCCGTCTATTACCATGTTTCCATAGAGATCAAAATCCTTCGTTGGCTTTGAATATGACTCATAGAAAAGACAAAAGAGTAGTACCTATTGGGCGAGCATGGGCCATTCGTGTGAAGCTTAGGGAAGGCATTAATTGCGTGGGACGAGAGGAAGCAATAACAAGTAATAGATTTTGTTGGCAAGCATTAGCCATTCATGCAAGACCTAAGGAGATGCATTGATGGTTCAGAGAATTTGAGGATGTGAATAATAGCTCACAACGAGGGCATTGTGAAAAATCAAGTCGGGGAGAATGTTATGATTTGACTTTTCCTCATTCCATGAAGGCATGGAAATGAACTCTGAGAAACATGAGGGGTTAATATGACAAATACATATAGATGATGGAATGAAAAATGGACTTTGTGCTAGTAATCAAGTGATAAAAGTATTCCGTGAAAGATGTTTGATGGGGTTGGCTGCCTAAGAATAAACTAGTTAGGAGCTAATGCTATTCTATTATTCATGTCCATGACAAACTGAAACAAGTTTTTATGCTGAATCAAGAGGCATGCCCTGCTCAAGATGGTGAGATACCCAAATTGATGGGAGATTGAACGGTTTATCAAAATGAGACATTTCATGATGGTAACTCCATCATTGATCCTTAAAAAGGAAGGCTGGCTTGGTGAAGGGACTTGCCAAGCATTGCACACTCCCTTGACCAAGGCCAATCAGCCCAGATTATGGTAGCTGGTTGGTGCTACCAACCCCTTTGATCTACAAAATGAAAAAGCAAAGAAGTCAAAAATAGTTTGTCCCCGTTTTAGATCATCTCTTTGTGTCGCAGTCATGCACTCTTCCTCTTGGGGCTCATAGGGGTGGAGAGAGAGATTGTTTAAGATAAGATTGAAAATTATTGAATTGCAAACTCTTTCAACAAGGGGCGTGTCTACGAAGAAGATTAGTAGAATATAAAAAGAGTCATGATCCTAAAAATTGAAAATCAAACAAGTTGAGGAAAGATGAAAGATTCATTTACATCATATTCACTTGCCAATAAGGCGCAAATGATAACCATTTTGTCCGAAAATTGAATTCTTGAACAGAAATATATTGTTTTATTTTTATTCTTGCATGAATTTTTGAACAAAAATAGGTGTTTGATAATAACACAAAATTTTTATTTTTGAAATTGGAATTCATTCGATAACAATACAAAATTTCACCCACCTCAGCGGCAGCGGAAGATGGGGGGCGAGTCAATGGCAGTGATCGATAGCAAGCAATAAGCGGCAATCACAAGTGACGGCTGCCAGCGACAGCAATGGTCGACAACATTGAGGGGTGGCAACAACTAACGACGATGGATGGCGAGCGGCAGAGATGGGTAAGCGGCCAACTAGTAGTGACAACAAGCATCAAAAAAAGTTTTTATTTCTCATTTATATTCTAGAAATAAAGAAATTGAAATTATTTACTTCTTGTTTTTATTCCAAACCTATTTTTGGACTAAAAATTTGCTCCATAAATAGAAAAATGAAATTACATTGCCAAATGGATTTATGTTCTAGAAATAAGTTTGAAATGAAAAATTAGTTTTGAAGTAGGAATAGAATGTCCTCAAAATCCATTGTTTTTCTTCCGATCACCAACTCTACCAAGGCCACCCCAAATGAATACACAACCTTTTCAATGAAGGCATACTCCGAACCCATGTAATTGCATTCAGTAGATTTACATTAGCAAAAGATGACATAACTAATATATGCTTGGAAAGGAAACAAATGAACTCCATCATTAGTGATTAAATGAACAGTTTTACTAATTCATAAAGCATCCATTTATGATATCCTCCTCTCCCACCTCCTTCCCTAGGAAGAGTTTAGTGTCTAAAAAGAGAGTTTTCTAACGAACCATTTCCTAGTTTCATCCAACAAAGGACCATCGTGGTATTCTACTTGTCGTAGATTCTTCTGCTATGGTTCCCAACATCAACTCAGCGATCGACATGGAATTTGCATCTACATGCGTGTCCCATTCTAGGATCAAAAGCACTTTCTCCAACATGCAAAAGAAAAGCCAAAAAATGTTCATTCTAATACTTATTTGAATCTAGCCACCAAAAAAGTCCCCAAACACCTAACAATTTTAATATAATCTAAGCGTATGACTTTAGTAGTAGGTGCTCATGTTTAGTGTGTACCTACAAATGTTTCTAACTAGCATGTCATAATCATTTGTCATTAAATTTTTTTATCAAAGTCTTTACTTGTGATATGCGAGATCTTCACTTAAGATCCTGTCGAATATATAATGATGGAGCTTGAAGCATGCAATAAACCTCTCACTCTTAGAATTGATTTCCTAAGCAAGAGTCAATAAATTCATGAATTGCAGACTCTTCCAACAAGCAGCATGTCCATAAAGAAGATTAATAGAATATAAAAAGAGTCATAGTCTTAAAAATGGAAACTCAAACAAGTTAGGGTTAAATTGAATATTCGTTCACATTATTCATTTTGCCGGACACTACTAGTCTTTGGGTGGATTAAGATCCACTATATTTCTTCTGGTCACCAGCTCTACCAAGACCACCCCAAATGAATACATAAGAAAAAATTTAGTGAGCTTCTCGTCAAAGGCATTCTCCAAACCCAGGTAGTTGCATTAAGTAGATTACATTAGCAAAAGATGACATAACGAATATATGCTCGAAGATGAAACAAATGCACTCAATCATTAGTGATACAATGATCACTTTTACTAATTCAAAAGCATCCACATACGATCTCCTCCTCTCCCCTCCTCTGTGAATAAGAGGTTAGTGTTTGAAGAGAGAATTTTTTAGTGAACACTTGCCTGGTTTAATCCATCAAAGGACCATTGTGGTATTTCCACTCATTGTCGATCCTTCCGCTATAACTTCCAACATCAGCTCGGCAATCGACATGGAATTCGCCTCTACGTACATGTCCCCTTTTGGGATTCAAATCATTTTCTCCAACACGTAAATGAAAAGAAAAAAATTACACACATAATATATTGATTCAATACTATTTGAAACTATCTACACAAATAGTCTCTAAACCACCTAACAATTTTAATATAATACACGTATCTAACTTTAGTAATAGGCACTTCTGTTTAATGCGTACCTATAAATGTTTTTAAATTATCAAAGTCTTTCCTTGTAATATGCGAGATCTTGACTTAGGATCCTATTATTGAATACACAATAATGTAGCATGGAGCATGCATTAAACCTATTATTCTGAAAATTGATCTCCCAAGCGAGAGTTGATCAGTTCATGAATTGCAGACTCAAATGATAGGTCTGCCTACAGAAAATATCAATTAAATATAAGAACAGTCATGGTCCTGAAAACCGAAACTTAGACTAGTTGAGAATTCATTCACATCATATTCACTTTGTCAGACACTACCAGCCCTTGGGCCAATTAAGATCCACTATTTTTCTTCTGATGACATGCTCTACCAAGACCACCATAATAAAAAAAAAATTATAAAAAGAAAAAAGAAACATAACAATTTTTTTCATGAGCCTCTCGTTAAAGGCATACTTTGGACCTACGTGGTTGCATTAAGTAGACTTGCATTAGCAAAAGATGACATAATGAATATATGCTTGGGAGGAAACAAATGAACTCAATCATCAGTGATGAGATGACCACTTTTGCTAATTCACAAAGTATCCACCCCTATGATCTCTTTCTCTCCCCCCTCCTTCACAAATAAGAATTTAATATTTCCTAATTTCATCCAATAGAGAATCACCGTGGTATTTTTACTCGTCGCAAATCCTTCCGCTATGGTTTCCAATGTCAACTTGGCGATCAACATGGATTTTGCATCTACATGTATGTTTGAAATTCAAAATGCTTTCTCTAACACGCAAAAGAAAAGCGAAAAAAAAAAATATTTATTCAATACTAATTTGAAATTAACCAAAAAAAGAAAAAGAAAAAAGGTCTCCAAAACATTTAACAATTTCAATAAAATAACTTTAGAAGTAGGCATTGTTGTTCAAAGCATACCTACAATTTTTTCTTAACTAACATGTGATAATCATTTGGCATTAAATTACGTTATCAAAGTCTTTACTTGTGATATGTGAACATTATCATGATCCATCTTTATCATGGTAACTCTAGTGAATATGACATATTTTAAATAGACACTACTTATAAATAGTAAAATAATGCTAAGAGAAGTAATAAAGGAAATCATGTTAAAGTAATATAAAATTCATAAGCCTGATGATTAAACCCCATTAATGGCGTGCCAAACAAAGTAGTTTTGCACCCAAGTCTTGCCAGACTCCGCCCGAGGGAGACATCGCTCTTTGAAATGCAATGGCAGCTAATGGCACAGCTATAATCATGATTACATTCTACACTTATCTCAATTTTCGTTTTCGAGTTCCCTTTCTTCACGTGGAGTGGCGGCCATGTTGTCGGGAGATTTTTTTTCTTTTGTTTTTTTCTTTTCCTTTTGAACGTTGTACTAGAGTCTCTTGGCTTTTCACATCCTTTCTTTGTTTTTTTATTTTAATATATGATTTATCAAAAAAATTCTTCATTAATTTTTGGTTGCATTTTTTATGTACTATTTCATCCCTTTTTTTTCATCATTTAATGTATAAAATAAATTGTCATAAAATGAAAAAAGAAGTTCAAAAAAATATCAGAACAGTCTCTCCACGACGAAAGCTTCTACATCACGAAAAAATATTTCAAAGAGCTCTCTCTCTCTACTTTCACGTAGATTGTCGATGGTAGGAGGAACCCAACTGGAGGGACAATGCCCTAGTTCGAAGCAACACCAACGTCTTCACAGCTCTTGGTAGGTTGAAGAAGAAGAAGCCGACGGCTATAAAATAATCAAACGACATAATAACAATTTTTATTTAATATAATAACTTAAGTACAATTCATGATGGATGTGCAATATAACACATCAAACTAATAAAAATAACAATGAGCCATCCGATCAAGATGGATGTACAATATGACATAACAAAATAATGGAAATAATAACAACCCATCCGACGAAGACAACTCCAAAACCTTCATACTTGAAATTTTTTGAATTCTACAAGGGGGATGAAATTTAAATTGGAATTGCGTATATGCCATCGTAGAGAATGTAATCGCAATCCAAATAAAAAGTACAGCCAATTTCAATATAATTGAAAACTTCTTTGTAATGTCACTACCATGACTAGAATCACGGTAAACGACATCACTAAGCAGTCAATATTATAAAAAATAATATCAACTACTTAATAATGTCATTTGCCATGATTCTAGTCATGGTAGGTGACATTACAAAGAAGTTTCCAATTATCTTGACTTTGGCAGTACTTTTTATTTGGATTGCGATTACATTCTCTATGACAACATACTCAATTCCAATTTAAATACCATTGACCTTGTGGAATCTAAAAGATCTCAAGTTAATCGGATGGTTTGTTATTATTTATATTATTTTGTTGTGTCATATTTTACGTCCATCCTAATCAGATGGTTCATTGTTATTTGTATTATTAATGTATACAATTTTGATAAGTCATAATGTAAGTCCATCTTAATTGAATGGCTTATTATTATTTTTATTATTTTCGCGTAATGAGCGATCTTGGAAATGGAGACTTGATTACACTAGTTCTAAAACTAATGCCCCTTTAGAACCTAAACTTGACTATCTGCTAACCAAAGTATAAAGACGATCTATCAAAGATTTTAAGATTCATCCTAACCATTCTAAAAGTAAAAATTACAATCAATATATGAAGAAGACACAATCAAATGTAATTTAAATGAACAACGTAAGCGGTAACCTAGCATCATCTCTAAAAAGAAAATGGCATCCAAAAAACCTATGGTGAAGCGGCTTTGTTCAATTAGGATTCAATTTTATTTTATTTTTTAAGGATTTTGTCACTTTCTAAGCGAAAGCTATCTAAAAGCTAAATTTTAGGCATTTTTTTCCAAGGATTTCCAATTTTTCTGAAATTTTTAATTTTTTATGAATTTTCTGGATTTTTTATTTTTTAATGATTTTAAGTTTATTATTATTATTTTTAACTTTTTTATATTTTTAATTCAGATAAGGGCTTCGGGCTGGCTCCGGTCCGTGAGTCTAGGCCATGGACACAAATGGGCTTATTCAACACACGCCCATTTGAAAAGAAAATCACCAAGCCCATTTTCCGAAATCAAAAAACACTAAGCCCATCCTGCTAAAAAAAAACTCAGCCAAGATCCGTCAAGTCTAATTAAGCCCGAAGTTCATTACACCAATCCTCTTTTCTTATCTAATTTTTTTCTTCTTTTTTCTTTCTGTCTCTGCCCTTTTTTTATTTTTCTTTTCCTATTTTCCATTATTCCTTATTTTCTCTTCCCTCGCGCTGTCCATCATCTTCTTCCCGAGAACGACTTCTTCCCTGCGAACCTCCTCTTCAACCGAATCCCACCGTTTTCCCATGAGCCCTTGCCGGCGCTCAGGCCACTGCCGAGGCACCACCCGGCGTCCATCGTTTAGCACGACAACGCTGGTCATCGCCGGCCAATCACTCGGTCGCCGGCCGTCCCTCGCCGGTCATAACCGAACATCACCGGCGACTTCAATGTCGCCGAAACACGTGATACAAAACGACACCCATTCCAACAGAACGACCACACAAATGAGTGGATAGGAAACTAACCATGGCGGCCTCTAACCGCGGGCTTCTCCGGCTCAAGGAATAGCATCTCCGGCGGCGAGGCTGTCACGGCCAACTCGAACGATGAGGAATATGCCACCAAAAAAATCAAAGAAAACGCCGATTCAGTCTCAGTTTAGTGACTCAACCCGACCTAATTAATCAGACTTTCAGAAACCAAAGCATTCATGACGGACAATGAATGATGAGAAACCGCAAAAGCGTCGCCTTTCTCTCCACGGTAACCCCACCCGGAATCCGAAAAACTCAAAACTTTTCAATTTCCCCGCACGGACAAAACAGAGACAGAGACACCCATATTCAAGAAAAAGCGTCCGTGCAAACAGAGACATACCTTGTCCAGACGATGACGACCCAACCGGGCCTCGAGAGTCGAGGGCGTGATGATGGTGGCAGCGGCCATCGCGGCGGCCGGAATCGATCCCGATCTCCGTCACGGCCGCGGCCGCCTCGGGCTGCCCGACCCCTTCAAGCGTGGGCATCTCCGGCAGTGCTCGCTTTCTCGTCGCTCGCTCTGCGAACGCGAGAGAGAGAGAGCTTTTCTTGAGCGGCGACTGTGCTCTGCTTTTTAGATCCGGAAAAAAAGGGAAAAAGCTTAACGACTGCACCGTTACGCTTCCTGTAGATTATCATTATAGATAATAAGAGGCCGTAATCGTAACTTCTCGTAACTACATTATAGATTAGGATGTTATTTTCGAATTCAAAATCCTTAACCGTCTGTAATAACTGCTTTTAGTGGGATATAGAGCACGTTTGTTTTTCTCTAATTTCCTCACAAGTTTACATTGCTTGCGACCTTTCAAATCTGGTAATTGCACGTCTATTTTTCCTTTCGACAAGCCCATGAAAGAAACCACGTCTTGGGATGCCATCTTCAAGAATTCTCGCAGCGTCCAAGCTCTGTCTCTTCGCTTCTTATTAAGAAGACTGAAACATGTGATGTCAAATTCGGCACTGAAACATGAAATCGATGAGCACTAAACTCTAGCAAAATCGAATTAAGAAGACTCGGAATGACTGTGGGAGGAAGAATTTTATATGTGCGAGAGGCGAGAGGCTGAGAGTGAGAAGCGATGGAAGAGAGATGTGATTAGGTTTCCATTTAAGAAATGAATACATGTGATTTGGTTTGGGTGGTCTGGCGCTTCCTGAAATTGGAAACCGGACAAAAAATCACATTTTCCAATTTTATGAAATTGAAAACTGAACTAACACTCCTAGGAGTCAAACCATATTACCGACCCAATTTAGGTGGTTCTGGTTTGGTCAGTCCATTTTGCTCACTCATCTAATGTTTCGCAGTGCCATGATCGAGACCAATCAATTAAAATCGTAATATAAATGGTATCAAATTAAGAATCAAATTGTATGTGTGGATGCCATTACAGGTCAAACCCCCTTGTTATTTTATAGCATGATCGATACAAAAAACGAGAGATGTTTTTCCTGTGTGGCTGAGCATAGGCCATTTGCATAAAGCCTAGGAAGATATCCAGTAGCAGGATTGGCTATCATGCATAAATTGGTGGGGATAGATTCGGCTTTCTTGGTGATGCCTGCAACAAGCTAAAACAAGTTTATAATGCATGCCCCACTCTAGCTAGTGAGATGCTCAAGTTAATGCAAGACATGGAGCGATTGATTATAATGAGACATTTCACAATAATAGCCATGGCAGTGATCCTTAGGGGAAAAAAAAAAGCTAGCCTAGTGAATGGACTCGCCTATGATTGCATGATCCCTTGACCAAGACTAATTGGCCCAAATCATGATAATTGGTCTCTCCTCCCCACCCTTTTAATGTACAAAAACAATAATTAAAGAAAAAATATATATCTCATCGTCTAGATCATCTTTCTACATCCCTATCATGCACTTTAACTATTGCTTATGGGATATATATATATATATATATATATCTAATTCTTTAAGATGAGATTGAAATTTATTTGTCCACAGTATTTAAGGTTAACATTTACTATCTTATTCTTTACTTGACATGAATCATTTGGTGCATGCACCAATACTTTCTTTTTAACTCGAAACATCCAAAAAAAAAAAAATGGTAAGGATTGAAACATCCAAGATTTTGGTAACAATTAAATGCCAAAACCTTAGTCAATATGCTAACTTTTCACGATTTTTCAACCGATAAAAGTAGATAATATTTCAAATATAGGAGGTAAATTATAAAAAAAAATCTTTTTTCATATAGTTAAATCATAAACAAATGATTAATATCACAGAAAATCTTAAATTGGTACATATATAACAAATTTATCTTAAATTAATTTTTTGAGCACCAATAACCATCCAAACTAGTACGACAAATTATCCCAAACTAATTTTTTGGCCACCAAAAATTATGAACTCATACATTTATAACAAATTTACACTATATTAGTTTCCATCAAAATAAATTAATATAACGAAAAATCATAAATTTCGATACATTTGTAACAAACCAATGATAAAATTCCAAATTAATTAGTATGTAAACCCATCAACTGCCCCATGCCATTCTACTATGTAATTTGACGGTAAAATTTAACGAAAATTAATATAAAATAAATTTATAATAAGCGTAATTGTTTTAACCCTAGATAAATTACCCCTATGTCATATTGAATCACTGAACAGACGAAGAAGAGGAAGGAAGAAGGAGAAGAATAGGGAATGAGCGTGTTCGGAGGAGATAGCTGGGCAAGAGAAGCCCAGCACCGGAAGAGAAGAGTCGACGATCTGGCCGTGGAAGGCCTCGACGCCTCCTCCTACAAGAAGCTCTCCTCCGGCAAGTTCGCCTGCCTCGTCTGCCCTGGCGCCCCCGTCCTCGATTCTGCTCTCATGCTCTCCGTGCGTCTCCAGTCTCTGCTTACGCCAACTTCTGTCGCCCAATCAATTTTTATCTTGTGGGTCTGTTTTGTCTTGAATGGCTCTGTTTGATGAGTGGTTGGAGGATTGTTGCGGTTTTGCTAGATGATTTGCTTGTGGGTCTGTTTTGTCTTGATTGGTTTTCGGTTTAATGAGTAGCTGGAGGATTGTAGCGTTTTTGCTAGATAGATGAGACAAGTTATGGGTCTAACAGGCCATTTTGTCCCCATGAATCTAGTTGTCGGGATGGAAAAATGTGTGATCAATGCCTTTTCCGTCCGGTCCCCCGAAATTCGGGGTTGGCCTCTGCTGGCAAACGACCATCAAGTTGCGATTTTGAATCTGACCAAGTGTGTTTTCGGGCGTCCCTCTCGGCCGACTGTCTTGTGGATCTGCTTTATTGGACTACCGTGCACTGAAATGTCGCATTTCTAACACGATGGTGTTGGTGGTTTGATTTGGTTGGAGAACCGTGCCATGGCAATGGCAGGTACTAACTAAATTGCTTGTCCTGCTCGTGATGTTGATGCCCTGGTTTTGCATTATCTGCTGTGTCATGTTGGTTGAGCATGAGACAATGTGGATTTTCCATGTCTTACCTGCGAATGTTGAGTTGCTTTGTTTCATGGTGATTCAACTTGTTTATGCTTCAGTATAAGAAAGACATTAGAATGAGAAAGCTTGGATTTTAATGAATTGAAATGCATTTGAGTGGAGGTTGCTGGATGTTTGAGAAGCCGAGGTTATTTGGGGCACATGATCATTCATATGGTCACTACATGTATGGATCATTATAGTTTTCTGCTGCACAGATTGACTGGTGAATGTAGATCATTTAGATATTTATCAGTTTTGAATGTTGATAATCTTTTATTATGCAGATGCATTGCAAGGGGTCACGCCACCGTGTTGCATTGTCGAGATTGAAGGAGAGAGAATCGGAAAAGAAGGATGAGATCAACAAGAGAATAGCCTTGTCTGATTGTACTGTTAATGCTGGCACTAGTACCTCTACTTTAAACAGGATAAAAGGTAAACCCTTGATTGAGCAAACAATGAAGGCTGTTTCTGAAGTACTTGATAAGGGAAACGCTAGACAAGATGTCCATAACAATTGTCACAGTGGAAAAATATGTGGGAATCTCCATGGTAATGAAATCTCACATGTGAGTGAAAGCTTCTCTTTCGCTGCAAAAGAAGCAGCTGAAGAGGTGGTTGTACAGCAACAACTTAGTATGAGAGAGCGTCGTGAAAGAGAGCTCAAGTTTACTTCTGCAGGTTGGAAGCGCGACTGCAATGGCAGATGGTTCAAGGATGAAAATGTGAGTTCTTTCAGCAATTTGAATTACATTGTATTATTTTGGAAGGCATCACACAGTTGTAATTTGTAATATTTACAATAAGGACGACTGAATTTTGGCTCTATACCATTCAGTAAATGCCAGTTGTGCAGATGTGATATCTGTATTTTATCTTAGGCATTGATTGTGGCAACTTTATGGCATTTGCAGGTTGAATTTGATTCAGATGAAGAAGATCCAAATATTTGTCTTGGATAACACATAGATCTCACACCAATTATTTCAAGCAATTGATGGCAGAGAACTATTAAGACTAATGAGAGGTGTTCATGTGAAAGTTTGATGTCTTGCCTGCCAGGCTGATCTCTCGTAATACCAATCAAATATTACTGCAAATTTCCATCCATGGGTCTGAAATACTGCAAGAAATGTTTATCTTGGTGGTGGATGAGTGCCTGCAATTGACTTCCTAGAGATTTGATTCATCTGTCAAGTTAAAGATCTAATTGATCTTCTTTGACTGCTAACCTGTGAGTATTAAGCATACTTGACGGAGCACGAGATGAATGATTAGGGTGATGTTGGTGAGAAAGTAGAGTTTTATGTGCTTGCTTAAGTGGTGTATAAGTTTTTAGTGCGTCACTCCTACTGACTTGGAGCTTTTCCTAAGTAGATAGAACTGAAAAAAAAAGGTGGGTTCTTGATATAGAGAATCCCAATCTCTCTACTTATTCTGTTCTTGGTGAACTCATTTAAGATCTAGTGGGTCAGATGTCATTACTGCAGGATGCACAAGAATGTTATGCAATTCGTGTACCACGCAGGATGTGTCAACTCAACATTGTCAAATCATCAATGGTTCTTTGTTCTTTTTGTACATCTCAGAAAGAATATCTTTGAGTGACTTAGTGATACCTTCCATCTCAGGCAAGGCTATGATGAAAGATGGGTCTCGCTGGCTGGCCAAATTGGTGCTACTTGACCTCATTGGGCTTTTTAGTAAGCTTAAAGAGATTGAAATGCGCTTGATGGGCTTTGACAGCAGAAATGGGCATGCTGTTGGTAGTCCTTTTCTTGTTCAGCCCTTCGCAAGTGAATTTGGGATTGCCGATCTTTTCTTAAACATGATCCTAATGGTGCTTCAACAATGGAGAGCTCATCCTTAGCAGGTAAAATGTCATTTGACCCATGGAGGTTACAGTTCTATTCATGCTGTATGAAGTCATTTATCCCATGGAGCCCCAAGAATGTTGATAGGTTAAGGTATAATTAGAGACCAACGGTGCCTGAGGTTTATAGTATTTTACCCGCGAGAATTATTTAATGCACTCCCATAGATCTTTATGTTCCATCTAGCTGGAAGCATTGTGAGGAGATCTCAAAGGAGGCCAACTCAAAATCCAAAAACCCTAAGCTCTCTTTCATGTACTTATATATATTAAGTCATTATGACATCACTAATTAAATTCGACGCTCCTAGCTTCATAATGCCTTCAAATGTGCACCTTAATAAATCTTGTCTTCACATGGTTAACTTCTCTTCGTTCAAATCTATGTATCCTAAATTCCGAGCTTATAATCATGCCGCAGCTGAAGCTTAATTCATAAGACATGAGCCAACCAGGTGTGTGAATTTGATCGTTGCCGTGTCTTTAGTTCGATGTCGGTACTCTTTCGCTAAAGTCCCTCATACGTGCACGTTAAGATATCTTTGGCGGTTTCGAGTTTTCCTCGTTCATCAGGAGGGGAATTCGAAGCCTTTTTGGTGTTGGTGGACTGATTGTTGGAAGAAGTGATGGGAGAGGGACCAAAGCCGTGACAGCTCGGGTCATGTGCAGTGCATGAACTTTGTGGTTGGCTTTCACCCACCCACTCCAAGCCACGGAATCTGGGATCCTATGCAAAATCATGCGATGCGAGCATCACCAGATACTTCCCTCCTTTCCAAACACGTTACATGAATTGTTTGACGTACATGAATCGAAGTTTTCTTCAATGGGACAGAAAGTACGTTTTCCTAGTCACTGCGAAGTTTCGCCTGTTTTGGGCTCATTGAACACTTATTGTTATAGATTGAAGGTCATATGATATTGTCCCACTTTGGTGGGTCACACTAACACAAGATACTAATTGAAAAAGTCCAGAGTTTTTTTTTTTTTTTTTTTAAAGAAATTTGGGATTTTTTTTTTTTTTACAGAAAAATGTAATATTTCATTCAATTACAAGTCAAGAATACATGAACTTATTTTTAAGCTTTACATGACAACTTTCTTAAGTAACAAATATACAAAATCATTGAACATGCAATTTCACAAAATATCCTAAATATATCTCTAAAATCCTCCCACAAACTCAAGATGATTTGAAAGATGTCAACTTGAGTTTGGAGGATAGATATAGCAATTGCCCAAACGAATGTGTCTTAGTGAATATATCAATAGTTTGCTCAGTGGATGAAGTAGAGACGTATCGAAGAGTACCATGAAGAACATAATGTTAGATAAAATAATAGTCTATTTCAATGTGCTTTATGTGCTCATGAAAAACATCATCATGTGCAATTTGGATATCATTTTAGCTGTCGTAGTTAATGATGGGAAAATTGTCTAAAAAATCATAAACATATTTACGACAGTTAATTCAGTTCTAAACTTTCTATTGTGCCAACTTAGTCCTAAATATTTTGACAATTTGTCAATTCAGTCTTAAACTTTTCAATTGTGATAATCAAATTCTAAATCTTTTGACAAATTACTAACGTAGTAATTCCGACTAATTTAAACAGGAAATCGATAATGTGGCATTTTATTAAGTGTCAACTATCTTACGTTGCATTGCTAGCAGTGACATGAACAATTTTTTTTTTTTTTGAAATTTTTATTGGTTGTTTATTTTTTTTCTTTATTTTTCTTCAATTTGCCAACAACCCCCTAGGTTGTTGAGCAAGGGCATCGCGAGCCCTCGCCAAGACCCCTCACAAGTCACGATGATGGCATTGCAACCCTCACTATGGCCAACAAGGGCCTGCACAAGAGCTGCAATGCCCTCATTAGATCCGGAGAGGGTCACGATCCTTGCCCTAAATCGACAAGTGCTTCACAGCCCTTGTTTATTGCCTAGTGGTGGTTGCTAGCCCACAGTTAGTACTCGATGACCCTATGTAAATAGAGGAAAAAAGAAAAGAAAAACAACAACAAAAAATAATTAAAATTTTTGATTTTTTTAAACTGGCCATGCCATGTAGGACGGTCAACATTGACTGAAATATCATGTCAATAATTTCCAATCAAAATTAGCCACAATGATTACATTGGTAATTTGTTAAAAAATTTAAGACTAAATTGACGCAATTGAAAGGTTTGAAACTGAATTGAGTTGCTGTACAATAGGTTTAGGACTTTTTAGATTATTTTCCCAATGAATATGATTATTCCGCTATGATGACGCGTTCCTATGTCTTTTAGTAGCTACTGCAACTATAGTAATTATGATATTGTAAGAGTTTGATATTCTGCTTCTATACTAGAGCGAGCAACAATAATCAATTTCTTGCTAGACCATAAGATAAGTGAGTCAAGTAAAAAGAAACATTAACTTGTAGTGGAGTGACGATCTTGAGGCTCAGCAACCAAGTCAGCATCATAATAAATTGTCAACTCTAAGTTAGAATTAGTAGAAAAGTGAAGACCATGAAATAACGTACTCCTAACATGGCAATGAATTCAAGAAACTACAGTAAAATGAGTCACATGAGGCATAGTCTTGTACTAACTAACAACGTGAACAGCATAAGCTATATCGGGATGGGTAACTATGATGTATTTAAAAGTGCTAACCAATTGTTGATAAAGTGTAGGATTTAGAATAAGAGTTCAATCCTTGTCATTGAATTTGACATTCGACTTAATAAGAATGGAAACAATCTTGTTATTAGTGAGGTCAACTTGAGAGATAAAATCAATGGAATTTTTTGCTCGAGAGAGATAATAACTAAAAGCATTAGACGCAACCTCCAACCAAGAAAATAGCTTATTTGACCCAAATTTTTCATTTCAAATTTTTTATTGAGATACTAATGGAGTTTTGCGATGCCAATCTGATCATCGCCATTAATAACCATATCATTAACATATAAAAGGAACATAAATGTACCCATGACGTGTGTGTTGAACAAAGAGAACATAGTCAAAAGGATTGGATTTAAAACCAAGAGACTCCATGGTTGAGCTAAACATGGAAGATCATGTAAGGGGAGCTTGCTTCAATCCATATAATACTCGATGTAATTGGCACACTTTGTTAGTTGAATGAGTGTATCTAGGAGGAGGTGTCATATAAACTTCCTCTATGAGATCACCATTAAGAAATGCACTTTTAACATCTATTTGAATAGAGAAGCCAACACTTCATAGAGGCACAAATAGAAGACTTCGAACTAAGGCGTGCAACAAGGACAAAAGTCTAATCATAATCAATGCCATACTCTTAAATAAAGCCCTTTTCTACTAGCTAAGCTTTATAGTGATCCATAGTACCATCTACTTTGGTTTTAATCTTATATACCCATTGACAACCAATAACAGACTTATCAAGAGGCAAATCAACTAAATACCATGTATGAGAGTTTTCAAAGGCCTACAACTAATTTGCCATAGCTTACTACAAAAAAAGGATTAGTACTAGCTTCTTTATAGGGTGATGTTCATGAAGAGAAGTAATGATAGACTAACAATGATAATCACGAAGATTAACCTTAGGTTGATTACCCCGGTGGAATGACGGACAGGTGTAGGTGGAATGTCTAAAGACGTAGATTCCTCAATGGGGCAGACATTTCAAAAGTTGCCAAAATAAGATCGCCAAACAATGTTGTATCAAGATGAGAAGAAAACAATTGTGAAGAGGAAGATTCACAAGTGGATGGTAGTGTGGGATCTTTCGGGAATAGATCTACTAAAGGATTGGTAAAGAAGAGAACATAAGTAGAAGATTCAAAGGGATGAAGGGAGGAGAACATCTTATGTTCCCAAAATGAAACTTGATGAAACTCATGAACGCAATTAGAGATAGGGTCCCAACATCTATATCCCTCTTCAAGGAAGTAACATAAACGAGCATGAAGTTCCAACTTTGTGCATGCATGCGGAAGAAGGTGTGCAAAACAAACACTATCGAAGACTTGAAGATGACTATAATAGGGAATCTTACCATGTAAGCGTTCATAAAAAGATATGTTGCCTATGACAGGGGATGGTAGTGATACAAACTCCCTCCAAAACTACGATGGGCAAGTGACAAAGATTAAAACTAAGATATGCTTATATTTTCGTTATGCTCAGCCATTTTATTGGGAAGTGCTTGGACATGAATAATGAATAATAGTGCCATGTTGAAAGAGAGAATTCTAAGAATTTTGTGTCTTGATATTCCATTGCATCATCCATGTGAAAAACATTGATATCTTTTAGAAATTGTGTTTTTATCACGACAACAAAATCACGATAGATACGACTAAGTTTAGTTCAATTTTTCATAAGATAAAGCTAGGTATAATGAGAGTAATCATCAACAAAAATGATAAAATAGCGAGAGCCTCCCACGATAGGTGTTGGAGAAGGTCCCCAAATGTTAGAGTGAATATGATCAAATGGAGCATGAGAGACAAATTCACTAAGATTAAATGGTAATGCATGGTATTTTTCTAATTAGCAAGGCAAGCAATAAAAATATTTGTCATCAACAAATGACCACTTGAAATCAAAGATTTCAACCTAAGGGCGACAATTCTAAAGTTGATATATGTTCTTTGAAATTCGCAAGGGAAGAGTCTCAAACAACAATTGAAGCTATGGACTTGAGGGTGAAACCAAAGTGATGCAACCGATACAATTGGTGTTGTGATGACCATCGTGGAGATACCCAACCGATGCAACTAGTGTTACCAAGTAGACTTGATGGACACTTCTCAAAATACAATGGCTTTAATGCCAAGTTAAGAGTTGAAATGACTGAAAATATAATATTTTTGTTTAATAACAAGTGGAGAGTACATGCCGTTTATAGACTTTACATGAGTACTATCTTAATTAAAAAATATAAAAAATATAGTATATACGGAATTACAAAATATCTTAAATATATTTCTAATATAGAAAATTACCAATAAAGGTTGCAATAGATGGTGGGTTACAACTGGGTTTCTATCAAAGGAAGTTTGATAGGGAAGTGGAATTAAGTCTCTGAGAAAAATGGGTGGAGTGTGTTTTGTCCTATTTGGGACAATTTGCATATAAGGATCTAAGTTACATAAAATGCTATTGGAGAATGACTAGACAAGTTGAGTACCTCACCTACTAGAATAGGATAGACAAGTAGAAGACAATTTTTGTTGGAGGTGTGTAAGAAATCATTTTCTAAATAAATCGTGCCTCTCAAATGGAATTAAAAAGCCAAAACAAAACCTCAAAACTTTCAATCAAAGTTAAAAAAAAAAAAAAAAAAAATTATTGACGAGAATTGAATATTACATCTTTCCTCAATTAGAGTAGACCTAGGGGCAACATCAGTCCCATCTTGCGATTGAAGTCTTTCCAAAGGCATATGGAGATGACCCTTACGTGCATTTGTGGGCCAAATTGGTCCCGGTGGGGGTTGAATGTGGGTGGCTACCTTGGTCAGAGGGGATGGTCCATGGTGTTACTTTTATTGGTATTTGCAATTTTTTTTTAATATTCATGTGTTATTTATATCTACCTTCCCCCAATTAAGATTTGCTAAATTCACTAACTCATGCCCTCGAGTTTAAATCTTGTGTCTGCCACTTTTTGTGAGGATAAATTGAGTCAAAGATTCTTTTATCCCGTGTTTTAAGAAAAAAGAAAAGATGAAGGATCAACTCGATCATTTTGGCCTTTCAGTAAATCTTTGTTGTCATTACACTATCTTCCTAATTTTATCGGTATTTTCATTTCGACAAAAAAAGTTAAAAATATGCAATAGTTGGTCATCTCTATTCTTACAAAACTCAGAAGCCAAGTTCGCCTTATATGGGAAAACTCATATTCACGGAAAATTTCTCTTATCTCTATTAAACTCTGCAAAAGTGGAAAGATTCGATTTTAGAAAGTTTGAGAAATTTCAAGAATCACATTTTAATTTTTGGTCAACTTCTAGTTTTGATTTTATCCATTACAGATGAATAATAAAATTCATCTCAACACTGATATGGGCATTCTTGGATTTTTAGGAAAGTTTATAAGTTAAAATATTCCTACTTTTTTTGTTATATATAGCATAGACCAATTAAAATCACTCTTTCATTCCCCTACTTAAGCAATAATATTTTTGGGGTTTCAGCCCATGCACCACTCGGCTATCCACTCTCTATTTAATGGGTGATATTATTCATTCTTAACCCCCTCATCTTTGTAGAAAAACATTAGGAGTCATGTCTTATTCAAACTCGTCCTAACTCTTGCGTCTTCATAACCCCTCCCCATCCTCATGAAATCAGCTAGAAATCTAATTTTAATCTCTTGCCATGCATGTCCTAGAAGGAGTCTTGCTCTATTACCATTTGTAATGGTCCACCTTGATTCATATGGAGCGGACAAAATATACCCCAAGTGCCAAAACTTGACACGGAGGGACACTTAAGTGTCAAAACTTTGAAAATGTACACTTAAGTGTCACTTTTCAAAAACAATGGAACACTTAAGTGCCATCTCCGGTGAACCCTGCCGGAAATCCTACGTGGCAATTTTTTTTTATTTTTTTTGTCTACATAGCTCGCCGAAATGCTGACTCAACAAACAAAGCCAAAAATGACGTCGTTTTTAAGCCGATTCAAATGTTAATATATAAATTAATTTAATTAAATTATAAAAATAAATTATTATTATTATTATTATTATTATTATTATTATTATTAAAATAATATAAAATGAAAAAAATTATTTTAAAAAAAAAGGTGGGGAGAGGAGGCAACGGTGGGGGGAGGGTTGCCCGGGGTCACCGGCCCCCGGCTGACCGACGGCGAGGGCTGCGAGCCCTTGCCAAGGTCTGGGGCGAGGGCTGTGAGCTCTTGCCGGATTTGGGCAAGGGCTCGCGATCCTCACCCAGATTCGGCAAGGGCTTGCGGGCCCTCGTCGCCTCCCCGCCATCACCAGGAAGGGCTGGCGACGAAGGGGGGAGGGTCGGCCGAGGTCGCCGGCCCTCGGCTGACCAACGATGAGGGCTGCGAGCCCTCACCGAGGTCTGGGGCGAGGGCTTGCGATCCTTGCCCAGATCCGACAAGGGCTTACAAGCCCTCGTTGCCTCCCCGCCGTCACCGGGAAGGGCCGACGACGGAGGGGGGAGGGTCGGCCAGAGTTGCCGGCCCCTAGTCAACTGACGGCAAAGGCCCGCAAGCCCTTGCCGGCCCTTCCCGGCGGTGGCGGCAAGGGCTCGGCCGTCTCCTTCCCCTCCCTTTTTTTAATTATTATTTATTTTTAAAATATTTGAATTTGAATTTTTAAATAAATTTAGTTTTAAATTTAATTTAATTATTTTTTATATTAATTATTTGCACATCAGAGACAAAACGACGTCGTTTTTGCATTTTCTCGCCACGTCAGCGTTCAAAACGACGTCGTTTTGCACTCACCTCGCCGGAAAATTGCCATGTTAGCAATTTGGTCGGATTTTTGCCGGAGTGGCACTTAAGTGATCCATTTTACTCCAATTTTAGCACTTAAATGTATCTTTTCAAAGTTTTGGCACTTAATTGTCCCTCCGTGCCAAGTTTTGGCACTTGGGATGTACTTTGTCTCATATGGAGCAAACCCCAAAAAGAGTACTTATGTTGTGATAATTTGTGTTAGAGATATATTTAAAATTACAATTTTTCATTTCAGTCAACTATTTGAAATAAAAGATCTTTAGCAACTCAGCTACATTTTAGGTTGGAGGGTACTTTGAATTCCTCTATTTATTATCTTTCTCAAGCCAAATATGTTATTGATCTTCTATCTCGAGCGTAACTCACTTTGCTTCTATTGGACCTGGAGTTGGTCAAGGTACAACTGCAGGCCAAGCTGTAGAAGGTAATGCAAGATAGCCCAAGGCGGAGGGAAAAATACGAGGTACTTTATTGCTTAGTTTGGCTTTTATGGAAGCATTAACAATTTATGGATTGGATGTAGCCTTAGCACTTTTATTTGCGAATCCCTTTGTGTAATCCGATAAATATAAAAAATATGTATTTTTTTTCTTATTTTTTTATGGCAGGGGCTTGCTCCTTGTTTTTTCGAATTATATCAATATTTCACTCCTACAGTTACTTATTCGTTGGGACACTAACCCCTGGGAAGGACGGATTTGAGGATGAGAAATTAGCATACCGATTCGCTTTCTTCCTTCCCGTTCTTAGCAAAGGAAACTCTTTTTTTTTTTTAGAGAGTGTTACAACAAACGAAGTATTCTCCAATTGAGATGAAACTTGGTCCCTGATTCTAATCAGTATTATTCTTATTAGGAATTTCCTATTGAAAAAAATCCATTTCAAAATCAACTATATTTTTTTATTCTATTTAGAAACAAGGAAATTAAATAAATAATAATTCAATATATCGAAATATCTAAAATAGATAGATAAATATATTAAATATATAGAATTAATTAATTAAGAATAAATTGTAAAAATGTGAAGTGATACAAAAAAAACGAACTCTATTCGATTTTTTTATTTTATCTATAAGAGGAGATTGTATGAAAAATGTAACCGATTCTTTCGTTTCCTTGGGTCACTGGCCATCGGCCGGGAGTTTCGGATTTAATACCGATATTTTAGCAACAAATCCAATAAATCTAAGTGTAGTCCTTGGTGTATTGATCTTTTTTGGAAAGGGAGTGTGTGCGAGTTGTTTATTTCAAGAATTGGCTGGACTAAACCAGCTGCACTTTTTTTCATTATAACTAGTAAAAAGTAAAAGATGCATGATCCCGCGAATTACTTCTGAATAAATTAAGTGAATAAATTAATAAATAATATTTAAGAACCATAGCATTTCGTGATTCATTGGTAAATGCACTTTGATTCTGATTCACCAATAATGTGGGACCATTAATATGGTTAAAGCTAAATTGTTTGAAGTTTAAATGTAGCATGGTATTCTTTCTACTACTATGTTAATATAATATTGAAGGGTTTCAAAATGAATAGTTGAAATTTTTTCTTCGATAGAGAACACTCATGTTGATGAAATTATTTGAAACCTTTATTGGAAAAAAGGTCACATTTTTTTTTTTTAATCTTAGCCAATGCTGAATCAATGACCTATGTAATGTATAAAGTAAGTAGAATTCTTTGGATTTTTAGAAAAGAAAAAAAAGAAACGACTTTGCTAACAATTCCATATTTTTTATTTGGTTAGAAGAGTCCTCCGAAGAGTCCTCCAAATATTATTTTGGTCTTGGATTAGTGATCCATTTTGATATCTTTTTGGAGGAATATGAATAGGGAAGAGAGGGTAGGCTCATTACATTAAAAAAAAAAGATATGGGAATTTTACATAAGTAATTGAGTGTGAGAGCCAAATGAATTGAAAGATTCATGTTTGGTTTGGGAAGGGAGTATGGAAGTTTTGAAATGAATGGAAAGATAATCTACTTTCATTAAGCGATTTATTAGATAATCGAAAACAGAACAAACAAGGTAGTTACAACTCATATCGAGACCCATGTCAAATTTGATGCCGAAGATAGGACTTTCTTTCAAATCAAACACTTTATCGATAATTGGTTTGTAGTCTTCTATATCTCACTGTTATTCGATTGGATAATGCCAATGTTGTTCATATTGTCAATCAATACATAACCATGCCTTGTATGACTTAGTTTGCTGCAGTCCTTTAAATTCTTTGCTTCAAGAAGGGTACATTATTTTATGACCTTCATTTTTTTTTGTTCACTCTACCTTAGAGTAGATAGCTTATTTAGATGCTACCAAAGCTACGGTTTTTTTTTAGGCAACTCACTTATCTCACGACATAGCAAAAAATAGACTGTTATTGCTCGCTCTAGCACAAAATTAGAATATCGAACTCTTACTATTACCACGTCAGAGCTATTATGGTTACGATGTCTATTAGAAAACACGCGAGTGCGTCATAATAGCGGTGCAATCATTCATTGCGACAACTGAAATGCTATCCAATTAGCACAAAATAATATTTTTCATGAATGCATCAAGCACATTGACAATGCCAAATTCTTCTCGGTACTATTCGAGTTGTATCCATTGAATTTGTTAATCAAACTTATCACATCTTCACCCAAGGCCCATTCACTTGGGCGTTTTTCAGATCTTTTTTCTAAACTATAGTTGGTTTCTTTTACGTCACCTTATTTTTTAGGGGAGCGTTTGAGATATATTTAGGACTACTGTTGAGGATTAGGTCATTTGTGGTTTACTTTAATTGTAATTATGTTCAGTTGCCTTCTCTCCTTGTATATAGGGGTTTTGCACTCTTCTTTTGGTAAAATACATAATATTTACACTTTTCTCTCTTCTTCTACAAATCTCAATTATCTGGGTTGGATCATTACTTATGGTAACATTACAAGACTCTAATGCAAATGTGAAACTTGAGATGTCTTATTACAATGTCCAAGAAAAAGAAATTATTTATGTTTACTTCTTGCTCATTTGATTATGGATTGAGATTCTTTAGAATTCGGAGAGTGACTGCACGAGGCGCAGTCACCTCCTTGAGATGTAAATGTATTGGACAGTTCTTATTTCTTTTCTCCTTTGCTTTCAAATTTCGCATTTTCCATTTTTCCCTTTGCATGCTTCAATGCCCTTGAAGAGCCCGAGCTCCCACACGACCCCAAGCCAATCGCATACCAATTTGTTCGCCACCAGCCACCTCCAAGCTGGGCGACATCGACCAAGCTACGAGCCTCGACACCGAGTTTGCTCTCTCTCTCTCCCTGATCCAGGCTCGTGTTGCCAGATCTGACATCACTGGGCCCGTATCCTATGTGCCGGTCTTTTATGGTCTTGACCTTATGACCACCACGGGTTCCTTTTATCTTCATTAACCGAGGATGAGAGAGGCATGGAGATAGAGAGAGACATTGACCCGATGGGATGCCGACGAGAAAACGTAAATGGAGGAGCAGCAGCAACGATGGGGCACTCGTGACATGACAAAGTTAGATGGGAGGTGGAGAGGAGGGAGACGGAGAAGGGGGGGAGAGAGAGAGTCAAGGGTTTCATTTCCAAGTTTTTTTGGTATATATCTCAACTGGTGGGAGCTTCTAAATCATCCAAATGAGCATGGTGGATGCTCCTTACCTTCAGAGGATCCACATTCTTTGATTATAAAACTGGAGATTAAACTCGTGTAGATAAACAAAATATTTTTAAAAAATAACTAAACAAATACCTCAAAGCAGCGATGTTTTCGCAAATAGCATTCTAATGTGGATTTTGTTTCATTTAACAATTTGAATTGGGGAAATGCGTCTTAACAAACCCCTTGACTCATTAAGGTTTAAATTTCTTATTGAACGGACAGAAATGCATGAAAATTGCCGAAATAGATGAAAATGCCCCTCTTATCACATGAAAGATCATGTGCTCGTTGTTAGGTGGGAAATTTGGCCACCACGGATCGAAGGGGTTGATTGAGACACGTTACCCTACTCTAGGTTATTAACTGAGACAAAATCCTCTTCATGTGCTATTTGTGAAATTGGCACCACTTCCGGGTTTTTCTTGGAACTTACCTAGATATTCATCAAAAGTGTGCCACAAACGAGCGAGAGGGGGCATCATTCTCATAGTGCATGCTGCACATAATGGAAGAGAAAAGGAACAGCAACCTTTCTGGACAAAATGAAGGCAAATGATCCCAATTTCGAATTGGTGAAGCTATATGTTCTGTAGACCACAGTAAAAAACCCATCGACATCATTCTTATACAGCACGAATTATGTTCTTCGCATTATGCATCACACGTATGCCCATCAAAGGTGGGTCCCCAATTGGTGGACAGGCTTGATGATGGTGTGCGATCAACTCCCTCAGATGAAAACGTCGGGTTTTCCCGTTCTTGGTCCAACAAATTAAGTACAGAAGGTGGTGGTGGTTGTCGGGAGACCCGTACTTGTCTTTCTTGACGAATCGCTATTATTATTTTCGAGTGTCTGAACTGTTTCCACAGAGAGTCTCCGGCTCCATGATAAGGGAAAAACAGTGACTCCCAATGCAATTTGACCCCCCACCAACGTACTCCACGACTAGGAAAAAGGTGACCCTCTTTCGCGTTGATGGAGCGCAGGATGGTCGGACATCTAGGGCTATGTAGGGGTCGAAATTTCAAACGCATCTTGATGAGATCAGATCGTGTAAATCTTTACTTTCTTTTATGGGCTTATTAGTTATATCTGAAGAATCATTCGGCATTTGGGAGTGGAGAATGATCACCCGGTGTGGACCGTTGAATAATCTTCTCTCCCATGTGATAAGGATCCCATCAACATGAGAGGCTTTCCTGTACTCTACAGTTTCTATAAGACGTTTCTTCATGGAACCGAAAAGCATAATTTCATGAGACTAAATACATAAGAAGTTCTAAAATTTACGTTTAAAGTGCAACCGATTCATAAAAATATTCATTTAGCTTTTTTGAGTTCCAAAACTTATATCGAAAACAAATGAGGAGCTTAGGTGACATTTTTTAAAATAATTTTTCATACTAATCTTATTTCCTCTACACGAGATGGGCGGGCCAAAAGGTTGTGCGCACTCAAGCGGTGGAGGAGTCATCGTGCATTCCAAGGCAGAGTGAAAGTTGGCTGGCTCTCACAACCATCGCGCGAGGACTTGACCCTCGCTTGATAGTAACGAGTGGTGGTTCTCTAACATGGAATGCACATGATTTAGTGATTCATGTGGAGTAGGTTGATATAGATTGAGCGTACTTGATAAAAGGTCAAGTGCGAGGATGTTTGCCTTGGCCTAAACATGAACTTTTGTGCAAAGTTAAATTGTTGATGTGATTTACCGTCGAATAAAATAACTTGGCCATGTTTCTTTGCCTCCACTGACAAGATAACCTAACTTCGCCACTGCCCCTAGGCTAATATGATGGGAGGCAAACCACTTGCACGGGAAGATTCCACTTTATATTCGGACGGTCGAACTCCAACAGTCTAAGCAAGGGTTTTCAAAGTCTGCGCTTCATAATTTTTTAATTTATCTTTCCTTGAATAAAAAGTTTCGGAGTTATTAATTTCATGGGTTGTCCTTTTGGAATGATACATATAAAGTTTCATTTTATTTAAACTTTGTTTCGGTTCCACAGAGTACGTACAAAGCTGATTTGCATTTGGCTCATCAGAATCGTAATTTTCTTAAGTATTACTTTGCATAATTTAATTTAATGGCTGGAGTTATGACCTTTATCATATAACAATTTGAGAGGGTGAAAATCAATTTAGTTGTTCTTTATAAAAAAATATTTGCAAATTCTTATAGAATCACTCTTCTTAGTATCAACAGTTGCCAGCTTCTTACAGTGTAAAAATCCAGATCCTTTGGGCAAAAGTTATTGAAAACTTTAAACAATGCTTATTATAACATATTTACCCCAAATTTTATCTATGATGGTAAAAATCCCATATTTATGCCCATATTACAAATTTATCCTCCATCAATGAGCGCCATTAAAAATCTGACACTCAAAAACAAATAACGTTGACATGGTGCTTAGTGACTTAAGTAAAATGAAAACATTATTTTGACTGAAAAATCATATGACAGAAGGGTAAATGTGTCACACAGGTACAAATAAACGTTCAATGTAAATATGTCATGGTGGGCAAGGGGTTTTTTGTGGTTTTTTTTTTCTAATCTTTTTTTATTTTTACTTTCATGTTTCTTGTTTAATATATAATGGAAACTATAAAATCTCTAAATTTCTTATACCAGCCATTCATTTGTACGAGCGATTTTGTAACTTGTTCTTCTGTTTCCACTACTCGTGCAATTCACTTTTGATAACTTATGTTTTACCATTCCTTATTTTTTTTTATATTTGAGAATTATTATACATTTAATTGTCATTACTTAAGCTTAAAACGTAGTTTTTTGCTTTTACACTCATATTGTATTTAACTATCATTTTCTTAGGAATGCATTCACTATAAAAGATGACTTATTTTTTATTTTGTTGGCTGGTCAAATTTGCGTGAAGTTTTCTTTGAGTAACCTTTTCTTTTTATTTACCAATCATCGATTTTTCATGTCTATGAAATTATTCTATTAAATTTTTATTAATTAAATTTAAAGTGGAATTTTATTTTTAGCCTTCCAAATTACCATATTGATTAGGGGATATGGATATTTAGATATGTAGATAGATATAAGTAGATTTCTTTTCTAAAATGAAAGGGGAAAATTGTCCTAAATCTATCATCCAACACCAATTCTGTAAACTTTTTAATTGTAACAATTTAGCTCTAAACTTTTTCATAATTTGTCAATTTAATCATAAAATTTTCAATTATGCCAATTTAATCCTACACTGTATGACGATTTTCCAATTAATCATAGAAGTTTAGATGATTTATTAATTTAGTCTTTTCGGCCAATTATCCAAATAATAGGTTTAGGCTAAATTAATAAATTTCGTAAATTGACAAAATTAAAAGGTTTAAGACTAAATTGACAAATAATCAAAGGGTTTAGCACTAAATTGGCCACTGTATAATAATTTATGACTTTTTGGACAATCATCTCAAAAGAAAAGCCATATCCACAGTGCATGCTTTCGAATGGTAATAGTATTTGATGGTTACAATTTTTTCCTCAAATTTAAACTGAGATTAGAAAGACCAATGAGAATGAAGGAGAGTCATGAGACAGAAAAAGTGACTCAACATAGGAAAAATAATATTACGTCACCTCATCTAAATTATTAAATACTTCATTGATCTCATCTCAGATAAATTAGAAGCTGACACTCACTGGTTGACCCGTATATAGAATGTTTGCATTTGGTACTTGGTAGCAAGAGAAATCAAATACCCATCTTAAAATTCAGGTTGAAATATTAATCAGATATAAATCCAGTGCTACTACTACAGCAAATATTTTTATATACTTATATATGTTAAGGATAGACATTATACTATCGGTGCTCCATGATGTGAGATCCCCGTCTAGTGTTCTTCCATGACAGTGATATTTCAGAAGTAAGCTCTCATATGTTGACTTAGCACCGATGGCATGATGAGAAGGAATTTTTAGTGAGATTTTAGTTGGACTTTCATGATTTTGAAGGCCCTTTAAGAAACCATAAAGTAAAAGCGCCATGGAAAGAGCTTCCTCATGGGATTCTTATACCATACCGCAAGGAACAACTTTCAATACAAATGGTCTCGATGTGTGAAAAGTATTTTACGTGTTGATTGCAGGACTGACATAATCTGACCCACTAGTTATGTCACTCTCAAGTAATAGGCATCCCATGTTACTTAGAGCTTAAAGGTTGATAATACTTCATTTGGATTGACATGTTACATTGCTTGGTATTTGTCACGTGATGTGCCCAAGTGATGTAATTATCATACGAAACATGTTCTTCTCAATCTCAAGTTTCATTTTTGGCACTCGGGACCCTGCATACAAGTTGTATAGAATACGATAAACCAATTTATTTTTTTGTCGTGGTTCAATACAAAGTATCGTCAATTGCATACATTAATATGAGATCAATTCATCTGTAAGCATATTCTTTTGATCGTAAGCAAGCATAGAATATCATCAATCACAACTTTTTCTTTTATTGAAAATTGTTAAATTACTGTTTTTTAATGACAAGGGCGCCCACTATAGCTAGATAATTTCCGGGACAATGAAATGCTCCTCATTGATCTCGTGGTCTTGGTAATATGCAACCCAAGGCTTGGATAAATGGTCCATACATGAAATTGTTTGTATTTAATGGTGTGGGAAAACAATCCTGTTTCGTGAACCTAATTTGCCCACACGCACTTTTCTAGATTGCGAAGGCAAGCTCGATAAGGGTTATTTTCACATTGATGGTCAATTTTCCATGATAATTTCTTTGGAATTACATGTGAGGCGCGTCAAGAGATTTTGGCAGCTGTGCTCTACATGTTTGAATTGCATGAATTTTTTAGTACGGGATCAAAGGAGGTCGCCCAAATTCTTATGAAACGAGGCGACAAACAATTACAATGTGTCCTCCCGACACAGGATAACCTACCAACCCGAGGATTCCATTTCCACTCAGATTTTAACATAGCACGGTTGAAGCTATTTATTATCGTTTTGGGAAATTGACACCAAAAGTTCATGAACTTTGATATAATACGTAATGTTGAACCTGAACTTTTAAGTTGTTCAACGTAGTTCCTAAACTTTATCTAATGTACAATGTCGTCCCCAAAATTTAAATTTGTTCAATGTGGTTCATAAATTTTGATCTAATATTCAAAATGGTCCTTGAACTTTTAAATGTTTTCATATAGTTTAGGAACAACATAAGGCATTTACCAATAGTACAGGATCACATTGAACAAATTAAAAGTCTATATATTGTATTTTATATTGAGCCAAAATTTTGGGACCACATTGCATAAATTAAAAATTTAGGGACAATTTTTCACATTGGACTAAAGTTCAAAGACCATTTGTGTTATTATCTCTATCAGTTTAGACACTTTGCAATAAGTAGGCCTTTCATCCATTCATTCAATGAAGAATTGGTTAGTGAAGGACGTCGTTACTAATAGACATGTCCACTTCCAAAAATATTTCATGAATGTAGACCGAATCAGAGAAAGTGGTTTAGGCATTTGCGCATATAATCTCGCTAATAGGCATCCCAATGGAATCAATTTCCGAGTTCGATTATAAAGTATTTAGAATATCTGCATTAGAGTGAGGTTACTCTCTTGTATACACGGCACGAGGGACTTGTATCATGTGCTCCACTGATCCTGAGTAAAATCTTACGAATTGGTTGAGTGTGTATCTTTCTTCATACTTAAGACATTCTTTATATAGTTATGAGCTTCTAAAATCTTATTTTGACATTCTAAGAGTAGAGTAGCTCCTTAATGCGTTCCCCAAATTTTGGATATACGCCCCAAGTTTTGGACATTAGGCCACATGCTAGTATCATTTTTGGACATACCTTTATTATCATGAGCCTCCAGAATCTCAATCCTACATTCTAAATTTTGTTCTCCAAGTTTTGGAAGTGTTCTTCACTTTTTGGACATGTCCCCAATATTCTAAACGTGTTCCCCACATTTTGAACGCGATTAGTATTAATTTTTGCTAAAAAGTTTGATATTCATGGAAACATATCATCATGTATGCCAATTTGTTTATGTCAAGTGTCTAACCACAATCTCTATCACTTCAATATTTTTGGGATAACATTTGACAAGAAAACAATGGTTCCCTCATTTTTCTTAGACTTTTAACTAGTTTGGCGCCATCTTAACCTCTCCCACCACGTTTATGCCTACAATTTCTGTCATATATATTCTAACTATTTGTGCCACATGTACACTACTACTCATGCCACATATACATCAACTGCTTATATTACAAATATTTGTACCCCTCTTCGATGTTAGCCATCCATGACAGACATGTCAAATTTTGAAGTCAACATTGGCCAATGCCAATCTCTCGCACATGCTAATCCTCCTGTTGGCCAAAACTATATGCCAATCACACTGATTGGCATAATTTGCATGATATCATATCAACATAAAGTTGATATATTGCTTAATATGGTTGATGCCTAATGAAATAAACAGTTAGTGAAGAAATAAATAAATTATTTCTTTACTACTAATTATTTCAGATTGAACGTGGCATTGATAGTTTTATATAGAGTTACATCAAAGAGATATAAAATCTATATAAGTGCATCTGGAGAATTTTGCAGCAGATTCAAGTAAACTTGTGTGTAGACTGAAAAATCTTAATTCATGGTCTTAAGCAAGTTTCCAGACAATATTATTAAAGTTTCATAGTGTTGTTATTTTGTTCAATTGGGAACAAAGTAATTCAATATACTGCAAGGTTAGTGGAAGGAAATTTATTTTTTCTCAACAATATATATATTTTCAACATAATAACAAACCATTCAAAAACATTTTATTGAATGCAAAAGTTGACATATATATATATATATATATATATATATATATATCAAAATGTTACTAAATTGTAACAAAAAACAGATGTAAACATTATTCAAAGAAAAATAAAACATAAACGTCTTCCTCAAAATGGCCAAAACAGATGTTGGCCCTTTTTAAGCACCAGTACCACGCAATAAAGTCCCCCGCTTCTCCCCCACTTTAATTATCCCGTAGGTGAAACCCTTGCTACAGATGAAAGATTTGGATCCCAAGATCAAACTTATAATATAAAATAGCCGTGCCCTCAATCCCTCTGGCATTGATAAAAAAGATGATTGATCTTAGGATTCCTACCCCTCTTTATCTTTGCTCTATGCTCTTCCCTCCAATTGAATTGCGAGATTGATCAATAACGAAAATGGATATTTTCACCACCTGCACACCAATCCATGCTTTCTCGTGACCCGCGGCACTCGAACGTTATAGCTTAGCTTTCTCCCACATGATAAATAAAATAAGATAAAATAAATAAAAATAAAACACTTTATTTTATTTATTTTATTGGCTAAAACTGGCCCCCCCGATCCTCGGCGATACGGTCCGCTACAACATTGACCAGCTGCCACATTTCACTTTTGCTTTGTCATCATTTGTCTGGACTGCATGATTGAAGATTTTGATGCATATGGCAGAATTAGTTTATGCGTGGTGGGCACATGACGTTTCTCGACTTGCAATGGAATCGAGTTGACAAATGCAAAGAGTCTTTTTGAGTGAATTTATTTATTATTATTATTTTTTTATGGTAGTTGTGATTTTACATTGGAGCCCATGATTTGAATCTTGGAAAGTGAACAAGATAGTTTGGCTTGCCGGACTGTTTTTCTCGTGCTATACACAATTCGTTTTATTAAAGAAAGGTTTACTTGATATGAGATTTTATATGTCTAAAAAGGACTTTCTCAACATAAATAAAAGGAAAGAATTGATAAAAGGATAATCATTTGGAATAAAAGATCTTGGCTGAAAAGAAAGATTTTATTATCATTGCACTTTTTAACTAATCGAAAAAGATTTTAGACTGGTTTATCTGCTTTGGCCCTTTTTTTGGCTTATTTTTGTGGTGCAGTCATGCCCTAATGGTAGACTTAAGCTCTATTTGTTTCATGGAAAATGAATAATTTAAAAAAATATCTTTTTTAAAAAATTCAATCCCATGCTTACAATAATTAGTTAATGATAAATATTTTTATTATCCATAAAAATTTATGTTTAAATATTTACTTGTACGATGAAAAATATTTTTTTCATTAATTTTTTTAAACAATACAAACAATCATTTTCAGAAAAATATTTGTCAAATAATTTATTTTCAACTAAATAAACGCACCTTTAGCATAAAAAAGTCAAATAGAGCATGTACACCTAGTGTAATACAAGTGGTCTTATCTACCCTCGATTTCAGGATTATACTACCCATTTTATTAAATTAATATTCTTTAAGGCTGCTCGTGTAAAACCTTTTTTTTTTTTTACATTGACGATGTATGTATAATTCCTCATATTGAAGGTGCATCAAGAAGACCTTAATAAACATAGTCCCAATCATTATCTGAACCTAATTACTTATCTCTCACGGTGTCCCCTCCAATAATTAAGAGCATCCACCGGCCCCATCGCCTCTGCGAAGTAGTCTAATTTCTTAGGCCTATCACTTTGCTGTCTCTCTCTCTCTCTCTCTCTCTCTCTCTCTCTCCACACCCTCGACGAGACCATTTGAGCGCACTTTAAGTCTACGACATAAGTGAAGCGAGAGCGACGCCATCCCCATCCAAGGACTAGGTCTTATCGACGGCGATGGTGATCAAGTGAGTTTCGTTCGAGGGCACATGAGGGCACATAAGTCGACGGCATGAGCGAAGCGGGAGCAATCGCCATCCCCATCCAAGGTCTAGGTCTTGTCGACGACAATGGTGATCGAGTGAGTCTGTGTGCAGGAAGAGAGAGAGAGAGAGGTCTAATTTGAAGGAGGATACGAAGCCAACGCTTGGACATAGGCGTCCAAGACGATGGTGGTGCCATCATCGTGGCGGTCGACATCCGGTGTGGGTGGAGCAATTAGATAGATAGAGAGATGGGGGAGACTAGGACCGTGTCGTGTTTAATTTTGGGGTTCATAAGTGAAATTCGTGATGTACATGTGGGTAATCTAGACTATCATGAAATGGCTATTCCATCATATTCATAGTTGATCATTTATTCGTCCGCTAGTATCAACATACACACTAAGGGATGAAATTGGTTAGTTGTGTATGGAAGGAAAATGGGTAGTTTCAAGATATGCTAATTATGTATTTTTTATGCTTTATAATTTAATGCAAGGGTGATTCTAGAATACGCACACTCCCTTTTTTTTTTTTTGGTCGGTCCTACTCTATTTCTACTCTAACTCTCACTCTCAGACTTTTGCACACTCCCTTTCATTCTAATGATTTTTAAGCTTTGCCAATTTGGCCTCAAGAATATCATGAGATCCAAACAAGGCGCAAAATCTAACTTATTATGGAATCATCAAGGAGAGTTACCCTTGGTATATAAGGAATTCGACGCTTAAACATATAAATAAATTATTTAATCCTTCAAACTACTTGTGAGGTAGAATAACATGCAAATGACTTTATGAAAACATTGGAGCGTCATAAAAGCGGGCAGTCCCACAAATTAAAGAAGATTGTGTGATCTTCGAAATTACAAATGGGTTATAATATTTGATTCACGCGTTTCATTGATTTCTGAGATGTCATAGATTTCAGACGTATTTTGTAAATTTTCTAGTTGTGTTTTGATAACTTTCCATTTTATCAATAACTTTTCCTTAATTTTGTTATTTTCTAGATGGCAACCTCCCTATAAATAGACGCCTAAGATATTGTAATCTGCACTTCATGATTTAAAATAAACACTATCTTTTGGAATCCTTTCCAAACATAACTTTCTCTGCGTCAACTTGACAAGCAAATTCGTCCTCTCTTTTTAAAAATAAAAATAAAAATAAAAATTGGGTTGAGTTTCTTGGCTGCATTCTTCCGAATTATTGATTGCCAAAGGCCTCACAACTTGCAAGCGCTATGGCTCCATGATTGACTTCGAAGGACACCTTCATTGTCGCGTTTTAAAAAAATTAGTTTGGAAGCATCTCTTTAACCACTTCTGCATGCCGGGCATAATTAGAATAAATTAATTATTTGATATGTGGCGTGCGGATTGGATGAACCACTCCATTACGCCCCCTTCCCCCATTAAAAATGTGTTGGCAACGCACATGGGCAGAACGCACAGGCCGCTTGGTCACGCAGGATCATGAAGGTGTAAAATAGGTAGATTGGGTTTGTTTCACGAAAAACGAAAGATTTGTAAAATATTTTCTCAAAATTAATCATATTTTCATTATCGATAGAAATTTATATTTAAATATTTTCGTGGATGACAAAAATATTTTTCGTTTATTCTTTTTTATAAGTAATATAAGCAATCATTTTTTGTAAAAAGATTTTTCAAATCACTCATGTTCCGTGAACAAATGGAGTTTTAAAATTTTTCACATATATTTTGCCAAAGGAAAAAATTATTATTACTTGCTGGGAGATATTGTAGAAAGCTGGCCTTCATATTGAGATCCCTTCTTCTTTTGGTTAGTTTACATATTTAGTTGCATAGGAATGTGTGGCTTATATCTCACAATCGGTTGATTAATATGGAGAAGGTGTTGATATAAGATGCATAGATCATGTAACAGAGATACAAGACGCAACTGACCAATTATAAGAGAGATGCATACATACATGACACCATGTAAGATGAGATCCATACCACATTGTATAGTCACATGAAATACTCTCTTGAGTATTGAGTATTGTGATAGGCTTAAATACTTTCCTGAGTATTATGATAGGCTTAGTTATTCTGATAAATTAGGTGCAAAAATTTCAAACTGATATATGATTTGGCCCACGAGTCATACAAAATCATTGAAGCCAATGGGATAAGCAGAAGGGATATATTTTTCTCCATCAATGGTTGGACAGAATTTTCTTCGACGATAATTTTGAATCGCATTTTTTTTTTAATTATGGATATTACCACATGAAATCCTAATTAAAATTTAAATTGGGTATGTAACCGATCAATAAAACGATTCGTTGAAGGAAAAAATGTCCCTACGCATAACTCCTAAAACGACAAGATGGGGACGTGAAGGAGATAAGTGGAATCAATTGGTTCGCTCACCCGATTCCCTTTACGTGGGAACTTAATAATGTAGAAGGAATACTTCGTTTGATTCAATGTGGAATTGAATTCTTCAAAAGATTGAATTTCAGTTTTCTATTATGTCATGCTTGGCGAAAAGTAGACCACAGATTGGGATTCCACAGAGTACACCTACTAAAAAAATATGGAATTGGATTACCTAACTATACTTAGGATTGAATTCTATTCCATGTTTTTATAACCACAAAATTATCAAAAAACACAATTCCTATACCGATCACCATCATCTCTGATAATAAGGGTCCGTTTGGTAACCATTGTATTTTCTATTTTTCTGTTATGTTATTCTCCAAAATAGAAAAATAACATAAATTTATTTGGTAAAGTCGACTAATTTTTTTATTTCTCTGAATAGAAAAGTGGCTAGGAAATAAATTTGGAATAGAAATAAGAAGTAAAAGAAAAAAAAAAATCTATTTCTTTGTTCCTAGGAATAGAAATGGAAAAAATTTATTTCTAAATAGAAATTATTCTCGAGAATAGAAAGGTTACTAAACGCCTCCCTAAGCAATTAATATTGTACTGACTAGTATATCATGAATAATCTTCTAATCAAGATAAGATGCTTTATTACTCAAATATTTAGTTAGTATTCAATATGAATTCAAGTGTAGTTGATGTAGTGTAGCAATAGTGAGGGGGACAAGTACAGCACAAGTGTCAAAACTTCATATAACATTTACTTGAATGCCATAATTTTGTTTTCGCTCGCTTAACTATCACATCAGAATAAAATCGATCAATTGCGTGCAAGTTTTGGAAAATTTTTAAAATTTTTAATCTTTTTAGTTTTTAGTTTTTATTTTCAATTTTTTTTTTGTGCATCGACCGCAAAATAGCCTCACCTAGGCCCTGGCGGCCTTGCCAAAATCTAGCAAGGGCCTTTGCACCCTCCCTTATTCTAATTCTTGAAGAACGAGGGGCAAGGAGATTGATTGAAGGGCCGGTACTTACACTCCAAAGACTTAGCTTACTAATATAATCGAATTCCTAAAGGCTGCCACTGACGATCACTCTGGTTTTTGTTCTTTTTCTCGTCATCCTCATCATAATCATCTTCCTTAGAAATGTGGTTTAGTATCATCTTCGAAGATCGACCAATGAGGCAGCCTCACCCATTGTCAGCAAGGTTGATGACAGATTTTCCTGCAAAGCACATCGTCAGTGGCATTTAAGTGATTGATTTTTAAAATTTGTGGCACTTTAGTGATTGATTTTTCAAATTTATAACACTTTAGTGAACGAAAAAATTACATAAATTATCTACATTAGCACGATGGTACCACATAGGATGACCAGCATCCAAGTTGGATTTTCCGTTGAAGCAATTGCCAACATCATTTAAGTGATTGATTTTTCAAATTTGTAGCATTTGAGTGAACGAAAAAAAAGTTATGATATTCAAGTAAGTGTCATACGAAAATTATGGCACTCATGTTGTACTTATCCCATTGGTGAAATGAATGGGAGAAAAGAGTCTTGGGTGTATATTTGTAATGGCTATTATAGCCTAGGCCGTAATATAGCTAACACACAAAAGAAGTCATGCAATAGCTAGCTATAATAGCAACCGCATTGTAATATTTGTCATAAAACGTAATCGTTAGAATAGGCAGTCAACCTATAATAGACTTGTAACGTAATAGCCACTACCATAATCAAATATGGTGTTCTTGTGTAGTGTCTACACACTCCTTTTGGGTTTTGGACCACACACATCTAGTTGTGTTATATTAGAGCGGATTTGTTTTCACTAGATTTACGATTTTGGTAAGAAACTAATAACATTCATTATTCGATTTTCAGCTATTATCAAATCACTTTGCCTGCACACTTTATTCAAATGGTTGGCACATTATTTAATATTTTACGTCATCAATAAATCTTTTTCAGCTTAATCAAACAATAGCTTAAGGAAAGTCTAAAGAGACTATTATCCATGTATTATAGGTCAAAATTCTGCTCACTTTTACTTATCAACTACTTCTAATTTTTACCTATGACCGTGTCTCCAAAATACTAAGGGTGCGTTTGTTTGTGTTTCCGTTTTTTTTTTTGTTCCAGGGAACAGAAATAGAAAAAATTATTTCTATTCCAGGGAACAGTTTTTGAACAAAAGAACGCGTTTGGTAAACTTGTTCATGGAAAAAAAAAGAACAGAAACATGTTTAGTAATTTTGTGTTCTTTTTTTTGTTTATTTTAATTTTTTAATATTTTTATTTTTTTTTTCATTTTTTTCTTTCTTTTTCTTTTTTCTTTTTTTCTTCCTTGTGGCCGGTCGCCGGTGTTGGCCATGGCCGGCAATCGGCCGACGAGGGCCAGCGGCCTCACCGTGGTTGGGCGAGGCCGAGCATCGCCGGTCGACGCGAGGCTCGGCCTCACCTTGGCTGGGCGAGCTCGGGCTCGCCCAGATTTGACGAGGCAGAGCCTCACCAGGGGCCGACGACGCTTCGGCGAGGTCACCGGCCAAAGAAAAAAGAAGAAGAAAAAAAAGGAAAAGAAAAGAGAGGAGAGAGAAAAGTTGTTCTTAAAAATTGTTCCAGAAACAATTCGTGATAGGGAGACTGGATGTTCACCATTAGATTAAAGGAATATTTACAGTTGTAGTTAGAGAGATTCGCGCCACTCCTCTCTCTATAGTTTATCTCTTGATTCGGTTGGGCCAAATAAGCGAGTGAACATTAATTAAGGAAAAGACTCAGTTTAGGTGACTCTTTTGAGCGGTGAATGGTCAAGCATTTCAAATTAGATAAACATCAAATCATGAATTTCTTTTTCCTCTATGGACGTGGGCCAGGTGAGCGAATAAATGATAATTCAAGGAGAAGACTGAGTTTATATGACTCTACTAAAGGGTGAATAAGTCAAGTATCTCGGGTTAGAGAAAAATCAAAATATGAATTCTGCAAAATCTATAGAAAGTCAAAAGCAAAAATGACTTCATACAAGCCGATAGATACTCATCGAATATCCATTTTTCCATCTGATTTGTTCGTGACCAGACCCATTAACGTCATCTCATAAGGACGCATTCGGCGGCAATAATGTTCTACTCCTAACTTTTATTAGATATACTCTTTTCCAAAATTAATATATATATATATATATATAATAAGTTTTGGTAAAATATAAAAAGCTACGCATGATTTTACGTATTAGCCTATGGAAATTTTGAAAGATATTAGATGTTTTGCCTCTAAGGAGTCTACATCAAAACTTGAATCCCTTGACTTTTTTTTTTTCTTTCCAGATTTTAATATTTTTCCATATAAAATGTTTTCCCGGGACATTTTATTATAATCCTCAGAATATTTTTATTTTATTATTTTTTTTTAGTTTCTTGCCGAAGCAGAGGACGGAAGTGGAGGTAACTAATTGATGTGACTGAGTCCCTGTAGAAGAATTTTCGTGAAGTGAAAGCACAAATATCGGATCAAAAGACTAGTATTATATATATATATGTATATGTATATGTATCCAGAAAATAGACCCCATCGAATATATTTTATATTGTTAAAAAGAGAAAGAGAATAATGTCGTATCCGATCCCACGTGGACAACAAGATCCACAGACCACTTCCTCTCCCCTTCTTCCTTCCTCGTCCCTCCCATTCTGCGTTGTTGCTTTGCTGCAGCTACAACTGCAAAACCAAACTCTCTCTCTTTCTTTCTCTCTCTGTGTTCCAGTTCAGCACCAGCATTTATAGCGCCAGACCATCCTTCTTACCAAAAAAACACCACCAAGCTCTATGTCTCTTTGTGGAAAGAGGGGTTAATCAAGAGAGAGAAAGACGCTGACCCGGTGCCCTTCTCTCTCTCTCTCTCTCTGAAAGTGACTGTTGGATCTCTTCCTCTCATACTGAGCAGCAAGAATGCAGTAGAAACTAGAAAGCTCTGTCCTTTTTGGTCCACTTGCTGAAGGGAAAGATGGGAACTTGCACCTCAAAGCCACCAAAGCCCAACCCTTATGCATCGAGGGAGCTCTCCCCAGATGACCAGGCTCACCCCTCACAGACCCCAAAGTCCCCTCCCACTCCTCTCCATGACAAACCCACCTCAAAAGTTACCACCCCTCGGTCCCCCTTCTTCCCCTTCTACAGTCCCAGCCCCGCCCACTTCCTCAAGAAGTCTCCGGCCTCGGCGGCGGCGGCGGCGGCGGGGTCCGCCAATTCCACGCCGCGGAGGTTCTTCAAGCGGTCGTTCGCCCCGCCGTCGCCGGCGAAGCACATAAAGGCGGTGCTCGCGCGGCGGCAGGGCAAGAAGGCGGCGAAGTCGATACCGGAGGAAGAGGACGGGGTGGGGGAGGGGGAGGGGCGGGTGGAGCTGGACAAGAGGTTTGGGTTTTCGAAGGAGCTCACGAGCCGGCTGGAGGTTGGGGATGAAGTGGGGAGAGGGCATTTCGGGTACACCTGCTCTGCGAAATTCAGGAAAGGGGAGTTCAAGGGACAGCAGGTTGCTGTAAAGGTCATCCCCAAATCTAAGGTTGGTCCCGAGTTTATATTTTTTGCGTCGTAGAATACGAAGTTGGTTTTTTCCCCTCCTTGCTAATGTCTGATCTCTGGATTTATGCATTTGATTTGATTTGATTTTTTTTTTTTTTTGGGTTTAAGTGAAATTGGTTAGATCTTGTTCTGCAGATTTGCTTGTTTGTGCAAAAGTTGGGACTTGATCTTTGATCTTTTTTTTTTTTTTTTTTTTAAAGCTTTGAAGATTAGTTTTTGGCTTGTCTCAAAGTGAAGACATGTCCTCTTCGGAAGAAAAATTGGGTGTTCTTTCCCTATTTGATATCCAGCTTAAACCCGTTTTTTTTTTTTTTTTTTGGCATAATGTTGCAGATTTGCTTATTATTGCGAATTTTTCGACTCATCATTTGATCTGATACCTTTCTTTGTTTAATATTCTTTGCTGATGTGTATGTTTGAGTACTTTTCTTTTTCCTTGGAAATCTCTGTTGCCTATCCGAGTAGGTAGGGGATGATGTTTGTGGTGGTAGATTGGAACTGTTCAAATTGAACACTTAAGTTTGAAGTAAATAGCTGGAATTTTTCTAGAGAAAGATGTGAATATTCAGTCTTTTTTTTTTCCGCTTCAGCAATCCTTCTAGATGAAGAGTACTTGGACTGGCTTCAGATTTAGATGAGTCCATGTGCAGGAGTTCTAAAAGTGGCCAACTTATTTGTTTATTGATATTTTAGTCAGTGCTGGGTGATGATAGGGAGCTTCACTTGTGACAGCACCGTTAGTTCCGTCAAGGCTCTGCAATCGCGATTTTGATGTTTTATTCCTGTCATAGTCCCAAAAAGTAAATAGATGGGGTCTTCTTCATTTAGAAGCTGTTGCAAGTGCGCTAAACTTAATCAGAAGCCCAACCGCAGTTGGAATATTTTATACTACTTTTCGCATTATATTTATCGGTGCAAGTATGAAGCTTGAAGGGGACTTGTTTGATGGCTGATAATGGAAGGAACAAAAGGTTGTTCGAGCCTTTAAAGTGGAACTAATCATTGCCACAAGATCATGGTCAAGAGTAGATCATGAAATGGACCTATATTAGAAGGCAATATGACATTAAAGCTGGTCAATTTTATGCCTGCTGGCCGGCCCAAACTTGTGGCCATCAGACATACAATGGAAACTTCTGAGTGGGGCATTGGTTCGATCCGGACTCGATACATCTCCATTGTTTGGATTTTGAATCTCATTCAATAATGATATGATAGGGCCACTAGCAGACAAAATAACAACTATTTATTTGGTAGAACTGGTAGATAGGTGCAATCTGTACAATTAGAAGTTGATTGTTTGGCTATACCTCGGGCATGCATAATTGGCTCTTCCATTGGACCAGATGAAAAGAATGACAGAAGGACTAGTTACATTAATAGTTGTGTAGTTCTCTATGATGGCATATACTCTCATGTAAAACTACAATCTGATGCGCTTAAAGGTTTTCCTTAAGTGGAGAACTAGTGGAGTTTCATCTAGTGGAAATTGGATGAGAAAGACTTTTAAATGAAGAAAGAATAATTTATTCTTTGTTCCACAAAATTGTTTCTCATCTGCTATATTACATCAAATGTCAAACCCACCTGTTGGGTGGGCTGGATTTGACTTATTACCTGGTGTCCCAGGCTGCTTGCTTAAACAGAGAACCCCTGGTTGTATTGGTTTATTTATCAGAGAACAAACATCGATTTCCCATTGAAAAATTGGGATTCGACGGCCCAAACCATCGTTGAGTATCATATTACTTTTGAATCCACAAGTCGTCACATCAAATTGGCCCAGGTCACACTTGAGTTTGAGGTGGACCTATTTCTATTCTTGTACTTTTGTGTAGCATAGGTTGCATGTTTAAGCACCTTATAACTCTCCATTTTCAATCTGAGTTCTGCAGTAGAATTTATTTTGTGTTATCTCTAATCACATTCAAGTCAACTTGAGAAAGAAGTCAACTTAACCATATATACACGGGGCCTTTGCACCATTTTTTGTTGAGTGCGGATATTTGGTTCTAGGTCATTTAAAGATGTATTCAATATAATATGGTTGTTCCCATTTGCAAAGAAGAAAGTGTGCCATGTTTAGGACATTCAATCGTGTATGAGTTTTTCTAGTGATTCTCAGGCTAGTCATTTGGCGATTGAGTCGTAGCTGGCAGACTGCTAACTAGTGTTCTAATTTGAAGTCCTAGGAGAACAGCAAACCAAAAAAAAAAGAATAAAGCACAAATAATTATAGGCAGGACATAATAATTGATTACTAAAATCTATGATCATACAAACTGGTATGTTCCTTCATTTCTCTAGGAAATCAATTGGAAATCTTATTTACAGACAGGTCCATTGAATGCTAAAAGTAATCCCAGGTGGGATTGGCAGCTGTTCTCTATGTGCGTGTGCGCACGAATAGCAAAATATAAGCCTGAAGAGCAAAATATACAATGGCTCTTGAGATCGTTTCGTTGTGGTTGCTTTTAGTTGTTGGATGTGAGCAAGAGTTGAGCAAGTCACAAAATCTTACCCTCAGCCTGGTTATGTCAGATTTAACTTGAAACACATGGGTAATATGAACACATAATATTTTATTGAGACTCTTTCATGAATTGAGACTAATATGATGTTCCTAATTGATCCTGCTTGTATGTGTGAGTGTCCTATTGAACATTTTGGTTCATGTCCAATGATTGTTATATGGAAAAGTTATCATGCTTGTATGTGTGACTATGTTAGCTTATCTTGGCTAGCCCTTTTTGAAATTATTTTCCTTCATTGGACTGCAAAATGTGGTATGTGCTATATTTCATGTGTAACTAGTTTATAGTTTGACCAGAAATAGCTAAAATATTTCAATTTTTAATATATACGTCAGAAAAAGAGAACGGTCTTCATGTTGTCCTTATATTGGAGATGTTAAATTTTAACTAAGCTGAAGATCTCTGATCTTCTTGTCTTTTCTCTCTCTTTCATATTGTTGACAGCATGGCATTTTTCTTCCTTTTATTTTTCAGATGACAACAGCTATTGCAGTTGAAGATGTGCGGAGGGAGGTGAAGATATTACGAGCCTTGTCAGGACATTGTAATCTAGTTCGATTTTATGATGCATTCGAAGACCCTGAAAATGTCTACGTTGTTATGGAGTAAGTTTGCATTACTGTTCGGTGCAATATTTCCTTTTACTGTTCCATCTTTAGCTCAGATGCTGTTGTTAAATACGACCTGTTTCTGGGAGGACTCAATACAGATTTTATTTTTTACAAGAGGTCTCCTGAGTCATCTATTTCTTAGGTCACTGACTTTGTTTATGTGCTCTAAATATTGAGGCACTAGACCTATACCATCACCATTACAGTTGTATGCTATTTCTCACGTGCCTAACTGCTTGATTATCAAGTTGACATTGTATTACATGCAAATTCCAGGTTATGTGAAGGAGGAGAACTCCTAGACAGAATACTTTCTAGGTGAGGCTTTCTCTGATGTCTGCTTAGCGACTTCCTACTGGTGCTTTGTGACGTGCCTTTTGCTAACTCTCTGATGGCTGTTCTATTTGCAGAGGTGGCAAATATTCTGAAGATGACGCAAAGGCTGTTATGGTGCAGATACTAAACGTGGTTGCATTTTGTCATCTCCAAGGAGTGGTTCATAGAGATCTTAAACCAGAGGTGAACAAACCACTCTGAGCTAGGTACACTTAGATAGTAGGCAGCTAGGAAGGTTACATGCCTCATTAAGTGTATACTATTAAGTAATTGTAATTGTAGTTACTCTTACTAATCCTTGAACTACTCTAGGAGTTTCCTGGAACTTGTGAATTCATGCGGGTTATATCCGGTACTATGATATCTGATTGAGAAACCTATCCAAATGTTGTTATAGAAAGTCTATTCTTTCAAAAGCTGATGTGATGGCTTATTACTGAAGCTAGTTTGGCTTTTCACTATCCAAAAAATGTTTTTCAGATTGTGACAAGTAATTACACCCATTATTGCAAGTATGAGGCTGACCATCCGTGTATAATATGTGGTCATGTAATGGAATGAACTGTTCATATGATAGAAGTCATTTCTCTTATGGTGGTTGGGTCTGATGACTTGTATAATGCTGAATTTTGTGTGTTCACATAATTAAAGTGTGCTGGTTGTTCTCATACTTGGTCCATTCTGAATTGTAAAATATTGCTGTTTGCTGGTTCGGAACTTTCTTTATACATTGAAGGATGAGAACAACCAGCACATTTTAATTGTAAAATATCGAAGTCATTTCTCTTATGGTGGTTGGGTCTGATGACTTGTATAATGCTGAATTTTGTGGGTTCACATAATTAAAATGTGCTGGTTGTTCTCATACTTGGTCCATTCTGAATTGTAAAATATTGCTGTTTGCTGGTTCAGAACTTTCTTTATACATTGAAGGATGAGAATTCCCAATTGAAGGCAATAGATTTCGGCTTATCAGACTTCGTGAGGCCAGGTTTGTTGCTGGGGCTTTACATTAAGTCCCTGCAGTGTGAAATTTCTAAGCATCAACATTATGGGTTCTGATGGGGTATCTAAATTCTAAAGCTCGTTAGTGCTCTACATGCATTACAGATGAGAAGCTTAATGACATAGTTGGAAGTGCGTATTATGTTGCCCCTGAAGTTTTACATAGATCCTACAGTACAGAGGCTGATGTCTGGAGTATCGGCGTGATAGCTTATATTCTATTATGTGGTAGTCGGCCATTTTGGGCAAGGACAGAGTCTGGAATATTCCGTACAGTCCTGAAAGCTGAGCCAAGTTTTGATGAACCACCATGGCCTTCTTTATCTTCAGAGGCAAAGGACTTTGTCAAGCGTCTGTTGAACAAGGATCCCAGGAGACGAATGAGTGCTGCTCAGGCATTAAGTGAGTGTTTGTCTTGCTACTTTTAATATTGAGTGGCTCATAGAAGTAGACTGACAGGTCGTGAACTTTTTCTTCCATAGGCCATCCTTGGATTCGGAATTATAATGGTGTTAAAGTCCCTCTTGATCTACTTATATTTAAACTCATGAAGGCTTATATGCGGTCATCATCTTTGCGAAGAGCTGCATTAAGGGTATGATGTCTTTACGCTTGCCTCAAAGCTCTTCTTGGACTGAAGTGTTGCACTTTTTTCCTTGTTTGAAGTCGATTAGTCTCATAAAGTTGCTTGTTGCTTCGATGTTTTTACTCCCCCAAAATTAAATTTTACAAAGAAGAACTTCAATAAGGGCCTCTTTTGGAGGCTTCATTAACGTAAAGCATTGTTAAAAAGCTCTGATGAATGCATGCCTATTGATGATGTCTTCTGATGACTACTTCCTGCACTGCAAAAAGTGGCTGCTTTGGCCGGGGATTTTTAAGTGACTCAGATCTGTGCACTCTTGCATTCGCACCCTCGTGCGTGTGCGTGTGCATTTATCAATATCCTCTTTTTCAATTAAAAAATAAATGATTAGGAAAACAGCAGCTTGCAACATTGATAGATCATCTGGCTCAATGAGAGCTGTTTGACATCAGTATGATTTATTCGCATTTCAAAACTTAGAAAGGTACAACATCATTCAGAAAATGAACTCACATCATGAGTCAGTACAATTGCAGGCTATCTTTTCCTTGACTTTCTTTGTGTTCTGATATCCAACCTGAGTTTGCTATTTAAGTTCCTGTAAGTGACAAAAAAAGAGTCCATCTGATGATTCAGACAATTGGAGTAGCACTCCGTCTTGATTTTGTTAGTGCCATGATATACTATCTATCCAAATCACTTCGGAAATTCTCATCTAAATTAAATACATTGATACTGCTTGTTATGATCTATCTGATGAGATAGGGAAGGATAATTTGGGTGGTTTACAAATTATAGAGTTTTTAAGGGTGATCCACAGCAATACATTTGGATTTGATCATCGACTATGATAGGTCAATAAATGCAGCTATTTCTACTGCCTTACTGTCACTCTTTTGGGCTGACTGTTTTCACAACTTTAAAGCAGAGCAAGATATTATTGCCTCAAGTACCATCTTTGCCCCACTCAGTTTAGCACATTCAAAGTAGTGCTCTCATTTAGTAATTTCGTGCTTAATTCAACTTCATGCTGAGAAAGTGCAAGCTTGAACAACTATACTTGTGTTACATATTCCATTGTCCCACTTCTTTGAAAGAATTTCCTCTGTAATCTGTTTGAACTGTTTCAATGCTTGAAAGTTTTGTCTAATCTGGGAATTGGAGAGGCTTTGGATGAAAAGCCTCACAAATTCCCTTGGTTCCAATTAAATTGTGCAGCAGGATTCTTCAGTTTCTCAGCTGATATCTAATTAAGAAACTGAATTTGTAAGTAGTGCATATCTCACAGCTTCTAAGCTTGAATTCTTCGTAGATAAAGAGAGAGAGCTTGAAGTCTTGAGCTTAAATTTTAAGACCTGATTTAGATTGGACTTCTAGCAACATCTTAAATTCAAAGGCACAATGAATGTTACAATTTCAAGGTTTCAGCGTTTGCTATTTGTTCAACTAAATTTCTCTGAATTCCATTCAATATATCATTGCAGGCATTAGCAAAGACATTGACAGTAGATGAACTTGTTTACCTGAGAGAACAGTTTACGCTGCTCGAACCAAATAAAAGTGGCAGCATAACTTTAGAAAATATGAAGCTGGTTAGTGTCATCCCTCTTTGCCTCTCTCTCTCTCTCTCTCTACACACACACACACACACACACACACAGATGTTGCACACCACAAGCACGCATTTGCTGGAACATGCACAATACATATAACAGACATGGCATGGAGATCACAGAATTGTTATCATTGCAAGTTTCTCATCAATCTTATTCTTGGCAGGCCCTGATGAGGAATGCAACTGATGCAATGAAAGAGTCTCGCATTCTTGATTTCCTTGCATCGGTAGACCCTGGACTTTAATTTCACGCTGTTCCATGAATTATCTGTCAATTTAGATTTTTGTGTTTGCTAGCCATCTAACCATGAATATGCCGTACATTTCAGCTAAATGCACTTCAATACAGAAGGATGGATTTCGAAGAATTCTGTGCAGCTGCTTTGAGTGTCCATCAGCTGGAGGCACTAGATAATTGGGAACAGCATGCCCGTTCCGCGTACGAACAGTTTGAGAAGGATGGAAACAGGGCCATTGTAATTGATGAACTTGCTTCGGTGAGTTTAATTGTTCTGGCTTTTGCATGCATTGTCTCTGGATCAACTTTTAGAGTTATAAATGTCTTTTAAACACATAATTAGCTTCAATTAGCCCCCTGGTAGTGCCATGTCATTCGATCCAGAAATACTTAACATACTCAAACAGTTACCCCCTCAAGATTGCTTGCTGTATGGTGAGACATGTTGCTGAAAACAGAGGAATTGAAGCACTTGTGAAAATTATCAGACATAAAACATGGGAAGAGTGGTAGAGAAATAAGCGTCGCGTTTTGCTATATTGTCTGTCATTTTCTTGTGCTACCTTAAAGGTGTGCTCTCCTTTGTATGTTCCTTGTTCAATTGGAAAATGATCCAGTGACATCACCTCGTTATACTCTGAAACCTTATCTTGCTTAGACCCTAGATTCTAGTCCATAAATGGGTGGAGTATTTTGTATGGTTGTGCATCTGTGACTCTTGCCTCTTTTTCTAGTGTATGACAAAATCCACTGATGCAGCCAGCATGATCAAACGAGTTTTGTTTAAATATCAATGTGTCTATTACAAAGCTTAGGTGAAGATGGATTATTGCATTGATTCACAACTCAAATAAGAGTTCTCATTGGATCACAATTCTATGCCCGGTTGAATTTGTCGTCTTATCTATTTTGGATTTGACTTATATTAGGATTCTCATTTTGCAAAGTTTGATTCGGATAGTATGTTCTTTTATCTCCGTCAGAAGTAGGATTTCTTTATTCTTTTGTCACATTTTAAGTTGGAGTAGGAATTTAGAAAAATCTGGGGGTTGTCACACTTTTTATATTTGAGAGCGAAAGAAGATTATTGAATTCTAGTGAGTCTTTGCTTTGAACCGTGGGATGTAATTCCCCTCTGAAGTGATGCTTAAGAAACCCTAGCACGATAATTATGTGGCTTGGCTTTGATGTCTGAAAATTCCTCTCATTTGAGTAATTGTTTGCCATGGATCCAGGCTCACTTCTTTGGGACTGATTGTCTTTCATCAAGAACGACTACAACAGTCATTTTGCTCATCTTCGTCTTCCTCTTCTCTTTGTTCCTTATTGTTTTCTACTTGAATCCCATGTCAGGAACTTGGTCTTTCACCTTCTGTACCGGTTCACGCTGTCCTCCATGATTGGATAAGACACACTGATGGAAAGCTAAGCTTCCTTGGGTTCATTAAATTGTTGCATGGAATGTCCAGCCGAACGGCCGTAAAGACGCAGTGAACTAGTATACTGTCCTCATAGCTAGAGTTTGAGAACTTTCACGGCCATGGTTTTACCCGATAAGGACAAGGTGCTGCACCCAAAACTCGCAAGCATCGAATTGGTTTTCTGAGAATTGAAGGCCCCCCCGCAAGCTCAGTCCGCCATTCTTTTCGGTATAGGTCAGGTGCATACTCATCAAGTTGCTGAAAAGCTATCTATCGTCTGATTCATTACAATCCCCAGAAGCTATAATTGGCTTTGCAGTGTAAATTTCTCCTTTGCTTTACTGAGGTTTACAGAAATGTCTTATGCTCCAATAGCGGCACATGGACGTCTTTTTGTCTTTCCCTCTTTTCCGTAGTTGATGCGGTGTGTACCTGGGAAGTGACTACGGTACCTGCATTTCTAAGTTATAGACTCTCTCTCTGTCTCTGTCTCTCTCTCTCTCTGAGCAGTCCTTTTGGGACGCCGCTACTAATCTAATTTGTGAATGTATGAATCCGGTGGAAGTATTTTTCCAAGAAATTTGAAGAAACTGGAACCCATGCGGGCAATCTTCCCTGCACAGGTACGTCGGGCTTGCATCTTGATTGTGGGTGATTGGTTCTATGGTGGGCGGTGTCCACCCTAGAATCAGAAGCTGCCTGCTAAGGGTTCCACGAAATGGGAACTGGGAATTGCCCACTATTCCTTGGATCCATCTGGGAATCGGACCACCGGTCTGGTCTGGGTTCGGGTGTGGCCATGGAACCAGCCGGAGGAGGAGGACGACGATACAGTCGACATTGAAGAAGAGGTTTTTTCCCTTTTGCCTCGTGCGACCTCTCCATCATCTCCAATTACCCTCCTCACCTTTCAATCAAAATTAAAGAAATAGAGAGCGGGTAGATGATACAGTAGACATTGAAGGAGATTTTCTCCAAATTCTGCACTCTCTCGTCTTCCTCCTTTTGCCCTCACTCTGTTCTATGGGATCTGCTTGTGATTTCACTTACTTTTAACTAACGCCCCCTGCTGTCCACTCTCTGTTTTTCCTCCTCGCTCGCTTCCTCTCTTTATTTAAACCTTCGTCCTCCTCTGCTCCTACATCCTCACTGCACGTGATGCCATGAACAAGCTAGAGAGACCGCTCCAAGAAGCCACAGATGTCTTTCTATTCCTCCCTCTCGGATTCGATCTACTGCTCCATCGATGAGTCCAACGACCAGGACCATGCCTCTCCGATGTTCCCAGAGCCGGCCCTAATCAAGAAACAGGCCACCCCGCAAGACATGCATATCTCTAGAGAGAGAGCATACTTTGGGGAGTGTCAGAGTTTGTGGAGACGCAAAAAGACGCGACAGCAAGAAAAAGAAGGGTTTTTTGACATCAAAATTATGTATGCGTTCGGTTTGGGTTCGGTTTGGGTGGACATTTTCACACTTGAAATTAGGACTTGAAATTAGGAATGGAACCGGTTCAGATGGGAATCACTGGTTTGGTTCGGTTTCGAGCGGTTTTCAATTCTTTTGCACTCTCAAATTCTTAATTGATGAGCCAACTTTGCGCCTTGTTGTGAAAGACTATAAACCGTGCTTTTGTCGGAATGGCAACATTGTACATCGTACATGATCGAAAACAAGATTCAGACCACGGACCATTCTATTCACACAAATTATTTAAGCCAACGACAAGCCTCGAGTTGATTTCCACTATGCTTTTCCCATCACGTTCCCCCTTAGGAAAGCCACCAGCTTGTCCTTCAAATCCAAGGCCTTGTCGCATTGAGGCTTCAAGATATGGAACACATGGCTCTCCCCTTCGTGCTCCACAACCTCAACGCTCCCGCCCCATCCGCTCCTCTTCAGCTCCTCGCGGTACCACAGTCCCCGGCCCCTCAGGTGATCCTTCTGCGCCACGAACACCAGCACGTTCTCGCACCCGACCCGGGCCAGGTCCTCCGGCGGCGGCTTCAGCCTCGGGTCCGCCAGCCCGCCGTTCTCGGGGCACATGTACAGCCACATCTTGTCGTCGTCGGTCCCTCCGAAGTAGGGGTGCACCAATGCCATCCCCGCTATCCTGACGCCGGCGGGGAGCCCCGCCCGCCCGGCCCGGACAGCCACGTTGTGGGAAATGTTGGCCCCGGCGCTGTCCCCCGTTATGTAGACCCGCCCGAAGTCCCCATGCTCGTTCAGCCACTGGTCGGGGCCGTTCCCGTCGGCGTGTCCCAACGCCCACCGGGTCGCGGCCCATGCGTCGTCGTAGCACGCGGGGATCGGGTTCTCCGGGGCGAGGCGGTACTCGACCGAGACGGCGACGACGCGGGCTCTCGCCACGAGCAAGCTCACGTACTCGTGGTAACCCCGGTGGAAGGCGGACCCTATGGAGAACCCCCCGCCATGGATGTAAATCAGGACCGGCAGCCGCTCGGCCGGGCCGGTCCCGCGGGGCGCGAAGACGCGAGCCAGGACCGCGGGCTCGGTGGAGATGGTCACGTCCTTGGACCGGACCTCGGCGTCCTCGGACGGGGGGACCTTCAGTTTCTCCATCGGCATCATTCTCTCGACGCGGCCGTCTTTGTATACTTTGAAGAAGGGGAAGAATTCATGGAGGACGTCGCCGTCGTCGGACTTGGTCGGTTCCATCCTTTGGAGGGAGAGAGAGAGAGAGATATGGAAAAGCTTTGAATCAAGGCACTTTGCTAAGGAGGCCAAATTGATAAGGACTGATCAGAACTCGTACGAGAGATCGCTGGTGGGGTTGGAGTTTGTACGCGCTGCTCTGTCGGTCGTCCGACAGCTACCCTTCCGACGTTTCATTCTTTGACTGTATCATGCGTCGCGTCGAACAGTATGTTGGCTTCTTTCTTTGCACTTTTTCTTTAAGAAAATGTAAAAGCCAATTCGTACATACTCACTTAACGTCAAATCTTGTTCAATGATGTTAATCTATCTATGAGATTTAAGAATATCGTCTGAACTGATATCATCCACAGATAATATCGAATTATCAACCAATTCTTGACTAGAGTTATTCATTAATGGCTCCAACCTAACAGTCAGATATATTTTCTATATTTTTGTAACTTTTTTATTTTTTTATTTTGGGTAAAGGGGAAGGTAGTTAGTCAGACCATTTTGATTTAACACTACAATGGACCAAGGTAGGTGCCCTTGGATCCCATCTTACTTTCCATCGATGAATAGAGTAACTTTAAGTCCCATTTAGTTTTCAACGGAATTTTCTTAGTAAATAGTGTGAGCTAAAGTTCCTTTTTTTTTTAACACTCGGTGTCCCTAAATTAGTTGGTGGGATGATCACGTGGTGCTCCGATGTACAATTATAGTCTGTGTGCCGTAATGCTATAGGTGTAAATATTTGGTTTTCATATAAGAGAGCATATTACTTTTTTTACAACAGCAGAAGGCATTCTACCCAATAAGGCGGATACCTCAGATCCTGCTTGGACGAAACGGAAGATGGGGGATAAGCTTCATCGTCGAGAGGGAAACAGCTATAGAATTAATTTTTATATATGATATTCATAACTCTTCAAAGATTGGTTGAGTGATTAAGCGCTTGATTTGAATTGGTCAAATTACATATCTAGATCATGACGTTTCCTGCTCAAGTATCGTATAGGCCACACTAGTCGCCCGATTGGTGGAGTCTTACCTAACATGTGAAAAAGGAAGAAGTATCAAAGGTTATTTTCATATTGGCCTCCTTGGATGCAATGCAATCAGAGGGCTTTAATTACCCGACTGAGTTCCAACTATCAATCTTTCACAAAATTGAATGGAAGATGCCAAGCTTCGGTCAATGTAAGTACCTGATTTTTCTCTAGACTTTATGTCCAGATAATTAATTATAACAAGAAGATACTTGGTTTTTGTCTTCTAGTTTTATTTTCATTTTTTTGGTGAAAAAACGAAAAGAGATCGTTGGAGTGATGGGCCTGCTGGCCCAATCTTGCGGATGATGATTTGGGCCTTTAGGCTTTTCTTTTTCAGAGGCTGAGACTAGGACAACATTGTAATTTGCTTTCGAGGCTTCTATATAAAGCTTTGTAATAGACTAGGTATTGAGGGCTAGGATTTACTATGTCAACCTCATAAGATCGTTCCTTCGGCAGGAGATATCTTGCCTAGGACAGCGAGGTCCATCCGAAGGTGATTTGAATACATCCATCCGATGCGTCCTAATTTGCAATTTCAACCCTTTCGGGAGTAATTACGAATTTACTTAGCATTTGCTATTTCAAAAACATATTTCGATCATGTCATGATCTTTCAATGTAATTGAATATCATTGCCCAGTGTAATTGGATATCATTGCCCTTGTGTACGGGTTCCATACAAATTTACTCTTGCGCTTTTATGTGTCTCGTGCAATTTTTTGGAGACTAGTTACCCTCCTGCTCATATCTTATTATATTACGTTACAAAGAAAATTTTAGACCCTGCTATCAATGCATTCATACCCTCTAACATTGCTCCACGACCAACAAAACCTAGGGCTGCTTTTCTTAGACGAATCATTGTCTACTGTTTTTTTACCGATACTTGGGTAATTCAAACTCAATTGAGTTCTATCCCTCTTATGTTCAATGATATCATATTACCATGATAGCTGTTGATGTGGCATACATTTATATGGTCTTACAAATTGATAGATGCAAGCCAATTGGAATTAAATAAAAACAAATTAAAAGTCTGTAAAGCTGAAAAAATCCCAGAAATTAGTAGCTTTAATAAATGCTTCAAAATTGAATGGCCTGTCAACTAACTTATTTGGTTCTCTCCACTCTTTTATGTTGCTTTGCAAAACCTTGTCCTTTCCCCGTTTTTTCTTTTCAATAGGAGACATCTCCTTTGGAGAAAACCCATGGAAACTTCTACCCATAGGCTTCTAAAGGATCAACTTGAAAACACCATCTCTGATAGGCTTCATCTTTCGTCGTTTCACAAACTTCTACCACATACGCTCAAGGGAGGTTTCAAAGCGTTGACTCCGTTTCATTGCAAATGTTGAGCACAACAGAGAGGTGCGAAAGCTAGGCATTCCACTTCAGTTTATTGCGAAGTTGAGCGCAGTAGAAAGGAAGTGCAATGCTCAACATTCCCAGTGAACTTAAGTGGAGTGCTCAATCTTCACGCCTTTATGTAGTGCTCAACCTTTGCACCTCTTTGTTGTGCTCACCCTTGGAAATGAAAGAAAGACAGCGCTTTAAAACCTCTCCCAAGCCAATGTGGTAGAAGTTTTGTAAAACGATGAAAGGTGAAGCCTGTTAAAGATGGAGTTTTCATGTTGATCCTCATGAAGCCCATGGGTAGAAGTTTTGATGGCTTTTCTCTAAAGGAGATTTCTCCTCCTGCAAAGCTAAAAATGGGGAAAAAGTAAAACCAAAGGACAGTCTTGCAAAGAAGCGCAAAAGAGTGGAGAAAGCCAGACCAGTGAGTTGGCGGGCCATTTATTAAAGCCACTATTGTCATTAACAATTAAACTTTAGCAGCCTGTCATTGGATGATGGACTTTTAATTTGTTTTTATTTCATTTGAAGTCATTTGCACGTGTTAATTTGTAATCAGATCTGATTAGGTATATGCATGTCATATCAACAGCTGATATGATAGCATATAGCATGTTACCATTTCAATTTTTTTCTCGAAAAAGTGAGAGTTCCTCACCTCTTTCTATTCCTCTTATGGGTAAATTGATCGTTCATGTTTCGGTGTTTTCTTTGAATGAGCTTTATAAGCAACACGAAATTACCGAAAGAAAAGTTCCTTTATCTGCACGTAAAAGGCATTTTGTGTTATCCAGGGGTCTTCCGTGCTTGCATGATATTAGGCTCAGGCACACCAAAGGTTTGAACTATGATTCCTCCATAATGGAGGCTTTGATATAAGAACCTTGGATAGTGACACCTCCCAAGATAGTAAAAGAAGATTCGTTTGTAAATTTACTTCTCAAGTTGCATTAGAAAATACAAAAAAAATGGGGTTTTTTGCATACAAGAAGCAGGTCAAAAGCAGATTCAGCAAACCCTAAGAGCAAGTGATCCTTTCTTGTATGAGCCAACACTTAACATCACGCAAAGATTGCCCATCCGGTTCAAAGGCTACAGGGGGACCAAGTTCTACAAGTCCCGATTCTTCAACCATTTGAAATAATTGAAAATGGGCGGAAGTGCGGTAAATCTAGAGGTCATGTTCATAATAGTCACACATGCATATTTAGAAGACAAGTTCTTGATTCTGACCCTCATTTAAAGATTGTTCATGCCGATGATGATGAGATCATGAGACGCGCCACGAATTCAAGCTCACTATAAACGACGGAGACTTACTTCAAGGTTAGAGATTTGGAACACTAAAGTTCAGCTTTTATCTCATTAGGAATTGTTCAAGACCATTTTTGAGCAGCAATCTCTCTTAATATAAGGATCTGTTATGTCTGCTCTTCATGGGATGGTGCTTTGTAGCTAATAGCTCTAATTTGTGAGAATTATAGTTGTGCTGCAATTCTTATTTCTTGGATGAAATCAGTACTAACTTATGCGCCTTCTCTCATTTATCCTTTTCTCATAATCTTCCACATCTATGCAGGTTTTTGTTATTTTTAGTTTTTAAGATTTTCTCCTTGGACTCCCTTGAAATAATGAAAAATAACAAGGTTTGTTGGTCACGGATAATTTCTACAGATAGACATTACTTGATGACATTATATCTTCTCGTAATAAGAAGTCACTTATAGTAATTCGCGAAAAGAAACAAAGACAAGAGAGTAATTAGTTTCAGTATAGTAAAACTTCCTCATTTCATTAGGAAAAAAGTAAACTAATCATCGATGGGTTGTGATTAAGATGCTAGGGCCTCTGTCCGCAAAAAGGAAGGGTTCAAAGTTCGACCAGTCGTCTCCCATTCTACGGGTCACCTTCGAAGGGTCACGACTTAGTGCGACTCCATGACTTCCCAGTGTGATCATGATGGGAATTGTCACACCCATTAGTAATTAATCAGTTAATCAAATGATATTTTTTAAAGAATCGATGTTAAACAATAAATTCATGCTAAAATACGGTCGATTCCGCTAAAAATTCGAGTTCAAATGGTGTCGGGACACTTCTTGCAATACCTAATATTCTTTGACAATGTCCCCGCCATCTTATCATTGCCTATGTTGCTAGCTAGTTATGCAATAGCGAAAGTGCTCTGGGTGGTTGATGTTTGCAACCTAATTTGTTTGGCTCAATCTTTGAGTGTATAATTAGGGTTTAGCAAACCTTAAGGGAGTGATGATAATGAATGACCAACTAGGCGATCCACCATAGCACACAACTTCTGCTCCGTGACTTATTGCTAAACTAGAGAGAGACCTCATGCGATGCTTCAGGCAAGGCTTCACAGACGGATTTACCGAATTTTTCCAGCATGATCGTCTAAACACGAGTGATGATAAGTCCGGAATTAACGACCAAAGCGCTAGAACGTGATCGTTCTTAACTTGGCTAAATTTTCAACTGCCTTGCAATGGTCATTGCCACTAAAAATCCCAATCATCACACAAAAGAAAAGGAAAAGGCGACATGTGTCGGCGGCATGCTTTTCTGGTTAAATGATTCTTGAATTATTATAGCTAGGGTTTGACAGGCTCTCGAGGTGGGGACTTGGGAGAGGTTCTTGGATGATTCCACTTCCCTTTATCTTTGTCAATCGGTCAGAAAACAATTGGCTAGTGATTATTAGGGCATGCAACTCTTTATTGCTTGGTCCACTCGAATTGAAGTTTCCACTCTTGCCGTGGTCCAATTACACTTTCTGGTTTATTTCTTTTGGAATACTTTATTTTGCAAGCAGATCGAGAGAGGAAAATAAATTCTATTTGTTGAAGATTTTTTAAGTCCTTGTAATCATTGCCACCTCTAGACATCTGTCTAGCTAGCTCATTAGAACTAATGCTTTGAGGCCATGTCCAGTTTTTTTAATTGGAACACTATGATAAGTTATTAATAAAGCTAAATCCTAAATTGACGCATCATGGAAGCTGGCAGGGGTACTCAAAAAACACGGGTAGCCCTCCCGAATTGGTTTTTTCACAAACAGTATAATCAGATATCATAAGTTAATTCATTCTTTCAAATCTTAGAAAAACATTTCAAATGTTAATAAAATTAATACACATATATAAGCAAAAGAAATGAAATTTTACTAAGAAAACTTAAATCAAGTGAAAATTTAATATTTAAAACAAAGTTTAACAAGACTACGGTGTCGATGATTAGGACAATAATAATAATACTAATAAGCAACTATTCAGAAAATAATGAAAACTACCAACTTCATTTTTTCTTCTCGAGATCAGCATAGGGGCGAGAACCGAAAAATGACTTACCTTCTTCTATATATATATTTTATGGAGTTTGTTCCCTTTTAATTAATAATTGTCTCGTTGTTTGCTTGACTACACTTTTTGTTTCATGTAGTTAATATTTTTAGCAAAATTATTATTGTTGTTGCTGCTGTCACCGCGGCCACTGCGGTGGCGTTGTTGTTGTGACTATTATTATCGATTCTTGCAATTTACCTTGACATTTAGTTTTATGATTTCTGTAAATTATTTTCAATTTGTATTTCTTTTAGTTTTAAAGAGGAAAAGAATAGGCATTTCATTCGGGAGAAGTGCCAAAAAAGTCCTAAACCTTTTGTCTTTGTGCCAAATTAGTCCTAAACCTTTTTTTGGTGCCGATTCAGTCCTAAACCTTTTTATGTGGTGCCGATTCAGTCTTTTCCGGCCAATTTGGCCGGATTTTGCTGACTGGACGCCGGCCGGCTGACGTGGCCGGCCGAAGAAAATTTTAATATTTTTTTAATTTTTTTTTTTAATTTTTTTTTTGTCTTTTTCCTCCGGCCGGTCACCGAGGTCCGGCGACCGGCCAGAGCTGAAGGCTAGCGAGGGTGAGGCCGACCTCGCCAGATCCGGCCATGGGCGAGGCTTGCCCTCGCCGGATCTGGCGAGGTCGAGCCTCGCCGGCCATGTGCGAGGCTCGCCTTGTCGGATCCGGCGAGGTCGGCCTTGCCCGCGAGGTGGCCGGCGAGGTCGGCCTCGCCCTCGCCGGCCTTCGGCTCTGGCCGGTCGCCGGACCTCGGTGACCGGCCGGAGGAAAAAGACAAAAAAAAAAAATATATTAAAATTTTCTTCGGCCGGCCGGCGTCCAGTCAGCAAAATCCGGCCAAATTGGCCGGAAAGGACTGAATCGGCACCACATAAAAAGGTTTAGGACTGAATCGGCACCAAAAAAAGGTTTAGGACTAATTTGGCACAAAGGCAAAAGGTTTAGGATTGGCACTTCTCCCCATTTCATTCCACAACGAAAAATGCAAATATTTTCAAAATTCACGTGCATTGCATGTGCAAGCGAAAAAAAAAAAAAAAACTGTAACTAAAAGGGTTAATTCCCTAAAAAAGCACAAATTTTTGCTCTAATACCAGTTTTGGTCCAAAATTTTTCCATCTCATAAGAAATCACACATTTTCACTCAATTGCCAAATGTAGGCTCCGTCAATTTGGAACCTTTAGTTGTCCAATATGGCAAATTCATGTCTGCAATAAATACAAGTTAGCTTAATTTCTTTTGACTTAAACTTTTTGTTTTTTTTTTTTTGCACTTTTAGGATACTCTCCCACGTCCGTAGCCTAAAATTTATTCTGCCTAGGCAATGGTAATAGGCGACCCTAATGTTGGCATCGTTGGTGTCCATTGTTCGTAGCATCTGTTGGACGGCCCCGTCATGGTGGTCTTTATGAAATAAAAAGAAAATTAAAGTTAAAATTGGCACCGATCGTACAGTTGGTTTTTTTTAGGGAATTAGCCCCACACTAAAAATGAAAAGCCGCATTTTACTTGTCAAGTTTGTGCCATGCGGCAAAAGTATTTATGTGCCGTATGATGTGATAACAAGTGCTACCAAGCGGGCATAGGAGAAAACATTCTCTTCACCCTGACTTTAAATATAGACAAATAATAGAATAAAAGTGCATGAACTTTATCCGTATCAATATTTTTAAAAATATGTAGACTATATCATTTGAGATCACGTACTTGAAAATTCTTTCTTTAGATTCATATTTGAAATTAGAATACGTTAAGAGATAGAAATTTCATGATGATAAATTAATAAGTTAAAGCTTATGGGTCAGGGTCACATACAAAATTAGGACATATGTCTTACCACTTGGCAACAATAAAAGCCAAATCAAGTGCCAACATTCTCTCAGCAATCAACGAAATTAAGAATAGGTTTTCTTGCTTTCATGATCAGTTCAATACCCTCAATTTGGATAATTTTGCAGGGGCCTTTCTTATTTGTCATATAAATGATGTGGCAACAGCATATAGTTTTCAAATGATGTGGCAACAGCATATAGTTTTCAAATGAGCCGACTTTCAAATGTTTCTAACCCAAAATTCTTTCTTCAACACTTTAAAATTTCTCGTTCATTTAGCAAACCCATTTTAGCATTGTACCATTTATCTTTTTAAGCAACGCTAGAGGTATGCCGGATGCATAATATAAATTCTATAGTAAATTATACTTCAATCAATTTCATTGTTTCAAGACTATCAACAGTTTTGCAAGAGTCTTTCGTTTGAAAAGCAGGATACACTGAAAGTCTTACAAACGTGCAAATGTATTGTATGTCAATTTCACATAGTGTATGAAATAACTTATTTGTACACATATCATCTTTATTCTATTTTACACCAATGTTTCAATCCAAACGCTTGCTTAAACTTGTAAAATAAACAAATGTACAGGTCAAATAGGAATAATTCTTCACGAGAGAAAACAGAATACACAAGTATCAGGAATGAAGTAACACCGTTTAAGGAAGAAGTTAGTATATAGATTTAATTTATATATATCAACGTCGCATTACTATTGATGATGTGAATTGCTTAAACTGAGTTTATAATAAATTTTCTTTCGGAAGGAAAAACCCATTGAAAATTGAGGAGATGATCATGTTCCACGCGTCAGGGACCCAAAACCGCTGGCGATCTCGTGCCGGCTCCCGCCACCGTTAGCCCAACATCCGAGCAAGCCATGCTTGTAGGGCAAGGTGGTCCTTCTCTTCATCTCCTCCGCAGCTGCTTTCTTCATCCTGTAATGCAACTCGTGAGTCGACTCAGTCGCTCTCCGACTCGAGCTCGACACTGGACGACCAGCGATCTCTCCTCGCTTGAATCCAGAGGAGTACTTCCTGAATGGGTCCTTGCTCGTACCCCGGCCTTCCGATGCGCTTCGAAACAGTAACAGATCTTTGAAACTCCATTTTTTCTTATCACCCTTCGAGAACGATATCAGAGACGAGAAGTAGTTGGAAGAAGAAGAAGAAACAGAAGAAGACGACGACGATGGATTCTTATGGATGTTCAGTCCTGAATTCTCCAAATCCTCATCATCTCCCTCGAGCAAAATGTCGGATATTCTCAGGGGTGAGAGAGATCTCGTCCCCTTACGAGTTAAACTGGGAGAAGAGGAAGACGATGACGATGGTCGGACGTTTCTCTCTCTACCACGCTCTCTCCCTTTTTCTTGATAACACGGCATATCAAAATCTTCGACTCGACTAAGCTGGACAGGTTCAAGTAATTTGCCCCTATCACGTGTAGCAGGTAAGACTCCACCAATGTCGCCGTCTTGTGACTCAGCTGGTGACTGAAGAGGTGGTGACTTCAAGGGTCTGATTTTGCCGCCATGGAAGAGCTCGTCAGCAGACATGGTGGAACTCTCGCCGAAACCCCTGCTGAAATCGAACGCAAAGTCTTTTCCATCATCATCCTCGACGACACATCCATCCTCTTTCTTCGCATGGATCATCATCGGCAGGGCGTTCTCCCATGCGAAGGCTATGGAGAACCGTGGGTTGTCGTGCCACGAGCACTCATCTTTGTCCTCGTCCGAGACGAGGGAGATCTCATGGAATTCTTCACGCAAACAAAGATCGAAATCTGAGCGACTAGGACTAGGCGGAGACGTCGGAGGAATTGTGGATGGATTGAAGAAGTTGCGGAACGCTTGAGGGCTCGAAGGAGCGGTGATGTATGGAGTGGAGGTCGTGCTGTCGAAGCTTAAGTCGATAGAGGGCACTGCTGAGACCACCTCCATGTCTGGATCCTCTGAACACAGATTCGCTCGGACTAGGAGAAGGTTAACAGGTTTTGGGATTTGTAGAGGGTGTAGAGCTCATGATTCATGTGTGTGCGCGGCAATGATTAGCATGGCCACCGATTAACTTTTGTAAGCTGGAGGAGTACGGTATCATATTAAAGCATTTCTCATTTTTCATTAACAGAAGAAAAGGACGATTAGGTTAACTATCATATCCTTTTCCCTTTTCTATTACGTGATTATGTTTAGACTAGGGTTTCGGTTTCTACGAGAATTGAGTGTGTGTATATATATATAGGCAAATTGAGTTTTTATGAAAAGGATCTTTTCCTGACTTTTTTTTTTTAATCTATTTGTCTTACCAATGCCTCACCAACTATTCTATGAAATTATCTATCATTATTTGAATGGCTTACCAACTTTTTTCGATAAAACAATTCTATAGAAAAGTTGGTAATTAAAAAAGGTAACGCTATTTGCACAACCAAAATATTTTTTTCCACAACTTTTTCGAAAGCTATATCTTGTTTGGGCTTAGTTGCTTGTTGTATTGATTATCAACATTCTATTATAGTCTTTATGAAACATGATCTATCTCTGTATTCATGTCATAAGCAATTATTACCTTCTAAAACAAAACCGTGCTTTTATAGAGTCATTTTAGCTTGAACATAAACAATTGAAAATAAACTATAAGATACCAGCTAATATTATGATTACAATTCTGTTACTGAACTTATTGTTTACTGAGAATAAGTAATGTATTTATTAAAAGTAGTCTATTCACTTAACTGACTATGATTACAATTCTGTTACTGAACTTATAGTTTATTTATTAAAATAAGCTATATTATCTACCGATATATTTCATGATATTTTCTTTTCATAGGTTTTTCCAATTTAGACTCAATCAGATGTAATTGTTTAGAGATGACAAATAAGCTAAAGGTTTTTGTTAAAATAATTGCGAAAAACAACGAAGAAAGACAATACTCCGTCAAGAAAACAAACACTTGGAATGAAAAGGAAAGTGGAGCTAGGGTTTTTGCTGTAGAACAATGCAAAAGGTAAGTTCATATGGATTTTATTATTTGCTTACTTTTTTAGAGAGTATTGTCATGTAAATGAATCCGTTGTGGATGAATTGTCAACGAAGAGTAAGTAACAATATAGAAGAATAAAATTGTGGAAGAAAAAAATTTGATTGTGGAAATATCATTTCCCTAAAGAAAAAAAACCAAATAAGTAGCATAAATGAATGGTAATTTAAAACTAGTTGATAACTTAATCGGAGAAAATAGGTAAATTAAAGTTGATAATCAAAAGAAAAATAAGTATGGTAAATGACTCAAATAAAAGGGTAACCCAAAACTAGTGTTAACCTAATTGGCAAAAAGTTATTAAGTCACTCTAATTAAGGTTCTTAATTTCTAATAGATATTGATAAATTTAAGGCATAGAAATGAAATTTTGGAAACGATAAGAAAAGTTAGCGAAATCAACAATAAATTAATAAATAAAATATCAATAAGTAACTCAAACGAGAGTTGGTTACCTCTATGTGCCTTTATAGTGGGAGACAAGTTAGTGAGTTACATTAATTTATGGTGGTAATATCTGAAAAGATTAGTAAATATATGATTTGCAAACCGAGCCATGTAAAAGTTAGTATATTAAAATGAAAAGCAATTAAACATTGGTAAGTAACTCAAATAAAAGTGCTTTGCAACACTTATTGAAATTTATCAGCATGAGAAGAAAAATGCTTTTTTTTTCTTCTTTTTTTGACAATATAATTCAGCTTAGTTCTTTAGTAAAGCTATATATATGACGTATTTTTCCCATCCACATGCCTAATTACTCCTCTTTTTTCTTCCTTTTGGCCAAAACCAAAATTCTCTGCTATGCAAATTTAAAGCTCCTATTATTACTGTGCATCGCGGGGATAAGCAAATGACGTTCCCTAAATCAACGCAGACGAACTTCAAACTTTTTTGCCTTCTTGAAAAAAATAATTTAACTTTTTTTCTATATGAAATTATACAATAAAGTAAAATAAAAAGAACCATCGGATACACGTCTTTACAATCATACACATTTCCTCAATCATCGAAGCAGCTAATGATTATGGCATGAAGTCCTGGTTCGTTTCCCCCTTGTGGAGATTCTTTTCTCTCCAATGGTCCCAATCACTTTATTTCTCTCTCTTGATGCATCGTCGGTCGTTGCAATCATTGACATATTCCCCAGAATGCATGATCAGTTAATGTCTTTTGGGGCATGCATTTGGTACTTAAAAGAAGAATGGCAAGTTCCTTTTCCGTGGAATATGGCTTTCAGTCACGCGCCCCCTTCATTAATCTAATGAAATTCTCGCCTTTAGCGGTACTTTGCGATGTGAATCATGAAATTTTATAGTACGATATCTTTTCTTGGTTAATATATAGTATGCCTCTTTAGGTACGCAGTTTCATGCGGAAATGACAATTGACACTAGAAGGCTTGTTTGTTGGGGGAAATCTCACCACCAAGCTGGACCAGAAGAAGCGCAGCAGAGGCCTCTCTTCGGCCACTGGCCTGTAATTAGGGTAATTTACCCTAATGCTGTTGGAAAGTAGAAGCACTGGAGCTGGACCTCGCCCTTGGATCAAGCCAAATTCACAGCTCAGGCTCGTCCAGTGAGCATAAATACACACACACACACATGTATATAATAGTGAGCACCAAATCTGGTTCAATCTGAGCAAAACCAGTTCGATTCCAAGCAAAACTTGTTTGAAACTTGTTTGGTTCCAATTCTGCAAGCTTAGGACCAACCTAGGGCTTGTTCAGCTCTTGTTCAATCTTAACAATTAAAGACTTAAGATATGCGAGTCTTAAGTGGATCTTAAATGGGTTGGATTTAGAACTCATTTTCAACCAAAACCTCACAATCTCTCTCTTCCCTCTTTAACTTTACAAAAATATTTTTTTTTATAAAAATCGAAATTATAATTATTTATTATTAATTTTTTTTCTTTTTTTCCTTTTTTTTTTCTTTTTTCTTTCTCCTTTTGATAGTCGGCACGGCGATGGCTGGTGACCAGCCAGGGGAGTCTCGAGCTCGCCAGATCTGGCGAGGCAGAGGCCTTGCCAACGTCCGGTGAGGCTTGAGCCTCGTCGATCTAGCGAGCCTTAAGCTCATCGGCATCGGCGAGCTGGGCGAGCTTGAGGCTCACCTGTGGTCGGTCGCTCGTGGCCGGCGGCCAGCCAAAGAAGAAGAAGAACAAAAAATAAAAAAATAAAAAGAAAAATTATATTCTTAAAAAATAAAAATATTATATTTTAAAAAATAAAAATAATTAAAATTCGATTTTTTAAAATAATTATTTTAACAATTATAAAAATTGTCCACTAAATTTGTGTTGTATAAAACTATTTTAGCAATACCATTTAAAATAATAATAATAATAATAATAATAATAATAATAATAATAATAATAATAATAATAATAATAATAATAATAATAATAATAATAATAATAATAATAATAATAATAATAATAATAATAATAATAATAAGCTTTCTTAGGTTTAGTTAAATGGGTTGGGTTTGGGTCGAATATAGGTCGAGTTGTCAAAAATTTTACACTGCAATAAATGGGTCATAAACGGGTTAAATGGGTCGATTTGGGTCGAACCATTTATGACCCAACCCACCTGTTTAACGAGTCTATATAATGATAAGATCTAGCTTGGGCCTAGCTTTTGTCCATGCCCACCCAAAGATGCCTTTGGGCACTTGTGGCTCAAGTGGAGCCTGTATAGGCCTATGGATTGCTAGGCTTATGATTAGGTCTATTGGAAAGTGGATTGTTGGGATCCTTAAGATTCTTTTCAAATCATGGGTCCAACCATTCTAGCACTAGCCCACATTTCATTTGCAAAGTTTTAGGCTTTCATAATTGGGAAAGTTGTCCAAAAAGTTTCAAGCCAATTCAATCATAAACCTTTTAAATTTTTAAAATTAGTCATAAATATTTTGACAATTTGCTAATTTCTATTAGTTTAGTCATGAATTTTTTAACAAATTATAAATTTATTTATAAACATTTTGATGATTTATTAATTAAATCTTTTATCGATTTGTCAATTTAGACATTCTGGCCAATTTTGGCAAAAGTCGCTAACATGACGATCTAGTCAACGTTAGCCATCTTACATAGCATAGCCAATGCTAATATGGACTTTTTTTATACATTTTTTTTTTTATTTTTTTTATTTTTTTTTTCATTTATTACTCTTCCTTTTTTCTTTTTTCCTTTTTCCCTTCATCGGCCTCAAGCGAGGGCCTCCCTTGCCAGCCTCACGTGAGGGCCACCCTCAATAGCACTTGGCGAGGGTTGCTCTCACCTATACCCTCACTGGATTTGGTGAGGATGTGTCTTACCTAGCTGGTAGTGGAAAAAAAGGGGAAAAGAAAAAGAAACACGGAAAAAAAAATTAAAAAAAATTGTAAAAATAACTACATTAGCATCAGTCGTGCCATATAGGACGGTCAACGTTAACTAAACTGTCATATTAGCTATCTCTTGTTAAAATTGGCCGGAAAAGATCTAAGATTAAATGAACAAGTTATTAAAAGGTTTAGAGCTAAATTGGCAAGTTATCAAAATGTTTACGATTTAATTAGCAAAATTTTAAAAAAATTTATGATTGATTTGGCTACCGTACAATAAGTGTAGGATGTTTTGGACAATTTTCCCTCTAATAATCATGTATCATTAGTCAAGTGAAAAATATGAGAAGATAAAAAGGACAACTCACAACATACTCTGATAGTATAACTGAAGATATAAATGGTCACGTGGACATGGTTGTTAAAGCACGATTCTCGAAAGTTTGGGTCATCAAAATCTAATCGGCGAGTCTTATGTTGCAGATTCACTAAGTCCAAAGATGGTGATGATCCATGACTTTTGACACAAGAAGAGTCACTGCAAAAGCCCGTTGGAAGCTATTTCGACCTTAAAATGAGTAGTCTTCTCATTTTTCAAGTAAAATTTTATTTTTATTTTGGTTCTCATTTTTTTCGTTATACATATATTTGGTTTTGCTTTATTTCATTAGTTTGGGTTTATCTGAGATTATCTTATGGTTTCAACGATTTTACAAATATACATATATATGTATATGTGTGTGTGTATATATATAAAAGCTAGACCCAAGACTTTCTAAATGAATGTTGTATAATTTGTTAAAAGTTTTATTTATTCACGCAATAGCATGACCAAACAAAATTTGGACATTGTGAAAAATGTAATAGGACACGACAAAATAAAGACAAAAAAAAAAAGAAGCCAATAGTAGAAAAAAGATTGATAAACTAGTTTCACGAAATATAGAAGTTTGAAAATTATGAAAATAGTTTGATTTTACGTCTTTATATTAAACTTATTTTTAAAACTTTATGCTGCCTCTTTTCCTTTTTTTTTTTGGGAGGAGTGATATGAAAGAACTAAGCATGACTAGTTCCTGCCTCGCGCCGGCGGCACAATTTGTTCAGTGACACAGCGAAAAATAGCGTGATTAAAATTTGTGATTTTGAAAGTATACCATATTTCGTAACAACAGCTTCGTCAATAAGCATGTTCAGCTGGATTCATAAATACCATTTAATTTTCTATAGTTAGAAATCGCAATTTATTTGAATGAAATTTTATGCGTGAATTAGATGTGTGGTATAGGTTCAATTATTATATCATAATGCACAAATTACATGTTTGTGCCAAGTAACTCATTTTGGAATCACGTCTTATCTAATTCATGAAGTTAGTGGATACTTTACTATAAATGATCAACTAATCTATAAGCACAGTAAACAATAAGTGAAAATAGAGATTTGCTCCGGTACTTGGAGCTTCTCATTTGATTCAAAAGGCATCATAATAAATTGAGTGAACATACACTTTTTTTCCCATTTTCTTTCAAACAAATTATTTCAATTGTTACACTCTAATTTCGGCCTACAAATTACGAAAGATCTCTTTGCATTTTTAGACGTAAGGAAAGTTTTCTCGAGGGCGACGCTAAAATAGTTCATACATGAATAATGATAAACTTGAGCAAAAGAGCAATTTTAATAATCAAGAAACAAATAATAAGTAAAATTCCGGGAGCAGTAAAAGGATAAAAAGAATTAAGATGTACACCCCATATATTAGTGAGGTGAGCATCGAGTAATCCCCACCGAATGTAAGAATTCTCTTGTCTCACACATATTAAGTATCTACTGTCGATACACAATTATCTACTTCTGACGCTGACCCTAGAGAAATGCTAAGTATAGTGATTCGAGACCAAGTCTTGAGTGTGGAGGACAAACATACTTCCGACATGAGCAACCCTTATTGTTAGTTTCATATGCATTGTCTTTTTTTAGTAACATAAGCGATTAATATTTTGAAAATCAAACATTGTGTTGTCAAGTATGCTTGGGCACTTAACAGGGGATGGGCTGGCGACATTCGAGTTCGATCTTCTCTATCCGAGGAGTGCTATCAATTTGTTGTGGGCCCCCAACTCGGGCAATGCTCTAACTGAGCCATGGGCTAGCAAGGATTGTATGGATCTCGGGGATTAGTCGGACGAAGCCTGCATCACCTTAAATGGACATATATGTATATGTATATGTATATGTATATGTATGTACGTACATATTTATGTATGGTCCCACGAGAATACTACTTGTTTATGGTCAGAAAGTGAAGCTTAACATGACAATACTTCAAACGGATCAAATTTAATTAATGATGCAATGGAAGCATGTCATATTTATGCTCTCCACAACTTGCAATAAATGCATCACGCAGCATTATTCATCTAGAAGTTAGTTTAGAGGAATCCCTCCGAGTAGGGGTGAGTATCAGTCTAGGGTCAATCCTGGACCGACCCTGGACCGGTCCAACCCTGCCGGTCCTGGTCCAGTTCCTAGGGAGATTGGGTCGGTCCTTGGTCCTAGAATTCTCGAACCAGCACTGTGTGGGTTGGTCATCGGTCCTGAAAGTTCATGGTCGATGCAACGTCTTCACACCAATATACCTGAACTCGCGTTATCAAACAAAGGACATAGTAGAACAAGATCTACATTGGAGTGAGAAGTACAATCACGGTTAGCATGCATTCGGTTCAATTTCAACATGTTTTTCAACAAAATTCAGCAAGCTTTCAACATGTTTTGACAATATTCAACTCATTTCGACAAAACTTCTTCATTCTAGTTTCCATTATACTCAAACTTCCCTTTTATTAATTTAATTCTTAGCCAAACTTTATCCATCTCTATTCAAGTAACAAATATACAAAATTACTTATCCAGAATCTATGGAACCATTCTAAATGAAATTCTCTCGACTGTAAACAGTGTTCTTTGAAAACCACTGTAGCTGAACATTTCAAGATAAAACAAACAGCATATGAGTGTTTCAAATCTACCCAAGATCAGCAAATATGAATTTGATATACATAATCACCTACCTACACAAATACGATCTCTTCAAGCTTCTTATGTGCGGCGGCCGCTTCGGATGCGGTGGGTCGGGTCGCCCCGCCTGAGAGGTAGTGGGCGATGAGGGCGTCAGGGGTGGACGGGTGGGCAAAGGCGAAGGGGTTGCCATGGGGCGAGTAGGCGATGACGGCAAACATTCAACATGCTAGACAAACCCATCTACATCATGCAAGGGCAAAACCAAGTTTGAATCTCCCAAAATCATATCCAATTACTACTATTTAGTAACATTCATAATTTTTACAGGTTAGTCGAGATCAAAATTTTCAATTGTTTTTGTAAAGAATTGACATGACATTGATGCAACGTCTTCATACCAACATACCTTAACTCGCGTTATCAAACACATGACATAGTAGAACAAGTTCTACATTGGGGTGAGAAGTACAATCACGGTCAACATGCCTACGATTCAATTTCAACATGTTTTTCAACAAAATTCAGCAAGCTTCCAGCATGTTTTGACAATATTCAATTCGTTTCGACAAAACTCCATTCTAGTTTCCATTATACTCAAACTTCTATTTTATTCATTTAATTCTTGGCCAAACTTTATCCATCTCTATTCAAGTAACAAATATACAAAGTTACTTATCCAAAATCTATGGAACCATTCAAAATAAAATTCTCTCGACTGTAAACAGTGTTCTTTGAAAACCATTGTAACTGAACATTTCAAGATAAAATAAATAGCATATGAGTGTTTCCAGTCTACCCAAGATCAGCAAATATGAATTTGATATACATAATCACCTACTTACACAAATACATCCTCTTCGAGCTTCCTGTGCGCGGCGGCCGCTTCGGATGCGGTGGGTCGGGTCGCCCTGCCTGAGAGGTAGTGGGCGATGAGGGCGTTGGGGGTGGACGAGTGGGCGAAGGAAAATGGGTTGCTGTGGGGCGAGTAGGTGATGACGGCAACCTCGGTGCCACAGAGGATGGAGAGCTCGGCCACTTTGCGGAAGAGGCCCTGGTGGCGCTTGGAGAAGGTGATCTCGCGTGCGCTCTCCTTCTCGATGATCTCGCACTCGACCTGCTGCTGACGCTTCGGCCCTCTCTTCACCTCCTCCATCCATACGCTCCTTTCTCGCTCACAGACGTGAGCAGCCGTGTGAGAGTAGGAGAGAGAATGGGGCCTAGGCTTCCTTTTTGTTTAGTTCTATTGAGCCATGAAAACATAAAAGGGATGGGCTAAGAGAAAAAGCAAAAGATGAGCTCAAGGAATTAAAAATGGGCTGGACCAATTAAAGGATGGGCTTAGGGGGCTAAAACTTTTGCTAAGTGGGTCAGAAATGCCGTCCCGCTCGACTTCATTTCATTTTTTATATCATTTTCATTTAATTTTTTAATTCATTTCATTATATATATGTTATGAAATACATGAATGAATATTCATTATATTCATCTTATCTAATGTACTTATTATGGTATATTTGTATCATACATTCTAAGTACATCTCCCTATATAATAAACGTTCATCTCCCATATCCAATACATGTATCATTCGATACATTGATATTAATGATAAGTACATTTTTGTTTTCCTATAAATAGGAGTTTAGTTTGGATGTACAATCGAACAACCATCAGATACAACAGTCACTGGAAATAAAATTCTCTCCTCTGACTTTGTCTACGATCTCTGGTGTCCCATTTTCTCTATTCAATCTCTCTATTCTCTCCATTATATATTTGCAACGCAATATTTTACAACATGTTATCAGCATGAAGATCTACCAGTTGAGTAAGTAATTTTTGCAAGGTATGTATTCTATTTATTAATCAACTTATACTTTATCTTCTTCTATCAATTCTTCATTTTTATTTTCTTGGCTCGAAGTCAAATTTCAAATCTAAAAGCATCATTCTGCTCCTGAAGTAGCGGTGGATATTTGGAAATCCTTTTAATTAATTTAAGGATTTATTTTTGCAAGGATTATGGCAAATATTGAAAAACCCAAATTCCACATTCTGGAAGTGAGTGGAAAGAATTATCTATTCTGGTGCCTTGACATGGAAATGCACCTCCAAGGGCAAGGTCTCGCTAATACAATTACAGAGGATGGAACCTCAAATGAAAAGGATAAAGCAAATGCGTTGATTTTTATTAGCCGTCATTTGCATGAGAGCTTGCAGACTCGATATTTATTCATTCAAGACCCTCATATCTTGTGGAGGAGGTTGAAAGATAGGTATGATCATACCAAGATTGTTATCCTCCTTCAAGCACAATATGACTGGCAAAATCTCAGACTATAAAATTTTAAATCAGTGTTTGATTATAATTCTGCTTTATTTGATATTGTTTCTCGGCTTAAGTTATGCGGTATCAAACTCGCTGATGCGGAATTGTTAGAGAAAACTTTTTCCATCTTCCATGCTTCAAATATTGTATTGCAACAGCAATACCGGCTGTGTCAGTTTGCCACATACTTTGAATTAATTTCTGTGATTCTTACTGCCGAGCAAACTAATGAATTGCTGCTCAAAAATCATGATCTTAGACCTGCTGGCTCAAAAGCATTGCCTGAAGCACATGCTAACTTTGAGAAAAATATTGGCCATTTTAAGGGCTATAAGCGCAGGCAAGAACATAATCCTAGAAGGGATGGCAGGAAATTTAATCACCCTATGAAATCAAACTTTGGCATAAATCATGGCAAAGAAAAGAAGCCAAAGAAAGTGATTAATGAAAGTATTTTTCATCGCTGTGATATAATTAGGCACTGGTCACATACCTGTCGTACGCCAAAACATTTTGTTGATCTATACCAGGCATCTTTAAAGAATACGGACAAGTGTGGTGAATCTCATGCCATTGAAATCAATCCTACTACCATAATCACTATTGAGGCCAACAATATCTCTGTTGGTGGGACTCCTCTTGCTCTTGAAGTAGCAAATGCATCCTTGGATGTCTCTGATTTCTTTGATGACCTCTGATTACTTTGATTAGGCATCAGATTGGTGGATGATAATTTGAACTTCGAATTTTATGTTGTTTCACTTTAAATGTATTACTTTTTATTATTCTTTAATATGGTTATGAAATGCTTATGAACCTTATATAATATTTATTTTGAAATGTTATTCGACTTTATACCTAATATGCAACTTTTATGATACTTGACACCTGAAGTTGTCAATATAAATGCAAATGGAAAATACCGAGAAAAATGAAGATGTTTGTTTGCTTGATAGTGCAACAACACATTATATATTTCGTAGTACACTTTTTCTCGAGTATGATATTGCGAAAGGCACAAATCTATACAATATCAAGTCCTGTTCCAATTATTGATGGTTTTGGGAATGCCGTAATTATTTTGTCAAATGGCACCATCCTGCATATTGAAAATGCATTTCTAAGCATTAGATCCAAAAGGAATCTGCTCAGTTTCAAAGATGTACGCTGTAATGGGTACCATATTGAAACTATTTATGAGCAAGATAAATAATATATTGGCATTTCCTCTTATAAGATGGGCATGAAGACCATCCATGAGAAGCTAGAAACTTATTCTATGGGTTTGTATTGTATCATGATTAAGACTGTTGAAACCTATGCCACCACATCCTGGAGATTGGTAAACCATGATCAGTTTGGAATGTGGCATGATCGCCTTGGTCACCCTGGCACTTCAATAATGTTAGGATAATTCAAAATACAAAATGACACCCTTTAAATGATATAAATGTATTATTGTCCAAAGATTATAATTGTAAGGCTTGTTTACAAGGAAAGCTCATTATCAAACCTTCTATAACAAAGGTTAATCTTGAATCTCATTTATTCTTGCAAAGAATTCAGGGTGATATTTGTGGACCAATACAACCACTAAGTGAACCATTTTGATATTTTTTTATATTAGTAGACGCATCCTGTAGATGGTTCCATGTTTGTCTATTATTTACGCACAATGACACATTTGCACATTTATTTGCACTAATATCATATTCCAGCTGCAAATGCTCTAGCTAGGATAGTTGTTCCCGAAAGACAGGCTAAAATGGATCAAAATCCCACGCACTTGAAGTGTGGTAGACCGATAGGATCAAAAGATACGGCTCCTCGAAAACAAAGGGGAAAGAATCAGGAAATCCACTCCAGAAGAGCATGGCGTTGTGCTTGCTCCTAAAGAGCTTATTACCCCTAAAGAGGCGCAAACCCATGAAAGGAACACCAATCACGAAATACTAAGAATTTCATTATATATTGTAATGAAATTTGGGATTGAAATGAAATCATCATTGATGATACTTTTGCATTCTCAGTTGCTCATAAAATTATGGATGATAATTGTGGGCCGTAATCTATTATTGAATGCCGTCAAAGGCAAGCTTGACCTAAGTGGGAGGAAGCAATTAAGGCTGAATTAGCTTTCCTAGCTAAACGAGAAGTTTTTGGACCTGTAACTTGTATCCCCGATAATGTAAAGCCCGTTGGATACGAATTGGTATTTATCCGAAAACGAAATGAGAAAAACGAGGTTGTCAAGTATAAAGCCCGACTCTTTGCCCAATGATTCTCCCAAAGACCTGGGATTGATTATAATGAGATATATTCATCTGTGATGGATATGATTGCATTTCATTTTCTCATTAGTCTAGCAATCTTTGAAAGATTGGGCATGCGTCTTATGGACGTTGTGACGGCATATTTATATGGCTCATTAGACTCTAATATTTATATGAAAATTCCCGAGGGATTCAAAATGCCTAAAGCATGCACTCCCCGCAATTTATTCTCAATAAAATTGCAAAAATCCTTGTACGGGTTAAAACAATCCGGTCGCATGTGGTATCAACGCCTAAGTGAGTACCTAATTAAGGAAAGGTACACGAATGATCCTATCTACCCATGCGTGTTTATTAAGAAATCAGAAATCGGATTTGCTATTGTAGCAGTTTATGTCAATGATATAAATTTAATTGGAACTCCAGAAGAGTTAGCTGAAATTGCTAAGTATTTGAAAAGGGAGTTTGAAGTTAAAGATTTGGGTAAAACCAAACTTTATCTTGGTCTAGAGCTTGAGCATAAAGCAAATGGAATAATCGTCCATTAATCAGCATACGTTGAAAGATTGTTTAAACGTTTCAACATGGACAAATCTCACCCATTGAGCATCCCTATGGTTGTAAGATCTCTAGATCCCCAAAAGGACTCATTTCGTCCTTGAGAATCTGATGAAGAGATACTTGGTTCTGAAGTACCATATCTCAATGCAATTGGGGCTTTGATGTACTTGGCACAATGTATGAGACCAGATATCGCTTTTGCGGTAAATTTATTGGCACGTTTTAGTTCTGAGCCAACTCGGAGACATTAGAATGAAGTTAAACATATTTTATGTTATCTCCGAGGAACCATAAATTTGGGATTATAATATTCCAAGGATTCCACTAACTCTGGTTTAGTTGGATATGCTGATACTGGATATAGATCTGATCCACATAAGGCTCGCTCTCAAACCGGGTATTTATTTTGTTATAACGGCACCGCTATTTCTTGGCGTTCTATGAAGCAATCACTAATAGCTACATCTTCTAACCACTCTGAGATTATTGCTTTATATGAAGCTGGAAGAGAGTGTTTGGTTAAGATCCGTTATAACACATATTCATAATTCTTGTTGCTTAATACCGGTTACAAATTCTCCCACTATAATTTATGAAGATAATGCTGTCTGTGTTGCACAAGTCAGGGGAGGATATATCAAAGGTGATAGGATCAAGCATATCTTGCCGAAATTTTTCTATACTCATGAACTCCAAGAAAGTCGACAAATTGATGTTAAACAGATTCAATCCATAAATAATCTTGCAGATTTTTTTACCAAATCATTGCCAACATCAAGTTTTGAGAAATTAGTATATGGCATTGGTATGCGGCGAGTTTACAAGATGCAAGATTGATTAGCTCTAGAAGTGGCTATATGGCTTAATTGATGGGGATATATTATGAACTATACATTGCAGCATTGATATGCGGCGAGTTCACAAGATGCAAGAATGATTAGCCCCAGCAGTGGCTATATATACATTGCACTCTTTTTCTTTTTGTTCGGTTTTTTTTCCCCATAGGGTTTTTCTGGATTAAATTTTTTTAACGAGGCAATTAATGCATCCATAAAAGGGAGAGATCATAACATTTGTGTTCTACACTCTTTTTCCCTTTTGTCCGCTTTTTGCCCCATTGGGTTTTTTCGGCTTAAGGTTTTTAATGAGGCAGTATCATTCGATGCACAATTTGTAATGAATACAATAAATATTCAAGGGGGAGTGTGTCGCGACCCGATTTTTTCGGGTTTACCACCTAAAACTAGATTGATGGACTACTAAGCCTTTAAGCTTAGCTCGGGCTCTCCCAAGACCATACCAAATCGCAACTTAGGGTTTTAACATGCAAAAGATTATTATCCAGGAGTCGCCACTAATCAGTTTACGGTAGGTCGATTAGACACCTAAGTAAAATAACGGGAGGATTATCTTACTCCTACGAACCAGAGATTTTGGGTACGGGGACTTGGTTACACTAGACTATCCTAGTGCCCTTTCGGTACCATTTCTTTTTAATTTTAAAAATGTTTTGCAGGCAGCTTGATTTGATTTTAATTTAGCTTCCTAACGTGTGAGGTGATCATACATATGCGCATACCACCAATTTAACACACCAAGAAAGCAATTAAATAATGCAAAAACATACCTTAAAGCAATGGAAGTATCTGCAATGTTAAATAAGAATTCACATCAACAATCCTAGATATGATTTCTAATTAACGAGCAATCAATTTTTTCGGTTTCACTTTATTTAATGAAAATCATGACTTCTGCAAATAATCTAAAATGACATGACAACATGACTTAAACTATATGACATGAAGAAATGCAATAATTAAATGCAATTCAAATGATCTAATTATAATGATATGCAATGCGATGCAATGACATACCAAATTATTAAAACTAAAATTACATGCTTCATGCAATTTAATATGCAAGCTATATGTCACGTGACATTTATTAAATGACTTAGTCTAATGACAAGAAAGTTCTAATTAAATGAACTTAATGAAAACTAAATGACGTGCATTTGATGTTTCTATTTTTAAGAATGCAATCTATCCTAAAAATTGAAATTAACTTATGTAAAGACAAATTTTGTATTTTCTTTCATGAAATTCGAATGCAAAAATGATCTAGATAGATTGAAATTCTAATTAATTTAAAATAAGGATTAGGTCATGTTAAATCCTTATTTAAATTAAAACATTATCTCAACCTAACATGCAATCTATTTAATATGCAATGACGTGCGGAGCATGCCCTAATTCTACATGACATATGCATGATATTTTTTATTTTTAACAATGTTCGAAATTTAAAAATGCCACGTAAAAAACATGCAACTTAAATTAAACAAAAATATATATTTTTTAAATCTAAAATAAAATATATATTCTAGATATGCAAAATAACAAGAAATATTCTAAAAGCAATTGAAATCCTAATTCAAATATCTTTTTGATTTTTCTTAGTGATTTTTTAAAACATGCATTAAATCTAAACAAACAAGATATTCAACAAATAAAGGAATAAAATAAACGAAAAAATAACCCGTTATCTCACGGGTCAAATTAACGATTATTTTTAACTTTGAACATTACGACAAAAAAAATCAAAATAATTAAAAATCTGATCCGAAATCTTACGGATCAAATTAATAATTAAATCAATTCAACAATTAATATACTATAAACAAACCCCCCAAAAATTAACATAATTAAAAAAATGACCCGACGTCTTACGGGTCAAATTAAATAATTACAATAATTTTAGGGACAACTCCTATGGATAATGCCTATAATAATCAATACCTAAAAGTCACATCACAAAATTCAACTTAAACACTAATAATAAAATTAACTAAAAGTAAAGTAAAATAACATAAAATAAAAAATAAAAGAAAAACAACCTAAAGGAAATAGGGGGTAGCACGTTCATCGGCGGCAAGGGGGGATGACCGGCGTCGGAGCTCCAGTGATGGCCCGGCGACGATCGGCGTTCGGATCACGGGCGAGGGGTCTCCTGGTGTCGGGAGGAGGTGCAGCGCGGCTGATTTCGGGGCGGAGCTGGGCGTCGCTCGGGGCTCCGTTGCAGCGGATTCGTCGCTCGGGCGTCGGGTTGCTCGAGTTGGGTTGTGGCGGAAGGGCTCACGGATGGACGGCGCTGCATCGGCACGGAGGAGGTGGCTCGGCGATCGAACGGCAAGGGCAACGAGCAGCGGCGGCGTCCGGTGCGGGAGCGAGTTCGGCGAGGCGACGATGGGTTTCGGCTCATGCAGGGAGCAGTGCGTCGCGCGGTGGAGGGCGACGCGGCTCAAGGGCTCGCGGACCGGCATGGGCTGCACGTCGGTCATGGCTGGGTGGTGGAGCGGTCGTTTGGTGCGGCTGGGTCGCGGCGTCGATGCTGAAATCGTGAGGGGGGAGAGATTCGGGTCGCAGCAGATGAGCAGATCTGGACGGGCTGAGGACGGAGTTGCGGTAGTGATCTGCCGCGGGCGTCTCAGGCATTGGGGATTCGAATCTGGCGGCGTCGTTCGAGCAGAGCTACGGTGGGCTTCAATGGTGATGGCAAAGGCTCGGAGGCGCGCAGAGCTCGGGCAATCATCGATCAAAAGTGCTGGGCGCCGGGTGAGCAGTGGTGCTAACGGAGTGGAGCTGTGGATCGCAGGCCGTCGGATGAAGCGGTGGTGACTCAGGCGCCGAGTCGTGCGGCACTGCTGCTCTGGTGCAACAGCTCGGGCAGTGGCGAGGAGGAACGGCGATGCAGACGGTCAGCGAGATCTGGTGGCGTGCAGGGGCTGCGCGGCGGTCGCGGCTGACTTCGGGGCGGCGAGCGGCGCAGGTCAAGAGCGATCGTCGCCTGGGTCGCCGTGGGGAAGACAGGCTCTGCGAAGGGGGGTGAGCGGCGAGGGAGACGATGAACAGTCGTCCCCTCTGCCCCCCTTGTCTTTTCTCCTCTTTTGCTTTTTGCTTTTCCTCTTTTTTTTTTTCTTTTGCTACACTTTTCAGCCCTCAAATCTCCCTCACGCCTTCCCTCTCCTTGCTTCTCTATTGACTTGTACTTTTTGCAGAAAACCCTTTTTCTTTTCTGAATTTTTTACTTTTCATAAAACAAGAGAAGCCCCCTTTATAGAGTAAAAACAAACAAATCAATTTGTTTTCTCCCGAAGATTGACTTAATCGCTGAAGGTAATCTAAAATTTTTTGTGAAGATTTTCCAAGATAATTCACTCAACCATTAAAGATAGAGCTCCATTATCCAACTTTAAAATCTTTTAAAATCTCCCTCCACAACAAAATATTTTAGATTATTCCTTGTCCAATTTTATTTCATTTTCATTTTTTTAGAACAACTTTTAAAGATAAATTAAATACTATTATTACCTAAATGTAAATGTTATGAAATGCTTTATATGACGAACCATGTAAATAAAATAGTAAAAAATTAGGTGTCAACAGCTGCCCCTCTTTGAAGGTGAGCTCGTAGAGGTTGCATTCAAAGATAAATTGAGACCTAAATTTTGACCATGCACATGCATTGAATGATTTTTTTGTTGGATTTTTTATTTTTTTTTATTTTTGATTTTTGATTTTTTTTTATTTGCGAATGAATCCTATTTTAAAATGCAATTTATATGATGTATGGAAATGCTAATGCAAAATGAACCTACCTGGAATAACTTACCTTCAAGGAGGGTAGAGTAACTCAAGATAGATTGGTGTTACACGTCCAGGACCCGTACCATTCTACGGTCGCCCAGAATAGTAACATGACTTTGTAAAGAAAACTGCTTTCCCAGGACCCGTACCATTCTACGGTCGTCTAAACGGGGATTTACCTTCCAGGACCTGTACCATTCTACAGTCGCCTGAATAGGGAAATAAGTTTTGTCTAGGACCCGTACCATTCTATGGTCGCCTGAATAGGGAGATAATTTTTTGTCCAGGACCCGTACTATTCTACGGTCGCCTAAACGGGGATTTACCTTCCAGGACCCGTACTATTCTACGGTCGCCTGAATAGGGAAATAAGTTTTGCCTAGGACCCGTACCATTCTACGGTCGCCTAAACGGGGGTTACCTTCCAGGACCCGTACCATTCTACGGTCGCCTGAATAGGGAAATAAGTTTGGGGACAACTCCATCGAGTGTCAGTGTACTCAAAAGGGAAAATACCTATACAACGACAAGTATTTAAGGTGTAGATAGAGATATACTTACTTGATGACATCTCTGCTCATTGGAGATATGTCTCTTGTAAAGATGGGCCTTGGACTATGAAAGCACGCCAGGATAATATAAAAGGACTCTGGGCTACGAAAGCACACCAGGTCAATTTAAAATGACACCGGGCTATAGAAACACGCCGGGTCGATAAAAGGGCGACTCTGGGCTACAAAAGCACGCCAGGTCAATTTAAAAGGACACCGGGCTACGAAAGCACGCCGGGTCGATAGAAAGGGGACTCTAGGCTACGAAAGCACGCCAGGTCAATTTTAAAGGACATCGGGCTACAAAAGCACGCCGGGTCGATAAAGAGGGACTCTGGGCTACGAAAGCACGACAGGTCAATTTAAAAGGACACCGGGCTACAAAAGCACGCCGGGTCGATAAAGAGGGACTCTAGGCTACGAAAGCACCCCTGGTCAATTTTAAAGGACATCGGGCTACAAAAGCACGCCGGGTCCATAAAGAGGGACTCTGGGCTACGAAAGCACGCCAAGTCAATTTAAAAGGACACCGGGCTACAAAAGTACACCGGGTCAATAAAGAGGGACTCTGGGCTACGAAGGCACGCCATGTCAATTTAAAAGGACATCGGGCTACAAAAACACACCGGGTCAATAAAGAGGGACTCTGGGCTACAAAAGCATGCCAAGTCAATTTTAAAAAAACAGCTTGACCGAGTCAAGTGTCGAGAATGGGTAGAGATATACTTACCTAATGATATCTCTGATTCTTTGGAATATGTCTTTTGGAACTCAGATATCCTGTGGAGGCTTCTCACTCCTGGTAGAAATAAATTTTGGAACATTAAGGATGCACCTTGAATGCATCATGATGGTTCTCATCTCCTCAAATCATGAGGCATCTTGAAAAGAATCTGAACATTAGGAGCTCTTGGGTCTTTGAGAAAACATTATCTGTCGGACATGATTAGAGCAAAAATGTATTCATCAAAGAAATAAGCAATTAAGGCTATTTTGGAATGCAAACTTCAAAATCTACTGAAGCTTTTATCAATTCAATCAAGATTCATGCATAATGACTTTTGCATCACCCGAATTTCCACTAGAGAGAATTATCGTTCAAGACAATTTTCACTCATGACATGGATTTCTTAAGAATACTAAATGAGAGACTTTCGGTTAGAAAGGACTTTAACTCACTCTAATTTAGAATGGCTATTTTATGAGAATCACTCAATTTCATCATATCGACATGGGTCCGAATATTCTCGCAAGCGGTACGATCGTACTAATCTGAGAGGTCTTTAACAGGGACCATAATGTGGGCTTGGCCAACGGCTTAACAAATGGACTCTTTGAGTCAAGGATATTGGATGAACAGTCTTGTAATCATTTTCGGGTTTAGAAGTCAAGAACCCTGCAAAATGAGAAAGAAATAATCTTGCTCGCACTTCTTCGAGCGATGCTTATAAACATATGAACTCCTACGTTAATTCAAGTGCCTTAATCTGAAGAGACTTTGTAAGGGACGTAACGTAGGTTGGGTTCATGGGTTGAGAAATGAAAGGATCATTAGGCTCAAAAAGTGTGTAAAGGGTGAGAGTTGATGATCATCTTGGCATTGCCACCAGTTTTCTTTTTCACCGTCGGGGATTATCTTCATAAAGTGTCCCATTGATTGTAAAAACTCAGCATTTGAGTACTTTGAGTATTGCTCCATTGGGATTCAATTCTTGTAATTGAGAGTCACCTATTTTGACTTTCTTTTTTTTTTCATCTATGGGCATTGGCTTGCTTTTACCAGGCACACTACTTTTTCATGCCCCTAGTTCTCATGCATTTTTTCTTCACTTCTTTTCATGGGCATCGGCCTTGCTTTTACCAGACACACTGCTTTTTCATGCCCCTTAGTTCTATATTGAATTCAATTCTTGCGCATAATGCATGCGTCAAGCAATTACACTTTAAATGACACTAGAACTTTTCAAGAGTCTTCATTTGCCTTTTGCCTTGCCCCAGTGTGGGGGTTGATCATCAACTGGGTTTAAAAGAAATGAAATTGCAGGCTCAAGTGGACTATGCAAATGATATATGTGTATAGGATAAAGAAAGAAATGCTCTTCGTCATCCTAAGGCACTTAAATTAACACATGAATTCAATGTAATAGCATAACTTGAAGATTGATGCAAGTGCGAGCAAGAAAATTTCAATTCATTTTCCTGACCTCATGATGCCATTTGATCTTTTAGATGCCCAAATGTGGGGTGATTCTTGACAGGGGTTATTTGAAAAGAACATCCATAAGTGTATAGGCTAAAAAGGGTTAATCAATTGATCACCTGTAGTGTTTGGGATATAACAATGAATTGCCTCTCATCATTTCGGTTGCCGTACCTTTTGCGAGAGAACTTTTTACCTTATGGATATGAACCTTCCTACACTCATCTCACAAGTGTATGAATATGGGACTGTGTATAGGATAAGGTTTGCCTTTCATCATCCCGACTCGTCTCATTTAATAGGCTCAATCAATTCCGCATCATTCATTAAATTAATCCATTTCAATGCTCTTTAGTGGAATTGGTGGATAAAATATGTAAAAGTCATCATGCAAAATCTGTTTTTTTAAAAAGAACTCAACGGCTTTAAGCATGTCAACTTCAAACAGTTTTCTATACTGCAAAATGGTTTTAAGCATTCATTCAAAGATTCCTCTACAATGGGAATTGCTTCAGCAGTTAATGTCTTTGGATTGTCGCTATCATTCAAGACTGAAAATCTACTTTGCCCCTGCACAAGAGAACGTGCATCAGTATGATACTATGCAACATCAAAGTAATTTCCAATTGCACATCCATTTTGGCTCAGATCAAGATTTTATCCCTGTCGGGTCACTACCAAAATCTGCCATGCCCCCAATTTGTCATCTCTTCCACCAGGGAATGATGGTCTTCTTTCACCTGCCCCAAACCTGTTTTTTCACTTAGGTGCGCTCTAAGCCTGTTGATCACAAGTCAAGTTTATGATCATTGAAACTTGGTACGCTATTTTCAGATGTCCCTTGTCATAACAAGTGATAGAATTATGCTCTGAGACAAGAAGCATGTGTCAGACAAATAAACAACTTTAATTCGCCACAAGCTTTGAGATTTTTTTTTTTGACAGTGAAATGTTTTTTGTTTTCGAAAAAGTTTTTGGGAGGAAGCATGAGAAAGTCCAGCCCTCAGGATTTCTTCGTGAATGATATTTTCTTTTCATTATTGGATATCGTCATTGGACTGGTTTGGTATACCCCATCATGTCCTCAAAAATTGGAAATAAAATTATAATTTCACTTAATAGAATCAAATGAATTACATTATTGGAATGGAAATTGTGATTCCTAACCCCTAAAAAGAGAAAAAAAAATCGAAAATGATTCCTAGAAAGTGAAAACGATTCCTAAAAAACGATAAAAAAATTCTCATGCAGGAGAATGTGCTAGGTCACTCTTCATGGTCCATTTCTTTAAGAGGTTCTTCATCAATGTCTCCCATGACGAAATTGTCGAATAGGCTTGTGATTCCTCCTAGGGCGTCATTAGAGTTCTCTGTCTCTAGAGGCGTCAGAGCGTCCATGTCATCCCATCCACTTGGAACTATGTTGCGAGAGTCAAAGTAAAAGCTGGGAGGAGCCGAATACTTCACTAGGTAATCAAACTTGCCACTAGGCTGCCCCAGAGTGTCCATCACTTCCACTTCATCTTGTCTCATCTTAGGGACATTGTCAGGCTTAGTTTTTTCAGCAGTGACCAACAGTGGATTATCTTCCAGGTCAGGCATATCATTATTGCTCATTTGGGTCTTGCCTGACTGCTTCAGGACTACTGTCTCTGAGAGAGCAGGTGTAAGAGTCAAATCCGCTCGGAGAGATTGGATTTGAGCTGTCATGAATTGCATAGAGGCGAGCAACTGTCGGAGTTGGTCTTCCATAGTGGAGATACGATCACACATTTCAGCTTGGTCGGCCATTCTAGCTCTTGATCACCTAAATGAAAATAGGTGAAAATATGTAAGTACGGGGTGTAATGAGAAAACAAATCCATGATAACAATCTATTTTTTTAGTCAAGAAAAGTTCACATATGAAAATGATTTTCTAAAAATGGACTAGGAAAACAAAGACATGGGATGCCCCAGTAGGAACGAATATTTTTTTAAAAAAACATGAACTAGAAAGAGCCAAGACATGAATTGAAAACAAATTTCCAGATTTTTTTTTTTATTTTCCAAATGATTCGTTGCATGGCAATTTCCTCATTTCATTTTTAATTGACAAATGAATTAAATTAATGATTGACCTAGATTGTCATGGATCGACCTAAAAATACAACAAAATAAATTGCATGGTATAGGGATAGAAGGCTTACTTTACCAAATAAAATCAATGGCAATCACATAGACACATCGCATGAGACGTTAGGCTCGATTTCTATCTAAAAGGCTTAACAAAGTAGAGCTAAGAGGGTGATCTGACCGTTGCAGTCTCGCATTAACATCAGGTCCCCTTAACTCCAGGCTCAGTCGAATGGAATGTCCAATAGTCACACAGTCTCGCGGATATGGACAAAACACATTTTGACACCATGAAAAACTTTCGGGGAAGAGAAAGTCAACCTCTACATAGCAGTCTCGCTTTTGAGGAAGTATACTTCTCAACACCATCCTAGAAATCCTATCGCAGCCCAGGTCGGACCGCAGGTTGTGTGTGCAAATAGTGTGGTGCTAAAGCAGTAAAGCATGCACAACAGTTTAAATGCAAACAACACTTCTAATTGGAAAAATAAATCATTTATCCCAACACCTCAACCTGCAAGACAAAGGTTAGCAAAGACTACTCTCATTATACCTCCCATCTGCAAGAACATTTAACACCTTAAAAATGTTAGGGACGTACCTGGAATCCTCGCTGCCAAACAAAAACATTTTTAAAAGAAAAATTGGCCTAAGTCCACTAAGTGTTTTAACACAAGTCCCCAGTGTCACGCCCCGAACCTCGAGCACGTACACATCCCTCGGTGGTCGATAGAATTTTGCGACGTTCCTAGGACTCGTCGCCGACCCTTCATTTTTATTGCACATGCGGAAGCGAATTACTAATCCCCTGACCTCAACAAACATGGGATAGAAAAGCAGGACAACAATTTCAAATCAAATATACTTTTATAAACACTTCAAGCTTATACAGAAGGTCTATGTCATAAAGAACCACTGAGCCACCTATGCTCCTGACCCTTCCGCTTCAAGCTCCTAGCTCTTCACACTAGGGACCTGAAAATGGTTATTCAATAACCAGTGAGATATAAATCTCAGCGAGTTCCACCCCTAAGCCCCGGTTAGTACACCAACTCAACCCAGGGTATCTATCCAGAACTACCCCACCACAAGCAACAACCAACAGTCGATTCGCATACAACATTACCTTGTATGCCATACCCTGCACGTTATAATTCAGCACGATACACGCAATGCACATGGCCGTTAGATGATACAGTTCATCAATCACATACGAGTCGCGTCACCAGCGATCTCACCTGGCCATTGCCACACTCTGCACATTATCGATTCATGCGTGTGTGCCATAAACAATATGCTTAACTCATGCATGACCGGAATCAACAATGCAATGATTCTCATGCGTTCTTGCACAATAGTGCGTCACTCATCACGTATCAATCAATCACACGGGTCCATCAATTCAATCAATCCAATTGATACCATACGATTGACACCATCTATCAATTCATACCATCTATTCAACCATACCATCTATTCATCCAACAATACAATCACTGCTCACACAAGCTGAATGGATGCCATGCTCTCACAAGCTGATATAGATGGTAGCTCGCACAAGCTGATATATATATATGGTAGCTCACACAAGCTGATAGATAGATGATAGCTCGCACAAGCTGATATATATATATAGATGATAGCTCGCACAAGCTGATATATGGATCGTTGCTCTCACAAGCTGATATATGCATAGATGATAGCTCGCACAAGCTGATATATATATATAGATGATAGCTCGCACAAGCTGATATATGGATCGTTGCTCTCACAAGCTGATAAACGATCATTGCTCTCACAAGCTGATATATGCATAGATGATAGCTCGCACAAGCTGATATATATAGATGATAGCTCGCACAAGCTGATATATGGATCGTTGCTCTCACAAGCTGATAAACGATCATTGCTCTCACAAGCTGATATACGCATAGATGATAGCTCACACAAGCTATAGCATATATTATATAATAGCTCGCACAAGCTGACATGATGTAAATCAATTCAATTTTTCAATCCAATCCAATCAATCAATTCAAACTGGTCCTACAAACCAATTACGGTGCCAAAAGCCGACACCGGGTATTTTCAAGTTAAATACCAAAACTTCACAATCATCACATAATTGTACAAATCGTCACTCAATTCATGCGGATGTTTATGCAATAACACATCCAATCACTTCATAGAATTAAACACACATGAAATTAAACACCTTTCATTCTCAGGTGAACAGTGTTTTGTGAACAGTGCTCGTGAACAGTAATCGTGAATAGTGTCGAGTGAACAGTAAATTCCCAGAATTCAATAAATAATAAATTATATTCAGAAATTAACCAAAACATTAATTAAAGCAAACAATCAATCAATTAAAGCTAAACATGCTTAATTAACCACATAAGTCACATTAAACAAATAAAGTAAAATTAAGCTAAACTAATCTAATCCATCCATCTAACCACCTATCTTAGGGCTAATACAACTTAATTAAATCACGTAAACTAGAATTAAATCTAACTAAACCAACCCTAAGCAAGTTTAGGCACTAATCGAAGGATTAGGAGCTAAACTCACCCGTTAAGTGGGCCGGAGGCACCTACGCGGCGGCGACGACGGAGGCGACGCTCCGGAACCTCTACCACGACGATCTAAGGCGGTCCCAAGCTCAACACAGCAACCACAGCTCGAACTCCCACTGAAACTTCTGAAAAACAGCCCTGCCGGAGAAGAAAACAAGTTGAACGGCTTGGCCGGAGCTCCGGCGAGGGGGTGGCCGACAACCGACGGCACCAGGAGGTCTTGGGGGTCTTGCTGGAGGTTGGGATGGGTGGAGGAATGGTTGGAATTGAAATAAACGGGCTGCAAAGTCGAAACAGTCCAGGCTGCAGGCGGACCGACGGACCGGCGACCGGCGGCTTACGACAGCCGTACAGGACGGAAGGCAGCTCCGTTCGGGACGAAATTAGGCTCGTTGGAACGGTCTGTCTCTCCCGGTCACGGTGATATGTGGATAGTTCTCTTATTCATCCGGGAAGACCACTTTTGACTCGATTATTCATTGAAGGGTCAGCTGGAGCAGAAACTTAAGGAAGAGGAAAACGAGGGAGAGAGGAGCTCGTCCGTTTGGAGGCCGAATGGGGGAGAGAGAGTGTGATGGGAGGGCTGAAAGCACTCCTCATTAAGGCCATTAAATGGCTACTTCAAGTCCCCATGCCATGACATCATCTTCTCTCTCTTCTTTTGCCCTTATCCCTTTGCTTTTGGGGGCAATTTGGTCATTTCCACCTTGCACAAATTACCAATCTAACCTTGGGCTGAAATTGGTGGATGGGCCTAAGAAATGGGCTTGGCCATGAATAGGAGTGGGCTTGGGAATTGGTTGGGCTTGAAAAGGCTAAGAATTGGCCCATGGGCTTAGAATATGAATAGTTGGTTTGGACCAATGGCTCATTTGATTGTCTTAGCCCATTTGGTGGCTGTCCCAACTTGGGCCTAAGGCCCACACTGACTTGGCCCGGCCCACGTCCTCACAGGCTTGCTTCCTCGGTCCGAAAATCCCTTTTTCCAATTGCTCGGCTTAACTGGCTCTGTCGACTGTTTGAAGCAGCTTCATCTAACATTTGTCCCGGACATTCCCGATAATTCGAAGCCCAATCTTTAGTTCTCAAGCCATGTCAATTTCGCCCTAATGCCATTTTGGGTACAACTCAGACTGACGGGTGGCTGTGAGGATTCACGCGTGACCGACTCATGCCAAACCACGTTCAAGATATCTCGACGCATGGACGTCCTTGACTGCATTAAATTACGGAGGGTAGATTCTTATTTCAAAGTACACGATTACTGAGGATCGACATAGGGTCGTTCGCTGATTCGATAACAGTAAATGGAATCACCCGTTGTTCCATTATGTTCTGTCCGCGTCCTTGAAATCGGCTTCTAGTTGTCCTTGAAATCGGCCTGCCTATCTATAGGATCATCCTCACGCAAGTCTCATGGTCAAGTCGTTTTCCCAGGTCGAGTTCTTTAGTCGTACAGGTTCCGTCCTCATTAGTCTTTCCCCTCAAGGTCAGTATCTCAGGAGTGATCAATTCCGAGTGAGATCAACCAACAATGCATTGACGAAATTCACATTCATTCATCCCTTATAAGGCTCGAATTTCAGGATGTCACACCCAGCAGAGTCGCCAAGCTGTCGCGACCCGATTTTTTCGGGTTTACCACCTAAAACTAGGTTGATGGACTACTAAGCCTTTAAGCTTAGCTCGGGCTCTCCCAAATCCATACCAAATCGCGACTTAGGGTTTTAACATGCAAAAGATTATCATCTAGGAGTCGCCACTAATCAGTTTACGGTAGGTCGATTAGACACCTAAGTAAAATAACGGGAGGATTATCTTACTCTTACGAACCAGAGATTTTGGGTACGGGAACTTGGTAACACTAGACTATCCTAGTGCCCTTTCGGTACCATTTCTTTTTGATTTTAAAAATGTTTTGCAGGCAGCTTGATTTGATTTTAATTTAGCTTCCTAACGTGTGAGGTGATCATACATATGCGCATACCACCAATTTAACACACCAAGAAAGCAATTAAATAATGCAAAAACATACCTTAAAGCAACGGAAGCATCTGCAATGTTAAATAAGAATTCACATTAACAATCCTAGATATGATTCCTAATTAACGAGCAATCAATTTTTTCGGTTTCACTTTATTTAATGAAAATCATGACTTATGCAAATAATCTAAAATGACGTGACAACATGACTTAAACTATATGACATGAAGAAATGCAATAATTAAATGCAATTCAAATGATCTAATTATAATGATATGCAATGCGATGCAATGACATACAAAATTATTAAAACTAAAATTACATGTTTCATGCAATTTAATATGCAAGCTATATGTCACGTGACATTTATTAAATGACTTAGTCTAATGACAAGAAAGTTCTAATTAAATGAACTTAATGAAAACTAAATGACGTGCATTTGATGTTTCTATTTTTAAGAATGCAATCTATCCTAAAAATTGAAATTAACTTATGTAAAGACAAATTTTGTATTTTCTTTCATGAAATTCGAATGCAAAAACGATCTAGATAGATTGAAATTTTAATTAATTTAAAATAAGGATTAGGTCATGTTAAATCCTTATTTAAATTAAAACATTATCTCAACCTAACATGCAATCTATTTAATATGCAATGACGTGCGGAGCATGCCCTAATTCTACACGACATATGTTTTTTATTTTTAACAATGTTCGAAATTTAAAAATGCCACGTAATTAAACATGCAACTTAAATTAAACAAAAACTAAAATCCTAAATGAATGCAATTTTTGTTTTTATATTTTTAAAATCTAAAATAAAATATATATTCTAGATATGCAAAATAACAAGAAATATTCTAAAAGCAATTGAAATCCTAATTCAAATATCTTTTTGATTTTTCTTAGTGATTTTCTAAAACAGGCATTAAATCTAAACAAACAAGATATTTAACAAATAAAGGAATAAAATAAACGAAAAAATAACCCGTTATCTCACGGGTCAAATTAACGATTATTTTTAACCCTGAACATTACGACAAAAAACATCAAAATAATTAAAAATCTGATCCGAAATCTTACGGATCAAATTAATAATTAAATCAATTCAACAATTAATATACTATAAACAAACCCCCCAAAAATTAACATAATTAAAAAAAATGACCCGACGTCTTACGGGTCAAATTAAATAATTACAATAATTTTAAGGACAACTCCTATGGATAATGCCTATAATAATCAATACCTAAAAGTCACATCACAAAATTCAACTTAAACACTAATAATAAAATTAACTAAAAGTAAAGTAAAATAACATAAAATAAAAAATAAAAGAAAAACAACCTAAAGGAAATAGGGGGTAGCACGTTCATCGGCGGCAAGGGGGGATGACCGGCGTCGGAGCTCCGGTGATGGCCTGGCGACGATCAGCGTTCGGATCACGGTCGAGGGGTCTCCTGGTGGCGGGAGGAGGTGCAGCGCGGCTGATTTCGGGGCGGAGCTGGGCGTTGCTCGAGGCTCCGTTGCAGCGGATTCGTCGCTCGAGCGTCGGGTTGCTCGAGCTGGGTCGTGGCGGAAGGGCTCACGGACGGACGACGCTGCATCGGCACGGAGGAGGTGGCTCGGCGATCGAATGGCAAGGGCAACGAGCAGCGGCGGCGTCCGGTGCAGGAGCGAGTTCGGCGAGGCGACGATGGGTTTCGGCTCATGCAGGGAGCAGTGCGTCGCGCGGTGGAGGGCGACACGGCTCAAGGGCTCACGGACCGGCGTGGGCTGCACGTCGGTCCTGGCTGGGTGGTGGAGCGGTCTTCTGGTGTGGGGTTTGGCATGGCTGGGTTGCGGCGTCGATGCTGAAATCGTGAAGGGGGGGAGCTTCGGGTTGCAGCAGATGAGCAGATCTGGACAGGCTGAGGACGGAGTCGCGGTAGTGATCTGCCGCGGGCGTCTCAGGCGTCGGGGATTCGAATCTGGCGACGTCGTTCGAGCAGAGCTGCGGTGGGCTTCAATAGTGATGGCAGAGGCTCGGAGGCGCGCAGAGCTCGGGCAATCATCGATCAAAAGTGTTGGGCGCCGGGTGAGCAGTGGTGCTGACGGAGCGGAGCTGTGGATCGCAGGCCGTCGGATGAAGCGGTGGTGACTCAGGCGCCGAGTCGTGCGGCTGCTCTGGTGCAACAGCTCGGGCAGTGGCGAGGAGGAACGGCGATGCAGACGGTCGGCGAGATCTGGTGGCATGCAGGGGCTGTGCGGCGGTCGCGGCTGACTTCGGGGCGGTGAGCGGAGCAGGTCAGGAGCGATCGGCGCCTGGGTCGCCGTGGGGAAGACGGGCTCTGCGAAGGGGGGTGAGCAGCGAGGGAGACGATGAACAGTCGTCCCCTCTGCCCCCCTTGTCCTTTCTCCTCTTTTGCTTTTTGCTTTTCCTCTTTTTTTTCTTTTGCTAGACTTTTCAGCCCTCAAATCTCCCTCACGCCTTCCCTCTCCCTGCTTCTCTACTGACTTGTACTTTTTGCAGAAAACCCTTTTTCTTTTCTGAATTTTTTTACTTTTCAAAAAACAAGAGAATGCCCCCCCCCCCTCCTAAAACCGAACAAAGAAGCCCCCTTTATAGAGTAAAAACAAACAAATCAATTTGTTTTCCCCCGAAGATTGACTCAATCGCTGAAGGTAATCTAAAATTTTTTGTGAAGATTTTCCAAGATAATTCACTCAACCATTAAAGATAGAGCTCCATTATCCAGCTTTAAAATCTTTTAAAATCTCCCTCCACAACAAAATATTTTAGATTATTCCTTGACCAATTTTATTTCATTTTCATTTTTTAGAACAACTTTTAAAGATAAATTAAATACTATTATTACCTAAATGTAAATGTTATTAAATGCTTTATATGACGAACCATGTAAATAAAATAGTCAAAAATTAGGTGTCAACAGATGCCCCTCTTTGAAGGTGAGCTCGTAGAGGTTGAATGATTTTTTTGATTTTTTTTTTATTTGCGAATGAATCCTATTTGACCATGCACATGCATTGAATGATTTTTTTGTTGGATTTTTGATTTTTTTGATTTTTGATTTTTGATTTTTTTTTTATTTGCGAATGAATCCTATTTTAAAATGCAATTTATATTATGCATGGAAATGCTAATGCAAAATGAACCTACCTGGAATAACTTACCTTCAAGGAGGGTAGAGTAACTCAAGATAGATTGGTGTTACACGTCCAGGACTCGTACCATTCTACGGTCGCCCAGAATAGTAACATGACTTTGTAAAGAAAACTGATTTCCCAGGACCCGTACCATTCTACGGTCGCCTAAACGGAGATTTACCTTCCAGGACCCGTACTATTCTACGGTCGCCTGAATAGGGAAATAAGTTTTGCCTAGGACCCGTACCATTTTACGGTCGCCTAAACGGGGGTTACCTTCTAGGACCCGTACCATTCTACGGTCGCCTGAATAGGGAAATAAGTTTGGGGACAACTCCATCAAGTGTCAGTGTACTCAAAAGGGAAAATACCTGTACAACGACAAGTATTTAAGGTGTAGATAGAGATATACTTACTTGATGATATCTCTGCTCATTGGGGATATGTCTCCTGTAAAGATGGGCCTTGGACTATGAAAGCACGCCAGGATAATATAAAAGGACTATGGGCTACGAAAGCACACCAAGTCAATTTAAAATGACATCGGGCTATAGAAGCACGCCGGGTCGATAAAAGGGGGACTCTGGGCTACAAAAGCACGCCAGGTCAATTTAAAAGGACACCCGGCTACGAAAGCACGCCGGGTCGATAAAAGGGGGACTTTAGGCTACGAAAGCACGCCAGGTCAATTTTAAAGGACACCGGGCTACAAAAGCACGCCGGGTCGATAAAGAGGGACTCTGGGCTACGAAAGCACGCCAAGTCAATTTAAAAGGACACCGGGCTACAAAAGCACGCCGGGTCCATAAAGAGGGACTCTGGGCTACGAAAGCACGCCAGGTCAATTTAAAAGGATACCGGGCTACAAAAGCACACCGGGTCAATAAAGAGGGACTCTGGGCTACGAAAGCACGCCAGGTCAATTTAAAAGGACATCGGGCTACAAAAGCACACCGGGTCAATAAAGAGGGACTCTGGGCTACAAAAGCACGCCAGGTCAATTTTAAAAAAACAGCTTGACCGAGTCAAGTGTCGAGAATGGGTAGAGATATACTTACCTCATGATATCTCTGATTCTTTGGAATATGTCTTTTGGAACTCAGATATCCTGTGGAGGCCTCTCACTCCTGGTAGAAATAAATTTTGGAAAATTAAGGATGCACCTTGAATGCATCATGATGGTTTCTCAACTCCTCATATCATGAGGCATCTTGAAAAGAACCTGAACGTTCGGAGCTCTTGGGTCTTTGAGAAAACATTATCTGTCAGACATGATTAGAGCAAAAATTTATTAATCAAAGAAATAAGCAATTAAGGCTATTTTGGAATGCAAACTTCAAAATCTACTGAAGCTTTTATCAATTCAATCAAGCTTCATGCATAATGACTTTTGCATCATCCGAATTTCCACTAGAGAGAATTATCGTTCAAGACAATTTTCACTCATGACATGGATTTCTTAAGAATACTAAATGAGAGACTTTCGGTTAGAAATGACTTTCACTCACTCTAATTTAGAATGACTATTTTATGAGAATCACTCAATTTCATCATATCGACATGGGTCCGAATATTCTCGCAAGCGGTACGATCTTACCAATCTGAGAGGTCTTTAACAGGGACCATAATGTGGGCTTGACCAACGGCTTAACAAATGGACTCTTTGAGTCAAGGATATTGGATGAACAGTCTTGTAATCATTTTCGGGTTTATAAGTCAAGAACCCTGCAAAATGAGAAAGAAATAATCTTGCTCGCACTTCTTCGAGCGATGCTTATAAACATATGAACTCCTACGTTAATTCAAGTGCCCTAATCTGAAGAGACTTTGTAAGGGACGTAACGTAGGTTGGGTTCATGGGTTGAGAAATGAAATGATCATTAGGCTCAAAAAGTGTGTAAATGGTGAGAGTTGATGATCATCTTGGCATTGCCACCAGTTTTCTTTTTCACCGTCGGGGATTGTCTTCATAAAGTGCCCCATTGATTGTAAAAACTCAGCATTTGAGTACTTTGAGTATTGCTCCATTGGGATTCAATTCTTGTAATTGAGAGTCACCTATTTTGACTTTCTTTTTTTTTTCATCTATGGGCATTGGCCTTGCTTTTACCAGGCACACTACTTTTTCATGCCCCTAGTTCTCATGCATTTTTTCTTCACTTCTTTTCATGGGCATCGGCCTTGCTTTTACCAGGCACACTGCTTTTTTCATGCCCCTTAGTTCTATTTTGAATTCAATTCTTGCGCATAATGCATGCGTCAAGCAATTACACTTTAAATGACACTAGAACTTTTCAAGAGTCTTCATTTGTCTTTTGCCTTGCCCCAGTGTGGGGGTTGATCATCAACTGGGTTTAAAAGAAATGAAATTGCAGGCTCAAGTGGGCTATGCAAAGGATATTGGTGTGTAGGATAAAGAAAGAAATGCTCTTCGTCATCCTAAGGCACTTAAATTAACACATGAATTCAATGTAATAGCATAACTTGAAGATTGATGCAAGTGCGAGCAAGAAAATTTCAATTCATTTTCCTGACCTCATGATGCCATTTGATCTTTTAGATGCCCAAATGTGGGGTGATTCTTGACAGGGGTTATTTGAAAAGAACATCCATAAGTGTATGGGCTAAAAATGGTTAATCAATTGATCACTTGTAGTGTTTGGAATATAACAATGAATTTCCTCTCATCATTTCGGTTGCCGTACCTTTTGCGAGAGAACTCTTTACCTTATGGATATGAACCTTCCTACATTCATCTCACAAGTGTATGAATATGGGACTGTGTATAGGATAAGGTTTGCCTTTCATCATCCCGACTCGTCTCATTTAATAGGCTCAATCAATTCCGCACCATTCATTAAATTAATCCATTTCAATGCTCTTTAGTGGAATTGGTGGATAAAATATGTTAAAGTCATCATGCAAAATCTTTTTTTTAAAAAGAACTCAACGGCTTTAAGCATGTCAACTTCAAACAGTTTTCTATACTGCAAAATGGTTTTAAGCATTCATTCAAAGATTCCTCTACAATGGGAATTGCTTCAGCAGTTAATGTCTTTGGATTGTCGCTATCATTCAAGACTGAAAATCCACTTTTGCCCCTGCACAAGAGAACGTGCATCAGTATGATACTATGCAACATCAAAGTAATTTCCAATTGCACATCCATTTTGGCTCAGATCAAGATTTTATCCCTGTCGGGTCACTACCAAAATCTGCCATGCCCCCAATTTGTCATCTCTTCCACCAGGGAATGATGGTCTTCTTTCACCTGCCCCAAACCTGTTTTTTCACTTAGGTGCGCTCTAAGCCTGTTGATCACAAGTCAAGTTTATGATCATTGAAACTTGGTATGCTATTTTCAGATGTCCCTTGTCATAACAAGTGATAGAATTATGCTCTGAGACAAAAAGCATGTGTCAGACAAATAAACAACTTTAATTCGCCACAAGCTTTGAGATTTTTTTTTTGACAGTGAAATGTTTTTTGTTTTCGAAAAAGTTTTTGCGAGGAAGCATGAGAAAGTCCAGCCCTCAGGATTTCTCCGTGAATGATATTTTCTTTTCATGATTGGATATCGTCATTGGACTGGTTTGGTATACCCCATCATGTCCTCAAAATTTGGAAATAAAATTGTAATTTCACTGAATAGAATCAAATGAATTACATTATTGGAATGGAAATTGTGATTCCTAACCCCTAAAAAGAGAAAAAAAAAATCGAAAATGATTCCTAGAAAGTGAAAACGATTCCTAAAAAGCGATAAAAAAATTCTCATGCAGGAGAATGTGCTAGGTCACTCTTCATGGTCCATTTCTTTCAGAGGTTCTTCATCAATGTCTCCCATGATGAAATCGTTGAATAGGCTTGTGATTCCTCCTAGGGCGTCATCAGAGTTCTCTGTCTCTGGAGGCGTCAGATCGTCCATGTCATCCCATCCACTTGGAACTATGTTGCGGGAGTCAAAGTAAAAACTAGGAGGAGCTGAATACTTCACCAGATAAAAACTGGGAGGAGCCGAATACTTTCTCATGCTTCCTCCCAAAAACTTTTTCGAAAACAAAAAACATTTCACTGTCAAAAAAAAAATCTCAAAGCTTGTGGCGAATTAAAGTTGTTTATTTGTCTGACACATGCTTCTTGTCTCAGAGCATAATTCTATCACTTGTTATGACAAGGGACATCTTCAAAATGAGGTTAAAAATCTTTTTGCTCTTCACCATTTTGGGCCATGGATGTCTCGTCTGAGTCAACGGATGAAAGAGGGAAGAGTTAAAGGTCGAATGGTATTTTATTTATCTTACTATTGCTATGGAATACACTTAGAGAGCACCAAGTTACGTTTAATTCTTGTGGTTTCTATCCAATAAAATCCAGCTAAATCAGATTTTTCTAGATCGGTCCACAGGCCCATTTTTTTGTTAAGCCATAAAATGACAAGTTTTATCTTAGGAAAAAGGCAAAAATCTTACTAGTTTTACTTGTTACTTCTTTTAATAGCACTCCTGTAATACGGTGGAATTATTCCGTAAATCTATTATATGTGATAAGTTGAATCTAGACCTACAAAAATGATGGATCTAATGTAAATCTCAAAAAAAAAAAAAAACTCACGATCAGCATAACCAAAGCAAGCAGGACGGAAGAAAATGGATTTTATGAATTTGAATAAAGATGAAAATTTGATAAACTTTATCAGGTAGCTGATCTTAGCTATGCTAATGTATATTTCAAGCAACAAATAGCTTCCACATATCAATTTCAACTTTGTGATAGGATTAAATGTATCGCATATTCGTGTGTTCACATTCTTGGATCATGATCTGTATTGGCTCACCCTAGTCAATTTAAAGGAAAAAGAGTATAATTATAGAACAATAACATTACCACATATGCAATCAAATAAATATAAGTTATTTAGGATGAATAGGCAAATTGAAGAGTTTGATGTATAACGTATTTACGTAACACAATCAAATACCTAGAGTTTATTAAAATACCTAAGAGAAACTATGCAAACCCCATACAGAGCCCCACAAATTTCAATACGTTAATTATATTGTAATTGATTTTCTCTGTCGCATCATTTATAAATTAAATTTAGACAATAGTTTCACCATAAATAATGGTCTCTTATCTCCCAATGCAACTAAACAAGCAAGATGGTGGAAGACTTTGATTAGCTTCCAATCACCAGAATCTTCCCTCCCCCTCCCTGCAGGCTCTTGAGTAGGTCTTGTCAGCTTTTGCCTTATCTTGTCTTTGCAACTGAGCAAGCAAGATAGTGGAAGACTTTGACTTGCTTTCTTTCCCTTGCTAGAGAATTTTCTAAAAGGTAATTAACTTGGTTTCATAGAAAAATTGACATAGCATTTTCGAAAGTCTTTTTTTTCATGATAAAGATTTCTTTTACAAAATGTAGATACTGGCATGAGCATGTAATGTAAGGAGAAATATCTTATTGACTCAATTGGCTTCGCACTTGACTACTACAACTACATATTTGTTCTTGAGTCGTGAGTCCTCGATGACAGCCCACCGCAGTGTTGGGCTTGACATTAAATATAATCAAGATCCAATGCCACGTCTAGCTTGATGTATGCCATAATTACTCAAACGCGTTGTTAGATCTAGTCAATGTCATTGCAGCTTTGAGCAAGACACCTCTATTATTGAGTCGCGAATCATGAGAGAGAGATCGGGCGGGCAGGCGGGGGGTGGGGGGTGGGGTGGGGGGGTGGTGCGGCACTAAGTTATGGAGGGTGTCGTTGGTGTTGGTCGGGGAAGTGACTTGTGCGACTTGTGCTTGGAGATGGTTGCTTTGCTTCTTTGCATTGGATATAAAGTTCAGGCGCTTCAGGCTAGGAATACATGTTGATTGATCAAATAAAGGTCCAAATTTTTTACGTGAAGATAATGGGGATTACTTTATTTCCAGGCTAGTCAACCCTTCCCTTTGGGAGATTCTTGAGCTTACTTCCAATCTAGTTTGTCCAATCTAGTTTGGCTTCAAAAGGAAGCGAAAGCTTCATTGGTTCCATTGAACCACCTGGAATCGAACCGGACCAGTCGATTCACTCTTAGGAGCTGCGGTCCTGTCTTTAGTTCCAAAAATTAAGAATTGTTCTTTTCGGTCCAGTTCCAAGTTCCTAAGTGAGATTGGATCTGATTGGGAATTGATCACCCCTAAAGCCAATTAAACAAACTAGCCTTCCTTTTTAAGGATGATTACTTGTATCATGACATTGCTCATTGTAATATGGCTCATTGTAATAGACTATTCCATGTCTCCCATCAATATGTGCATTTCATCACTGAGTAGGGCATCATATCGATTCAACAAAATAACTAGTTTGGTAGCAGTATAAGAGCAAGTTGTCTAGGAACCTTAATTGACAAGACCCAATTAATACTTCGATACTTCAAAGAAAGAGAGGCTACCAAAAATAAAGAAAGCATGTAAGGCATTCAAATTTAGTCTACCCCACTACAAGAAAAGTGGTTGTGTTTTGCCGAAAAAAAGCAAAAGAACTTTAACCAAAAGGAGATGATCAAATTGAATAAACAAAATTGTTAAAGGGTCATTTGCTAATTTTGGATTGGAATATAAATGGGACGATATGTCAAAAGGAAAAATAGACGTGCAATTACCGGATTTGAAAGGTTGCAAGCAATGTAAACTTGTGAGGAAATTAGAGAAAAATAAACGTGCTATCATTAATCTGTGTTAGTGTTCGTTGCAAAAGATCATAAAGTGAGCTTTTATATCCCACTAAGTTATGGATTTTGAATTCGAAAATAACTTCCTAATGAAGTTACGATTACGGCCTCTTATTATCTATAATGATGATCTACAGGAAGCGTAAAGGTGCAGTCATTAAGCTTTTTCCTTTCTTTTCCGGATCTAAAAAGCAGAGGACAGTTGCCGCTCAAGAAAAGCTCTCTCTCTCTCTCGCTCTCGCTCGCTCGCGTTCGCAGGGCGAGTGACGAGAAAGCGACTCACTCTGCCGGCGATGCCTACGGTTGAACGGTTGGGCAGCCCGAGGCGGCGGCGGTGGCCGTGAAGGAGATTCGGATCGATTCCGGCCGCCACCATCATTTGTGTGCTCGTTCTGTTGGAATGGATGCCGTTTTGTATCACTTGTTTCGGCGACATTGAAGTCCCCGGTGAGGTTCGGTTATGGCCGGCGAAAGGACGGCCGGCGACCGAGTGATTGGCCGGCGGTGACCAGCGTTGCTGTGCTAAACGATGGACGCCGGGTGGTGGCTCGGCAGTGGCCTGAGCGCCGGCAAGGGCTCATGGGAAAATGGTAGGATTCGGTTGAAGAGGAGGTTCGCAGGGAAGAAGTCGTTCTCGGGAAGAAGACGATGGACAGTGGAAGGGAAGAGAAAATAAGGAATAATGGAAAATAGTAAAAGAAAAATAAAAAAAGGGGAGAGACAGAAAGAAAAAAGGAGAAAAAAAATTTAGATAAGAAAACAGGATTGGTGTAAGTGGGCTTAGTTTAGTTTAATGAACTTCGGGCTTTTTGATTTCAACAAATGGGTTTGGTGATTTTCTTTTCAAATGGGCGTGTTTTGAATAAGCCCTTTTGTATCCATGGCCCAGACCCACGGACTGGAGCCAGCCCGACGCCCTTATCTGAATTAAAAATATAAAAAAGTTAAAAATAAAAAATAAAAACTTAAAATCATTAAAAAAAAAAATCCAGAAAATTCATAAAAAATTAAAAAAAAATCCAGAAAAATTGGAAATCCTTGGAAAAAAATGCCTAAAATTTAGCTTTTAGAGAGTTTTTGCTTAGAAAGTGAGAAAATCCTTAAAAAAAAAAAAAATTGAATCCTAATTGAACAAGCCGCTTCACCATAGGTTTTTTGGATGCCATTTTCTTTTTAGAGATAATGCTAGGTTACTGCTTACGTTGTTCATTTAAATTACATTTGATTGTGTCTTCTTCATATATTGATTGTAATTTTTACTTTTAGAATGGTTAGGATGAATCTTAAAATCTTTGATAGGTGGACTTTATTCTTTGGTTAGCAGATAGTCAAGTTTAGGTTCTGAAGGGGCATTAGTTTTAGAACTAGTGTAATCAAGTCTCCATTTCCAAGATCGCTAGTTATGCGAAAAGTGAGATTTTCTCCCATATTTTGCATAGGGTTATGTCATGTGAGGTATAGGTGTGGAAGAACTCGCGTCAAATTGAATGCCGTTGGCTCGAATTTGGCACTACCTCTAAGTCTATATTCCCTTCTCAGAACAACAACAACAACAATTATAATGAGAATGATGATGATAATAAGAATGATAATGAGAATGACGATGATAATAAGAATGATCAAGATAATGATCAAGATAATGATAATTCATCATTATCATCATCATTTAATATAATAACTAAAGTACAATTCATGATGGACGTACAATATAACACATCAAAATAATAAAAATAATAATGAGCCATCCAATTAAGATGGACTTACATTATGACTTATCAAAATTGTATACACTAATAATAAAAATAACAACGAGCCATCTGATTAAGATTGACTTAAAATATGACACAACAAAATAATATAAATAATAACAAGCCATCCGATTAACTTGAGATCTTTTAGATTCCACAAGGGGGATGACATTTTATAATATCAACTGCTTAGTAATGTCATTTACCATAATTCTAGTCATGTTAGGTAACATTACAAAGAAGTTTCCAATTATTATGAAACTGGCCATACTTTTTATTTGGATCGCGATTACATTCTCTACGACAACATAATCAATTCCAATTTAAATTTCATCCCCCTTGTAGAATTCAAAAGATTTCAAGTATGAAGGTTTTGGAGTCGTCTTCGTCGGATGGCTCATTATTATTTCCATTTTGTTGTGTCATATTGTACATTCATCTTAATCGGATGGCTCATTGTTATTTTTATTATTTTGATGTATACTATTTTGATGTATCATATTATAGGTCCATATGAATTGGATGGCTCATTGTTATTTTTATTTTTTTGATGTGTTATATTGTACATCTATCACGAATTGTACTTAAGTTATTATATTAAATAAAAATTGTTATTATGTCATTTGATTATTTTATAGCCATCGGCTTCTTCTTCTTCTTCAACCTACCAAGAGCTGTGAAGGCGTTGGTGTTGCTTCGAACTAGGGCATCGTCCCTCCAGTTGGTTCCTCCTACCATAGACAATCCACGTGAAGGCAGAGAGAGAGAGAGCTTTTTGAAATATTTTTTCGTGATGCAAAAGCTTTCGTCGTGGAGAGACTGTTCTAATATTTTTTTTTAAACTTCTTTTTGCATTTTATGACAATTTATTCTTATACATTAAATGATGAAAAAAAGGGTAGAAATAGTACATAAAAGATGCAACCAAGAATTAATGAAGAAATTTTTCGATAAATCATATATTAAAATAAAAAACAAAGAAGGATGTGAAAAGCCAAGAGATTCCTAGTACAACGTTCAAAACAACGTTCAAAAGGAAAATAAAAAAAAACAAAAGAAAAAATCTCCCGACAACATGACCACCACTCCATGTGAAGAAAGGGAACTCGAAAACGAAAATTGAGTTAAGTGTAGAATGTAATCATGATTATAGCTGTGCCATTAGCAGCCATTGCATTTGAAGGAGCGATGTCTCCCTCGGGCGGAGTCTGGCGGGACTCAGGTGCAAAATTACCTTGTTTTGCACACCATTAATGGGGTTTAATCATCAATAGGCTTATGAATTTCATATTAATTTAACATGATTTCCTTTGTTACCTCCCTTATCATTATTTTACTATTTCCAAGAATTTCGGGCTTAATTAGACTTGACGGATCTTGGACTTAAGTGGTTTTAGTATATTCAGGCTGGTTTTAGTTTTAGAGGTGTTTGGGCTGAGTTTTTTTTAGCAAGATGGGCTTAGTGTTTTTTGATTTCCACAAATGGGCTTGGTGATTTTCTTTTCAAATGGGCGTGTTTTGAATAAGCCCATTTGGCCCAGATCCACGGACCGGAGCCAGTCCGAAGCCCTTATCTGAATAAAAAATATAAAAAAGTTAAAAATAATAATAAAAAACTAAAAGCCATTAAAAATTAAAAATCCAGAAAATTCATAAAAAAATTAAAAATTTCAGAAAATTTGGAAATCCTTGGAAAAAATGCCTAAAATTTAGCTTTTAGATAGCTTTCGCTTAAAAAGTGACAAAATCCTTAAGAGAAGATTGAATCCCAATTGAACAAGCCGCTTCACTATAGGATTTTTTGGAAGCCATTTTCTTTTTGGAGATGATGCCAGGTTACTGCTTACGTTGTTCATTTAAATTATATTTGATTGTGTCTTCTTCATATCTTGTTTGTAATTTTTATTTTTAGAATGGTTAGGATGAATCTTAAAATCTTCAATAGGCCGTCCTTAACTTTGGTTAGCAAAAAATAAAGTTTAGATTCTGAAGGGGCATTAGTTTTAGAACTAGTGTAATCAAGTCTCTGTTTCCAAGATCACTGGTTATGCGAAAAGTGAGATTTTCTCCCATATTTTGCATATAATTATGTCACGAGAGATATAGGTTTGGAAGAACTTGTGTCAAATCGAATGTGGTTTGCTTGAATTTGGCACTACCTCTAAGCGTATATTCCCTTCTCCGAGGGGTAGGTTGCAACATTAAGGAACCTAAAAGTGAATAAACAATTCATGATGGACGTACAATATAACACATCAAAATAATAAAAATAATAATGAGCCATCCAATTAAGATGGACTTACAATATGACTTATCAAAATAGTATACATTAACAATAAAAATAACAACGAGCCATCTGATTAAGATGGACGTAAAATATGACACAGCAAAATAATATAAATAATAACATGCCATCCGATTAAAGATGACTCTAAAACTTTCATGTTAGAGATCTTTTAGATTCCATAAGGGGGATGACATTTAAATTGAAATTGCATATGTTGTCGTAGAGAATGTAATCGCAATCCAAATAAAAAGCATGGCCAGTTTCCTAATAATTGGAAACTTTATAATGTCACCTACCATGACTAGAATTACGGTAAATGACATTACTAAGCAGTTGATATTGATTTTAAAAGTAAAAATTACAATCAATATATGAAGAAGACACAATCAAATATAATTTAAATGAACAACGTAAGTTGGCTTGAATTTGGCACTACCTCTAAGCGTATATTCCCTTCTCATAGGGGTAGGTCGCAACATTAAGGAACCTAGAAGTGACATTATATATGTTAGGATTCAATGGGATCTTGCTAGGTGGCATTATTGTATCTTTAGTTTTGCTATTTTGACATCTTGCCTATGATCGAGTTTAAATGGTAAAGTTACCCCGCAATGGCATGGAGAATATTTCACATTCGCATTATTTTCCTAGTCCAATGTTTAGTTTAGTTTTTTTTTTTTTTTGAATTTCACTTTCCACAAATCATAATTAGGAATCAAAATGGAGAAACTTCATGCATTTTTTTTTGTCTGCCAAGTTTAACTTATTTGGTATGTTAATATCTAATTTTTTGTGTTTGCCAATGTCAAACTTATTTGGTATGTCAATATTCTCCGCCAAATATTCTTCCACACTTACACATGTACACAATTTGATGAGATTGTTAAGTTAGGCTAGCCATTCATGATTAGCAATCTAATAATTAACATGAGGAAAAGGTGACTACGCTATGTGCATAGAGAGTATTAAGTCTAGCTATTCAAATCTAGCGAAAGTTTCCTAACTAACACGTGATAATCATTTGGCATTAAATTGCTTTATCAAAGTTTTTACTTGTGATATGCGAATATTATTGCGATCTATGTCATTATCATGGTAGCTTTAGTGAATATGACATATTTTTAAAGAGACACTATAAATAAGTAATAAAATAATGTCAGGGGAAGTAACGAAGGAAATCGCGTTACAACTGATATAAAATTCATAAGCCCATTGATGATTAGATGGCATTACTAGCATGCTAGGTAGGGTAATTTTGCATTTGAGTCTTGCTAGTCTCCGCTCGGGGGAGATATCGCTTCTTAGAATGCGATGGCAGCCAACGGCACAGCTACAATCCTGATTGCATTATGTATGATTTATCCTAGTTTTCCTTTTTGAGTTGCCTTTCTTCATGTGGAGCGATGGCCATGTTATTGGGAGACTTTTTTTTTCCTTTTGAACGTTGTATTGGAAGTATCTTGGCTTTCCACGTGAATCTTTGTTTTGAATTTTAATGTATGATTTCTCAAGAGATTTCTTCATTAATTCTTGGTTGCATCTTTTATTTACTATTTTATCCCTTTTTTCATCATTTAATATATAAGAATGAATTGTCATAAAATGGAAATTTTTTTTTATTTATTAGAATAGTCTCTCCAAGGTGGAAGCTTCCGCATCGCGAAAAAAATATTTCACAAAGCTTTCGCTTCTCTCTCTCTCTCTCTTTGCCTTCGCAGGGATTGTCTATGGCAGAAGGAACCAATTAGACGGATGATGCCCTCGCCAGGTTGAAGAAAAAGAAGAAGCCGACGACTATATGATAATAATAATAATAATAATAATAATAATCAAAAGACGTATTAATAATTTTTATTTAATATAATAATTGAAGTACAATTTATGATGGACGTACAATTTAACACATCAAAATAATAATATAATAATAATGAGCCATCCGATTAAGATGGACTTACAATATGACATATAAAAATAGTACACATCAAAATAATAAAAATAACGAGTCATCTCATTAAGATGGATGTACAATATGATATAACAAAATAATATAAATAATAACAAGCCATCCTATTATGATGACTCCAAAACTTCTGTACTTGAAGTCTTTAAGATTCCACAAGGGTGATGATATTTAAATTGGAATTGCGTATGTTGTCGTAGAGAAGGTAATTACAATCCAAATAAAAAGTATGGTCAGTTTCCTAAAAATTGGAAATTTCCTTTGTAATGTCATTTACCATGATTATTTTCTTTGTAATATCAACTACTTAGTAATATCATTTACCGTGATTTTAGTCATGGTAGGTGACATTACAAAAAAGTTTCCAATTTTTAGAAAACTGGCCATTCTTTTTATTTGGATTGCGATTACCTTCTCTAGGACGACGTATGCAATTCCAATTTAAATTTCATCCCCCTTGTAGAATTCAAACGATTTCAAGTACGGAGGTTTTGGAGTCGTCTTAGTCGGATGGCTCGTTATTATTTCTATTATTTTGTTGTATCATATTGTATGTCCATCTTAATCGGAAAGCTCATTGTTATTTATATTATTTTGATGTGTACTATTTTGATGTGTCATATTGTAGGTCTATATGAATCGGATGGTTTGTTGTTATTTCTATTATTTTGATGTGTTATATTGTACGTCCTCATGAATTGTACTTCAATTATTATATTAAATAAAAATTATTATTATGTCTTTTGATTAGTATTACATAGCCGTCGGTTTCTTCTTCTTCAACCTATCGAGAGCTGGAAGACGTTGGTGCTGCTTCGAACTAGGGCATTGTCCCTCCAATTGCTTCCTCCTGCCATAGACAATCTATGTGAAGGCAAAGAGAGCTTTTTGAAATAGTTTTTCGTGATGCAGAAGCTTTCGCCGTGGAGAGACTGTTCTGATAATTTTTCATTTGATTATATCCCATCAGACTTTTCATCGGAAACTACTTCTTATCAGAATCAAAGCTGTAAGTTTTGTCAATTATCAAAACCACTTAGAAAATATTTTCTCAACATAGAGTACTCTACAATGTCGACCAGTACCCTGATGGTGACAAACTATATAAACATTCAGTCAAATATATCCATTTATATTTTTTTGGTCGAGGGGATAAGAGCATTAAGAATTCGTACAATCGAATTCTCAAATTTTCAAATAATGCAATCAAATCACAAAATTTATCAAATTCGCATATGAAGTGTCTATGTCAATTTCATCTATTTTGGCTAAAGTGTAACGTGGCTTTTAATTACTTTCTTTAGGATACGTGGTGCCTACAAGTGCCGCATGAGGAAAAAAAAACTGAAAATTTAAATGGAAAAAGAGGAATGAGTAAAAAAAAATTTAAATGGAAGAACCTCGTAAGAAAAAAATAGGAAGACTTCGATGGCTTCAATGTCGACTTCTCTGGATCTTCATCTTCTCATTCCTTTATTGTTTCTCAAATCATGAAAGTGAATGGATAAGGTTAGATTTTGTAATATAATTGTCAACTATTCTAAAAATCAAAGTTATTAGATGAATGTGTGATTTAATATTTAAATATTATATTACTCCATCTCACAGTTAATTTGGTATTTTTGGTAAGTGTAAAGGGTGGAAATATTTCATTGAGAGGCAAATAAGGGTTTGTAAAGATTTGAACTTAGGGTCTCCTACTCTGCTATCATATGAGATTTTGTAGTACCACTATTAACTATTGTAAAAACTTAAGTTGTTAAATAGAAGTATGGTTTAATATTTAAATATTTTATCAATTCACCTCACGCTAGGTCTGGTTTAACATGGCGGGGGTAGTAAAAGAATAAGTACAAATTAAATTGTGCCTTCATCTAATAATAGAATTTTTTAAATATTAAATTATATATTTATCTAATAGCTTTGAAAAAAAATTGACAATGATTCCACAAAATATCACCTAGTATAAGAGTAAGAGGCCCTAAATTTGAATCTTTCCAAGGTTCTTCTAATAGCTTAATCTTCAATAGGCTTCTTGAAGCTCATGTCCAAAGCATCTAGAATCTGGTTGGTGGGAGCTCTCTTACTTTATCTCCCTATCTATGCTCTATATGTTTTTTCCCCTTTGTCGCGACCCAATTTTTCGGGTTTGCCACCTAAAACTAGGTTGATGGACTACTAAGCCTTAAGCTTAGCTCGGGCTCTCCCAAGCCCATACCAAATCGCGACTTAGGGTTTTGACATGCAAAAGATTATTATCTAGGAGTCACCACTAATCAGTTTAGGGTAGGTCGATTAGACACCTAAGTAAAATAATGGGAGTATTATTTTACTCCTACGAACCAGAGATTTTGGGTACGGGGACTTGGTTACACTAGACTATCCTAGCGCCCTTTCGGTACCATTTCTTTTTAATTTTTCAAAAATGTTTGGCAATTGAATTGATTTTTAATTTAACTTCCTAACGTGTGAGGTGATCATACACGTGCATGCCACCAATTTAACACTCAAGAAAGCAATTAAATAATGCAAAACATACCTTAAAGCAATGAAAGCATCCGCGTTGTTAAATCAAAAATCATATAGACAATCCTAGATATGATTTCTAATTAACACGCAATTTCAATTTTTTTTTGTTTTCACTTTATTTAATGAAAATCATGCGATGCATGCTAATAATCGAATATGACATGGCAACATGACCTAAACTATATGACATGAAGAAATGTAATAATTAAATGCAATCTAAATGATCTAATTATAATAACATGCGATGCGATGCAATGACATACAAAATTATTTAAACTAAAATGGCATGCCTCATACAACTTAATATGCGAGCTATATGTCACGTGACATTTATTGAATGACTTAGTCTAATGACAAAAAAGTTCTAATTAAATGAACTTAATGAAAACTAAATGACGTGCATTTGAGTTTCTATTTTTAAAAATGCAATCTATCCTAAAAATTGAAATTAACTTATGCAAAGACAAATTTTGTATTTTCTTTCATGAAATTCGAATGCAAAAATGATCTAGCTTCATATTAAATCATAATTTAAATTAAGACATTATCTCAACCTAACATGCAATCTATTTAATATGCAATGACGTGCGGAGCATGCCCTAATTCTACATGACATATGCATGATATTTTTTATTTTTAACAATGTTCGAAATTTAAAAATGCCACGTACTTAAACATGCAACTTAAATAAAATAAATAAATAAAAACTAACAACCTAAATGAATGCACCTTTTTTGTTTTTATATTTTTTAAATCTAAAATAAAATCTATATTCTAGATATGCAAAATAACAAGAAATATTCTAAAAAAAAACAAATTGAAACCTAATTCGAATATCTTTTTGATTTTTTCTTAGTGATTTTCTAAAGCAAGCAATTATCAACTAAATCTTAAATCTAAACAAGCAAGATATTCAACAAATAAAGGATTAAAATAGACGAAAAAAATAACCCGTTATCTCACGGGTCAAATTAACGACTATTTTTAACCCTAAACATCAGACAAGAAATCAAAATAATTAAAAATCTGATCCGAAATCTTACGTATCAAATTAATAATTAAATTAATTCAACAATTAATATATCGCAAACAAAACCCCAAAAATTATCATAATTAAAAAAATGATCCGACGTCTTACGGGTCAAATTAAATAATTACAAGAACTTTAGGGACAATTCCTATGGATAATGCCTATAACAATTATAACTAAAAAAAAAACTCACAATATTCAACTTAAACAATAATAATAAAACTAACTAAAAGTAAAGTAAAATAACATAAAATAAAAGAAAAACAACCTAAGGAAAATAGGGTAGCAGATCCGTTCGCCAATCCGGCCAGGGGGTCGCCGGCGAGGAACTCCGGCAAGGGCGGTGGCGCAGCTCGGGCGGAGGCACAGGTGCGGTTCGGCAACGGCTGGCTTCGGAATTTCAGGGGGGTGCGATCATCGGGGCTAAGGCGTCGCGGGTCGTTCGCAAAGAAGGCTCAGGCACGGCAGGCTTCGGACTTCTGGCGAGGCGCGGGAGCAGACGGATCGGCATGGCTGGTTGCGGCGCGGTGCGGTGTCCGGCGGGGAGGTGGTCTACTGTGATCGTTGATGCAGAGCTTCGGGATTTCAGGGGCAGGGTCCGGCGGGTCGCGGGCGGAGGATTCCGGCGCGGGCGTCAGGGCAGTGCGAGTGTGCTTGTGGGATGCGGCGGCGTCGCGGAGGCGGTCTGTTGCGGCGTCGGGTGAGCAGCGAAGGGCGGTGTAGGTCTCCGGCGTGGGTGAGCAGCGAAGGGGGGAAACTCCTGGAGAAGAAGCACAGTGCTTCCTCTTTTTTCCTTTCTTTTTTTATTTTCTCTCTCCTGCTCTCCTTCACGTCACTTCCCCCTGCCCTTTTCACTTTTCTCTTCACTATTTCACCTTTCTTTCCTTGCTTTTTCCTCTTTGATTCAAAAGAAACCCCTCTAGAACAAAAACCAAAAAGCCTCCCCTAAAAATTGATTGTACGTGACTCTTTTATACACCAAAAAAATTGCATCCTTGTGATATATTTCATTGCCAATTTTGCTCGTGCAAAATTTCATTGAATATATCATTTCATCCCGCGCAATATTTTTTTATTCGATCAAAAACAAATTCCCTTTTTGCGCAAAATATGCATCCTCAATGTATATTACCTAAATCTATAAAAAAAACTTTCCTAAACTACATGCCATGTGATTTTTGTTTTGTTTTGTTTTTTTATTTAGCAAAATCAACCCCAAAAATTTAGGTGTCAACACCCTTTTTCCCGTTTCTCTAATTTTGATTTTGGTTTTTTGCTCACGAACTGCATCTGGATCTGCTTTCATGATTTCAAAACCAAAAAAGGGTTGAGAAGATATGAAGAAGTCAGGACATTGAACCCACGGAAGTTTTCGTCTTTCTTTGTCACGATGTTCTTCCTTTTTTTCTTTTTTTTACCCCTTATTTCTCTTTTTTCTATTTAAATATTTTCATTTTTTTTCTAATGTTGCAATTTATTGGGACCATGTGTCTTAAAAATGTAATAAAAAAATTATGTCAGTATTTTTCATTAACTAAATTAGACAAAATTAACAGAAATACTTCATTGTACAATTTGATAAGTTATAAAACTTTAGACGTACTTGACTCAATTTTAAATATACATATGAATATTTTTATATGAGAAGGGGGGGGGGGTTGGAATGACAAAACATGTCAATAACCCTATGTAGGAACAATCCTTCAAAAGAAATGATTGAACCGAAAATCTTTTGTCAAGGTGGAAGCTGCGAGTTTGAGTCCCATTACTCCATTATCTCAAAGCTGCTCCAAAATTGGCTTGGTTAGCTTTCTCGTAGTAATTACATCTGTGAAAAGGAATTTTGCAACTTTTATAAGATGATTGACAAACTTTTCACTATTGCATCCATCTGCATCCATCTCAAGTAACTTTTAGAAAGTCATCTCAACCAATTTTGAAGTGTAGCAACTTTAAGATATATATTACCAAATACCAAGTTACAATATTCAGCATATTAATAATGCGACATAGCTACAGATCCCTGCAACACTAGTTAGACACTCTGCTTGTGGATTATATACTAAATATTAGCTTGATAGACATACTACTAAATGAAAACAATCACATATTGGGGCCAACTACCAAATTTTGATTGGTCTCTTATCTAGATTATGAGTTCAATGGAGTTCTTCATAGATGGGGGGTTTGATCCAAGTGGAAGACATTGTCTGATGCGGAGTTTGGTTGGGGTGGCACATCTTGGCACATCTTTTAAAAGATAACACAAGTGTCCTAAGATGAGCGTAAAAAGAAAAAAAAAGCTCGTGTAGAACAAAAAGGTTTTTACTACGTACATTCCTCATTAGTTGTCATTGCATCCCCGTCTCATCATTGTTGTGCCTCTCTCTCTCTCTCATATCGAAGACAGGGTCAACCGATTGCAACAACGAAGCAGAGGAAGATAGAAAAAAGGCGAAATAGCAGAGAGCCAAAAAAGAAGGAAACATAAAATAGATCTAGACCGTCCGATGTACCTAGTAAGTGATGTGTCAACACTTAAAGGATAATTGTACATGCATATACAATTTCTAAATTTGGATGATCTTAATCCCAATTTGCATGGCAAATGGTTCTGTCCGTCATATGACTGAACAAAGAAGTAGGAACACATAAAGAAAGAGTTTGTAAGTTAGGTACTGCATGATAACATTTCTCTTCCTCAAAATTTCTGTTCTTTTGTTCCCCGGAACAAAAAAAGAACAGAAACCTGTTTGATAACGCCACATTATTTTTCTGTTCCCGGGAATAAAAACCTAGCTCAGAAATGGTTTGGGAAGAGAAATGAGAAACAAAAAAAAATCACTTCTCTTCCCGGGAATAAAAATGAGAAACTAAAATCTTTTAACCCTAATTCCTCTTTTCCCCCCACAACTCACGCCCTTTCTCAGCTTTCCTTCGCCCACGACCTCTGTCCGAGATCTTCACCTCCCGTCGTCGCCCGTCCCGTCGTCGCCGCCGATCCCGTCGTCACCAATCTCGTCGCCGCTGGTGGTCTGGTCGCCGCTAGAGCTCACCTCTTCCTTCGCCCGCGACCTCTGTCCGAGAGAAATCACCTCCCGTCCCGTCGTCGCCGCTGGTCCAGTCGCCGTTGGTCCGATCGCTCCCCTTCTCCTCCTCTTCCCGACCGCCGTGTCGTGTTTCGTCCTCTTCCCTTGCGAACTTGCGCCGACAAGTCTCGCTTCGCTATTTGTTTCAATGAGTTTCGTGGTGATAGAAGAGTAATGTCACTCTCTGTGAAAAAAACTTGCAGGTAGGGTTGTAGATTGGTGTGCGTGGATTTCTTGGTGGTGGTGGCCTTCTTACCCAGAGCTCGACGACAAGATCCGAAGCACCAGCTTGGAGGTTTTGCTCGTTCCCCTGTCCTCAGATCGACTCCCTCTTCCTTATCCTTGTTCTCTACTTTTTCCATAATGCCATTGCTTTTGTTAGGTTGTGATAGGTTGTGATTTTAAAATCTGGTCGGTACATCTTGCTTAGGTTCAAGGCGGTGGGAATGCTGGTAACGCTTTGATTTGCGCTGCACGTCTGGGCTTGAATCCGAGGCTGATTTCGAAGGTTGCGAGAACATCTCTTTGCAGATTTTGTGTGGCTTTTGTGTTGTGGAGTTACTATATGTGACGATCATTAGATTTTGGGCTGATGATGCCCAAGGCAGTAGTATATTGGCAGAGCTGGAGGCTGATGGTGTTGATACTTCCTTTTTGGTGGTGAGCTTTAATTGACCAGTGTTTAAAAAATGGTCTAGTCCTGCCCATATAGATTGATAATGGCTGGGGAAACAAATGGATCACTAGACAAAGCAGGCTGATGGCTTTGATACAGAAGCGGACGGTTTCGGAGAACCTGAAGGAACTGCTTTGAAAGGAAATGTGACATGAGAAGACTGAGTTAAACCACTGACACCCCTGCTCAAATTTGGCTCACTTTTGGGCCTGATCGGGTCTCCGGTCATTGGATTGTGCACAACAACATGGCAAATGGAGGATGATGAAAGAAGTGTGAATTTGAGAGGCGATGGCTCATTGGTATTCGAGAGTAGTGACTGTGATGTCACTGATTTAGGCACATATTTATTCAAGTCAGTGGAAACAGATGTTGGTTCGGTCTTGAAAATTGCTTCATTAAAGACTGGTTTACATTCTTTAGCACTTTGCAAAGAATGTTGTTCAACTTTTGGGGTTGGCAAGGATGTTTTCAACGAAGGACATTGTAAATGAGATGAAGATGGCTCATTGCAAGGTTGAGGTGATTGGGCTAAATACTGCTTCGAGGGAGAGGAAACCAGCAGCGATTTGGCTGGAGAAACAAACAAGTCACTAGAGAAGACAATAAAGGGCTTTGACGCAAAATGCGATGGTTTCACAGAAACTGAAGGAGATTTGCCATGAGAACTTTGCCCTATATGGAGATCCGGAGCATCCCTTTGAACCTACACAAGACGAGGTTGTAGATGATACACCAGGTGATGAGGCGGATGAGATAAACATGATCAAGAAAAATATTGCAAATATGATGGCAAGGGATCACAATATGGAAGAGATTCCATGACTTTTTATTTCCGACTTTTGCGATGTGTTTTTGTTTTTTGGTGAAAACACTTTTGCAATGTGTATGTAAACTATTATGAATACATTTCTATTAATCGTATTAAGGTCATCAAATTCTATCTCCGTGAGCACAAATGCCATTGAATGTATCATAAATGTGGACAAACAGAGGAGAGGAAAAACACCTCCCTTCATCAAAATTAGCCAAAACCTTATAAGCTTATGTGAAACACAAAAATGAAATAGTTTGTAATTCAGAAGAAGCAAGGTAAAAAGTAGCATCAAGATGGGATGCATCGACGGCTCAAAATACAAGAGACCGAGGTCTTTACTAAGTGTTTTAGGAGCATATTATGAACTAAATACATAATGACAGTAAAGCCACGCCATGCATGAATCATTCAAAATAGTTGGAAATTTCCAACCCCAACCCGACATCCATGTCAAGATTAGAAGACTAAAATCCCCAAGCCACGCATGCACTAAAATTACAATTTTTTTTTTAAAGAGTAAAAACTTAGTTCCAAGGAAATTACTACAAATTAATTTGGCTAATAATATCCAATGTGCTTTTTCCGCAATATTTGATATACCAAACAATAAAATTCGCAAAAAGAAAACATATAATTGAGAATTATAGTTCAAAACGCTACCTAAATTCAATAGGCTATAAACTATGTGAGTAAAGATACTCACACACACATATAAGATAATAGTTCACGTTCCATTACAATACCACTTCATCTTCGACTAGAATTCTTACCCCTAAGTAAATGTATTATTATTCTAATAATATTTTGATCTTGTCAATTTTATGTAATATCTAATCTATTCCTTTTTCTTATTTTTAATTTTTTTAAAAAAAATTAAAATTTGGAATAGAAATTTTGTGTAGTTACCAAACAGGTTTCTGTTCTTTTTTTGTTCCAGAAATAGAAATTTTGTGCAGTTATCAAACAGGTTTTTTTGCTCAGAAATTGTCCCCGGAATAGAAATAGAAAAGAACTATTTCTGAAAAAAAAACTCTTTCCCAGACAAGAAATTTTACCATGCGCAGCCTTAGAGGCTGCCAAGTACCGTGCTCAACATTTTAAATTCCTCATCCGGCAACTTATGTACCTCATACTCGTGTTGGTCTTAGACAAACTTTTTAACCGTGATTGAGTCAATAAAACTGAAATGAAGATAATCACAACGTACCAGAAAAGTATAGTCTCGTGGGTCGCAGCAGAGGAATTGAAAAATCAAGCATTGAAATTACTAAAAGCAGGCTTTTTAACAAATTAGCCGTACATTTTGACCCAAAAAAAAAGCGATTAGTCGCAACCATCATTGCCACTTGACCTAATTAATGATGTGCATTTTGATTTGGTCCATGTGGTAGGAAATTTCTCGAAGAAGATCAATGATGTCCATGCATATTATAAGCAATGGAACTTATGCAAATATACACCTAATTTTCTTTTGGTAGCCAAACCTCAACATCTCTTAGACCTTTCCAAACATGATCATTTCCTCTCAGACATGATCACTAGAGAGAGGTTGGTGAAGATACTTGTGCACTTTTTGTCAATTATATAATCAAAGAACGGGGAAAGTGCAAAAAAAAAGTCCTAAACCTTTTGCATTTGTGCTAATTTAGTCTTAAACCTTTTTTTTGTGCCAATTTAGCCATAAAATTTTTACTTGGGGTCTATTTAGTCATTTTCGGCTAATTTTGGTCGGATTTTACTGATTGGATGCTAGTCGGCTGACGTGGCACGATCGAAGCTGACGTGGACAACTTTTAATAATATTTTTGAATTTTTTTATTTTATTTTCCTTCTTTTTTTTTTTTTTTCCTCCTCCTCCTCCTTCTTCCAACTAGTCGTAGACCTCGGCGACCAGCCAAAGGCAATGGCCGGCAAGGTCTAGGTTGACCTCACCAGTGGCCACAAGCCTAGCTTGCCATAGGCTGGGTGGGCTTAACCCTCGCCAGCCTAGTGTGAGGTTGCCTTCGTGGCTTGGGCGGCCTTGAACTGGCCTCGCGCTAGGCGGCCTTGCCGCGAGGGTGACCTTGCGTCTGGTTGGCGAGGCCTGCCTTCATCGGATCTAGCAAGGGCGTGCCTTGTCACCCAGTGTGAGGCCAGCTCGAGGCCACCTAGGCCGTGAGGGTGGCCTCATGTCGGGCTTGCGAGGCTCGCCCTTACTGGATCTAGCGAGGGTCAAGCCTCACTGGCCATGGATGAGGCCAATTGGAGGCCGCCTAGGCAACGAGGGTGGCCTTGCGCTGGGTTGGCAAGGGTCAAGCCTCGTCAGCCATGGGTGAGGCCAGCTCGAGGCTGCACAGGTTGCGAGGGCTTGAGCCTCGCTAGTAGCCGACAAGGCTCGCTAGTGGCTGGCGAGCTCGGCCTCTCCAGTTGTTGCCTTAGGTTGGTTACCAAGGTTCGACGACCTGCTAGAGGAAGTGGGAGGAGAAGGAAAAAAGAAAAAAGAAAAAGGAAAAGGAAAAGAAAATTCAAAATTAAAAAATATATATATTATTAAAAATTGTCCATGTCAGCGCCAATAATGTCACGTCAGCCAACCGGCGCCCAGTTAGCAAAATCCGGCTAAAATTATGCAAATATACACCTAATTTTCTTTTGGTAGCCAAATCTCGATATCTCTTAGACCTTTCCAAACATGATCATTTCCTCTCAGACATGATCACTAGAGAGAGGTTGATGAAGATACTTATGCACTTTTCATCAATTATATAATCAAAGAATGGGGAAAGTGCAAAAAAAAAGTTCTAAACCTTTTGCATTTGTGTTCTTTAGTCTTAAACCTTTTTTTGGTGCCATTAAACATTTTTACTTGGTGCCAATTAAGTCTTTTTCGGCCAATTTTGACCGGATTTTGCTAACTGGCCGCCGGCCGGCTGACGTGGCATGATCGGAGCTAACGTGGATAACTTTTAATAATATTTTAATATTTTTAATTTTTAATTTTAATTTTCTTTTCCTTTTTCTTTTTTTCTTTTTTCCTTCTCCGCCTCCTTCCTCCAGTTAGTCGCAGGACCTCGGCGACTAGCCAAAGGTGACAGCCGGCAAGGTCGAGATTGACCTTGCCAGTGGCCACGAGCCCAGCTTGCCATAGGTTGGGCAGGCTTGACCCTTGCCAAATTTGGTGAGGGCAACCCTCGCCAGCTCGGTGTGAGGTCTCGTTCGTGGCTTGAATGGCGTTGAGTTGGCCTAGCGCTGGGTGGCCTTGCCATGAGGGCGGCCTTGCGTCGGGTTGGTAAGGCTCACCTTCGTCGGATCTAGTGAGGGCGAGCCTTGTCACCCAACGTGAGGCCAGCTCGAGGTCGCCTAAGCCGCAAGGGTGGCTTTGCACCAAGCTAGCGAGGCTTGCCCTCTCCGGCCATGGATGAGGCCAATTCAAGGCCGCCTAGGTAGCAAGGGCGGCCTCGCGCTGGGTTGGCGAGGGTCAAGCCTCATCGGCCATGGGTGAGGCCAGCTCGAGGTTGCCCAAGCTATGAGGGCTCAAGCCTTGCCAATAGCCGGCAAGGCTCACTAGTGGCCGGCGAGCTCAACCTCGCCAGCCGTTGCCTCTGGTCGGTTACCAAGGTCCGGCGACCTGCTAGAGGAAGGAGGAGGAGAAGGAAAAAAGAAAATTAAAATTAAAATTAAAAATAAAAATTATAGATTAAAAATATTAAAAAAAATATTAAAAGTTGTCCACGTCAGCGCCTATCGTGTCATGTCAGCTGGCCGGCGCCCAGTTAGTAAAATCCAGCCAAAATTAGCCGGAAATGATTGGATTGGCACCAAGTAAAAAAATTTATAACTAAATTGGCACTAAAAAAAGTTTATGAATAAATTGGCACAAATGCAAAAGATTTAGGTTTTTTAACACTTTTCCCCATCAAAGAATATAATGGATTAATGGTCTTTCTACAATTGCACCACTTATAAAAGGTTAGAAACCCATTAATATATAAGAAAAAGAATAATGACTAAAATTAAACATTTCTAAAAGCTCGAGGGTATTGAATTTAGGATTGAGATATTCTAAATTTAGGATGATATTTTTACAACTTAACTTATCTTATTCAACAAGTAACATATCAACAACCCAATTGAAGGTTTGAACGGGTTTTTAGGAAAAGATGAGCCAAAAGTCCTACTTGTGTTCTCGAGACCTGGAACTTCATAGAGTCAACACATTATCTGAATATGTTCTTATTTTTTCTGAAGAATATTTCCTCATTTTGAGAGTGTTGATCCAAAATTGACCCAAGCAAAGTAAGTAAAAAATAAAGAAAAAGAAGAAGATATTATAACAAAAGAATTGTAAGTAAGGGGTCTAATGTTATTTGTTATTCCATTGATTGAAGTGGGAAAGCGAAGTCATTGCGTAGTTAGAAGTCGGTTTGCATTACGTTTGGGTGATGGGATTCTAACGATCGAGGAAGAAGCTCTCTTACTATGTGAAATTTCACGAATCAATAAAATGTAAGAGAAAAACCTTAAAAACCAAAATAAATATACTTAGGGAAAACTATTCAAAAACAAATAAATTTTGGGAGTAATAGACGTTTGCCAGAAACTTATAATTGATATATGATGCCCATATTGAACTTTAATTTTGTTATGACCATTAGCCCTTTGTTACTTTCTCCGTTAATGTGTGTAATGCATGTAATTTTTTAGGGGTAAAACACTGTACTTTTATCTCAACATTTTTTTTAGGAAAGTACTTTCTTACCCTTAATTTCTGTGAGCAATGGAAATTATATAGAAGTTTTTTTTGTCAAAAGTAAATTTCCATTTATACCTCAAGATCTCAATATATAACTCACATGAATGAAATCAATTGTAAAATATAAAAATCATGAAATTCACATCATTGTGATTAGGCTACATCGTAGCCCTAACAAAAGAAAATTAGAATATAATAGATGAAGGAATAAAATATAAATCAAACCCAGCATCTTGAATCAAATAACAAGAATTATGTTACCACTTTTGTCTTCTCTTCAAAATACTTGAAAAACTCTATGAACAATGAAAAACAATCTAGCCAAAAAAACCTAACTAAAACCTAGCTGCTCTCTCTCCCTTAATGTTCTCCTCTTCATAGAATATATCCAAGATCCTTATCTCCAAGCAATTGCGCACAAAATCAGGAAGTAAATCAGAGGATTTTGATTTGATATCTATCTCCCACTGCTGCTTGATTTAAATTCCTGAGTTTTGCCTCTTTTTTTTTCCTTATCTTCTCCATATATCATTATTTTGCATAAATAAGGAAAATTCAAATAATCAAAAGGAAATCCAAATATTTTCTTATAGATATTATATTAATTGTTGCCTAAAATAGGTAAAATAACTCTATTTTTATAGAATTATCAATTGTCAAACACTTTTGTCCCTTGGGTTGATTAAGAGTTGTGTTTTTTTTTTTTTTTCCAATCACCAACTCTATAGAGACTAACGCAAATAAATACACATTGGCTTTTTTTAGTGAACTTTGAAGGCAAACTCTAGATTTGGGTAATTGCATTAATTAGACTTACATCAGTAAAATATAGCATAACCATTATATACTCAGAGAGAAAATAAATGAACTCAACCATAAGTGATGAGACGACTACTTTTGCTAATTCATAGAGCGTTCTCATACTCCTCCTCTCACCCCTCCCCAGCAAAAAAGACTTTAGTGTCTAAAAGTGAACGTTTGCCTATTTCATCCAGCTGAGCACCATAACGGTATTTCTACTTGTCTTAGATCTTTCTACTATGGCTTCCAACATCAACCTCAACAATTGATATGGAATTCTCGTCCATGTTCATGTCCCCCTCCTAGATTCAAAGCACCTTCTCAAACACGAAAAAGATAAGAAAAATTATATTAATTTAAAACTAATTACTCAAAAAGTCTCCAAAACATTACAATAAAATTTAAGCATCTGACTCTAATAGTAGGCACTCTTGTACAGTATGTACCTACAAATGTTTACTAATTAAAGTGAGATAATTATTTGGCATTCAAAGTCTTTACATGTAGATGTACTCAAAAAGTCTCCAAAACACTCGAGGGAAGCAGTGAAGGGTATCAGGGTATCATGTTACAAGTGATATAAAATTCATAAGCTTATTGATGATTAGATAACATTACTAGCATGCTAACGGGGTAGGGTAGTTTTGCACCCAAGTCTTGCCAGACTCTGCCTAGAGGATACATCTCTACTTGGAAGGCGATGGATAGTTACAATCATGATTGCATTCTACATGGACTTATCCTAGTTTTCCTTTCCGAAGTCCAAATGGTTAAGCAAATGTTGTTATATCATTTGGGTTTTTTTCCATGCATGAATATCAGATTTTCATGCATGCATCAAACATATTTATTTATGTGTCAACACATATTTATTATTTTAACCTGTTGGAGGCATCACCAACAAAGTGGAATCTACTCCCCCCACTAATTTATGCATGGTAGCCAATCTTGCCGTTGGATATTTTCCACGTGATATTCCTTTCATCACTGATTCCTAGCACAAATTGTTTGACACCACTCTCATCATTCAGTTGGATCGGTCATATTAAATCTCTCATGTTTCTCTCGGACTTATGAAGCTCAGTTACATGCCTTCATGGAATGTGCAGAAGTCAAACCATGATACTTTCCCCACTTGATTTTCACAATGCCTGTTGCTGGCTATTCTTCGCATCCGTCAATTCCCCTAGCCATCCCCACATCTCTACATCAATGGCCAATCCTCTCGCGCACCATCACTGCCTCTTCGTAGGCTTTATGCAAATGGCCTATGCTCAGCCGATAGGAAAAACATCTCTCGTTCACATACAGTTTGATTCTTAATTTGATACCATTTATATTACGATTTTAATTGATTGGTCTCGGTCATGGGACTGCGAAACATGAGATAAGTGAGCAAAATAGACTAACCAAACCGGAATCACCTAAATTGGGTTGGTGGTTAGACTCCTAGGAGCGTTAGTTTGTTTTCAGTTTCATAAAATTGGAAACGGTGATTTTTTGTCCGGTCCCCGATTCCAAGGAGCGCCAAACCACCCAAACCAAATTATATATACACACACATGCATTCATTTTGACGTGTCTTTGAGCTTTCCAGGAGGCTCCGGTGCTGCTCCCGAGTCCTTCCCTGGTCACCTCCATGCCTGACTCGCCGCCGCCGGAGTCTCCGTATGTGGATCCAACAAAAGTCAGGGGGTCGGCTCATACTTGCAACTTCCCGACGAAGCCGTTTGGTAGTCCAAGATCTGCATCCCGATCCTTTCGGAGGACTAAAGCGTCCAGAGAAAGGTGCCTGCGCAGGCTCGTCCAGATGATGGATGGCAAGAGAAGCGCACGACAGACGGCGTTGCTCATTGTCAACCGAGTGGAGCCCTCGCGCGTGCGATACCTAAAAGGGAGTTTTGAAAAGGCTCGCCATTCCGATATGAGGGAGTGCAGAGGGCACTTTTCGAAGTGAGTATGTTGCATGGATGGAAGGTCACCGATGATTACCAACCGCATCTCCACCCACATCTGTTTCCTCAATAATGTTCGAGACGCATTGTTTGGTTTGCAAGATAAGAAAAAAGAATTAAATTAATTTTAGTAATGGAAAGTTGGGGACGGTTTGGGGATTTTTTTTTTTCTAGATCTCCCTAATGTTTTTTTAGTTTATAATTAATTATTTTCCCTGATTTTGTTTTTCTTTCCTTTCAAATCATGATTGATAGATGGGTTTTACTAGCATAATAGTTCTTTAGGTACTATGAGAATAATAATTTATTATGAATCATAAATTTTTGAAAATGTGGGTTTCACAATAATTTATAATTATTTGTGATTTGATTTTTTATAGTTCAAAATATATTGTTATTCTAATATTATATAAAAAATTGTCATGCAATTATTTCGATCAAGAAGATATTAAGAGAAAAGGAGAAAAGGTGTTCGGAAAGAGACAGAGAAAGAGGAAAAGAAAAGACCGAGAGGGATTGGCTGCAGTCAAATTTATGTGTATTTTCAATTCTTCCACATCCGTCCAATTATAGTCATTTTGATTTAATCCTTTAATGCTCACTTCTTTTTTCTTGTAATCACATGAAATTTTTTTCCTTCTAATCACATCTGCCAAATAAATTAATCTAAATTTCGGAAATCAATAAATTAATTATAAAAATAGGAAGTTGTGGACTTTGGTAAAAAGTCAAGAATGGAAAGTCAAAGTCAAGAATGGAAAGTGGATTTTAATTGGATTCTTCAGCAAATTTCTGGATAAGATTTGGAGTCTTTGGCCTCAAATTGAGAAGTCCAGGCGCACTTTTGAAGTGGACCTTGATTCGGTCAAGGTTCGGTTTCGTATATTACTGGAAATCGAAAGCGCGGTTGTTGATCGAAGTGCAGCAAATCTTCGTGCCGTAGTTGACGTGAAAAGCTAGAAGTGCCGTGGGTGCACAATTTGTAAGTGATGTTGATAGCTTGGGTGCTTGACAGCGGGTTTGTGCGACAAAGGTTATTCATGAATTACATCAAAAAAGAATTAGTGTTCAAGTCGATTAAATTTTGTGGTAAAAAATTTACATATATTAAGAGATTATTTCGTGAGAAATTATTGAAGCTAAACATTACACGAGATATTGAGTGTAATTGGAGTTTGGAAAATAGTGAGAATGTTTGAGTGACTCGAGTGTGTAATCTTTATTGTATCACTTGATCTATAGTAGAATTTGTTACTGATCGCCTTGTGAACATAAGTCACTACAACTTAATCACGTAAATCTGGTGTTCGATTTATTTCATTATTTTGTTAACTTATTGTTTGTTTTTCGCAACACTTTACACAAAATTTCTCGACATAAAATTGTATTTTCTCAAATTCATTTGAGAGTATAATCTTATAACACCCTTTCTTCTCTCTCTTTTTTTCCCCCTTAAAAATAGAAGTCTTAATCATGCGGAGCTGTCCCACATAGTCTCATCCCCATACTTCCCAACAATAAGGATCATTCCAATAGCGCTCTAGGAATTGTAAAACAGATTAGAATCGACCACAGGGAAGTCGCCCTCCGACTTGAGAGTACCTTCCGCAAGCAGTACACATCAAAGGTTTCAATCGAGGAACGGCTCCCATCCGCGTGATAGATGCAATCTGCATTGCACCCGTCGAACTCCCGCACCGAGACTGCGAACGACTAGTCCTTGCAAATGAAGAAAGCTGAATCGCCCAAGCCATTCACCTCCTCCCATCTCCCACATTGTCGATCCAATCTGTAGGCTCTGAATTCCCGCGTCTCGAAGCTTTTCTCATATCTGTCCACCAAATAAAGATCATCACTCAACACCACCAAGTACTTCCTCAAGCCACCGTAGGGGACTGACGACCAGATACCTCGAAGTCTGAAGGATGAATCGACCTGCGAAACAGACCCCAGATGGTCGACCGTGCAGACTTTGCCTTCATAGACTGCAATGTCTACATAAAGGCCGCCCAGTGGATCATCTATAAGTCTCCCGTTCTCATCCCCTACTTCCGATAAGCTAATTGCCCTTCTTCATTAATGAAATAAACCGAGAACTGATCTAGATCAGACCATACACAACAATCCGGATGCATCACTGCTTTCAGCCCAACGTCATATAGATTAAACCGCCTTTCTTGATCGAGGCCTCCCCTTCCTTAATTGAACGTCTATTCTCCACAGATTTCGACGATTTGGTACTGGAGAGAATCGAGCATCTCTGGGAACTTGCGGGGCAAGGACGCGATCTGCCGCCATGAGGATAGGCTTAGCATCCGCATGTGCCCAAGCTCCATTTCCTCGAGCTTCAGCAGCTCCACTGGGTGTCTCGAGGGTATAGACTGTGCTCTTTTTGAGGAAGAGCGCGGACCACAGCTTTTGAGGGATTCAGAAGGGAAACCGTGGGTCATTGCGGCGAGGCGGGGGAGAATCAAGGAGCGGAACGAAGAGCAGACACTGTGGTACCGGAGGACGTCCATGCAAGTGTGGAGCCGATACCCTATCATGGAGAGAATCTCTAGCAGCAGAACGGTTCCTGGTTCCCTCCTCCATGTGAGCTCTCCCGCGTTTTTTTGCACAAGCAATGGCAGATGTTGGGGAAGAAGAAGGAGAAGACATCGTCACTACAGAGATCAAACCGAAAGAGTTGCGAAGAGGGTTTGTGCTTCCACGGTTGGGACAGAGTGAAACCCCCGCACTCTCCTTGAGGCGGTGCAGGCGCTTCTCTCTCAACTTAAGTTTTGGAGTCAGATAGCTTGAACCGACCTTGCAAGGGCGGTGGCGGTGACAGCACGGGCCAAGAACCAGCTTCACGGGCCTGCCCATTTCGAAAATCTAGGTCTAGACCACCGTTTGAGAGATACAAATCAAGTCACGGACTAGGTTGCCAAGTCGATAGACGCAACTACCATCATGTTCCTAGAGACTGGTTTTCTGATCCCTTGTACTTAATAGGACCTCATTGTTTCCAAGGCCTATGTTATTTTCAATGGAGAAACTACTTTCACTAATAAAGTTTAGTTATATTTTCCAACACCAAAAAGAAAAAAATTAAAAGAAACCTTTTGTTTTTCAATTTTAATAAAGTAATTCCATTTGAATATCTTTTAGATTTTTCTGATCAATTTGATCGTGAATCTTGAAAAATCCCATCTTTCCCCTTTAAGTGCCGAGGGAGTTATCATATGCCATAAATATCTAGGATGTTTTCTAAATTGAATTTATATTAAATTATCTCATCTGACAATAATTTCAATACATTTTTTAAAGTAATCGAAACAACAACTTGTCATCCTTCATTACCTTATTTCAAATATTTTTTCATCCATTTTTGTTATGTAAATATCGAAGAAAAAACAATGTTACCATCAACAGGTTTTAAACAGCTTCCACTTTTCATTGTAAATAAGTACATTGATCATAAAGGTTGCCCGCGAAACCATTCATAGGATGATTGAGGTGGTTCTTAGTGGACGGAGTATAAATAATAATTATAAGACGTAGCAAAACACTGATAAATTCGAGACATGAAAGGAAGTTTAAGTCTTGAGTCAAGAGCAATCCATGACCGAGGCATAAACACGACTATAAGGATCAAATACTTCCGACGAAGATCCAATGGAAGTTTAGAATGCATACTTAAACATTCATTAAAGATAGGAGAGGAGATATAAAAGGCAGAGGAAACTCAACATCATCTAGAATATAGTAGACAAGTATCCAAAGACAATCAAATTACTTTGAACAATAATCGAAGAACATCAGTCAAGGAGTCCATCTGGTGTTGAAAGAGATAATTTGCACTAGATCTTCACTTAGGTTTTGAATATCAAACCGGATTAAATTATTTTTCCTAAGTTTAGTATTTGTGTTCCTTAATAATCACAAAATGATTCGCATGGTTTTTGCCATTGTCTTCATATCATTTCCTAGAAAACAAAAAAACAAAAAAACAAAAAAAAAAAGAAAAAAGAAATTCTCTACTGGGTCAATTGCCATTTACGATGATCGAATGATCTTCGCGACAATCTTTCGGACTCCATCTTGCTACGACTCGCTCTTCTACAGAGTAGCGAGTAATGCACAAAGGAGATGCATCGCCATGACCACACTTGCTGATGTTAAGCATCAAGAGTGCTTTTGCTACGCTCCCGCAAAGACGGACCGCACAATGAACATCCGACCATACCCTCAGTCGCCCATTCTTGCCACTGTCCCCCTCTGTTGAAATGAGCACAGCATATTCAGAATGGACAAGAGACGGATGGTGCCGGTACGCAACATATTCTACGCCATACTGAGATCCCGACCTTACCACCCAATTTTTCGTCCGAAGATGAGCATAAGCTTTGAAAAATTCGGGGAACGTAGATTTCTTGTTCGTCATGTATTCCCATAGCTCTTCATCGGTTTTTCGACAGTTATCATCACCGTGAATCCTGAGGCATTTCAGGTTATAGCAAAGGTAAAAGGCTTCCTCCATGCTCAATTGAAACCATTGTCTATCCTTCTCCGTTGTGACTACCGGTTGGCCAAAACATGCCCGATTTAGAAGATCACTTTGAACTGCCTCTATCGCAAGAAGAACAGAGCAACCTGAGAGCAAACCATGAGCATTGGACTCAATTAAAGATGACTTGAGCCGTGATATAATCTCGGACATTGGATCGGCTTGTGCTCTGACCTCTGCACCATTTCCCTTCCATCTCGGCCCCATCAACAAAGATTACCCCAAAGTGTAGGTACACCATGAGGTAAAGGTGGAAGACTAGCAAAAACCCCAAAGTGTAGGTACACCATGAGGTAAAGGTGGAAGACTAGCAAAAACTAGCAGGACAAGTATTAGTATATAAATGCATCAGTTTATAACACTAATGTTTAAAAAAAAAAAAAAAAAAAAATCTTCTCCCCCATGCAATAAAAAGTAAGAAGAAAGTCCAAAGCAATTAATTTCAGCACATCACGCTCAAACACACTACAATATTAAAACAGTTTTGATAACAACCAAAATACGATGATATGATATAAAATTGACACCCCTACATTAATGTTGATTCTTAAGTGATGCTTAATGAAGCAGTAGATAATCTTAGGGGTTATGGCGAGATCAATTTGATTGTAGTAGTGTTAAGCTATAGTGCTTGTCGCGACCTAGGGAGAGGGAATTAGGTTTATGAGCATTGTAAACTCTAAGCTCATGGCCTTTCATTAACTTGGCTCTAATCCATACCTCGTGTGACATTTTGACATTTAGTTTTCATTCAATTAATCATGCATGAATTTTTAAGTAAGGAGTCGTCACTAGCCACTTTAGGTTGACATGAAACCGACTAAGATATGGGAGGATATCTTACTATTTGTGTAAGACTCAGGCACTTGATTACGTTAGGCCTAAGAGTAATGCCATCTCAGTACCTAAGTAATACAATTTCGGTACCTAACTTAAAGTGTTAACTAACACTATAACAAGCTATTGAAGAATTATAGGTTTTGCCCTAACCATCTTAAAACTAAAAAGAAAAAAAGAAAAAAAAAACAATTCAAAACAAGGCGCCTATTGTAAATCCATAAAGGCTTGTCCAATTTTGGGTTTTAATTTTTAAGGACTTTCCAATTTTTAAAAGAAAAGATTATTCGAAAAGCTAACAAAAAAAATTAGAAATTTGTTGTTAGGAACAAAAATTTTACCAAACACGATTCTGTTTCAAAACTACTCTCTGGAAACAAAAAAAATCAAAATATGGCACTATTTGAATGGTTACCAAACAGGCCCTAAGTACATTTAGGCTCTCACTTGAGGCCAACGAAGGTTGCCGGCGCCTCTGGCGATGGGCAACAGAGGCCACAAGTGAGTCCCTACCCTTTCATTTTATTTTTTCCTTTTTTGTCAGTCTTGTTTTTTAAATTAATTTAGCTTTTTGTAGTTTTTTAACATTATCTAAATGTGATTTAAAGGAAAAAAAAATGCCACATAGGAGAGAAATTAATTTAAAAATGTCACATCAGCATTGTTTGTTAGACAAATTAACAATGCTAACGAAGAGACTTAATTATGCAAATTTGACAAGTTTTAAGAATTGTCAATTTTATATTATATCATATTGGGATTGACTAGAAACCAATTAAGGTAAGAGAGTGTATCTCACTTCTAGAGAATTTAGAATCAGGGACTTAATTACACTAATTAAACAATTAGTGTCATTTCGGTATCTAATCTTATCTATTTTAAAAGAAAATATTTTTATAGGCAATTTGAATTGATTTTATACATATGCACTAACATGTAAGGTGATCATGCGAGTACGCAATCATTAAAGTAACAATTTGCAATCAAAATCTTAATTAGAATAAACTTTAGTACGTACAATTAAACATAATAAAATATGCAAATTAAACATGCGATATAATCAATATACGAGCAAATAAATGCTTAATTACACTAAAAAAGCAAGACATGACAATTTCTAACCAAACCCTATATTTTTTAATTTTCGAAATTTTTTTAATTTTTTAAATTAAAAAAAAATATTTTTTTATTTATTAAAATATCATTATAATGATATAATAATATAAAAACGACCCGGGTCAGGACCGACCCAGGTCGCAGAAATCAAGGGCCCGGAACGGGCTTGAGGCGCGAGCCCGGCCCGGAAGGAAGATCCAACCCAACATTTTAAGTTTTGGCCCAACCCAGCAGGATTTGATTTTAAAAAAAAGGCCCAACTAAAGCCCAAAATCAGAGGGTCCACCATGACAGGCCCATTAGTACAAAAACCCTACTCGAGAATCGAACGAGCCGGGTCAGCCCGATCCACAGGCTGACCCGATTCATCCCTCCTTCGCGGCCGCTTGTCTACCGTGAGGGCAGCGGCGCCGGCAAGGGACGCCGCTTGCAGGGGGGAAGGCGGGCCGCGCACCCGGTTCATCCCGAGACCTCCTCGACGAGCGGCGCCTCGCTACTCAGTCAAGACCCACGTCCCCGACGGTTTGTGGCGGAGACGGCAGCTGGGGTTTCGGTAGGTGGGTGGCGCCGACAGCGGGGACGACGGCGGACGATGGCAGACGGCGACGAGCGTGTGACGCGGACAGGCAGCAACGTCAGCTCCGGCGTCTTCTGACCGGCTGAGCTCTGATATCGGCCGGGGGGGGCGGCGGGGGGGCGTCCGCCTAGTTCGGTCCCAAAAAAAAACGCGCACCAAGTGTTCGACGGAATGCCTACCTGGGTTCCGGGGAAACAGCGGCGGTCGGCGTCGGTTGGGCGGCTCACCGGCGACGGCTGTACGTTCTGGAGGTTCCTCCTCCCTCTCGTCTTCTTTCTCCGTTCTCCCTGCTGTCTTTCATCTTCTGCTGCTGTCTTTTCTTTTCTTCCTCCGCAAGTCGCGCGCGAAGGGATGGCCAGGAAGAAGAGGCTGGGGTGGGCCGCGTGAGGGAGAAAAGGAGGCTGGGCTGGGCCTAGCGCGGGGGGGAAAAGGAAAAAAGAAAGAGGGGCGGGCCGCCGGGCTAAGGCCGGATCCAGTCCGACCCGACCCCTAAGCGTTTTTCTCTTCCTTTTTTGTTTTTGTTTTTGTTTAAAAATACGTGTCAACAAAGTGTAATAACTAGTATTCATCATCAGCATCACTACAAAAAATCATCATAGCCGGGAAGCCACAAGATGATGTTGTACTTGAGGTCAAGGGAAGTTACGAACCAGCAGGTGACCTTTAAGTGTACCACCAAGCCACACCCTTCTTAAGACTTCTGGCTTTCATTTACAAAGACCACTTCAAGAGGCATCACAAGCCAAGGCAGAAATTCCTTGACACAAATGCAAAACTTCACCCCATTCTGAACTTGAGTCTTAGAATCAACAAATGCCCAGTTCAACCCAAAATGCCTATAAGTGCAATCGAGTTTCAGGATAGGAATGTAAACCTGCATGAAGCTTCACCTACAAGGAACATATGTACATGCCTCCAATTCTGAAGAGCATTCTCGCCTTCTTCATAGGTATCACGATCGGAACCAACTAAAACACGGGCGTGGTTGAGTAAGAACCCATCCTTGTAGAGTTCACCATCCTCCTTGAGGATCGATGCAACCTTCACCATCGCCCCTTTGTATTTAGCATTGTAGTTGAAAGGACTAGACCTGGGTAATCCATACATTACACGCTATCATAAATGGGTAAATTGACACAAGTAAATTTAGTTTCCACTCATGTGAAAAAAAAACATAGGTCTTGGATCTTTTAAAAGCACAGTAGACAGAAAAAAAAAAAAGAATCGGAGTTAATCTTACTTATTAATGCATTGCTTCTGTTGTTCTGCAGAAGCTGGAGACCAGAACAAGAAAACCATTCCTGACGACCTACACACATTTTAGAGTACAGAAACAATTCATTTCAAACACCTATCAGAATCATGTCGACTCAGTTCGAACTAACAACGAAACAAACATCAAGCCAAGCCTTATCCCACCAGGTGCGTCAGCAAATTCAATTTAAAAACTAAAAGGAATGCCAGAAAAATCTCAATTTAAGGACATGTGACATGTCTCTCACAAAGCATAAATTTCCAATACTTTGACTAACAATATACCGAGGATTGCTAATCACGACATGGGTTGAATTTCCACATGTGAGCCACTAATCTCCACAGCCGAAAGTTCAATAGTATCGTAAAGTTATGTCTTGCATGTCCATTGGCTCGTTCATTCAAACAAGCAGGGAAACGACACTCGATTCGCCAAATTGGAGGATGACAAAAAAGAAGGCATTTTCAGCTTAATCAAAGGAAAAGGACATCGAGAAACCACTACCATCCAATGGGTGATTGCATTAACGTTTGGGGGCGACCGTCCAAGAGTTCCCGAAGCAAAGTTGAGAAGACTGGTCTGAACTGGGGAGGGTGAGGAGCAACTGAACGAATCGAAACTGAAAAAGCTGAAAAGGAGAAGAATCTTCTTATCTCCAATCAAGGAAAAGCAAAGGACAGACGGTGCGGACGAATTATCGTTACTGAAATGAGCTCAGGCTCAGACCCATTACAGAAAAAAGCCCAACCCAACGTTGTCACTGCAATTCAGAGGTTTCATGTGTTTGTCTTAGGTATATTTGATATTCATTCTATTTTTCTATGTTTTTTATCTTTTGCTCCATAGAACAGAAAAAGTACAGAAATCCACTTGATGATATCAGCTAATTTTTCTATTCCCTGAAATAAAAAAAGTGGATAGGGAATACATTTAGAACAAAAATAAGAAGTAAAAAAAATCTATTTTTTTATTCCCGGTAACAAAAATTAAAAAAAAAAAAACTTTAACAAAAATTATTTCTGAAAATAGAAAAGTTACCAAGTACAACCTTATGGTCCTAGGTCAAGTTAAAAAATCGATTTTTAGGACGCTTAGCATTAAAAAAAATTACTAATTGAACACATCTAAAAAAGAAAATGTCTTACTGACTTTATAGAGCTATCCTAGCTAATAATTTCTAGGGTGTGATATGTTCTGAGACCGCTAGTGTGTAAATAAAGGAAGAATGATAATAAATTAAACTTTATTTAAAGTTATATCATGTTGATATTCATGTAAAAGCAAGTACCAATCCAAGGTATACCTTGAAATTGGACTAAATTGACCTTAATTCGAAGAATCGACGTCTTGAGTAACACTCTTAAGGAATACCAAATGAAATAGAAAATAAAAAAGAAATTGGTCGTTTCTCATAAAGACCCTAAAGCTAGACCAGACTGACAAAGTCGGTTCTAGGACAATACTAGGATCTATAGATAGGTTCTAAGTTTAAGTTTAAGTGTTTTCATGAAGATAGGTGGAAACAATATCAATATATCTATAGACATTCATATTTATTTTAATCTAAATATTGTTCCTAAATTATATATATATACAATCTTTGGCATTTTCTCATTTAATCTAGTTGAATCTGTGTGCTTTGAAACTCTACAGTTATTCATTCAAAGAAATATGATATTTTTACGAAAATTTAACGCATAGACTTCACTAAATTTAATGAAGAAAATACAAAACACCTAAGCTTGAAAATTTTGTTAGTGCACAAAATCGTGGTTTTCAGTCCATATCCTAGATCAACAAAAATATGATGCTACCTTTTTATCATCTTTTTACATATTGTTATAGTTCCATATAAGTATATTTCACTATATGTTTTCTATAGCTAGAGAAATGGAGAATATAAGCTATATTTTGGTCAATATTATTATTTTAAAGACTTGAGAATAATACTGACTTAACTTATTTGACTTTGTTACTCAAAATTAAGAGATTAGAAACTAGATCGCACATTTCGCAATAGTTTGGGAACTTGTCGTGACTTTTTCATTCGTTTGATCAATAAAATGACTCACTATACTGAACACCAAGAGATAATTTAACAACCACATTAGACATATGAAGCTTTTAAATATGACATTGCATGCAAGACAAAATTTAGGGATCGCGAGTATCATTTCCCTAAATATTAATTGCATTTTTCGACTTCATTCTAGAGTAATCTTAATAACATTGTTTCTTTTTCCTAAAAATAAAAATTTAATCTTTGTTATATCTAGAATGAGAGCCGAATTCCAAAGACGACAAACATAAGTGCATTTAAAAGGGGCATGACAAGCTGTCTGTCTCATCCCCATACTTCCAATAACCTTATTGCCCTTCTTCATCAACGGAATAAACCAATAAGGAAATCAGAATAGTCCGGCCACTTGAGCCTACGACTCGCCAAGTTGAACACGTCAAAGTTCGAGTAACGATTCTCCGCGTGGTAGATGCAATTAGCGTCGCGCCCGTCAACCTCACGCGCCGAGACCGCGAACGAGCAGTGGTTACAGAGAAAGAAAGCCGAATTGCCCAAGCTTCTCACCTCCTCCCATCTCCCACGTCGTTGATCCAATCTATAGACCACAAAAAAACTCGTCTTATCATCACTCCCGTATCCACATGGCTAATAATCTGTTAAGTAAATATCACCACCTGACACCTCCAAATGCTTCGAAGAGCCGTGGCGGCGGTGACAGCCACTGCCAATGCCGTAGAATGGCAATGAGAAACTTCGAAGTCTGAAAGATGTATCCATATGCAAAACTCCCCGGAGTATTCCACGACCCAGACTTTGCCTTCATACACTACATGTCGCTGTAACCACGGCCCGGTGGACCATCATCAACTAAATGGCTCCAATTCTCATCCTGGTACTTCCAACAGCCTAATTGCCCAACTTCATGGATAAAATAAACGGAACCCTGATCTAAATCGGAACCTACGCTATCCAGATGCATCACTATTTTCCGTACACCTTGAAAGAGGCCTCCGGTTGTGCCGTGATAATTGAGCGTGTATTGCCTACAGATTTCAATCAAGTACCTTCGGGAACTTGTGGTGTGACGACCATATTCGGGAAGTACAGATGGACAGTCTAGTGCAACGCCTTGGCAGTACACAAGTGAGGTTAAGCGCACATCTCTTGTCCCACGTCGCCTGGGAGGGAAATCTGGATTAATTGATGAAGCTTGGGATCTCGACTCAGTGTAATATGTTTTAAAGTCATGTGAGCCTTGGTCCAAAGCGGACAATATTACACAGTGATAAGCCCCGAGTCTTTATAAGTGATATTAGAGCCAACTCCGAGTCTTTATAGGTAGTATTAGAGTCAACTCTAATTGCATGTGGGGCCACAACGGGTACCTTTTGCCCAAAGGTGGGGGTAGAATATGACAATCAAGACCCAGGTAATACGGAGGGATTGTAAAACATTACACATTGCACAAAATTTTTCTAGACATAAAATTGTATTTTCTCGAATTCTTTCGAGAGTATAGTCTTATGATATCCTTTCTTCTCTCTTTTTTTTCCCCTTAAAGATAGAAGTCTTAATTATGCCAAGTTGTCCTATATAGTCTCATCCATGTACTTCCCAACAATAAGAAGGACCGTTCCAATATCGCACTAGGAATTGTAAAACAGGTAAGAATCGACCACTAGGAAGTCGACCTCCGACTTGAGGGTACCTTCCGCAAGCTGTACACATCAAAGGTTTCAATCAGGGACGGCTATTGTCCGCGTAGTAGATGCAATCCGCCTTGCACCCGTCAAACTCCCGCACCGTGACTGCGAACGACCGGTCCTTGCAAATGAAGAAAGCTGAATCGCCCAAGCCACCACCTCCTCCCATCTCCCACATTGTCGATCCAATCTGTAGGCTCTGAATTCCCGCGTCTCGAAGCTTTTTTCATATCTGTCCACCACATAAAGATCATCACTCGACACCACCAAGTACTTCCTCAAGCCACCGTAGGGGACTGACGACCAGATATCTCGAAGTCTGAAGGATGAATCGACCTGCGAAACAGACCCCAAATGGTCGATCGTAAAGACTTTGCCTTCATAGACTGCAATGTCTACATAAAGGCCGCCCAGTGGATCATCTACAAGTCTCCCGTTCTCATACCCGTATTTCCAATAAACTAATTGCCCTTCTTCATTAATGAAATAAACCGAGAACTGATCTAGATCAGACCATACACAACAATCCGGATGCATCACTGCTTTCAGCCCAACTTCATATAGATCAAATCGCCTTTCTTGATCGAGGCCTCCCCTTCTATAATCGAACGTCTATTCTGCACAGATTTCGACGATTTGGTACTGGAGAGAATCGAGCATCTCTGGGAACTTGCGGGTCAAGGATGCGATCTGCCGCCGTGAGGATAGGCTTAGCATATGCATATGCCCAAGCTCCATCTCCTCGAGCTTCAGCAGCAACCGCGTGCGACCGGAGGCAGCAGCTCCACCAGGTGTCTCGAGGGTATAGACTCTGCTCTTTTTGAGGAAGAGGGCGGACCACGGCTTTTGAGGGCTTCGGAAGGGGAACCGTGGGGCATTGCGGCGAGGCGGGGGGGAAATCAAGGAGCAGAACGAAGAGTAGACGCTGTGGAACCGGAGGACGTCCATGCAAGTGTGGAGCCGATACCCTATCATGGAGAGAATCTCCAGCAGCAGAACACTTCCTGGTTCCCTCCTCCGTGTGAGCTCTCCCGCGTTTTTTGCACAAGCAATGGCAGATGTTGGGGAAGAAGAAGAAGGAGAAGACATCGTCACTGCAGAGATCAAACCGAAAGAGTTACGAAGAGGGTTTGTGCTTCCACGGGTAAGACAGAGTGAAACCCCCGCGCTCTCCTTGAGGCGGTGCGGGCGCTTCTCTCTCAACTTAAGTTTTGGAGTCAGATAGCTTGAAACGACCTTGCAAGGGCGGTGGCGGTGACAGCACGGGCCAAGAACCAGCTTCACGGCCTGCCTGTTTCAAAAATCTGGGTCTAGACCACTGTTTGAGAGATACAAATCAAGTCGCGGACTGGGTTGCCAAGTTGATAGATGCGACTACCATCATGTTCCTTTCTGATCCCCTAGTACTTAGTGGGAACTCATTATTTCCGAGGCCTATGATATTTTGAAGGGAAAATCTCAAATAAGGGCCCGAAGTGGGTTCATTTTCTCAAAAAAGGACCCAAAGTGGACACTATATCAAATAAGGACCCAAAGTAGCTAATTTTGTTTCAAATAAGAACCCAAACTTTCAATCTTATTTATAGCTTGGGGTATTTTGTCCAAGAACATTTTTTCTTTAATTTTTTTTTTCTTTCTTCATCTTCCTCACACCTCCTCCTTCGCTCTACATTGCCTCCTTCTTCAACACCATAATCAGGGCCCCTACTAGTGACCTCGTGAGCTTCATGTCATCACCTAGTTGGTCCTAGTGACAAGAAGTCGGATTAGAGTTATTTGCTACTGGCCACCTTCTCGGATGCTAAAATCCTCAGTTCTTCAAGATGCATCAAATCTCGACTTGCTTGTGCTTAGCCTAAAGCTCAGATTGACCTCCATTTGACGACGACGATGTTGGATTTTCTATCAGGGGCAGCGGTCGATGAGGTTAAGAGCTCAAATAGGACTTGTCAATGGTGGCAATGGGGCAACAAAGTACAACAGTTTCTACAGTTAATGATGTCAAATACGACTAATGATCAATCTCAAGATGGGGTATCGATTGAGGAGAAGAGCTGTGTCGATGAGAATGGTAAGAGTGTGAGTGGGTCTCTCCAGACTAGGGATTATTGAAAGGAGCCATTGGCATTGCAAAGGGGAAGGGGGATCTTTGAAAGATTGAATTTACGCAAGAGAGGCAAACCCAAATTTGAAATTGATGAAGCAAACTCTTGCCAAGGTTGAAATAGTCGCCAGTTGCAACAAAATTGTTCTTTGGCATGAAATTGTTGATCACCAAGTGTTAATTGAATAGAGGCATAAGTTAGTCAAACAAGACGATCTAGCAATGCTTGGATATTGCTACTCTGTTTTTGGCAAGCAGGACCAAAAATAGCACAAAATATTGCAGTTGCTGGGTTAGCGGAAGGCCCGGAATAAGTGGAGTTTGATGCACCCTCGAGGTGAGAGAAATACGTCCCAAAGGGATTAGTTGCATAGCTTGGGAGTTGGACAAGAAGTTGAGTCTAAGCAAAAGTATATTCATATTATGGCTTTGAGATTAGAATTTGTGATGAATGTTGGAATAAAAAGAACTTTCTTTTGAAAGCTCATTTCGGCTTTGTGGAATTGTCTACAAACCATTTTGAGGAGCGAAATTTAAAATTTTCAACAAGTTAGACTACGTTGTAATGGTTCATGTTAAAGAAAACCCAATCTTAGTCATACAACAAGATGACACAAAGAGCGATGGAGGGGGCGGATAATGGAGGTGATGTAGAGAGTGAGAAAGATGAAGAAAGAAAAAAGAAGAAAGAGAGAGACAAAAAATAAACAACAATGTTCTTGGACAAAAGTACCCCTCGCTGTGAATAAAATTAGAAGTTCAGGTCCTTAATTGAGAGTAAGTTAGTCACTCAAGGTCCTTATTTGAGATAGTGTTCACTTTAGGTCCTTTTATGAGAAAATGGCTTCACTTCAGGTCCTTATTTGAGATTTTCCCTATTTTCAATGGAGAAACTACTTTGACTAATAAAGTTTAGTTATCTTTTTCCAACCACCCAAAAAAAAAAAAAATTAAAGGGAACCTTTTGTTTTTCAATTTTTAATAAAGTAATTCCATTTGAATATCTTTTAAATTTTTTTGTTCAATTTTGATGGTGAATCTTGAAAAATCCCATCTTTCCCCCTTAAGTGCTGAGGTGACTTATCATATACCATAAAAATCTAGGGAATTTTCTAAATTCAATTTATATTAAATTATCTTATTTGACAATAATTTCGGTTCATTTTTTAAAGTAATTGAAACAACAACTTGTCATCCTCCGTTACCTTATTTAAAATATTTTTTCATCCATTTTTGTTCTTTAAATATCGGAGAAAAAACAACATTACCATCAACATGTTTTAAACACCTTCCACTTTTCATTGTAAATAAGTACGTTGACCATAAAGGTTGCCCATGAAACCATTCATAGGATGATTGAGGTTTTTAGTGGACGGAGTGTAAATGACAATTATAAGACGTAGCATAACATTGATAGATTCGAGACATCAAAGGAAGTTTAAGTCCTGACTTAAGAGCAATCCATGACCAAGGCAAAAATACGACTATAAGGATCAAATACTTGCGATGAGGATCCAATGGAAGTTTAGGATGCATACTGAAACATTCATTAAAGATAGGGGAGGAGATATAAAAGGTAGAGGAAGCTCAACATCATCTAGAATACAGTAGACAAATCTTCGAAGACAATCGAATTACTTTGAACAATAATTGGAGAACATCAGTCAAGGAGTCCATCTGGTGTTAAAGGAGATAATTCGCACTAGATCTTCACTTAGGTTTTGAATCAAATCGAATCAGATTATATTTCCTAAGTTTAGTATTTGTGTTCCTTAATAATCACAAAATGATTTGCATGGTTTTTGCCATTGTCTTCATATCATATCCTAGAAAACAGAAAAACAAAAGGACGAAAAAGAAAAAAACGAAATTCTCTACTGGGTCAATTGCCATTTACGGCGATCGAATGATCTTCGCGGCAATCTTTCGGACTCCATCTTGCTACGACTCGCTCTTCTACAGAGTAGCGAATAACGCACGAAGGAGATGCATCGCCATGACCGCACTTGCTGATGTTAAACACCAAGAGCGCTTTTGCTATGCTCCTGCAAAGACGGACTGCACAATGAACATCCGACCATATCCTCAATCACCCATTCTTGCTACTATCCCCCTCTATTGAAATGAGCACAGCATATTCAGAAATGGACAAGAGACAAATGGTGCCGGTACGCAACATATTCTACGCCATATTGAGATCCCGACCTTACCACCCAATTTTTCGTCCAAAGATGAGCATAAGCTTTGAAAAATTTAGGGAATGTAGATTTCTTGTTTGTCATGTAATCCCATAACTCTTCATCGGTTTTTCGATAGTTATCTCCACCTTGAAACCCGAGGCATTTCAGGGTATAGCAAAGGTAAAAGGCTTCCTCCATGCTCAACTGAAACCATTGCCTGTCCTTCTCGGTTGTGACTACCGGTTGGCCAAAACATGCCCGATTTAGAAGATCACTTTGAATAGCCTCTACCGCAAGAAGAACAGAGCAACCTGAGAGCAAACCATGAGCATTGGATTCAATTAAAGATCACTTAAGCTGTGATACAATCTCAGACATTTTGGATCAGCTTGTGCTCTGACCTCTGCACCATTTCCCTTCCATCTTGGCCCCATTGATGAAGACTACCCCAAAGTGCAGGTACACCACGAGGTAAAGGTGGAAGACTAGCGAAAATTAGCAGAACAAGTATTAGTGTATAAATGCACCAGCTAATAACACCAATGTTTAAAAAAAATTCTTCTCCCTCATGTAATAATAAGTAAGAAGAAAGTCCAAAGCAATTAATTTAAACAAATTACGCCCAAACAAACAACAATATGAAAACAATAGGGTTTTAACTTTTAGGAACTTTCCAATCTTTAAAAGAAAAGACTATTTGAAAAGCTAATGAATTAATTATCTACAACAACACATCCTCAAGTTGAATGAAAAATATAATTTATTTCATTTCTATGTTTAAAAGGCATATCGACAAACGGGTGGTGAGTGTATATCAAGAATAGACTAAAACAAAGCAAACTCTAAGTGAGAATAAGTCACAGCCAAGTATGGAATAAGCTAGCAATCAGCTCAAACATTCAACATGCTAGATGGCTACATGATGCAAGGGCAAAATCAAGTTTGAATATTCCAAAATCATATCCAATTAGTACTGTCCAGTAACATTCATAATTATGACAAATTAGCTGAGATCAAAATTTCCAATTATTTTTGTAAAGGATTGACATGAAATTTGTGTAATGTCTTCACACTAACATACCTGAACTCGCTTTATCAAACTAATGACATAGTAAAACAAGATCTTCATTGGAGTAGGAAGTACATCATGGTCAACATGTACTTAGTTCAATTCCAACATGTTTTTCAACAAAATTCAGCATGATTCCAACATGTTTTGACAAGATTCAACTCGTTTCAACAAAACTTATTCATTCTCATTTCCAGTATTCTCAAACTTCCCTTTTATTCCTTAATTCTCGACCAAATCTTTCTCCATCTCTATTCAAGTAACAAAACATACAAAGTTACTTATCCAAAATCTATTGAATATTCAAAATAAAATTCCATCAACTATAAACAATGTTTCTTGAAAGCCATTGTACTTGAACGTGTCAAGATAAAACCAACAGCATATGAGCATTTCCAATTTACTCAAGATCAACACATATGAATTTTATATACATGATCACCTACATAAATCTTAAGTAAAAAAAGCATATATACATTTTTACCTCAATATTAATCACCTTTGACCATCACCAGATCAAAGTCATCAACATATCGACTCCAATCATCAACATACGTGATCAACAAATCACAGAACCCAACGTGAATGAATAAGAAAGTTTGCAACAGTGAGAGGAACCAACTTTCGAACATATACTTGTAAAAATTATCAAGCACGACATTCAATCTATGTCACACATGTTTAGATTATGCTCAAAAAGTAATTGAGAATAAGGTAGGAGGTCATAACCACACAATCAATTCCATGACGTGTTTGGATGCACAAAAAATGATCTATAATGACTAACTTATACTGTTCAGATTATTATAAGTTGAAACAAAGGGATAATAAAAAACTAATGATGATTAGCGAAAAACCAAAATTGGGTTATAATAATGATACATCATTTAACAACCTAAGACTCTAACAAAAATTCCTCACGGATTGATCAGTAACATGAAATAATCAACACTAAAAACATCTAAACAAAACATCAAACGGGTCATGTGTAAGACCGAAATATAGGACATGTTCTTACCTCGGCGAGACTGATTTTTAACTAATCGAGATCAATGAAATCCCGAGGATTCTCCCCTAAACTTAAATGAAAATTCACGAATTCGCTTCAGACAGCTTTACTCTCCTCATATCTTGATTTGAAGGTGGGTGGACACAAATCATGATTTCTTTCTTCAGCCGAGCTTTGCCATAGCCGACGCTCTCCATCTTTTTTCCTTCATTCTTTCTCTATTTCCTTCTTTCATTTCTCCGGTTTATCTCCTCAGTTGAGCTTTGTCGTGGCTGACAACTTCCTCGTCTAGTGCCTCTAAACTAGTGAGGCTCTCTCGAATTCACCCTCGTCAATCGCGGTTCCCTCACAAGCACGCTCATAAATGTGAGCAGCTGTGTGAGAGAAGGAGAGAGAATGGGGCATGGGCTTCCTTTTTGCTTAGCAGATTGTTAAGTTCTAGAGCTTGTCGCGACCTAATCCCATCGATAGGGAAAGGGAATTAGATTTAGGAGCATTGTCAACTTCGAGTTTACGACATTTCATTAACTTGGCTCTCCCAACCCATATCTCGAGCGACATTTGGACATTCAATTTTCATTCAATTAATCATACATGAATTTTTATATAATGAGCTGTCATTAGCCATTTTTGATTGGCTAGAAATCGACTAAGGTACATGAGGATATCTTACTATCTGCGCGAGACTCGGGTACTTAATTATGTTAGGTCTAAGAGTAATGACATTTCAATGCCTAAGTAATACTATTTTGGTACCTAACTTGATTAAGTATTAAATAACACCATAGCAAGCTATCGACGAATTATAGATTTCACTCTAGCCATTCTAAAACAAAGAAAATAACATTTAACATATTAAAATTTGCAACTAAGTATAATCATCCTAAATAATACCATTCATGAACCTAAGTTGATTAAGTGTTAATTAACACCATAGCAAGCTATCAAAGAATTCTAGGTTTTGCCCTAACCATTCTAAAATAAATAAAATAACATTTAAGATATTAAAATTTGCAACTTAAGTATAATCACAAAGAAAAACACATAAGCATCCTAATATTTTCCTTTAAAAAAAAAACAATTCAAAACAAAGCTTCATTGTAAATCCCTAAGAGTTTGTCCAATTTTGGGTTTTAACTTTTAAAGACTTTCCAATTATTAAGAGAAAACATTATTTGAAAAGCTAATGAATCAATTATCTACAACAACACATCCTCCAGTTGAACAAAAAACATAATTTATTTTATTTCTATGTCTAAAAGGCATATCGGCAAACGGGTGGTGAGAGTACATCAAGAATGGACTAAAATAAAGCAAACTCTAAGTGAGAAAATATCACAGTCGAGTATGGAATAAGCTAGTGGTCAGCTCAAACATTCAACATGCTAGATGGCTACATTATACAAGGGCAAAACCAAGTTTGAATCTCCAAAAATCATATTAAATTAGTACTGTCCAGTAACATTCATAATTATGACAGATTAGCTGAGATCAAAATTTCCAATTGTTTTTGTAAAGGAATAACATGAAATTGATGTAATGTCTTCACACTAACATACCTGAACTCACGTTATCAAACTAAGGACATAGTAGAACAAAATCTTCATTGGAGTGAGAAGTACATCATGGTCAGAATGCACTCAGTTCAATTCCAACAAAATTCATTATGATTCTAGCATGTTTTGACAAGATTCAACTTGTTTCGAGAAAACCAAGTTTGAATCTCCCAAAATCATATCCAATTAGGACTGTCCAGTGACATTCAGAATTATGACAAATTAGCTGAGATCAAAATTTCTAATTGTTTTTGTAAATGATTAACATGAAATTGGTGTAATGTTGTTGACACCTAATTTAAATTTAGGAATTAGAAATATAGGATAATATTTGATTAGAGGGAAATTTTGAAAAAAAAATTGAATTCGAAAATTTTAAAAAATGGTCGTGTGATTTTGGAGCCTTTTTATTGTTGGGTGGTTGAGTAAATATTTGTAAATCTTCAACAACTTTAAGCTTTTCCATTATAAAAGACAAGGCTTCGTAACCGAGCGAGGGGGGGGGGGTTCTCTTCGTCCAAAAGAAGGAGAATACAAAAAAAAAAAAGGCAAAAAAGGTGAAAAGAAAGCCATCCGTGCGATGAAAATAGAGAAGAAAGGAGGCATAAGAGAAAAGTCAAAAAGAAGTGAAGAAATGAGATTGAAGCCATCGTTGAAGAAGAAGCAAAAAAGCAAAAGTAAAAGGGAAATAGTAGGGGTGATTTGACCCCTACTGTTCATCTTCTCCAAAGGGGCTCTTTTGCTGCGTCTCTCCGCCCGAACCCTTGCTGCCGCCCAAGCTCCTCCCTGCTACGCCCCCGCGCGCGACCACCGCCGTTGTTCTGGTCACCGCCCAGCAGCCCAAATCAGTAGCATCGCCGCGCCTCCGCTCGCCTGGAAGCCGAAGCTCACCACGACCCGAAGTCCTCCGCCTACAACGCCCGCACCCAGATCGCTTCCAAGCGATGCCAGCGCTTGGAACTCCTCAGTCCCCCTGTGCAGCCGCCTCCGCCAAGCCGCCTGCTGATCTCGCCTCGCCGGATCCACCCCCAACGTGCATCCCGCGCCGGTCCGCGAGCCCGCGATGCCGCGACAAAGCCTCTCCACCGCGCGACGCCCGCGCTGCCACTGTCCGAAGCCTGCCACGCCTGAGGAGCACCCGAGCTTCAGATCACCGCCCCGAGCAACCCTACGCTTGAGGAGTCCGCCGCTCCACCTCCGCCCGCGCCGGAGTACCGTCCGATTTGCCCGACGCCTCAGACCCGACGATCCGTGAGCCCACGTCCCTGCACGACGCCGCTGCAGCTGTGAGTTTCCCCTGCTGTGCGATCAGTCACACTGGCCTCGCCCAAAGTCCACTTGAGCCGGATCTGCAGTTTTTCCGCCTGCTGTGCACCTCACCGGATTTCCTCGCCGGCGACTCACTTCGCCGGAGCTCCGCCGCCGGCGACCCCCCTCGCCGGACCGACAATTGGCTGCCCCTATTTTCCTTAGGTTGTTTTTTCTTTTATTTTTTATTTCTTTTATTTTATTTTACTTTACTTTTAGTTAGTTTTATTATTATTGTTTAAGTTAAACTATGTGAGGTAACTTTTATCTCAAATTACTATAGTTATTAATTTGATCCGAGAGACATCGGGTCATTTTTTTAATTATACTAATTTTGGTTTGTTTTGGTAGAATTTCAATTATTAAATAACAATAATTATTTAATTTGGTCCGTAAGACTTCAGACCAAATTTTTAATTATTTTGATTTTCTCGTTGTGATTGTAGAGTTAAAATAATTATTAATTTAATCCGTGAGACAACGGATTTTCTTTTTGATTATTTTAACTCTTATCTTAGTTTTTATATAAAAATAATTACTTGTTTGAAAAAATGAAAATTATAAAAAAAATTATAAAAAAGGGAATAGTGAAAAATTAAAAATTTGCATAAGCATGTGGGTCATATAAGTTTCTTAAATTAAGACACGTAGGTTTAATAAATTAACCTTTAGGATTATTTTTAGGATTTCGTCCTTAGTTGTTTGCATGTTTTCATTATATAAAAAGATAATAAAAAAGGTTAAAAAGAACAATGGTTTTCTAAGACAAATGGGGTTTAAATGAAATTAATCCCGAAATTGAATTAGGAAATTATTCCATTTTGAATAGCTTAATTAGTTTGTTTAATTTCAATAAAGAATATACAAAATACTAGATGCATTTTAGCTAGTTTGCATATTAGGCTCATTTAATTAAAGTTTGCATATTAATAAATTAGGATGGCATTGCATTTTACTATTCCCATCATGTAACTTTAAATAATTAAAAAAAAAGACAAAGGTTAATTAATAGGTTAGTTCATAATTAATTCCATTTCATATCATCTTTATTTAGTGTAGGTTGCCTACATTAAAAAAAAATCACAAAAAGAGTATGCATATTAGAATGTCATTCATCACATATCATTAAAGTAAAATTCATGCATATTAATTTTAGATTAAGATTGCATAATAATAAGTTAGGTGTCATGTCATTTAGAAATCATGTTTAGGGCATGCATTTTTATTAACATTTTTTTAAATGTTTTCTTAGAGAGTGGACTTTAATAAAGTTGTGGTTTATAATTTTTTAGCATTTTGATTTATTGAATGTTATATAATTGATTGTGCACCAGCATGACCACAATTTGCATATTAGTATCTTAGGTTAAAATTAATCAAGACTGCCTGCAAAAATGTTTTTCTTAAGGTACCGAAAAGGCGTTAGATTAATCTAGCGTAACCATGTCCCCGAATCCATTAAATATTTGGTTCGTAAAAGGTCAAGTATTCTCTCATACTTTACCTGGGTTTCTAATCAGCCCTAGTTGGTTAGTGGCGGCTCCAATTTGAAATATAATTGCATGTTTTAATGGGTCATTTTCTTAGTATCAAGTCGCGATTGGTAGGGCTTGGGAGAGTCTGCGCAAAGTCTTCGGACTTAGTAATCCATTAACCTAGTTTTAGGTGATTCACCTCACCCTCGAAAAAATTGGGTCGCGACAAATGTCTTCACACCAACATACCTGAACTCGCGTTATCAAACTAAGAACATAGTAGAACAAGATCTTCATTGGAGTGAGAAGTATATCATGTTCATAATGCAATCAGTTTAATTCCAATATATTTTTCAACAAAATTCATTATGATTCCAGCATGTTTTGACAAGATTCAACTTGTTTTGACAAAACTCATTTATTATCATTTCCAGTATTCTCAAACTTGCATTTTATTCCTTAATTTTCGGCCAAATCTTTATCTATCTCTATTTAAGTAACAAAACATACAAAGTTACTTATCCAGAATCTATTGAACATTCAAAACATAATTCCCTCAACTATAAACAATGTTCCTCGAAAGCCACTGTAATTGAACGAGTCAAGATAAAACAAACATCATATGAGCATTTCCAATCTACTCAAGATCAGCACATATAAATTTGATATACATGATCACCTACATAAATTTTAAGTAAAAAATAGCATATATACATTTTTATCTCAGTATTAATCACCTCTGACTATCACCATATCAAAGTCATCAACATATTGACTCCAATCCTCAACATATGTGATCAACAAATCACAGAACCCAACGAAAATGAATAAGAAAGTTTGTGATTGTGAGGGGAACCAACTTTCGAACATATACTTGTAAAAATTATCAAGCACAACATCTAATTCATGTCACATAGGTTTATATTATGCTCCAAAAGTGATTGAGAATAAGGCAGGAGGTCATGACCATAAAATCAATTCTATAATGTGTTCGGACGCACAAAAAAATGATCTAACTTCTATTGTTCAGATTATCATAAGTTGAAGTAGAGGAATAATAAAAAAACTAACACTGATTAGCAAAAACCGAGATTGGATTATAATAATGCTTGCATCATTTAACAACCCGAGACTCATACTAAATTGCTCACGGATTGACTAGTAACAAGAAACAATCAACATTGAAGACATTCAGACAAAACATCAAACAAATCATGTGTAAGACCGAAATAGAGGACATGTTTTTACCTCAACGAGACTGATTTTTTGAACTTCAACTGATCGAGATCAATGAAATCCCAAGGATTCTCCCCTCGATTGAAACGAAAACTCACGAATCCACTTCAGACAGCTTCATTCTCCTCATATCTTGGTTCGAAGATGGGTGGACTCAAATCATGGTTTCTCCCTTCAGTTAAACTTTGCCATGGCCCACGCTCTTGATCTTTTTTCCTTAGTTCTTTCTCTCTTTCATTCTTTCGTTTCTCCGGTTTCTCTCTTCAATCGAGCTTTGCCGACGACTTCCTCGTCTAGCACCTCTAAACTAGCGAAGCTCTTTCAGATTCACCCTCGTCAGTCGCGATTCCCTCACAAGCACACTCACAGACGTGAGCAACCGTGTGAGAGAAGGAGAGAGAATGGGGTCTGAGCTTCATTTTTGCTTAGTAAATTGTTAAGCTCTAGAACTTGTCACAACCTAACCCCTTCAATAGGGAGAGGGAATTAGGTTTGGAAGCATTGTCAACTTCTAGCTCACAGGTTTTTATTAACTTGGCTCTCCCAATCCATACCTTGTGTGACATTTGGATATTAAGTTTTCATTCAATTAATCCTACATGAATTTTTATGTATGGAGCCGTTACTAGCCATTTTTGGTTGGCTAGAAACCGATTAAGATACGGGAGGATATCTTATTATTTGCGCGAGACTCAGGTACTTGATTATATTAGGCTTAAGAATAATGTCATTTCAGTGCCTAAGTAATACCATTTCGGTACTTAACTTGATAAATGGTTAACTAACACCATATCAAACTATCGAAGAATTATAGGTTTCACCCTAACCATTCTAAAACAAAGAAAATAATATTTAACATATTAAAATTTCAAGTAAGTGTTATCTGCCTAAGTAATACCATTTTGGTACCTAACTTGATTAAGTGTTAACTAACATCATAGCAAGCTATCGAAGAATTCTAGTTTTCGCCATAACCATTCTAAAACAAAGAAAATAATATTCAACATATTAAAATTTGCAACTAATATAATTTGCCTAAGTAATATCATTTATGTACCTAACTTGATTAAGTGTTAACTAACACCATAATAAGCTATCAAATAATTCTAGGTTTTCCCTTAACCATTCTAAAATAAAGAAAATAACATTCAACATATTAAAATTTGCAACTTAAGTATAATCACAAAGAAAAACACATAAGCATCCTAATATTTTTCATAAAAGAAAAAGAAAAAACAATTCAAAACAAAACCTATTGTAAATCCCTAAGAGCTTGTCCAATTTTTGGTTTTAACTTTTAGGGATATTCCAATCTTTAAGAGAAAATACTATTTGAAAAGCTAATGAATCAATTATCTACAACAACACATCCTCAGGTTGAAAGAAAACATAATTTATTTCATTTTTATGTCTAAAAGGCATATCGGCAAACGGGTGATGAGTGTACATCAAGAATGGACTAAAATAAAGCAAACTTTAAGTGAGAAAATATCACAGTCGAGTATGGAATAAGCTAGTAGTCAGCTCAAACATTCAACATGCTAGATGGCTACATTATGCAAGGGCAAAACCAAGTTTGAATTTCCCAAAATCATATCCAATTAGTACTATCCAGTAACATTCAGAATTATGACAGATTAGCTGATATCAAAATTTCCAATTGTTTTTATAAATGATTGACATGAAATTGGTGTAATGTCTTCACACCAACATACCTAAACTTGCGTTATCAAACTAAGGACATAATAGAACAAAGATCTTCATTTGAGTGAGAAGTACATCATGGTCAGCATGCACTCAGTTCAATTCCAACATGTTTTTCAACAAAATTCAGCATGATTCCAGCATGTTTTAATAAGATTCAACTCGTTTCAACAAAATTCCTTCATTCTCATTTCCTATATACTCAAGCTTCCCTTTTATTCCTTAATTCTCATCCAAATATTTATCAATCTCTATTTAAGTAACAAAACATATAAAGTTACTTATTCGGAATCTATTGAACATTCAAAACAGAATTCTCTCAACTATAAACAATGTTCCTTGAAAGCCACTGAACCTGAACGTGTCAAGATAAAACAAATATCATATGAGTATTTCCAATCTACCCAAGATAAGCACATATGTATTTATTATATAGGATATCTACATAAATCTTAAGCAAATAACAATATATATACATTTTTACCTAAATATTAATCACCTCTGACCATCACCAGATCAAAGTCATCAACATATTAACTCCAATCATCAACATACGTGATCAACAAATCACAAAACCCATCGCGAATGAATGAGAAAGTTTGCGACAATGAGAGGAACCAACTTTCGAACATATACTTGTAAAAATTATCAAGCACAACATCCAATCCATGTCACGCAGGTTTAGATTGTGCTCCAAAAGTGATTGAGAACAAGACAGGATGTCATGATCATACAATCAATTCCATGACTTGTTCAAACGCACAAAAAATGATCTATAACGACTAACTTCTACTATTCAGATTATCATAAGTTGAAACAAATGGATAATAAAAAACTAACGTTGATTAGCGAAAACCGAGATTGGATTATAATAATGTCTACATCATTTAACAACCCGAGACTCATACTAAATTGCTCATGGATTGACCAGTAACAGGAAACAATCAACATTGAAGACATCTAAACAAAACATCAAACAAGTCATGTGTAGGACCAAAATAGAGGACATGTTCTTACCTCAGTGGGACTGATTTTTTGAACTTCAACTGATCGAGATCAATGAAATCTCAAGGATTCTCCCCTCGACTGAAACGAAAACTCGCAAATCCGCTTCAGACAGCTTCACTCTCCTCATATCTTGGTTCAAAGGTGGGTGGACACAAATCATGGTTTCTCTCGTCAGCCAAGCTTTGCCATGGCCGACGCTCTCCATCTTTTTTCCTTCGTTCTTTCTCTCTTTCCTTCTTTCATTTCTCTGGTTTCTCTCTTCAGTCGAGCTCTACTGTGGCCGATGACTTCCTCGTCCAGAGCCTCCAAACCAACGAGACTCTTTTGGATTCACCCTCGTCAGTCGCGGTTCCCTCACAGGCACACTCACAAACGTGAGTAGTCGTGTGAGAGAATGAGAGAGAATGGGGCTTGAGCTTCCTTTTTGCTTAGTTCTATTGGGCCATGAAAACATAAAAGGGATGGGCTAAGAGAAAAAGCAAAAGATGGGCTCAAGGAATTAAAAATGGGCTGGACCAATTAAGGGAGGGGCTTAAGGAGCTAAAAATTTTGCTAAGTGGGCCAGAAATGCCGTCCCACTCAACTTCATTTCATTTTTTTTTATATCATTTTCATTCAACTTTTTTAATTCATTTCATTATATATATATATATATATATATATATATATATATATATATATTATATTTTTGTAAAATGAATAGAGAACTAAAAAGGTTGACAAAAATTCAAGTGTCGACAGTGCTTTACATGCCTTCAAAATGGACAATTCCACATATAATAAGAAATTCGCATCCAAGAACACACTGCTCATAGAAGAAAATTCCAACTTTTAAGATTTAATTGTATTTTTTGAAAGTTTTAGAACTCAATTGTACTTTCATGATAATTTTTGGGACTTAATTGCAAGTTTTGAAAGTTTTAGAACTTAATTGTACTTTTGTGACAATTTTTAAAACTTTCAGTACACTTATCTTTTATTTTTATATACAATGAAAATTTTTGTCATTCATTCATTTTTGTAAGTGATATAAGTGACCAATTTTTGAAAAATGTTTTATGAATCTTGAGTTTACTGTGAAACAAACGCATCTGTGTATAAATGTTTTCATTTTATTACATTGTTAAATATTATGAATGGTAATATTTCTTAAACTATTAAAACTCTAGACGATGAGGAAACAAATTGAGATCGACTAATAATTTTAGGAATATATGTACTACAAGTCTTAAAACTTGTTAAATTGGCATAATCGAGTGCTTTCGTTAACATCATTAATATGTCTAGCAAAAAATGTTGACATGACCTTTTTAAATTAATTTCTCTCTCCTACGTGGCATTTTTATTTTTATTTTCCTTTAAATCACATTTAAATAATATTTAAAAACTACAAAAAGCTAAAATAATTTTAAAAACAAAACTGAAAAAGAAAAAAAGGAAAAAATGAAAGGGCAAGGAATCACCGGTGGCCGTCGCCGCTGCCACCCATCGCTGGAGGCGCCAACAACCTTCGCCGACCCCAAGTGAGGTTAAAGGTACTCATTGTCGCTCACTCCAGCTAACGTGAGGGGATTTTTCTTAAAGCATAAACTGGAAAAACACATGCAATTGTACAGCGATCTCTGGCTTAGTACTGTTGCTACTAACTTGATGTAAAGGGTTACTTTTTAATGCTGCATGATGCGTAGCCACTTTATTCTGAAGTGAAGTGCATTTTGGGTCATCCACAGAACTTTTATCCATTTGCAAGTGATGCGCGTTACGCACAATTGCTTTGGATACGATGTTCACGGTAGTCAACGACCTTTTCTCGAGTCTGTTTCATACTCTTCCGGCTTTATCAGGTCTGCAAAGCTTCCAGTCAAGGTGGTAGACTAATTCGGGGCAACTGGGCAGTCTGGCCTTGATGAGTGGTTGTGATATTGACTTATGAGACAAGGTATTAGATAAATGGACGAAATGAAAAGGTTAAAGATTGAAACGTGTTACCAAAGTTTAAAGCTAGTGCCACCACGCAACTTGGTCTTGAATCTTTGCATTGACGAGGTCTCGAGGACCAAAGTGGCCGGCCCTGTTGAAAGAAACGGAGAGAGAAGAGAGAACGGGAAAAATTGATCAGAGAAAAAGAAGAAACCAATGGATGATGCTCTGGCATTACGTGGTTCTCATATAGGTCCTGCTGGAAGCGACTCGACACGTTATGATGTGTTTTTGAGCTTTCCAAGAGGCTCCAACGCCGCTCGTGAGTCCTTCGATGGTCGTCTCCATGCCAGCCTCACTGCTCCCGGAGTCTCCGTATGCGGACCTGACGAAAGGCAGGCGGGCGGCTCACCATCGCAACTTCCTGACTCAGCCCAGCGGTCCAAGATCTCCATGCCAATCCTCTCGGAGGATTATGCGTCCAGCGAACGGTGCCTCCGCGGGCTCGTCCAGATGATTGAGGGTAAGAAAAGCGCACGACAGGTCTTTCCTATTTTCAACGGAGTGGAGCCCTCAGACGTGCGATACCTGAGAGGGAGTTTTGGAAAGTCTTTCCATTCGCGTGACGCATAGGACGCAGAGGGAGTGCATGTTACATGGATGGAAGGTCACTGATGATGGGTACCAACCTCGTCTCCACTCGAATCTCATCTACTTTCTTTCTCCAGTGATGTCTGGGAAGTACTGTTTGGTTGGCAAGAATGAAAATGGAAGCATATCTTTTCTTAGCTCTCAAACATATATTTTGGTAATCAGAAGTCGGGATGGTCTCGGATTTGAAATTATTTGGATTCGGTGCACAATTATAAGGGAATATAAATTAAAAAGTGAGAAAGAGAATTTGAAACCCAATATTTTATCTTGATTCAACTTTAAATTAAGATTATATCTAGCAGATAATTCTACTATAATTAGCATCTTGTATTTCTCTGTTACATCCTCTTATAAGAAATAGATTATATATACTTAATAATTATTCAAAGGTTAAAATCCAAACTATCAATAAATATTATTTTAAACCATAAAAGTCTTATAGCGGCTTTGGGGTGCTGCCCTTGTAACACCTACTGGGGTGGCCCTTGGACCCTATCCACTCACCGGTGAATGGGATCCTCGTGCCATTATGTCGGCGGGAATATGAACCCTACGCAACAGAGACTAGGACTCCTAATCTTTTTAGCCTCTATTCAATTAATTTCTTTCCACGATTTTGTCTCTCTTTCCTTTTTCATCATGTTTGGTAGAGAAGATTGAGAGGGAAGAGAGGGTTTCAAAGTGGGGGCTCTCTTGTTTGGATAAAAATGAAAGAGACGAGAAAAAAGACAAAAAAGGATCAAGATGGACATGGTGTTGCCGACTTTACGTATATTTAAAATTCCTCCATATCCGTTCAATTATGGAGAATTTAGAGGGATTATATAATAGTCCTACTGCATTATTTTTCATTCATTTCTCTAGCTAGCATCCAAACAACATTAAAAGTTAATTCCTTCGTTCCTTTATCCTTTTTTCTCTTATAATCGTTTGAATCTTTTCTTTTCCTTTCTAATCTCCTCTATCAAATACAGAGTTAATTCATACTTCTTATTCAAATAAATGAAAGTGTCCATCCACTCTTTTCTTCAGTGGTTGTTTCACTTATTTGTCTTCATTTCATCTCATTCGATCCTGATCTTGTACAAAAATTGCCATCCTTTTCACGGATTGTGGTTTGATAGGCGTGAAGAAGAGCTAGTTAAGATAGTGGTCCAAACTATCCTGGGATGCTTACAACCAGATTTACCGAAAAGTCCTCAAAATGCCTAATACAATGTATTCTTGAACTTTAGAGGTGCGGATACTCGTCAGGGCTTCACCTATCAACTTTACACCAACCTCGTGAATGCCGGAGTTTCTGTTTTCAAAGACGACACTGACCTTCACATTGGTGAGGAGTTCAGCTCACAGCTTCTCAGCACGATCACAGGGTCTACAATCTATATTACGGTCATCTCTCGAAGTTACTGTTTCAGCAAGTGGTGTCTTCACGAGCTTACAAAAATGATGGAGTGCAAGGAAAGCATGGGACACATAGTCCTGCCCATTTTCTACAAAATGGATACCTCCATCGTGCGACGCCTAAAGGAACTGAATTTGGGGAATTTCAGGGATGCCTACCATTCACATGAGAAGGGTCTTCGTGGCGGGGAGGCCTTTATGGAACACCTGCGAGTGCTCAAAAATGTCCGCAACCTCAAAGAATCGCATTATCATTATACCGGGTACAAACTCACTTCAACGTATGCCTTGTTTACTTTCTTTCACAAGATCTCCACACGACAACCGTAATAGAATCATCGGTATACATCCTTGAATATCCTTCTTTCTTGTGTTTTTTGACAGGTCTGATGGGGAACTGATAGAAGTAGTTGTTCAAGGTGTTTTGAGACGGTTGCGGCATCACTTTCAACTTGATGTACCTGAGCGCTTGGTCAGAATTGATGATCATGGGCATGCAGATTAGATTATGAGATGGTGAATGATTCAACGCCAATACATGAATGCTTGTCTTAGCAGTAAATTAATGGAGGAAGGATGGTGAAAATAGGATTCCTAGGAGAAGATTCAAATTCAGATGTTCTCATTCAATCAGTCCTTTAGTGGTTCAGCTGGTCGAAAAATCTTCAGGTGACATTGCCTGATGGGGTCAAGTTTACAGGGGTATTAGTAGTTTTGTTGAACCACAAGTTGGAGAGTTGGTCTCTTAGAGAGAGTGCTTATATTGATTAGAATGTATGAAGACCGGAAAAATGCTAGTAGTATGTAAGTTCTTGCTAATCAATTTAGTGTACTAAGTTGATCTCCTGTTGTATTATGTTTCCTGTTGACTGCAACCTTCTTGCACAAATTGACTCTACATAACTCATTGCGCGTTCTTCAGAAAACTAAAGTGTTTTCTTCGTGTGAATCTGGCAATGCCTCGATATTAGGCTTTCCTTTTCTGTAGTTGTTCGAATTTCAGAAGTAGCTATCTGCATTGATGCAGTTTATATAGATTGTAAATATAGCTTATCTCAGTTTCACAGTTAGGGAAGACTGGAGACTCTAAAGTTATCCATCTCGTTTTTAATTTAACAATTTTCTTGAGAACTTGATAAAAAAATTCGTCTATTTATCTTGATAAATGGAGGACTCAATCGCAGAATTTCAGCTTCCAAGAATTTCCTCTCTGAAATTTAGAAGAGGAATGTTATGAGTAGGTTTGCTTTGTAATACTGATATAGGTAAAGACTATGCAACATGTAGTTGCTAATTACTTTGACTTGATAAATGAATAGTATAAGAAGCATTCAATCCACAGTATAAAATAATTTAACAACCACATTAAATGAATTAAGCTTTCAAATATGACATTGCATGCAGGACAAAATTTAGGGACTGTGAGTATCGTTCTCCAAAATATAAATTGCATTTTTCAACTTCATTCTAGAGTAATCTTAATAACATTCATTTTTTTTTTCTGGAAATAAAAATTTAATCCTATTTATATCTAGAATGAGAATCGAATTCCAAAGACTACAAACATAGGTGCATCTAAAAGGGGCATGACAAGCTGTCTGTCCCCCAGTGGCCACCCTTCCAATTTGGAAGGGGGAGGTGGGGGGTTCGAATCCCCACATTCTCAGGGGGTTGGAGTGGGGACAAATTAGTTTTATGAGTGGGTTTCGACTCCTACGCCCTGCAAAGAGGCAGGGCAAAAGTCTAAGAGTGAGCGTTAGAATATGAATAGAGTAAGACTGATAAAAAAAAAAAAAAAAAGCTGTCTGTCTTATCCCCATACTTCCAATAACCTTATTGCCCTACTTCATCGACGGAATAAACCAATAAGGAAGTCAGAATAGTCCGGCCAAATGATTCTCTGCGAGGTAGATGCAATTCCCCTCCCGCCCGTCGAGCTCGCGCACCGAGACCGCGATCGAGCAGCAGTTGCAGAGAAAAGAAAGCTGAATTGCCCTAGCTTCTCACCTCCTCCCATCTCCCATGCCGTTGATCCAATCTATAGACTACCCAAAAAAAAAAAAAAAAACTCGTCTTATCATCCCTCCCTTATCCACCATGGCTAATGAATCTGTCCGCTAACTCTAAGTAAAGATCACCAGCTGACACCACTGGATGTCACGAAGGGGCGTGGCGGTGGCCGCCACCCCGCCAATACCATAGAATGGCTTTGAAAGATGTATCCATCTGCGAAAACTCCCAGGAGTAATCCACGACCTAGACTTTGCCTATGGCACTATAACCACAGCCCGTGGACCATCATCAACTAAATGGCTCCGATTATCATCCCCGTACTTCCAACAACCTAATTGCCCAATTTCAACCGTGAAATAAACCGAACACTGATCTAAATCAGAAGCTACGCTACCCGGATGCATCACTACTTTCTGTACACCTTGAAAGAGTTCTCCGGTTGTACCGCAATAATCGAGCGTGTATTGCCTACAGATTTCAACCATTTGGAATTGGCCAGAATCGAGTACCTTTGGGAACTTGTGGATCAAGTAGAACAAAGAGCAGATGCTGTGGAACCGGAGGACATCCATACAGGTGTCGAGCCGCTTGCCAATCACGGAGAGAATCTCCATAGGAAGGTCGGACCATCGGTTGGATCCATGGGAGTTCTCATACGTTTTCTGCACGTGCGATCGGACATGTTGCCAGCAGAAGAAGAAGAAATCGTAGCGTAACGTATGTCTGCAGGATCAAACCGGAAGAGTTGCGAAGAGGGGTTTGTGCTCCCACGGTAGGACAAATTCAAACCCTTGCTCTCTCCTCGAGGGGATGCGCGCACTTCTCTGAACTTGATTTTGGAGTCGGAGAGCTTTGAACCTGATAAGGGCGGCGGCAGCGGTGGTGGCGGTGACGGACCAAGAACAAGCTTCGTGGGCCTGCGAATTGGAGATGGCCTATTTCAAAAATCTGGGTCTAGCTCACCAATCGAGAGAAGCAAATGAAGCTGCAGACAAGGCACCTGGACGCAACTATCTTCCTAATTTTAGAGATTGGCTTACTAAGGCCCGTGTTTTTTATAATGAAGAAACTACTTCAAGTAACGAAGTTTAGTTATCTTTTTTGACCCAAAAGAAAAATTAAAAGGAATTTTTCTAGTTTTAATAACAGAATTTCATTGGAATATCTCGATTTTGATCATGATTCTTGGAAAATCCAATGTTTTCTCGTTTTGCCCAAGGTGAGTCTTTATCATGTACCATAAATATTTGGAATGCTTTTCTACATTCAATTTATATCAGGTTATCTTATTCAACAATAATTTCAATTCATATCTTAAAGTAATCGGAACTACTTGTCATCCTCTATTATCTTATTTTATATTTCTTTCATCCATGTTTGTTACGTTAATATTGGAGGGAAAAGAAAAACATTACCATCGACATGTTTTAAACACCTTCCTATTCTCATTGTAAATATTTGATTCAATTTTGGGCATAGAACCAGACTGAAAAATCCTCATTCTCTCCTTTTTTAAGTTTTACCTTTGCATTTTGTGCTTCTAACTCTTTGTTTTGCTTCGCCTGCTTCTTCACATTTTCCTTGATGCGAATCAACCATTCGAACCTCGTAAGCCTCCTATAGGTTGGTCGCTTAGCCGCAAAAAAGGATCAAGGATACTCAAGCTACGTTTTTCCGATTCTAGCAGGTACAAGAGGTTTTTTTTTTAGGCATTTGCGTTATGTAATTCAAATAATCAAAGTCTTGAGCAACACTCTCAAAGAATGCCAAATGAAATTGAAATTAAAAAACAAATTGGCCAGTTCCCAAGTAAACCTTGGAATCGGAGTAGACCGAAAGGGTTGATTCCAAGGTAAGTGTCACAAGTAGGTTTGAAGTTCCAAAAATTGAGAATTAGTCCCTATAGGGTAAGTTCCTCTAGAACCGTTCATCCTAGATTTCAAGTCAAAGTGTTTTCATAAAATACTTAGAAACGATATTAATATATCTATAAATATATAAACTTATTTTAATTGAAATATTGTTCCTAACTTTATAAGCATAGGAAAAGTTCAAGCTCTGGTGTTCGGTGTTTTCTCATTTAATTTGGTCCAAAAAAAAAATCAAACCTGTGTGTTTTTGAAGCTGTCGTTAATGATAAACATCACGGACTTAACTAAAAGAAAATACGAAACACTAAAACTTGAAAACTTTTTTAGTGTAAAAAAATTATGAACAAGATTTAACCAAATTTCATCTGTTTTCAATTAATTTCCTAAATAAACAAAAATATGCTAATGCCGTATCGTCATATTTTACTTTATGATTTGCATGCTTGGAGAATTGGAGATCAATTTTTGGATAATACCGAATGACTTATTTGACTTTATCATTGAAAGTTGAGACATTATGAACTAAATCGCACATTTCCCAATAGCTTTGGAATTTGTGATAAACTATTTCACTCGTTTAATCAGATAAAATGATCACACCCAACATTAAGAAATAGTTCCATGATCACATTAAATGAATTATACTTTCAAATAAAACATTGCACATTGCACAAAATTTCTCTAGACATAAAATTGTATTTTCTTGAATTCATTCTTGGGTATAATCTCATGACATCCCTTCTTCTCTGTTTTTTTTTTTTCCTTCAAAAAGTCTTAATCATGCCAATCTGTCCCACATAGTCTCATCCCCATACTTCACAACAATAAGAAGGACCATTCCAATATCGCACTAGGAATTGTAAAACATCGACCACTAGGAAGTCGCCCACCGACTTGAGGGTACCTTCCGCAAGCTGTACACATCAAACGTTTCAATCAGGGAACGGCTCCCATCCGCGTAGTAGATGCAATCCGCCTTGCACCCGTCGAACTCCCGCACCGAGACTGCGAACGACCAGTCCTTGCAAATGAAGAAAGCCAAATCGCCCAAGCTACTCACCTCCTCCCATCTCCCACATTGTCGATCCAATCTGTAGTCTCTGAATTCCCGCCTCTTGAAGCTTTCCTCGTGTCTGTCCACCACATAAATATCACCACTCGACACCACCAAGTACTTCCTCAAGCCGCCATTGGGGACTGACAACGAGATGAATCGACCTGCGAAACCGACCCCAAATTGTCGACCGTGCAGACTTTGCTTTCATAGACTGCAATGTCTAAAGGCCGCCCTGTGGATCATCTACAAGGCTCCCGTTCTCATACCCGTACTTCCAAAAAGCTAATTGCCCTTCTTAATTAATGAAATAAACCAAGCACTGATCTAGATCAGACCATACACAACAATCCGGATGCATCACTGCTTTCAGCCCAACTTCATAGAGATCAAGCCACCTTTTTCGATCGAGGCCTTTCCTTCCATAACCGACTATGTATTCTCTACAAATTTCGACGATTCGGTACTGGAGAGAATCGAGCATCTCTGGGAACTGGCGGGGCAAAGATGTGATCTGCCGCCGCGAGGATAGGCTTAGCATCTGCATGTGCCGGAGCTCCGTCTCCTCGAGCTTCAGCAGCCATCCCCTGCGACCGGAAAGGGCGGCTCCACCCGGTGTCTCGAGGGTGTAGACCGTGCTCTTTTTGAGGAAGAGGGCCGACCACAACTTGCGAGGGATTCGGAAGGGGAACCGCGGGGCATGGCGGCGAGGCAGGCGAATCGAGGAGTGGAACGAAGAGCAGACACTGCAGAACCGGACGTCCATGCGAGTGTGGAGCCAATACCCTATCATGGAGAGAATCTCTGGCGGCAGATCGGACTATGGACGTTTCCTGGTTCCATCCTCCATGTGAGCTCTCCCGCGTTTTCTGCACAAGCGATGGCAGATGTTGTGGGAAGAAGAAGGAGGAGGAGAAGACATCGTCACTGCAGAGATCAAAACGGAAGAGCTGCGAAGAGGGTTTGTGCTTCCACGGTTGGGACAAGATTGAAACCCCTGCGCGCTCCTTGAGGCGGTGCGTGCGCTTTCTCTCAACTTAAATTTTTGGAGTCAGATAGCTTGAAGCGACCTGATAAGGGCGGTGGCGGTGGCGGCGGCGGCGACGGGCCAAGAACCACCTTTGCCGGCCTGCGAATTAATGGCCCATTTCAAAAATTTGGGTCTAGACCACCGTTAGAGAGATGCAAATCAAGCTGCGGACGGAGATGCCAATACCATAGATGCGACTACCATGTCGCTCCTAGAGACTGGCTTACTGATCCCATAGTACTTTATGGGACCTACATTGTTTCTGAGGTCCGTGTTTTTTTTTTTAATGAAGAAACTACAATTTAGTTATCTTTTCCGACCCCCAAAAATAAAAATAAAAATTAAAGGGAAATTTTTCATTTTTCAATTTTGATAAAGTAATTCCATTGGAACATATTTTAGACTTTTCTGTTCGATTTTGATTGTGGATATTGGAAAATCTAATCTTTTCCTCTTTCCTGCCGACGTGAGATATCATATACCATAAATACCTAGGATGTTTTCTGAATTTAATTTATATCAAATTATCTAATTCGACAATAATTTCAGTTCATTTTTTTAAGTAATTGAACGTCAATTTGTCGTCCTTCATTACTTTGTTTCAAATACTTTTTCATCCATGTTTTATTCTGTAACTATCCGAGAAAAAACAACATTACCATCAACAAGTTTTAAACACCTTCCACTTTTCATTGTAATTAAGCATTTTTTTTTTTTTGGGTAAAGGTAAGAATATATTAAGGGAGAGCTAGTTATACAAAAAATCTGTGCCAAAACTTTCACTTATAGTGCAAAAGCAGAATGAGTGGAAAGGGAGCTGATGTAAAAGAACCAAAACAAACACAACAACCCCAGCCGAAACAACTGGCAAACACACCACGGCAAATGCCAGGGATCAAAGAAGATCAACTCAGTAACGGCAGCCATAGCACCATCCATAAGTCTGGAGCAACCCACCATCAGTCCATATGCTCAGCAGGGCTACTGACGAAGACAGAGGGGTCAAATCCCCATCCTCATTGGAGCCTTCTATTCCTGGGGTTGTTCGGTACTCTACTGAAGGTGAGGGCTTTGTCTTTCACAACTTTGATGAGATTATTCTTCAAAGCTGCAACCTCAAGGGCTTCACCTCAGAAGATGATGCTGTTCCTTTTCTTCAAGATAAGATGACATAAGGCCCCAAAAGAAAAACGGGCGATAGAGTGAAAGAAATCATCACCCAACAGGAAATTCAATGCCCCAGAGGAGATTTTCCGCCCAAGTCCTGTTACGCCATGGAAAATTACATCTTCCGGCCCAAAAGAAAGCAAGTGTCGCAGGAACATGACAATCAAAAAAGAGATGATCAATAGAGTCAAGGATATGATTACAAAAAGCACATAATTCAAAATCAATCCTTCCAATGGACATGAGAAAAGCCTGAGTAGGCAATCTATTCTTGATGATCAGACAAAGGTTGAATTGAAACCTTGGGGCTATAGCATTATTCCAGGTAAAACGAGCCCAAGGAACCCGATTCTTTTTTGTCCTTATCGCCTCCCAAGCTGAGGCTACCGAAAAAGCACTATCAGAAGACTCACGCTAATAAAAACGATCAGGGGTCCAAGGGAGAACCGGCAAGGCAAACTCCCAAGACTCCAAAAGAGTCCTTAAAGCACGGCCCTCAAGCAGAAGTAAATATGCCACTGTTGCTTGTCTAGTAAGTCCCGAGGTAGCAATAAGAGAGTCTGGAAAGATGAGGCTCCAAGGGCCTTCCTGATGCCAATTGTCATACCAAAGCGAGACCGAATGACCATCACCCAATTTCCACAAAAAAAGAAAACCTAAAGTCTCTTCTCATCTGGAGAATTTTCCTCCAAGCCCAAGAACATACGGTGGGAATGGAGGAAACCCAAAAGTGATCATTTTTTAAAAAAATTGGTGTGGATCCACTAACACAAAAGGACAAAAGGGATTCTTTGTCAGTAAACAAAACCCAAATATACTTAACATGACAGCTTTATTACAGCCCTTTAATCTGCGAATACCCAAACCATCTTCTTTCCTAGGAACACAAACATCTTCCCAAGAAACTTTTGCTCCCCCCCCCCCCCGGCCTAGGGATGTGCCTTTCCAGAGGAATTGTCTCAAAATATATTCAACATGATCAATAATCGAAGCAGGAAGAGTAAACACACTGGCCTAGAAAGCCCGAATAGAGTGGAGTACTGACCTGATCAATTGGAGTCTTCCAGCAAATGAAAGAAACCGCTGAGTCCAATCTGAACTCTGGCCGTGATCCGGTCAAGAGTGCAATACAGTCCGTTTTACCAAGCCTTGAAGAAATAATTGGGACTCCTAGATAGCGTACTGCAAGCTTCCCTTCTTGAAAATCCAAGGTCAAAAGAATATGCCTTTGCAAAGTAGGAGAGCCTCCCGCCATAAAAACTTCACTCTTGTTTTTGTTAGACAATAAGCCACTCCAAGAGGAGAAGATGTCAAGTCCTCTCTTGAGTATAGTCACCGAAGCCCAATCAGCTCGGGAAAAAAGGAAAACATTATCGGCAAAGAAGAGATGGGAAAGCTTCACAAGTTTACACCTCCAATAGTATTTAAAATCCTTATGAGCTGTGTGAGAAATCAAAATACCTGAGAAAATCTCCATTACTAGGGTAAAAAGGTAGGGGGACATAGGGTCCTCTTGCCGAAGTCCTCGTTCGCCTGAAAAGAAGCCACGACGCTCACCATTGATAGCTATGGAGTACTTGGGGGTGCGAATACAAGCCATGATGAGTCCGATCATCCTTTCGGGAAAACCAAAAGCTAAAAGAGTAAGCTCCAGAAAGTCCCAATCCAATGTGTCATATGCCTTTTGGAAGTCTACCTTAATTTGGGAAGATAAGGGTCGAGGTGCAAACCTGCAAATAGCTCATGAGCTAGGAGAATATTATCCGTGATTCTCCTACCTTTCACAAAGGCATTCTGAGGAGGGCTTATCAAGTCATTTAATACAACAGCAAGGCGATTAACCAATATTTTAGTGATAATTTTATAAATTGTGTTACAACAAGCTATGGGCCTGAAATCAGAAACCCAACAGGCATTAGGAATTTTTGGCACCAAGGTTAAGATTGTGTTGTTTACCTCTCTCAGCAACCGACCTGAGAAGAAGAAGTCCTTCACCGCCTCACCTACAAGAGGCCCCACCAAATCCCAATTGCTCTTATAGAATTCAACTGTAAAACCATCTGGTCCAAGGACTTTACCACGGGCCAGAGAAAAAACAGGGTCGCAGATCTCGGTGTCAATAATTGGGCGAGAAAGAAACCCAACCTGGTCGACGAAAAGAGGCCGTTGAATGAACGCCTTTAACTCCAACAACGAGGGCTTTGAGAGGGCAGTCTGAGGCATCAAGAGGTTGCTGAAATAGGAAACAAAGACAGGAGACACCAAGGCAGGGTCCGATATGAGAGAATTAGTGGGATCCTTCACCGAAAGAATCTTGTTTCTGAGTTGTTTTCTTTTAACCGAATGATGAAAAAGTTTGGTGTTTCGATCACCTTGCTGGAGCCATCTCACTCTTGATTTCTGTTTGTAAAAAGACTCCTCCTGGGAACGTAACTCCACAAACTGACGGCACTGAGATTTCTCCAACTCAGCAAGGGTGATACTGCCTGGGTCTTGCTGAAGGCCAAGCTGCGTAACTTGAAGGGCCTCTCGAGCAGCAGCAGTTCTCGTAGAGATATCAGAATAAGCTTCTCTATTGAGCTCTTTGAGACACCCTTTCAACATTTTTAACTTGCGCATAAGTATAAACATGGGATGCCCCACCACCGGGCTTTTCCCAAACTTGCCGAACAATGGAAGTAAAAGCAGGGTGCATCGTCCAGAACTCAAAGAATTTAAAAGGCTTTATTTTTCTAAAAACTGGGTTAAGAACTCTGACAACCATGGGGGAGTGGTCAGAAATACCCGAGTTTAGAAAAGAAGCTTCGGAAAAGGAGAAGACATTGTTACATTCCACATTTACTAACACCCGATCAATTTTCCTCATTTTCCTTCCCGCACCTGAGGAAGTAGACCAAGTGTACCGAAGTTCAACATACCTCAAATCCTCCAAATCAATTTGTTCTAGACAAAGCCGGAATTCGTCAAAGCAAGAGATCCAATTGGAAGTTCCCCCAACTCGGTCAAATGGATCTTTAATTGCATTGAAATCCCCAGCAACCAACCAAGCAGAGTCCTGCATAATATTATTCATGTGTACAAGGTCGTCCCATAGGGGCCGACGATGGATAAAGGTATGTTCAAACTACCGAAATACAACAAAAAAGACCTGAAAGTAAAGACCGCATGTGGCCATGGATAGCTTGAGCATTGATAGAAGAAGCTTCGAATGTAACAAACTATGGGTTCCCTCCTACCCAGATTCTATCTCTAGGAGCATACTCATAGTTTGCAACCCAATTCCAACCCATTAAAAGGCACGAGGAAATAGAATCGAAAAGGGAATCGGAAGCTTTTGTCTCCAGCAACCCAACTAAGCTCAAATTATTTGAAGAAACAAATTTCCAAACTTCCGCACGTCTAATGGTGCCCATTAGGCCCCTTAAATTCCATATACCTATATACATAGAAAGGAAAAAGAGTTACCTCTTCTTGCGCCGACTAGAGGCCGGGGGAGGCAATACCAAAGGGAGCGGATTGGGATGCATCTTTAAAGGTTTGTCTTGTAGGGATTTCTTATTTCCAACGAGCTTTGGAGCTTTCGGAGAAGGACGACAAAAAGAGAGCAGTACATCATCATCCGAATAGCTAGTTATTTCATCACCCAAGCTAGAATTATGCACCAAGGATAGAGGTTCAATCACCACCCCCATCATTGGACGTCCTTCACCAAGGTTCGAAGTGTTCTTCAACGGAGCTTGAGATTTCCGGGCAAGTGTGGCAGCAGCTGCCTTATTAGGAACAACCTCGTTCAACTTTAGAGAATCACCACTAAGGGGATCGGGCATTAGCTTTAAAGGCTTATCCTGCAATCTTTCCGCCGGAAGGATCAAAGGGGAAGAAGCCTGAGAGGGATCGTCAACCGAGAGGAGGTCCTCATCATCGGATTCGTCATAAGCACTTGGTGCTACAATCTCATCCTCCAAGCCACCCCGAGGCACCAAGGAAGAGGCTTTCAAGAGGCCTTTAGAGATCCGCAAAGATGGAAGGAGAGGCGGTTTAACTGAAGCATAAGACTTCAACTTCAACTGCTGCCCACCTTCACTAGGCCGAGCAAGACCGAATGAGGCGGCCTCATTAGGTGGAGGTTGCTTTTTCTTCCTCCCTTTTACTTGTTGCCATTCCTTATCAACCAAAGAAGGATGAGTCACATAAGGAGTTGAGGCGAGAGCAAGGGCCACCTCGCAAACAGCTGCAATCTTAGAGCAACCTGCATCGTTACTTGGAGGTAAACCATGGTCCGCAATTGTAAGAGGTGCAAGAGCTAGACTAGCAGATTCCACAAGAGGATCATTATGTTCAACACCAGGTTTTTTAGTAGCCAAAGGCTCATCAACTCTTTCTAAGATCTGAGCCCTGTGAGAAGCAGGGGCCAAAGCCGCAACAGGGGAAACAGGGGAAGAAGGCCTATCACGGGGGGATTGGGTGCGAGTAGCAGAAACATGAGGCTCAACACCTTTAAACATAGGTTTCTTCGCATTTAACCAAGCATTAAGATTATGAGTAGCAGGAGGATTACAGTTGTGACAAAAAATGCCGCATCCAAAACAAGCATGTGGTCGCCATTCATATTCCACAACAACATCACAAGATTTGCCATTATGAACCAACTCTATAAATTCACAAGCGGGCTATTCTGCAGTGATTTCGATGCACACACAAGCAAAAGCTAGCATTTCCATACGTTCGGTACATTGATCAACATATAAAGGTTTACCGATAGCACTTGCAACTTTGCCGATAGCTTGGGCTGATCAGAATGAGCAAGGAAGATTTCTTAACCTGACCCACATCAGAACAGTCAAGTGGGTATCTTTCCTGAGTTCAAGCGCAGGCTTCTATTGTTGGAGAATCAAAGGGACTTTCGCAACTGTGATAGGACCACTTTTAAGGAGTTTCCTCCTAAAATCTGCATCTGGAATATGTAGCAAGTAGAAACCCTATCCATCCGACATTACTGCTGTAAGGTTTGGGCTCCAAGCCTTTTTAAGGGCATCCTCAGTAATTTTAAAGGGTAGTCTCCTCCCAGAAAGTATCCGATCAAACACTCATGGAGTTTGGGATCCGCAACCTAAAGATCAAGGTCAGACATCTCAACCATAGGTTTAGCATTAACAAAGGTGGGAGGGGTAAATTCTAAATCGTATCCTTTACTTGCGTCTTTAGCCACAGCCGCCCAAGTACGATTCTTAGGATTGTTGGACTCTCCTATACACTGAGGGTGCTTCGATCGGGACCTGCCTATACTCTTCTCACGCAAACCAACAAGGGCACGAGCAGGTTGCAGATTGTCCGTCTTGTTTGGGTCAGGGGAAGCCGAAGGATGTCGCCCCTTATCCTTTCTAGAAGACCCATCTCGAGAACAATGGCCAAGTTCTTGAGGAAGAGGAGCACGAGCATTCGGCCCTTCATCAACACAAAAAACCTTAACCGAAGCCAAAGCTTCGTTCAAACCAGCAAGGGTGTGGCTAAGAGAACCCAACTTGTTCACAAGACCACCGGCAGAGGAAGGACCAATAACAGGAAGGGAAAGTCTTCAAAGACTAGTCTCTACCCCCACAAATTGGGCCGGAGCCACTTCAGGATCCATAGCAGCATAGAAACGAAATTGCAGAAATAGGGGCGAACAAACCCTAGCCAAAGTCGGCCAACACACCCCAAGAAGAGCACGTACCAGGCCAAGTTTGTATGGGTTTTGAAGAGGCTTGCAGAGCACCAAAGGTCACCAAGAATCGGCCTCAACGAACGGTCAACACTCCGGGAATTGGCCACGCAAGAAACGCAGGAACAGTGAAAAAGTCGCCAGCTTGGGAGCGTCTTCAGCTACGGTTCGAATTTTTATTTCTTACGCATGCCATCGATGATAAATTATATTGTAATTAAGCATGTTGATCATAAAGGTCGCCTGCAAAACCATACATGGGTGTCTAAACAATTGTGAGGTTTTAGTGGACAAAGTGTAAGTGGAAATTATAACATGTAGCAAAACATTGATAGACTCGAGACATGAAAGGAAGTTCAAGTCCTGAGTCAAGGAATCCATGACCTAGGGATCAACACGGCTAAAGTATCGGAAACTCGCAATGAGTATCCGATGGAAGTTTAGGATGCATACCGAAACATTCATTAAAGATAGGGGAGGACATATAAAAGGCAAAGGAAGCTCAACATCATCCAAAATACAGTACGCAAATTTCCGAAGACGATCATATTAATTTTAACATAATCGGCCAACATCAATCAAGGAGTCCATCTGGTTTCAAAGAAGATAATTCGTACTAGATCTTCACTTAGGCTTTGAATATCAAATCGGACTAGATTATATTCTTAAGTTTAGTATTTGTCTTCATTTATAATCACAAAATCATTCGCATGGTTTTTGCCATTCACTTCATATCATATCCCAGAAAACAAGGAATAAAAAGGACAACAAAGCAAAACGAAGAAATTCTCTACTAGGTCAATTGCCATTAATCAAGTTCGAATGATCTTCTCAGCAATCTTTCGGACTCCATCTTGCTATGACTCGCTCTTCCACAGAGTAGAGAGTCACGCATAAAGGAGATGCATCGCCATGACCGCACTTGCTGATGTTAAGCACCAAGAGTGCTTTCGCTACGCTCCCGCAAAGACAGACCGCGCAATGAACATCCGACCACACCCTCAATCGTCCATTCTCGTCACTGTCCCCCTCTGTTGAAACAAGCACGGCATATTCAGAATGGACAAGAGACGAATGGTGCTGATACGCAACATATTTTACTCCATACTACGATCCCGACCTCACCACCCAATTTTTTGTCTGGAGATGAGCATAAGCTTTGAAAAATTTGGGGAATGTAGATTTCTTGGCCGTCATGTATTCCCATAACTCTTCATCGGTTTTTCGACAATTATCTCCACCGTGAATGTTGAGGCATTTCAGGGTATAGCAAAGGTAAAAGGCTTCCTCCATGCTCAATTGAAACCATTGCCTATCCTTCTCAGCTGTGGCTACCGGTCGGCCAAAACATGCCCAATTTAGAAGATCACTTTGAACTGCCTCTACTACAAGAAGAACAGAACAATCTGAGAGCAAACCATGAGCATTGGACTCAATTAAAGATGACTTGAGCCGTGATACAATCTCGGACATTGGATCGGCTTGTGCTCTGACCTCTGCACCCTTTCCCTTCCATCTCGGCCCCATCGACGAAGACTACCCCAAAGTGCAAGTACCCAGCGAGGTAAAGGTGGAAGACTAGCAAAAATTAGCAGAACAAGTATTAGTAGGGGTGAGCAGCGGTCTAGGGTTGACCCTGGACCGACCCTGGACCGGCCCAACCTTGCCGGTCCTGGTCTGGTTCTCAAGGGGACCAGGTCGGTCCTCGGTCCTGAAATTCCAGGACCGACACTGTGCGGGTTGGTCCTCGGTCCTAAAATTTTTGGGTCGGTTCAACCCTGGACCAACCTTGTATATATATTATATTACATTATATTATTTATAATTCTTTTATATATTCAAACCTAAGTAAAATGTATGTTATAAAACCTAAGAGTTATTGTGAGATGTTCTATCAATAGCACTAATAGTAATTTCAATTTAAAACTTTTGTTGAGTATTAATTATGTGTCGTTTGTTTTGTTTTCAAGTATTTAGAAGTTCAAGTGAATTAACAAGATGTGAAGTTATATATTCATGATTTATATTAAGTATTTTGAACTTTTTATGGTTTAATTGTATTTTACTAATGAATTTCAGCTGCACTTCACTTTTCAATTTGTGTCAAATGGTAGAAGTTTTTGAAGAGTAGAGTAGTACTGCAGTTGCTACGGTGATTTGCTAGGTAAGTGGTGTGAAGCTCATTTTTTGGTTGAGTGGACTCTACATAATTAAATGCAGGAAAACGTTTTTGCATATGGTGTTATGAATATTAAAGATAGTGATTACAAGAACTTTCCATTTTGTCCCATATCTCGATGAGCGGTTAGCAAGTATGAAATTTCTATTATTGTGTCATCTTAAATTTGCTGAATATGTATTGGTATTTATAGTTTAGTTGCACAATGTTGTATTGTCGATGAATGTGTAATTTGAATTTGTAGGTTTGCTTTTTTAGAGAGTATAAAAAACAAGACAAAAAAATTATCGATCGGTCCCGGGTTGACCCTGGAACTGGACCGAACCCATTGGGTCGGTCCAGTCCTTGGTCCCAGGCTCAATAGGGTCGGTCCTCGATCCTAAGAATTGAGGACCGACACTGTACGGGTTGGTCCTAGGGTTAGGGGGTGGCCCGGACCAACTCGGACCATGCTCACCCCTAAGTATTAGTGTATAGATGCATTAGCTAATAACACCAACATTTAAAAAAATTCTTCTCCCTCATGCAATAATAAGTAAGAAGAAAGTCCAAAGCAATTAATTTCGGCACATCACGCCCAAACAAACTACAATATGAAAACAATTTTGATAACAACCAAAATACAATGATATGATATAAAATCGACACCCCTACATTAATGTTGATCCTTAAGCAATGCTTAATGAAGCCCTAGATAATCTTAGGGGTTATGGCAGGTTCAATTGGATTGTAGCAGATTGTTAGGCTCTAGTGTTTGTCGTGACTTAACCCCTCCAATAGGGAGAGGGAATTAGCTTTAGGAGTATTGTCAACGTCAAGCTCATGGCCTTTCATTGACTTGGGCTCTCCCAACCCATTCCTCACGCGACATTTAGACATTCAGTTTTCATTCAATTAAACCTGCATGAATTTTTTAGTAAGGAGCCATCACTAGCCATTTTTGGTTGGCTAGAAACTAAGTAAGATACCGGAGGATATCTTACTATATGCATAAGACTCGGGGACTTGATTACGTTAGCCCCAAGAGTAATGCCATTTCAGTACCTAACTCGATTAGGTGCTAACTAATGCCATAGCAAGCTATCAACAAAGTGCTAACTAACACCATAGCAAGCAATTGAGGAATCCTAGGTTTTGCCATAACCATTCTAAAATAAAGAAAATAACATCCAACATATTGAAATTTGCAACCAAGTATAATCACAAAGAAAAACACATAAGCATCCTAATATTATCCCTAAAAAGAAAAATGAAAAAACAATAAAGGCTTGTCCAATTTTGGGTTTTAATTTTAGGGACTTTCCAATCTTTAAAAGAAAAAGACTATTCAAAAAGCTAACAAACCAATTATCTACATCAACACATCCTCAAGTTGAACGAAAAACATAATTTATTTCATTTCTATGTCTAAAAGGCATATCGGCAAACAGGTGGTGAGCGTACATCAAGCATGGACTAAAATCAAGCAAATTCTAAGTGAGAAAAGATCACACCTAAGGATGGAATAAGCTAGAAGTCAACTCAAACATTCAACATGCTAGACAAACCCATCTATATCATGCAAGGGCAAAACCAAGTTTGAATCTCCCAAAATCATATCCAATTAGTACTGTTCAGTAACATTCAGAATTTTTACAAGTTAGCCGAGATCAAAATTTCCAATTGTTTTTGTAAAGAATTGACATGACATTGATGCAACGTCTTCACACTAACATACCTGAACTCACGTTATCAAACAAAAGACATAGTAGAACAAGATCTATATTGGAGTGAGAAGTACAATCACGGTCAGCATGCATCCGGTTCAATTTCAACATGTTTTTCAACAAAATTCAGCAAGCTTCCAGCATGTTTTGACAATATTCAACTCGTTTCGACAAAACTCCTTCATTCTAGTTTCCATTATACTCAAACTTCCCTTTTATTGCCTTAATTCTTGGCCAAACTTTATCCATCTCTGTTCAAGTAACAAATATACAAAGTTACTTATCCAGAATCTATGGAACCATTCAAAATAAAATTCTCTCGACTGTAAACAATGTTTTTTGAAAACCATTGTAGCTGAACATTTCAAGATAAAACAAACAGCATATGAGCGTTTCCAGTCTACCCAAGATAAACAAATATGAATTTGATATACAAAATCACCTACATACACAAATAAGTCCTCTTTGAGCTTCTTGTGTGCGGTGGCCTCTTCAGATGCGGTGGGTTGGGTCGCCCTGCCTGAGAGGTAGTGGGCGATGAGGGCATCGGGGGTGGACGGGTGGACGAAGGCGAAGGGATTGCCATGGGGCGAGTAGGCGATGCCGGCAAACATTCAACATACTAGACAAACCCATCTACATCATGCAAGGGCAAAATCAAGTTTGAATCTCTCAAAATCATATTCAATTACTACTGTTCAATAACATTCATAATTTTTACAGGTTAGTCGAGATCAAAATTTTAAATTGTTTTTGTAAAGAATTGAGATGACATTGATGCAACGTCTTCACACCAATATACCTGAACTCGCGTTATCAAACAAAGGACATAGTAGAACAAGATCTACATTGGAGTGAGAAGTACAATCACGGTTAGCATGCATCCGGTTCAATTTCAACATGTTTTTCAACAAAATTCAGCAAGCTTCCAACATGTTTTGACAATATTCAACTCGTTTTGACAAAACTCCTTCATTCTAGTTTTCATTATACTCAAACTTCCCTTTTATTAATTTAATTCTTGGCCAAACTTTATCCATCTCTATTCAAGTAACAAATATACAAAGTTACTTATCCAGAATCTATGGAACCATTCAAAATAAAATTCTCTCGACTGTAAACAGTGTTTTTTGAAAACCACCGTAGCTGAACATTTCAAGATAAAACAAACAGCATATGAGCGTTTCCAATCTACCCAAGATCAGCAAATATGAGTTTGATATTCAGAATCACCTACCTACACAAATACGTCCTCTTCGAGCTTCCTGTGCATGGTGGCCGCTTCGGATGCGATGGGTCGGGTCGCCCCGCCTGAGAGGTAGTGAGCGATGAGGGTATCGAGGGTGGACGGGTGGGCGAAGGCGAAGGGGTTGCCGTGGGGCGAGTAGGCGATGACGGCAAACATTCAACATGCTAGACAAACCCATCTACATCAAACAAGGGCAAAACCAAGTTTGAATCACCCAAAATCATATCCAATTACTATTATTCAGTAACATTCCGAATTTTTACAGGTTAGCCGAGATCAAAAATTTAAATTGTTTTTGTAAAGAATTGACATGACATTGATGCCACATCTTCACACCAACATACCTGAACTCGCGTTATCAAACAAAGGACATAGTAGAACAAGTTCTACATTGGAGTGAGAAGTACAATCGCGGTTAGCATGCATCCGGTTCAATTTCAACATGTTTTTCAACAAAATTCAACAAGCTTCCAGCATGTTTTGACAATATTCAACTCGTTTCGACAAAACTTCTTCATTCTAGTTTCCATTATACTCAAACTTCCCTTTTATTCATTTAATTCTTGGCCAAACTTTATCCATCTCTATTCAAGTAACAAATATACAAAGTTACTTATCCAGAATCTATGGAACCATTCAAAATAAAATTCTCTCGATTGTAAACAGTGTTCTTTGAAAACCATTGTAGCTGAACATTTCAAGATAAAACAAACAGCATATGAGCGTTTCCAATCTACCTAAGATAAGCAAATATGAATTTGATATACAAAATCACCTACCTACACAAATAAGTCCTCTTCAAGCTTCCTGTGCGCGGTGGCCTCTTCAGATGCAGTGGGTCGGGTCGCCTCGCCTGAGAGGTAGTGGGCGATGAGGGCATCGGGGGTGGATGGGTGGGCGAAGGCAAAGGGGTTGACGTGGGGCAAGTAGGCGATGACGGCAAACATTCAACATGCTAGACAAACCCATCTACATCAAACAAGGGCAAAACCAAGTTTGAATCTCCCAAAATCATATTCAATTACTATTGTTCAATAACATTCATAATTCTCTCGACTGTAAATAGTGTTCTTTGAAAACCACTGTAGCTGAACATTTCAAGATAAAACAAACAGCGTATGAGCGTTTCTAATCTACCCAAGATCAGTAAATATGAGTTTGATATACAAAATCACCTACCTACACAAATAAGTCCTCTTTGAGTTTTTTGTGCGCGGTGGCGGTGGCCTCTTCGGATGCGGTGGGTGGAGTCGCCCCGCCTGAGAGGTAGTGGGCGATGAGGGCATCGGGGGTGGACGGGTGGGCGAAGGCGAAGGCGAAGGGGTTGCCATGGGGCGAGTAGGCGATGACGGCAAACATTCAACATGCTAGACAAACCCATCTACATTATACAAGGGCAAAACCAAGTTTGAATCTCCCAAAATCATATCCAATTACTATTGTTCAGTAACATTCAAAAATTTTACAGGTTAGTCGAGATCAAAATTTTAAATTGTTTTTGTAAAGAATTGATCGGACCAACCCTGACTATATATATAATATATTACTTATAATTTTTTTTATATGGAGAAAACCTTAAAATAAACGGTATCAACAATGTTAAACAGCTCTTTAGTGATGAGTTCAAATAATTTTACATTATTCTTTAATAACTTAGATTTTTAATGTCTTTTACGGCGTCAATAGTCATAATTTATTAATGAGGAAAATGTTTTTGTGAGGAGTCCTCACGACGTCCAAAAAGGCATAAACAACTCCTTATGGCATCATCCTCTAATATTCATTATCTTCTGTCTTATTTGTCCTCTTAGTTTTCAATTTGCCAAAATCGAAAGAAACAACTTTTCCACTCACCACTTGACACTCGCCTTGCTTGCTTTGGGTACTCGTGTCACTCGCCACTCGATGCTCGCTTGGCTTGTTGCTTCCCGCTCGACATTCGATGCTCATTATGTTCGATGCTCACCCCACTTAACCCTCACCACTTGCCTTTCTTAGCTGACCTCGCTCATCATCGAACTCATTAGGTCGGTATGGTCATCGGTTACCCTTTTAAGGAGTACCAAAAATTAAATAAAAAATTATTGGTTGGTCCTGGGTTGACCCTGAAACCCAACCGAACCCATTAGGTCAGTTCGGTCCTAATCGCTTTCTTAAGGAGTACAAAAAATGAAATAAAAACTTATTAGTGGTCTTGGGTTGACCCTGAAACCGAACCGAACCCATTGAATTAGTTCGGTCCTCAATCGTTTTTTTAAGGAGTACAAAAAATGAAATAAAAAATTATTGATTAGTCCCGAGTTGACTTTAGAATCGGACCAAACCCATTGGGTAGGTTCGGTCCTTGGTCCCAATCTCAATAGGATCGGTCCTCAATTCCAAAAATTGAGGACCAGCACTGTGTGGGTTGGTTCTAGGGTTAGGGGGCGGACCGGCCCAACTCAGACCATGCTCACCCCTACCTCTGAGCACATGTATCTTTATACATATACTCATTTGTATCACAACACATATATCAATATACATATACTAATATTTATCATATAACATATTCATATTTGCTTTGATAGTGATTGAGACAATTTGATAGCATGAATAATTGTCAATTGTCATTGTAAAGTTAGATAAATGAGATACTAAATTTGTTAATCTTAACAATGTAGAGAGAACTCCAACTGGCCCAAATTGAATGAAGAGACAAATTTTCTCATATTAAAGGATCAATTTTTAATTTTTTTTTATCACAACTCAATGAATCATTATTGATGGAAGAAACGCTATGTAACATCTTTATATATACATTTGCAGAAACTCGTTTGACAATATATTTATCCCATGTTTCAAGCAATTTTCTTATTTTGGTTCTCCTTTTTTTCGTTGTACATATATATATTGGTAAAAGGTAAGAAATATATTGAGGAAATGCCAAATGTACAAAATATCACGGCACCAAAAAACTTACACTCAAGATAAGAAAATCATTATGAGTGGAAGGATGCCATGATGAAAAAGCCACAAACGCGGCACCCAACAACACGGACCAAGACACACAACAACTAAAAACAAGCACAGCATGAACAACCGGCTTCAAGATACAAACACCTCAGCGAAGGAGGAGAAAAGACCTCAGCTCTAGAGCAACAGCAGCTCCTTCAAGCGTCGGCTGAAAAGGATGGGTCGTTAAGGGTCCCCCGAGAAGATAATGGGATCAACTTATATTTGTACATATATTTGTTTTGCTTTATCTCATTAGTTTGGGTTTATCTTGAGCAAAAGAGCAACTTAAATATTTAAGAACGAATATAATCAATGTGAAAATGATAATAAGTGAAATCCCAAGAGCCACAAAAAGGAAAAAGTAATCATGGTGTAGCCCCAATATATTCATGGAGCGTGTAGGACTCTTTGAGCACCCGAGTAATTCTCACCAAATATAGCAATCCCCTCGTTATACACACATCAGGTGTCTACTAGAGATACGCACTCTACCTATGAGGAAGACCCAAGGAAATGCTAACTATGGTGATTCGAGACTAAGCCTTGAATGTGGAGGATAAACATACTTCCCATGTGAGCAACCCTTATGATTAGTTTCATATGCATTGTCTTTTCTAGTAACATGAGCAATTAAAAATTTGAAAATCAATTTGTTGAGTATGCTTGGGCACTTAATAAGGGATCGGCTCCAGCATTTGACTCCACGTGACGAGTTCGATCCCTCCTGTCCGGGGAATGCTACCAATTCCTTATAGACCGAGGAAAGCCTAAAACAGGGCCATAGACCAGGAGGAGGAAAATGATCCCACAAGAACACGACTTATATTTAGTAGAAAGTTTACTTTAGACATCACCAAAAGGCACATTTGATAAGTCTTAAAAAGTGCCTTTAACTTTTTTAATTACATTTCCATATCTACTATAGTGGCTCAACTTTAGAAAGTGAAGGTTAATATGAGAATACTCCCAATGGCTCCACGAAAGCATGTCATGTATGCTTTCCGCAGTTTGTAATAAATGCATCACATAGCATTATTCATATATATCTCTTTTTACACTTGCTCTTCTTTATTACAACGTACTCTTATTTCCTATCATTAGTCATTGTGATAGATTTGATGATGTGAATTATTATAAGTAATCATTGTAAAGTTAAATATAAATGAGATAACTTATCTATAAACCCTAACAAGGTTGAGAGAACTTCAAGTGACCCGAACTGATATGAGAGAGATGGAATTTCCTCATATTGAAAAGCCATTTTTTTTTTCTTTTTTTAATCTCAACTCAACGAACACATTATCGATGAAAGAAAAGCTATGTAACGTTCATCGGCTGTCACGGAAATACCGTGTTGGCTGCCATGCAGAAATGGAATGGAATGGAAGGGACAAAAACAATTCGTAAGTTAGACACGATTTTCCGGAACTAAAGCTAAAAAGTTCATCGGAGACAGAGAAGAAAACCTCTGTCCCTAGATTCAAACCCAAAAATCTGCCTTCCAAATACCAAGTGCTACGTTGGAAGTTCTTGCCCACCGGCGCCATTTGTCATCTTCCAGAAAACAGCGTCAATTATCAGATACGGTTCATTTAATTACGCAAAAGTTTTAACTAACTTACACAATAGAATATGAAGAAAATAAACAAGTGCAGTCCAATTGAAGATTAAAATAGTGCATCATGCAGCTAATTTAAATCGAATTCTTGGGACCTTGCTTAGCCCTGTTCCCCATTATAAGTGCCAATTCTCAGTATGATGCGTCGGATTCTCTCCCTCCTAGCCAATGGCAGGTCAGTGATTCCACCATAAATGAACTTATTCTAATTACCATGTTGTTAGAAATATGATTTTATGAGAATAATATTTTTGAGATTATCATCGTTCACTTTATATTAAATATGTGGTCAATATATACGGGAAGTCAAATTATTTGTCATTGTTATTTAAGCGAGTTTTCATTTTCTTTCCTGTATTGCAAAATTTTTCGTAATGATCCCTCGACGATGTTTTGCTACCACTTATTCCCCGTGTTAGCACACCAGTTGAGACTTAAAGGACTCAATATTTAACATACATAGCAGAAGAAGTAAACGATGTGCTCGCTTATGCATAAGTAATATCGACACTTTAAAAATGTGTAGCAAAAATTAATTGTTGATTTAACTTATTTATCAAAGATAATTACAAATAAGACTGAACAAAGCATTTACCATAACACCAAAAATCAAGAAGGTCTATTCACCAAGTTCGACCTTGACATATCAAATCTGTAAGTCATATCGCACTCACTTTCAAATTTACTAATATTTTTTAAAAATTTTAGAGAAGATGTTGCTATTGAAAATCGAATTCTTTAAAAATGTTTTGATCTAGTATATCGACGATTCTGGTATTATAATATATTGATGAAGAAAATGGAAATACACTTTTATAAATAAAAAATAAAAAAGAAGAAAAGAAGCATCGAAAAATCTGGGAGCACCAATTCTCTAGGCCCCAAATCACTCAATACTCACTGCCAGTAATTTACAAAATAATAATTTTAAGCAAGCATTTGATCCTTTAAAATGATTTTGCTTAACCTTGCCCATTTAGAAAAAAAATAAATGAATAAATAAAATTCATTCATTTATAAGCGCCATTTAATATTGTTACGTCATGCTAAATATATACTCTTAATAAATGGCATATAATAAATACTGTACCTTTTCTGGAAGCATGGAAAATATATACTCTTAATAAATGCACCAACTTAGTATCTTTCAGAATTTAAGTGGACTTTTACCCCAGGGACATATGTTTCTTTTTGTCACAATATAGTCCTTTATATATATTAAGGAAAACTGAAATTCTTATGCCTTAACTAATTAAGAATGTAATGCCATAAAGTCATGAGAATAACATGTTAGCTGCCATGCATAAATGGCAGGAACAATAAATTTATAAAGGTAGAAAAAGATTTGCTCGAAGTAAATTGAAAAGCTTCATCCTGTAAACACCATTTAAGTGGAAAATTGAAAGTATTCACCTCGTAAAATTCCCTTGATATTCTTCCTTATTCTAAGGTTCATTTCGTGAATTTTTTGTATTTAGTTCTATGGAGCGTTACTTGAATGAGCAGTGTACGCAATAAACAACAAATAAGGCCGGCGGGAATCCCGATATGTCATCATTATGCAAGGAAATGTAACACCCGCACTTCCATTTAAATCAGCAGAAATTTCGTGATAGACAAAAGACGCGAACTTTTCAAATCAGATAAATTATTCAAAAATAACCAAAGACTCGACTCATCCTCATAATCCAAAATACTTTTAGTTCATTGATCGATAAGTCGAGTGTACATGCTAGAGTGTTTGGACTTAGCTCGAAATATTTGTAATTCTAGAGTTGAACAATTCTAGAGTTTAACTTATTTAACAGTGAATAATTTTCAATCATGCAAACTTACCTAAAAAATTACTCAATCAGTATAAACTTATTATACAGATATCGATTCAATTATAAACTTTTCAATTCTGTTAGTTTAGTCTTGTGCAAAATTTCAATGTAGTCTTTTTGGTCATTGAAAATCGCTGACGTAGTAGCCCAATCATCGTTGGCTATCCTAAATTGTATACCGTCACATCAAGATTTCTAGCAAAAATTGACCAAAAGAGCTACATTAAAATTTTGAGATGAAGTTTTAAGATTGAATTGATAAAATTATAAAATTTAGAACCGAATTAATGTTCGTACAATAAATTTAAGACTGATAAGATAATTTTCAACCAAATTAACATTAACAAGTGTTATTTAGTACTAAAATTTTCAAAATGAAGTGGTCATTCAAAGTATTGTCATAATTGACAATTGGCTCGGTCAGGCTTCATGGGGCCCATCGGTTCAACGGGATCCGCCAGGAGATAGAAATCTTTTGTCTCTATTCTCTTATGGCAATGCGTTTTAGTTTTTGTGCCAGTAACGGCATTAGTCTCATGATTGTTCTTTGGGCTCTTCTTTAAGCAAGTGCATCGCCTCCATTTCATGGCTAGGAAAGAGAACAAGAATATTTCAAAATTTATTAAGATCAATTTACGAAAATTAATTTACTTAAGGATCCTTCTATTGATCACTAATTATGACCCACTTTTTTAAAGATTCGTTTACAGTTTGACCCATCACTTTAATAAACTAAATTTACTGGTCAGTCTTAATTAACTTACCAAGTTACTGTCTTTGTCTTTGCTTCCTCTTTTTCTTCTATATATCATCCTTCTCTCTTGATTACTCTTCACCTCTCTCTCTCTCTCTCTCTCTCTCTCTCTCTCTCTCTCTCTCTCTCTTTCTCCCTTTCGTCCTCTCTCTCTCCACAGAAGCTATTGTTGTTGTTGCCATGTCTGAAGGAGGAGATCATGTTGCTTTCCCATGGAAGAACCCAACTTGGGATTTTGCAAAGCCTGATAATTCTAGCAATGTTGGAGATAGGTTAGGTAAGAAGACTGCTTGCTCTAGCTCTCGTGCCCAGACTGCGGCGGAAAAAGAGCTCCACCCGGTGCCAACTAGGAAGCGATCCCGCGACATGATCAAAGGCGAGGACAAGAACAGAGAAGGCGAGCTCGCTGCGAACGGAGCAAAAACGGTGGGCGAGTCGGACCACGAGATCCATATATGGACAGAGAGAGAGAGGAGGAAGAAGATGAGGAACATGTTTGCTAATCTTCATGCTTTACTTCCTCATATTCCTCCTAAGGTAGGTTGGTTGTTTGTCCCCTCAATCTCTGCTTATCTTGCCTCACTCAAAAAGAGAGAGAGAGAAGGGAAAACTCATTCAGAAAATGAGAGGAAAATCATAAGGGAAAACGATAATGGTATGAGCACTTGATGGAAGAAGATTTGCTTTCACTTGCATTTAATGCTGACACTCGGTATTTATAGAGATTTAATAATGACATCATCATTGGCTAGTACTATGAGATTTGCATAACCTATCTTGATTTATAAAGCACAAGATGATTGTTTATCAATTGAATTCCATCGTTGGAGAAACCAAATTTATCTGGGCAACATTTTACATAGCCTGTATAAGAGCATTTAAGAGAAATAAATAATTTTTCTTTTTCGTTGGTACTTTTGATTTCAATTGCACTGACACATACAATCAATGGAAATTCCCAGATGTAACTTGTAACTGTTCTAAAGTCTTATTCATCTCTCTACACAATGATTTTCTTGTGCAGGCTGACAAGTCTACCATAGTGGATGAAGCTGTCAGCTACATCAAAAACTTGGAGAACACTCTTCAAAATCTGCAGAAGCAAAAGCAAGAAAAGTATCATTGCACTGCCATCTTTAACTGCGAGCCGTCGACTGTGGTCAATTCCCAGAGTCTGCCTAGTGACTCGAGGGAAGCTTTCTTGGCCAGTCAAGGGTCTGCCGGCAATTTGCCCATCAGCGCCGCAAGCAGTTCAGCGTCATCTCCGGTCTTTCGACATCCTATAGCCTTTCAAACCTGGTCTTCTCCCAATGTTGTTCTGAACATCTGCGGCGATGAAGCGATGATCAGTGTCTGCTCGCCCAAAAAACCCGGACTGTTTACTGCTATCTGCTATGTGTTGGAGAAGCATAAGATCCAAGTGGTATCCGCTCAGGTGTCGTCGGATTACAGCCGAAGCCTTTACATGATCCAAGCTCAAGTAAGTTTGCTTTTAATTCTCCAATACTGATAAACGATGTGCTGTTGTGCTATAAATAATTAAATGTGTTTTTATCCACATTTTGCCGATAAAAAGAAGAAGATGAATCGATTATGCGAGGAGCAGTGTATAGCATTCGCACGCACATTTTCGAGTTCGGTATGCCAGGCAATTTGACAATCGGATATTGAATATAATCCTTTTTTCTAAAGGCCTGGTTACAATCTAACACTACTCTGAACATCAATTTAGCGAGCGTGGTAGACTTAGTTACCCAACATTGTTGCACACTATTTTCACTATTACATTGATTGTTACGTTTATATATTCTAAATTAGAACTTTGCCCTAGATTAATGTTTGAGTTCGACCGCACCACGGATGACCACTTTAGTAACTTACACGGGCTAAACTTCATTTGCAATGTTTACCTAACCTAGTCACCCATTTGACCGATATCATCTATGCTTATATCTCATTTGATTATCTATACATTAGACAAAAGAGTGATATTTGTTGTTTGTTAGCCCTAATTAACCAAATAAGGGCAAAGTTAAGACTATCCTGCAGTTCATTAGGGCTAGTAAGTGTGAGGCAAAAGGTGAAACCAGAACGTGACGAGAAAGTACACTATAAACCTCGAGCCCGTGAAACACACCATAAGCTCATGGACCCTACGAGGCATAAATCGAAGTCTTGGAGTGTTGGGCGATTGCCCTAAAAATGAGATTGTTAGCGCTTAATCCCATATGATACCTATAACACACGCCTAATTATACATCGTAGTGCCTCAACCACTAAGCCATTCTCACCAGATTAACAAGCAGTTCTTGTGAACAACATATATATATATCCCAGAAGCTAATCAGCACCTATAGAAGTACAAACGTGAGGTGAGTACTTCTGCACATTGTGCACATTACTGGTAACTTAAAATCAGTGTGTTCTAGCATTTGGTTTTTGCTGTGTAATGTGCACGTGACCAACATTCACATCGAGTGAGGGACACAATACGACTTCTTCAACTTGCGCAGGTTGCAGGAGCTTCGGACCAACAAGCAGAAGTGCTCCCAGTGGAAGAGATATACAAACAAGCTGCAACGGAGATCATGGTCTGGACCTCCGCCTGATTTCACGAGCAATATCTGTTAATCGAAGTTGATATTTTTATCAAACTAATGTCATGCGGCTGTTTCTTTAAGGAGCGATAATAGCAGATGAGGTTATCTATATGGTGTTTTTGCGGGCAATGTGCAGGCGCATAAACCCTAAACTAGCGACCCTGGTTTCTTTTTGAAGGCTTATTTCCTTTGTGTTCTTACCTAACGAAAGCTTCAAAGCATGTTTAAACATCGAATGCTCTCACCAAAACGATTCGAGAGCCTTCATGTCATGATCTCGAGTTGAAGAGTACAAGAATTGATACTTCTCACAAGCAGGTTTTGAGGCCTTCATGGTGCGATCTCAAATCAAATGTTGCAGGCTTTGGTTTAGAAGATCATCGAGGTCTTAGTGACTTGATCTAAACGAACTTCAGTCGGAAAATAGAACTCTTGTCAGGTCTCGACGACTGAAATCCGACAAGCATAGCTCTATGCGTGTTGGTCAGTTGTTCTAGAAATGAAGAGTGATGCTCCCTAAAGAGGAGAAAGGGAAAGCTTTGACGCTCATTTTTGCTGCTAGATCATGGTTGTTTATTCACAATTTCGTAGTCTAACAATCATCAACTTTGAATTTAAACAAATATCCAATCCATTTTGATTTTTATTTAGATATATGTTGATTTAATTTACTTTTCCAATCGACCAATATTCAAATTTATGACAAAGTAGGCAGCTAATGAATTTGTGTCCAAATTCAGTCGAACAATTACCGTAATAAAACAAAAAAGATTATGATGGGCTAGTGGAATGTTCAACGGAGGAGTTGAAATATAGGCGTAGAGCTTCACCTGTAAATTTTGAGAACCAGATATACCATATCTTCTAAACAGTAAATTGCCAAAAAAAAAAAAAAAAAAGACATCAAACTCAAGACCTCTTGAATCAGAAAAGAGCGAAGAATCCCTTGATTAAACCTTCATTCCCAATTATATCATAGAGAATGACAACGGTAAATTTATTTGCAGAAAATGTCGATGCACAACTTTCAAAAGCTGCGCATAGCCGAATCACATGCTCTGCGGCCCATAATCTGCATGTCACAAAGAAAAGAAGTCCCCGGACCATTTGCTTCTAGGGTAACCTTCAATGCTTAAGTCGGGAAATATGCATGGTCTTTATTGTTGGGTGCCCCGACAACCTTACGGTCGGTATGCGTGTCCCATGACATGATGTGCCCGCTTGCTTAGGGTGCACATGGTAACGCTTCTTGGCCGGGGAACAGTTTCTTTTCAGAAATAATTCTTTTCTATTTCTGTTCCAGAGAACAATTTTTTAGTAAAATAAGGTGTTTAGTAATGACATAAAATTTCTATTCTTGAAATACAAAAATAATATAAATGCGTTTGGTATGATTTTTTATTTTTTGTATTTATTTATCTTTTATTCTTGCTCACGGACTGCCAACGGCCGCCCGCCGCCCGTCACCACCAGCTGCCGCTGTAGGATCGTCCGCCGCCAACTGTCGCTACCGACCGCCACCGCATGATCACCGCCCACAGCCCACTAGCCGCTGTCGACCACCGACAGCCGGCCGCGAGCAATGGCGACGAGCGGCAGGCAACGGCAACGGTGACGGGCAACGTCAATGGGCGATGGGCAGCGGCCGGTGGTCCTGTAGAGGCGGCCGGTAGTCGATGGCGACAATGGCAATCAATGGTAGTCATCAGCTGTCGAGGGTGGCCGATGGGCTGTGGGCAGTAGCGATGACGATCAGACAGCGGCGGCGACGATGGTTGCCACCGGTGGGGCGGCAGTCGGCCGATTGTGGCCGCGGCCGGCTGGAGGTGGCCGGCGGTTGGCAGGCGACCACCCAAGGCCACAACAAGCAAGAAAAAGAAAAGAAAAATTGGCTTATTTTTAGAAATTGTTCCCAGGAACAAGAAACTACTTTTTTTTGTTTTTTGTTTTTGTTCCAAATCTGTTCCTGGGAACAAAAGTTTTACCAAACGGATTTATGTTCTTTTTTTATTCCGAGGCACAAAATAATAGAAATTGGGAGAGCCGGAAATGTTACCATGCAGACCCTTAATGGCCCGTATGCTATTTGACATGATAATAACGTTGTAATTGTTCAAGGTTTCCACCAGATCTAATTTGGAGTTCTGGATGATGCAAGCTCAACGTACATAGGCCGTTTGACCCCCTAACCATTGCTAGTGCAAAAGTAATTAAACAAACAAAACGGAATAAAAAGAAAGCACTGCGTTGTTGCCATAATGAATAAAAAAAATCATCTAGTTTACTTAATGTAGATTCTATTAGAGCTTCAAAAGTTTTGGAGCACAAGTTGAAGGCCGCAGTTCATTTTAAAGAAAGAATTTCCCATTCTAGCCAAGTTTATCTCTTTTTTTGGGTCAAATACTTAATCTTGTGCTTTTATGAGCTTTCAAATATTCTAATTTACTTGTTATTATACATCTACACTATAATAGAAGAAATCAAAGAGACTTCTAAAGGACAAACAAGAAGGTTCCACGAGTACGTAGCGCTAATTTGACTCAACGAGTTTCACATTTAAAATAGGGGTTTGCCAGCAGGCCTGGAGTCGTCGTCGAAAAAAATTCCTCCCTGTTTTTATCTGGCCAATTAATGAAGGAAATAGTTGAATACTAGGCGTTATTCACGCTTCAATCCGATTCCCATATAAATTAACAATTAAAATGGAGTATGAAAAGGTTTAAGCATAATAAGAACCTTATAATACTGTACGAAGTAAACAATCAAAACTTGAAGCGATTATCACGAACGTGACACGGCCTACATGCTTTGTATATTCTCTGGTTATGTCTCATTCCACGCCTCACTACTACTTAATTAATTTAATTAAATAATAAAATCGAAAAATATTTAAAATTATTAAAAATTATTTACGTCAGCACCAATATCCATATTAGCAATATTCGGCTAAAATTAGCCAAAACGACTGAATTTACAATAGGTCAAAAGAGGGAGAATTACCAAAAAAAGTCTTTAACATATTGCAATTGTGTCAATTCAATCCATTCGGCCAAAATTGGCCAGCTGGCGCTGACGTGGACGCCGGTGGGGGACAGCCGGCTGGCAAACGCTAATGTGGCAATTTTTTAATATATATATTTTTTATTTTTTTCGAATTTTTAAATTTTTAAATTTTTTTCTTTTTTTTTTCTCACCTTCTCCTTCCTTTGGCCGACAAGATCAGCCTCGCCCAGCCAAGGCAAGGGTCGACCTCGCCAGAGAAACTCAACATCCTCATTGTTGTCCTCGCCATCGTCGTCGTCCCCGCACTCGTACATAGATCCCACTAGCCTCAGCTGATCTTCCAAGTACCGCTGGAGCAACGCCCCCACCTCGCTCTCCCTGCTACCGCCGCCGCCGCCACTGTCGCCGCCGCAGCAGCAGTGCCCCTTTTTGCATCTCCGCAGCCGCTCCGCCACCTCCTCCTCCTCCTCCTCCTCATCCTCTCCCTCCTCGCCTCCGCCGCAACCCTTGGCGACGGCAACCTTGCCGGCCACTGGTGAGGCCGATCCTCGCCTTGGCTAGGCGAGGCCCTGCCGGATCTGGCAAGGGCCGAGCTCGCTAAATCTAGCGGGGCCTCGCCCTCACCAGTGACCAGCGAGGCTGACCTAGCCAGATCTGGCGAGGCCTCGCCCTCGCCGGCCCTTGCCTCCAGCTGGCAGAGGCGAGCCTTGCTAGTGGCCGGCGAGGTTGACCTCGCCGGCTAGAGAAAGGAGAAGGTGAGAAAAAAAAAAGAATTAAAAATTTAAAAAATATTAAAAAATTCGAAAAATATATAAAAATATATATATTAAAAAATTGTCACATCAACATTCGCCGACTGGCTGTCCCCGCCAGCATCCACGTCAGTGCCGGCTAGCCAATTTTGGCTGGATAGACTGAATTGACACAATTATAAAAGCTTTAGAACTAAATTGGCAAAAAAAAAAAAAAGTTTAGAACTGAATTGGCACAATTGTAATAGGTTTAAGACTTTTTTGGTAATTCTCCCGATCAAAAGGTTTATAACGAAAGTAACATAATTAAAAGATTTATAATTAGATTGACACATAGATTTAGAATTTTTCCGATATTTTTCCCCGTTCCAGTGACAGAATAATTAGATGCAGCCCACCGTATTTTCTGTGATCCACAGATAGACAATACTTAATTGAGCCATTCGCAGTATTTGATGCATCTATCGTCGCCGAAGGGAAATATTTAGTCATCGAACCATGAGTATTCCATCGCAATGGCGAGCGCGCCCTCGAAATCCTTTTCCGTTGTCGCAAAAGATGGGGCTTTCAATCGCAACCCTCAGTAGATCGACAAACTGAGCATCAACGACGATTCGAATTGTTAAGAGGGAAATTTGCTACCTCCATGTTAACATCCAGAATCCACCGTCATCGACCATCTAGGCCACCTTCATCTTCGTTCCACCCTGTCTACCGTAGCCACCACTGTATTTCTCATGCCGAACAGCGGCCACCACCGCCTGCTCGGGTCGCCCGCAACACCGACCTTGCAATCCTGCAATTGCCACCACCATAACTACGCTTTGTTCTCTCTAGATGAAGCTCGCAAAGCATTAAGCTTTGGCGATGGCAACAAGCTTGGCATTGCACGAGCTCATTCTAAAATCTTAAGTAAAGGTCACCAGGTGTTTCCTCCTCCAATCAACGCCACCTTCACTATGCTTTACCCTCTCTAGACAAAGCTCGACGTTGCACGATCTCATTCTAGATCTGAAGTAAAGGAAAACGAGTGTTTCCTCCTCCAATCACCACCACCATAACTATGCTTTACCCTTTCCAGTCGAAGCTTGGCAAGCATCATGCATTAAGCATTAAGCTTTGTTAATGGCAACAAGGTCACCATTGCAGGAGCTCATTCTAGATTGGAAGCGACGGAGGCCCGGCGATTCCTCCGCCAATAGCAATGAGCTCATTGCAGTTGCAGGAGAGGGAGAGGGAGAGCATTGAGATAAGCTTGCTTGCAGCGAGTTATTTTTAGCTAAATTTACATGTAAATGACAGAAATGAGAAAGTATATACGAATGTGTTGCCACATAACATGCCATCTGAACAGCAACACATTCATATGCAGTTTCCTATATATATAAACATGGAGTGAATGAGCCTAATTCCTAAAATGACCTAAAGGAGAGAGATTCGGAGAGAAGACTATTCGTCAATGTTCTACCAAGCTGAATGGACATATACTTAACCCTGTGATCAGACAGAGAGAGAGAGAGAGAGAGAGAGAGAGAGAGCACGACCACCTTAACACCAGTGGCTCGATTAAGAGAAAGCATGCGTGATGGTTGTGAGTTGCGCTTCTAAGGTTGATTTGAAAAAGAATTAAGCTGTTCCTCTACTCCCACAATCCACCTAAGGTACTCATACATCCCTAGATAATTCTAGTATCAAAACACAATCTTCCTGGGAAAAATTCTTCACACACTTTAACTCCATGAATAATTCGAGAAGACCATTTGTTTCACATCCACGAGTTTTTTAGCTTACTTCTATTACATAACCCCATTAGCCACCGCTGCAGCATGCAGGCTAGAATCCTGGTTTGATGTAGCAGCATACCCATTGGCATATCCACCGTGGTACGATCCGTTCCACTGGTTACTCCTCTCTGTTCTCCACTGTCAAACCATGTACCACTATTGAGTGAGTTCAAACAGATTATAGGCAAAAAAGGGTTGATAAGCATATAAGGAAAGAGAGGAGAAATCTATAATGTCACTAGGAAAATCCAGTGGAGATAAAAGGCATGCTGGACTTCTGATACTGTTTTATAAGACACAGCAACAACTGTGGCTCTTAATATCCGATGTATCAACACCACCAAAATCTGACCGATCATGTGGAACAACCCATTGAGGTTGCCTGAGAATGATGACCACACCATTGCCATCTCAAGCATGGTGGTCACCGTCCTGAGGCGACACCAAAGACTTAGCAACCATCATGTCTTTGACTGGAGAGACCACTTTGTGTAAGTGCAGAGAGAGAGAGAGAGAGAGTAAAACTCACGGCAGTTGCAGACTGTGAGCCACCACTCATTTACCTTCTCTGACGACAATTTGCTAGAGAGATAAACCAAGACCTAGAATGGAACCATCTTTGGCATCTCCACCAGTGACATCACCGGTGGTCCATATCTACAAAGATTTACAAAGGTCGTTGCACATCTAAAGTGATCTCTGCAACCTTGATAATATTTATAAATTGGTCAATATTTGGAGATCTTTTGTTGGAAAAAAAACCATTTTAGATTTCCTAATTTAATCTCCTATTTCAGATTTAATTTTTTTTAATCTACAAAAATTCTAACAACATTAATGTGACCGTGGTAATGGTGGTGATGATGATGGCTGAGCAATGGCATGGTCATTTTGTTAATGCATCCAAAATATTGGATTTTGGGTGGACTTGGCTCATGGCCAGGTCATTTCAAGGATGGGTCATTTAAGTTGTATAAGACCAAAATGGGTGAATACATATTAAAATGGGTTGATATGATCATGAATTATATTATACCCACACAAACCCGACCTGACCCGCTCATTTGCCAGCCCTATTCGCACCATGCAGTAGACAAAAGAAAGGTGTTTCACAACCTTCAAAAGCATGACTATGCTATTTCCTTCCAAATGAACCAAAAACTCCAAGAATGCTAGTTAAAAATGAACAATGAAAGAACCGATATATGAGCAAAGGTGCCCAAATGCCTATCTTATAAGGATAAGCATGCAAAAAGCTTTTTCATTTTGTTCATCACCTGAAAAAAGCTGGTAAAGAGGGCATCCAAAGATCAACTAAGAGCTTTAAAAATTTACCTGCTTGTTTGCTGGGCTTCTGCCCCAAGATAAACGAACAGACTGCTTGCCGATGGTTGTGCCATTCAACTCCTGCATAGCGTCCTCCGCATTTTTCCTAGCGACAGAAACAGGCAGATGTAAACACTAGGCCTTTTCAATTGTGATACATGGAAGTAAGATAATGACTTCATATTTGATCATGCTTCGGTAGGTAATGCTCTGAGGTCCTGCACGTTTTTCTCTACTGGCTTTTTCATTACTTTATATGGCCTCTTTATAGCATTTTCCTCTCCCTCTTTTACACGAAGCAAATACAAATGGGCACCTGTCTGCAAAATGCACAAAGCCGCATCCTTTTCCAGCAGGTATTTTTACTGAGACCACCTCACCAAACTGAGAAAATGTCTGCCTGAGATCTTCATCACTAACATCAGAGTCAAGCCCTCCCACAAAGATCTGCAATAAAGCTTGAGTTATCAAGATATATAGGGCTCAAATGACTAACTGTAATAAGAACACTCACGGTAGAATTGTTTGACTCGTGGGCCTGGGATCCTTGTGAAGTAGCACCATTTGATGCATGTCCACCAGCATGTCCACCGGCCAACACCAAAGCTAATTAAAGAGACAATCAGTACAAATCTATGACACAACAAAGATAGACAGAAGACACTTCATTTAAATAGAATAAAGAAGAAGTGATATCACGAATAGCTGTTGCTGAAGAGTAACCTGAACTAATATATTCCCATTAGACTTGCAGAAATTCACATGCTCAAGATTATTGGGTGCTAACATAAGGGTGATGAAATAAATCAATATTTCCTCATGACTACAGTTCTCATGGGAAGTAGATGCAAGGACCTAATAAATTATATAATCTACACATCAAGACAACAAACTCTTAAGAAGCCTTGAGAGCCAGTGAAGAGAGACTATCTGAGAAATAAGGAAAGGAAAATTCTTTTTCTTCACTGCAGTTGAGTATTTAGTGTCCGTGTTTCATTGAAGGATCCTTTTTCGCAGTCTTTACTCATGTCATTGTAATTCAATACATTTTATTAATACAGTTTATCCGCTGAAAAGAACATAATTTCTACTCACTCCAAAGTCAAATGACAATTAAGAGCAATGAAAAAGCCACAATATCATGAGTTCGAGCAACTGCTCCAGGTCAGCATGCAAAAATTACTATTACTACCTACAATTGTCTTCATATACTTCATTATGACCCCCATCGTTCTGTATGCTTTACACCCACTAAATTCTAACAACAAAATTTGACCCTAATAGAACATGAAACACCCGAATCACGAGAAAAACAATATTCCTGACTTATAAATCCACTCAAATTATTCAAACACATGAAAAAGCAAAAAAATTTAATTCCCATTTTTCATGTGATTTATGGTCTTAAACCCCATTTTAAATAGAACTCATATCGCAACTTATTCATGTGACACAAATTTTTAGGATATTTTCTGTTAGCTTGGACTATATATGTCGATAATGTAATAGAAGTTGTCATTAAGCACAATCACATGCAAGAATGGTGATCTGAATCCTATGCAATCTTTGCTTTGCAACTTTTATCTGAATAAAATTTGGGCCACCAGTCTTGCATATGACCTGTATTCCAAGGACATTTTATGGTCAATTCGGCACCATTTGCACCATTCCATAACAATGTTGCCACTAACCTCAATTACATGCAAGAGTCAACCATAATTTGCATAGACGACAATTACGGTCCAAACTAATTTACAGCTTAAAGTACTCAAATCTCAACGACTAAAGACTATTTTGGAAAAGCTATCTAACATAAGAATTGTGGATTGCCTCATGTTAAGAAAGAAATCATATTTTTTTTATTGACCATAATGGCAAAATGCCGGAGATCATCCACTGCTGAGATGATCAACAAAAATTTGATTCATTGTCCTTGGTTCTAAATTCCCACATAACAAAACCGTTTCACACAGCTTGAATCATGCATTGTTAAATGCATACTCTAAAACACAAAATAGCATGACCATATCACAGAAGAGCCACAGCACAACCATAACCATCATTAAATGGAACTCCTTATGATAAATCTGAAATAGTTGCAGGCATCAAGCGTTACACCTCGGATGCACATGATATCCACACATACAAATGATGGCAAGCCAAAGAATGAGTTTACTTAAATAGCTGAATGATATCAAAAGCGAATTGAAAATAAAAAATTTCAATAGGTTTGAAGAAAACTCAGGTGGATCATAATTACAGGAAGTCATCCAAGAAGAGTTTAATTTCACCAAACATATATAAAGATATGAGACAAAATTTTGACTTGTGTGATATAAAATTACCCTTCCTGAATTTTTAAGGATGATCTCAAGCAAACAAAGGAAAGGAATCATTTCCACATACCTTGAGATGAATACTGTTGCTGATATCCAGAAGATTTCTTTGGGGTAGCAACACCAATGCGCATTGGCCTACTTGAGCAATATGCACCATTCATTTCAGTCATAGCCCTTGACTTCTCATTCTCATCACCAAACCTAACAAATCCATAACCTTTTGAACGGCCAGTATTTGAATCAATCACAACTTTTGCCCCTTTAACAGAAGTATATTTAGCAGCAAAAGTCTCCTGCAGTAAAGCATCGGTTACATCCGAAGCCAAATCTCCCACAAATATGGAAAGGTCAGAACCCATGTCCAATCGCTTATCACCTGAACTGAACATTGCCCAATTCAAGCGGAAGGGTTGCTCTGTATTTGGCATGGAAGTGCCATTATAGCTCTGTAATACTTTCTCTGCTGTAGCATGTGAACTAAACTCAACAAACCCATACCCCTCTGACTGACCAGTTTGTTTATTACGTATTACTTTTACAGAGAAAACCTGCACATGCAAGAAGCAAATCAGAAGATGAGGGTGGGGTTACGGGAAAATGCTTCCATGGCAAAGATAAAAGAGATTATACAGAGCACATTTCCCTTAAACTTTTAAAACAATTAGTCTAGCAAAGGAAGTATTTTCTTCCATTCTTGCCAAACAAAAAATTACTACAGAGCTAGTTATCCAAGATCACATGAGGTCAAACATGAAGAACCCTCTAATAATCACACTTGTCAAGACACAACTTTTAATCTCCATGAAGTTCTGATTCAGTAGCCCAACACAAACTAAATTACAGACAAGTTTCCTATTCATTATTTCTCTTCATATGCATTTACACCAAAAGCTTGATCGCCAAATAAGTGATGAGACTTTCTCTAAAATTATGAATGAAGTTATTTGGATAAATGAAAAATATTTCAGGTTCAAGCTTTCTTTCAGGAGAATTTGCTGGTGCAATAGTGAGGAGATATGGTATTCTCTTATTGTAAATAGGAATGATGTGAATAGGTACAGGCACTCCAAATCATATATTCTTTTGATCTAAGTTACTAGGAATTGTAATTCCACTCCCACCTATATCTGTTATCTACTGCTGTTCAGCAAATAGAATCAATTTGATCATGTGGAACAGCTCTAAACGTGTGGAAGGCTAACCAAATCTGATTTTCCACTACCAGTTCCCACATGAGACTCACTTTTCACCACACCTACTATAGAGCAGCCTTGTACACGACAATTCAAATATTCCTCTATCATTGGACTTCTCACATAAGCATATTTATGAAATGCACAACCACCCACCCATTATCTCTAAAAACTGTTTAAGAACAAGAACAAGAACAAGAAATGGTGCACGAAAAACATGCTTTGACTTAACAATGTGGATTTCGGGTTTCTTCCAGAGCACTCACTTCATTTCCCACCCCGCCCAAAAAAAAATCTCATTTTGTTCTTTCTCCGAATCAGTCATCTTTCAGCCTTCCTCAATAGCCACGATCAATCTTATACTCAGAAGCAAATAATTAGTATTACTAGATCGAACTCTAATTCATTACACTCAGCACTTCAAAACTCAGATCCGGGGCTCCCAATTACTGAAGTCCGATAGGTCAAGCCATTAATTGCTTGTGGCAGCAGGTAGCACATCTATGGCCTTAAACGTAAGAAGATGCATTGAATCATGTGGGACGCAACTTTGACCGAAGTACACGTTATGTTTGACTATCAAACCTCCAAAACAATTAAATCAATCCGCTTTACCCCGTAAAACACAGCTCACAAAACTCCCTCATCTCCCATCATCTGGAGCGGTGCAATAAGGCAAACACGCGCATAAATCCGACAATATACCTCCCTCGAGATCCAAAAAAACCAAGTTCCACTCAAACAAACACGCCATTCGCGATACGCACTTGCCCTAATTTCATTGCTCATAACAGAGTTACTCATCAGTCATAACAGGGATCCAACCAAAATCGGAGACTTTACTTAGAACTGAAGAAACTCCAATCGCAGAATGTCGTTCTTAAACCTACACACACAAGCAAGAGAGAGAGGAAGAGAGATTCGGGAGTTGACCTCGCCGGTGTGAGAGAAGCAGCTGTGGAGGTAAGTCTCGTCCATCCAGTGGTGCAGATCGCCGATCCAGACGGTCTTGGCGTCGTCGGAGCCCGACGCGCCCTGCTGCAGCTGCTGCTGCTGATACTGCGGCGGCTGCTGGCGCGGCTGCTGCGGCTTCTGGTGGTAGCCCTGCTGCTGCTGGTGGTAGCCCTGCTGGTAGGCGTGATGCTGGGGCGCGAGCTGCTGGTAGGCGTAAGGCAAGTAATGGTGGGGATACAGCATCATCTGCTGCTGCTGCTGCTGCTGCTGCTGCTGCATCATCGCCATCGCGGCCGCCGGGTACTGCATCATGCCGCCCGCCGCCGCCGCCGCCGCCGCCATCATCCACTGCTGCTGCTGCTGCGGCTGCTGCTGCTGCTGCTGCTGCTGCTGCTGCATCCACTGCTGCTGCTGCTGCTGCGGCGGCGCCTGGGCCGGGTGCTGCGGGTTCGGATCGCCGCCGCCGTCGCCGCCGCTCAGTGGCATTTTCGGTCCGCGAGTAGATCTAGCGCACGCGCCTCCCTCTCCCTCTCTCTAGGGGAGCGTGTGGAAGTGGAGGAGGTAGAGAGAGAAAGAGACGCGGTCTGAGGGAGGGGAGGACCGAGTAAAAGATGGCTGCAGAGGCGAGATCAGAGAGAGAAAGAGATGGGAAGGTGGCGGATTGTGTAGGTTTTATACGAAGCCTCTCTCTCTCCGGCGTCGTTTTGCTTGATTTTCTTCTCTCCTCAGTCCTCCTTCCTTCTTCCTTCTTCCTTCCTTCCTTCCTTCCTTCCTTTTTTTTTTTTTTTGGGAGAGCCTCGGCTGCGTCGCTATTGGCTCGCCGTCCAATTTTTTTTTTTTTCCACGAAGCTCTTTAATCATTGAATACGATGCTTCGTCCTAGCGCTCTGATATGGAAACCCTAGTAGAACTTATTTCTGGACCCGTGGCGGGGGGGCCATGTCCTCGCGCTTGAGCCGGGTCCATCGAGGCTATGCTCAGGACATCGGTGCCCATGCTCAAGATTAAGGCCGGGGTTGAGCGAGGGGTCCCGGGGTCGGCCTCGATGGTCCCGAGCTCATGCACGAGGGACCTGGCCCATCCTCTTGATCAGGAGTCAAGGATCTAGCTTAAGATCCTAATGGCCATGCCGGGATTTTTGGTTATTTTATGTGCGGAGTTACTAGTGCCCGAATAGTGTTTGTTTATTTAGGAAAATCGAATGAGATTTTTCTTACTAAATAATAGAAAAGAATTTTCCAATTGATTTGCAGATCTCAACTAAAAATATTGGTATTTTTCAAAATAAATTATTTTTCGAAAAACATTTTTAAGAAAATATCTTCTTCTTTTTTTCGAAATAGTAAGAGCTTAAACTGATTGATCTCCTCCGAACTTTTTTTTCAAAACGACCAAGAAATTAGGCCTTCGAAGATCCGCGTTCGAGGTCAATGAGATTTTGTGATCAGATTTGGCTATCCACCGGTCTACTTTTACGGCTTCAAAGTATACGCTTGCTTTCTCCTTATAGCGCCGAGAGGTCAAGTTAACAAGTGGGACTCAAACACCTGACGAGATTGAAATAATATTAAAAAAAAAATCTTTAAAAAAAAAAAGTATTTGAGGTTGTCTAATAATTGGTTTTGAAACGGCCGACATTAGGAAGGTATAAATTTGTATCTTAGGCGAAGTGAAGAACTTACAATTATTCAGATATTTTTTTCTAATTACGATTTTTATTCATTAGAAAAATTAAATGTAACTTATGTCGTCTTATGGTTGAGCATGAAATTTCGTGAAAGTTCTATATCTTCAACACCTTATCTTCTACATTATTAAGCCGAAATACCATTTTGTCTCGCTTTTCAGAAGTACATATATTATCTCTAATTAAAACAATAAAGACTATATTGTCATTGGATAAGTATTTTAACCTATATTTTCTTTCTCTTTTCCCAACCTCCTTTTTCCAACTACATGAACTGTAACCCTCTTGTCCCAAGAAAACACTAAATAAATTTAGCATAGAAGTTATAACACTATTAGATGCAATTGTGCACATGCGCAGCACATGCTAAAAAGCTTATGAATGTTTAAGGTAAAAAAAAGTAACCTTTGACTTCATCTTATATGGTACATAGTACATGAAATTCATATGTCCTAGATGACATTGTTTGTACCGTCTCGTGAGTAACATGAGGAGCATGAGTCTCGTGATTAACATGAGTAGCATAATGCCTAAAATAACGCTTAAATAAGCCAAAAATCTTATGCTTCAAAATTTTTATTGCTATTTGCCAAAAAAGGGTTTGGCGGTCCGAAACTTCTTTTGCAAGTTGACAAACGGAGATTCTACTCCTCCGTCTATGCTCGGTTTCGCAACATCTTGATTAGTCTATGAATGACGAATTTGGCTTAGAAATATTGTCGATTTTGGGCTCCCCGACTTGCATTGTGGTTGGGGCGAGGGCAATGGGATCGCCTAACGACAGTCGTGCACAGACCAAATCTATGATCTTAAACTAAACATTCTCTTCCTGGTGCTCTATAGGTTGCCAAAGTTGCACACTTCTTTTGGCTTGCACACAAAAAAGTACCTCGTTCTTGAAAAAGTATCGACGAAATGCCTTAGAATTACATGACGATTGCCATAATGAATCAAGTTCCCGTTTGGCATTGTAGCTACTACTTCGAAGCTATGTTTTGAGGTGTCGTGACTCATACGTGTGGCAATGCATGTTTTAAAGCTACATCTCAAAGTTGCTGAGATGACTTCCTAGAAGCTTATGCGAGTTGCTGCATCCGATAAATTTGGCAAACGCCTTACAAAAAGCTACAATTCGACGTCCCTTTTTCACGGTTGTAAGCTTATAGTTAATGCGGGAAAATTATGTCAAGTAGGCTCTGATTGATTTTTTATGACATTGAAGCAAAACCAACATTGTCTGGGGATATGTCCAATGAGTACCTTTCCCATCACTACAAGATTACCCCTCGGATCGAATATAAGTGATGCATGTCGAGACTCGTGGAGTCACAAAGAATTACTATCTCATGACGTAGCTTCAAGACGTTGTCTCCAGTAGGATTAGATCGTGTGAAGGTTAATCCATCTTCGTATTCACGTTGTATTGATGTTGATGTGATGTCCTTTAAATCGTCCGTCGTTAAACTATTCGGAAATGAATCTCTCTAGCGCACGACGCAAGGGGAAATTCACAAGTTTATTCACAAAACTAGGTTCTTTTCATGAAACAAAGAAGACAAACATAGGCTATCTCTTGCATAAATAGTTTAAGGGTGCCAATGGCTCAGTTTGGGTTGTAACCAAAGCATATGGATATGCAATTATTTTGACCCGAACAACGGTTTGATTCTAGTCAGGCTGGTTTGGGCCTTTTCAACACTCCTAAGGACCCATTTGGTTCAAATTTGGGGAAGTGGCTTTGCATTTTCCCAAGTAACTTTGAATTAATGGGCATGTGGTGAAGGTAAGAATATTTAAATACTCATTAATATGCATATTTTGTAAAGCAATTTTGAGGTGAAAAGAATAAGGGAAAAAAAAAACAAAGAAAAATAGAGGAGGAGATGCATCGGAAATGGTGAAATCATGGGGGAGGTAGCTCGAGCTGTTGCTGTTGGTGGTGATTTTGCTACTGGTGGGGAGGTAACCGGTGGACATGGTGCTAGTGGTGGTGGGGAGGTGACTCACCTAAGGTTGGGCAACCTTAGGCAACGCCTTGGCTTGTGTGACCTTAGGCGACACCCTGGTTGGGTTGTAGATGCAGTGCATCAAAGAGGGCAAAATCGTGGCAAGGCGGCTTGAGCTCTGGTGGTGGTGGTGGTGGTGGTGACAATGGTGATGGGGAGGCAGCTAGTGATGGTGGTGGTGGGGAGGCGGCCCACATGAGGTTGCACGACCTCAGGTAACACCCTGGGTCAAACAACCTAGCTACCTCACGCGACCTCAGGTGGTGGTGCCTGAGGTCAAGCAACCCAGGTGACTCTTGAGGTCGCCCATATTTTTAACCACCACCAATCGGTTAAGCCTCCGAGGTGGCTTCCCGACGGCCATATTTGGCTACACGTAGTTGAGCTTTGCTGGTTGAGCTTCGCTAGTGGACTAGCAAGTCCAAGGAAGAACAGTATTTCTAAGGGCAAAAGAGGAAAATACAATTATCAATGAGGGCAATATTAGAAAGAAAAAAGTCATTAAACCCTTACTTAGCATTCCGAAAATATTGAAAGTTCAAAGCAGATCCTACCTGTTTTGGGCTTTTAATATTTCAAATGCTAGCATTTGACCAAAGAGACCTCAAAATGCTTAACTAAAACCCTAATATCTTTCTCAAAGAGTTTTGAGGGCTCAAAGCCCGATCCCAAATTTTAGGTAGAATGCCATTGAATTTGAGGTTCCATAATATAATATAAATCAATCAATAGTCAAGCTCGCAGCCTGTATGATGTCTCCCCAAGGCAGGCGTGGGTGTCCGGTTGCGCTTTCCGACGCCGTCTTGGTCAACGACTTTTTTTTTTTTTTGGGGTCAACCTTCTTGGTCAATGTTGGCCAAACTTTGAACGAGCAAGGGACAAAAAGAAAATTAAAAAAAGAAAAGAAAAGAAAAGAATAAAAGGAAAAGAGGGCAAAGTTTGCCCATTTCGGAGAAATCGTCGACTTATTTGAAACTAGTACTATACGTACTAAGCAATTTTTTTTCAATAATTATATTAACAAGTGCACTAAGTATATTATGGGAAAATATCACTAAAATCCTTAAATTATGTTAAATGTGATATCAATATTCCATTTTTTTTAATATCACTAGTACCTCCAAATTTATATCAATGACCAAAAAAAAAAACAACCTTTAGTCACAATTCCGTCCAAGATGGCCATTAAACAATCGACAAGGTAGCTTGCGTGGATAACACCATGGATCAGAAATTAGGCTAATGGCTTTAAGGTATTTTCGTCATGCTAGTAAAAGTTTGGAGGTTTTAATAACATTAAAAAAAATTAGGGGCATTAGTGTCATGGTGAGTATAATTGGGAGGTTTTTATGATACAAAAGAAAGTTAAGGTATTGGTATGGCATTAGGCATAATCTTAAATATATTTTACAAAAAGAAATTTTTAATGTATAAGTGTTATGGTGAACACGCTGTAAAGCTTTTCTGTTATGGCACTAACCCTTCTTGGTCAACGTTAGCCCCCTTGGAAAAAGGAAGGGACCCAAAGAGAATTAAAGGAAAAAAGGAAAAAAAAAAAATATGACCATGTCGGAGCACTCGATCGTTGACCAATTTCGAGCAAGTGCCACTGTGCCATACGTACTAAACAAATTTTCTACGATTTGTTGACGGGTACACTGAGGTACTTGTTGAACATTTAAGAAACATTTTTTCAGTTTGCATTATTTTGACCGTGCTCGTGCCGATACAATTATAATGGTTTGAAGATACAATTATATGGTTTGAAGATTCAATTATTGCAAATGAAACATGTATAGAGTATTTTTTTTTTTCTTTTATTTGTAAAAGAGTGGGAACGTGCGATCACTGTCGGCAATATAAGGTTGCGAGCCTTTTTTCTAAATATAACTTGTTGGGCTAGGTATATATATATATTATTAATACCTTAACGTGAATATCCTGCCTTTGATCCAATCGAGACCGTACAAAAGACGGTATATCATTAATCTATTTGGCTATAATTTAATTAAATACATGAAAATTGGAACGGTGCTAATCAAATTTGACCTAATTATTCGGTCGGGAGCTTCGAAATTTACTCTTGTACGTGTAGGCGTCTTAATGCCCGCAAAGAGAGAACATTATTTAATGAGTGTGGGGTCACAAAACACATCGGACCGACATCATTTAGTGATCATGGTGTATTTACGAAAATGTATTTGGACCTCGTATATATAGTGGATCCCATCAAATTGGGTAATTTCTAAACTTTTTGTGTGCATGTCAATTGAATTCTAAACTTTTTTATTTTGCCAATAGAATCCTAATTTTGCAAGAAATTCCAATTATCTTCCTATCAATTGTTGCCGGAAATGGCTAATGTAGTGTCTTATCATTACCAACGATCCTACGCGACATGCTGACATGGACAACTTGTGGATTGCCACGTTAGCAATTTCCCATAGAAGTTAGGCGAAATGACAGCATTGGAATTTCATACAAAGATTTAGGACTACATCATCAAAGATTACAAAGCACTAATAACTTTATTTTTTAATATAGTTGGCAATCACCTCATAAAATTCCTTTAGTGTCAATGCACGATTAAATCTCTTTAAACTAGTTCTCGATTACGTATTTCTATATTTTAGTGATAGGCAAAATCCAAGCCTATATGGGAGGAATCACGTTGCAATTATTAAGACATACCTTCATACGCACAAAGTTTTCCACATTGTCTGTTTTTCATCCAATTGATGATATTTGTTTATGAATATATGTGATGCTTTTGCTTTAAATCCTTTTTTTAAATCTAGAATTACGTCAGATGTGATAACATTTTATTGACATTTCAATTTGTAACGAGATAGTAAATATTAACATCATTCTCTATCGAGACAAAAATTGTTGTGTATTTTCATTATGCTTAAGTAGGTATTTACATATCCAAGAGTGCATTCTTGAAGATTTAGTTGCAATAAAATAAATATACATAAAATAAAAAACTTTCGAACTTTCAAAAATAGGTTCCCAAAACTTCCAAAATCCATAGCCCTATATTTGATTTATACATTCCATAAAGCAGAAGAGTCGAGACCGTGAATCTTCAATTTGTATCGTCAAAATTCAAAACGTGTTATAGGAGTAGCTTTGGTGAGAGCTAGTTGGTTAGCTGTGAAGATCAAATGCACACTAAGTTGTCATTTGATGACACGATCATGGACAAAGCAGAAGTCAATTTCAACATGTGTTGGTACAAGTATGGAAAAATGGATTTGTAGACAGATAAGTAGCATCAATATTATTACGCCAAAGAATGGGAGGACTTCCTGAAAGAGTGAGCCAAGATAGACGAGTTTAGCTGCAGCATCGACAAGGGCTTTGTTGACACCTAAAATTCTGAGATTTGATAAAAAATAAAAAAATAAAAAAAGTCACGTGGCATATAGTTTAGGAAAATTTTATTTCTGATTGCTCACATATTTAGGTAATATACATTGAGAGATGCATTTTTGTGCAAAAGGGAATTATTTTTTTTATCAAATATGCAAAAATATTGCGTGGGGGTGAAACGATATATTCAATGGAATTTTACGCGAGCAAAATTGGCAATGAAATATACCACAAAGATACGTTTTCTGGTGTATAAAAGAGTCACGTGCGGTGGAAATAGGGGCTGGCTTTTCCGTGAGGTGATGAAACACACGGCCATAATTCGTGAAAAGTGATAGAACCGAGAGGAAGGGGACAACTCAATCAAGTCAGCCACCTACCATCGTATTCAACACCAGGCTTCAAAGGGGGCCACGCAATGGAGAATATCCGACCATGAAATACAGGAACAAGAGAAGGAACTCTCTTCTTGGCAACAGGTGAGAGAATTAGGAGGTGCGTAGCTGCGTCTATCACCACAATTCCCAGTCCACGGGTTCCTCCAACTCCGCAATCTCAACGCCGTTGCTTCTAGCCGATGACCAATTGCTGCCGAGGAGTCTCCATACAGCCAAGCCGTGAACCTTCAAACGACGATCCTCGCCGCAAGTGCCACTAGCAGCAGCCGTCGAACTAGCATCATCGGGTTTCTGTTTTGCAGGTTGTCGAGTGAGATTCACTTGTCGATTCTTGAGTCCTTGCAGGTTGTCCACAAGACACCGCTCGGAACTCCATCCACGACAAGCCAGCAGCCCATGAATTATCCTTGGCCGTGAACCGTCGAGCACCCCTTGAGCGGTGCCCGTCGGAGAGTATCGCCAAGTCACGACTAACTCCAAACTTGCCGCGGCTCTGCCTCGGCGAGCCCCCATCGACACTATCGACGTCAATGTCTCGCTTGACCCAGCAATTCCTTCATGCCGTTGGTGACTGAGGTCCTCCGCGTTCACCCGATCAATCGCTAGGACAAGTTCCGATTGCTTGTAGTTGTGGCAGAAATTCTCGCACGTTATGTCCACTGGAGGTTATTGTTAAAATAGAAGAAAGAAATAAGAAATTTCTTTTGGCGTGCAGGTGTGATCCATGAATGAAGTGGTAAAAATTTCCTAGAGGAGTGCACGTGGACCGTATGCGAACAAGGAGACTACAGGTGGTAAAAAGTCTGATTAGGTTTAAGTGTATTCTGTGGGTGCAGGTGCTGTCCTTTGGAATAAAAGGTTTTCTAGTGTTCACCGTGGTCCAAGACCATCAAGCACAATAAACTCCTTCAGCAACACAGTCTTCTCGCGTGCCCTTTAGCCGTGGACACGCCCAATCGAACCGCCGTGTCGAGCTCACCATAAGCCATCACCAATGCCATCTTTTGACGAGTCCAAATTCACGACATCTATGAAATAGGTAAAAATATTATCCAATTTAATTTGATAATTTTCTTACTTAATTCGTTGATATTGCGTTTAAATCAAATCTTCCAATGATGCATCTTATCCAAAGTTTCCCGAAAGTCTTTTTAAATTAGGGATTTGTTCCCTAATTTCACAACGTGCACATGATTGACAGTCCGATTTCACGCTCGAAATACGACTCGCAATCGCACGGAAAAATCACCAATCTGATCTCACGCTCGAGATACGATTCGTGATTTTGTTAAAAATTAGCTAATCCGATCTCATGCGCGAGATACGATTCATCAATTTATTAGATGTATATCAATCATATCTTGCATGATTTGCTATCGCGTTGTTTGAATTGATTTTATTTCCGCAAAAGAAAATCCAAAAAAAAAATCTGAGTTAGATTAGGTTATTTGCTTGTTTTAGGGTTAACTTGCATGTTTAGAATAGGAAGTTGATCTATTTCGAATTTTTGAAAAAATAAAAATCCAAAAAATGCATTCATTTAGGATGTTAGTTTTTATTTTTTTAATCTAGATTGCATGTTTAATGATTTGGAAATTTTAATTTCGAATTTAAAAAAAAGCACAAAAAAAATCATCATGCATATATCATGTAGAATTAGGGCATTATTTATACGTCATTGCATATTAGGATAAAATTACATGGTTCATTTTAAGTTTAGATAGATTTTTTAGATAGATTGCATCTTAAGTTAGAGATTGCTAGGTTAAGATAATGTCTTAGTTTAAATTAGGATTTAGTCTGACCTGATTCTTAATATAAGCTAGATAGAATCTTAATCTAGATAGATAATTTTTGCATTTTTCTTAAATTCGAATTTCATGAAAAAACACAAAAAAAAAATCATTTTATTTATGTCATATAGTTTAGGACATATTGCCATGCCATATCATTTCATATTAGATTAGAAGCATTGCATTGCATATGGATTATATTCTCGTTTAAAAGTGAAAACAAAAATTGAGTGATAGCGTGTTAATTATAAATCATATCTAGGACTGTCGATGTGAATTATGATCTAACATTGCAGATGTTTTCGTTGCCATGAGGTAAGTCCTGCAATTTATTCATTACTTTCTTGGGTGTTAAATTGGTGGTTTGCGCATCTGCATGATCACCTCACGTGTTAGGGAAGTGAATTAAAATTAATTCGAGCTGCTTGCCAAACATTTTTCAAAAATAAAATAGAAATGTACCAAAAGGGTGTTAGAGAAATCTATCGTAACCAAGTCCCCGTACCCAAAATCTCTAGTTTGTAGAAGTAAAATAATTCTCCCATTATTTTACTTAGGTGTCTAATCGACCTACCGTAAACTGATTAGTGGCGACTCCCTTTTACATGCTAGATATTTGAATTTAAATCGCGAATTGGTATGGGCTTGGGAGAGCCCGAACTAAGTCTAGGCTTAGCAATCCATTAGCCTAATTTTAGGTGGTGCACCCGAAAAATTGGTCGCGACAGGCTTTATACACAGATTCTATGGAAGATGACAATACGGTTCGTTGTTTTCTAGAGCACCGGGAGATCAAGTTAAGACCAAGAAAAATAGCATACCCTCTAGTTGACTTCTTGTCGTCAAAGCTACCAACCCAATTCACATAAGAAAAGGCTTGCAAGCAAGTATCATTGGATCGAGAAAGAAGCAAACTAAACGACTTCGTATGTTTGAGATAGCGTAAGCTGTAGTCTTCAGTTGGTGCATGCATGAATTGATAGGCTTTATTAACGGCAAAGGAGAGATTTGGTCTTGTTAATGTCACATATTGGAGGGCATCGATTATAGATTGACACAGTAGGATCAGACATGTGAGCACCCCCTTTCTTAGATGGTTTTGTGGTCGTGACCATAAGAGTTAGGACTAGCTTGCACTCAAACATCCTAGCTAGGTGAAAAAGATCATCAATATAACGTCCTTGAGAGAGAAGTAGCCTTTCAGAGTGAGAGACAGCCTCAATCATAGGGAAGAAGTGTAGTGGGTTGTTGTGCAGACAATTTTTGTAAGGTTGCACTAATGGTAGATTATGTATTACTTGTAACTTGAATGTCATCAACATAGATAAAAATAAATAAATGACATCAGTGCCTCTTCGATAGATAAACAATTGGGGATTTGTTTATAATGCTGAGAATGTCAAATGAAGCAAAAACTTCGAAAGTCATTGAAACTAGGCTTTCAGAGCTTGCTTAAGATCACATAGAGCATGATGCAATTAGCAAACATAGTTACGACTATTGGGGTGTGGTTCATACTCATCAACAGGACGGCATAGTTTTAGAATGAAACGGGACAAAACCTTGTGTCTCGAATTTTGTTTCTCGCTTTTACTCTCTATTTCCTCATGATTGTGTGACAAATCAAACAACGACAAGTTGGGTCCTCAAACCCAAGGAGCTGCTCCATGTACACCTCTTCAAAGAGAACCTTGTGTAAGAAGGCATTATACACATGTGGTTGTTGTACTTGCCACCTTAAGAGACAACAATAAATAGAATGGAACAAATAGTGGGAATCTTCATAAGTGGGTTGAACATTTTCGTATAATCCAAGCCTTATTGCTGATGAAAACCTTTAGGGATTAGGCGAGCTTTATAGCACTCAAGACTATCATTAGCTTTGCGCTTAACTCTATAAACCCATTTATAACCAACAAGATTCATTGAGGAAGGGTGATGGACCAAAGACAATGTGTCATTTTTTAAAAGGGCATTAAATTAATCGGTCATAACTACATGCCACTTAGGAATTTTGTTGGCTTGCGTGAATGTGGTTGGTTTATTGAAGTGGCGATATTGATTGAGGATGACTAGACGACGTTGCATGGTGTGGGTGCTATTGGCCTAGGCAAGGGCAACGATGGTGGTGGTGGAGCGGTTGATGACAAGAGAGAATGATAAAGATCATGGAGGGGAGGTGGATGAATCGGTCTTAGACAATACTGTGGGAGCTGGTGTAGGAGTTTGTGATCTCACTATAGTGGTGGGGGAGGAATGCCCATAGGGCCAAAGCCCATGATATTAAGATAGGTGTAGGAAGTAATGAATTAAGTGATGGACCTGAGAATGGAAGGAGTTGTAAAGGAAAAACATGTTTCATCGAAACGAACATGTCAAACAATGTATAAATGTTTTATGATATGGTCAAGGCAGTGGTACCTTGTGTGAGAGAGACTCTATCCCAAGAAAATATAGGGAACTAAGTGGAAATCCATTTTATGAGAGTTTTAAGGATGTAGATATGGAAAACAACGATACCCACAATTTTTTAAGAATGAATAATTCGAAGGGTGATTGTAAACCATTTCAAAAGGGGAGATGCAATTGGTGACATTGGACGGAATCCGGTTAATGAGGCAGGCCGCCATTTCGAATTTATAGTGCTAATATTAGTTAAGGACAAAGAGATAAGCTTATGATGTTAAACCAATTTCAGCTATATGCTTATGACAATGCTCAACTGTCTTTTGCAGTTGCCCAATTGACAAGTTGGTGACATTGGACGGAATCCGGTTCATGGGTATGAGGGGTGAAGAAGTGGTGAGCAATACCAATTTTTGAGAAAAAAGGAGTAGAGGCCACGAAATTCCCCACCCAGTCCATTCGACACGGCTTTGATTTTTTGTGTTAAATAATGGTCAACAAGAGTTTGAAAAGAATTAAAAACATAGTAAACATCTGACTTTGCTTTGAGAGGATAAAACCAAATAAATTTTGTGTGATAATCAATAAGAATAACAAAATCGCGATGACCATTAGTTGAACATAATGAAAAGAACCCCAAATATAACTGCAAATTAAATCCAACGAAAACAAATTACAAGTTAGAGACAATTATAAGGACTGACTGCTAGCCTTGCCCAATTGTCAAGTTGTACATAAATGTCTTAATCGTGTGGATTGAGACAACGAATTATTCTCTTTGATCATAAATCGTAAGAGATGCTTATGGGTATGGCCAAGACGTTGCTTTGAGAGGATAAAACAAAATAAATTTTGTGTAATCATGAACAAGAATAACAAAATAGCAATGATCATTAGTTGAACAAAATGAGGAGGACCCCAAATATCACTAAAAATTAAATCCGACAGAAATGACAAATTAGTCTCTTCATAGGAAGAGAGGAATTGTATATTAGACATGACATGGTGGGAGGCCACGCTTTTAGAGTACCAATGTAGGGTATTAGTAGGTGAAGGTAAAAGAAGAGTAATGATATGGCGGCAGTGTGATTTGTACGTCAACATATGGGACAAGCCAACCTTGCCGAGCACTACGAGCACCATGACCACAGTTAAAACGACCACTACGATCTCCATGACCTCCATGGCTAGAGAAAGAGGAACTAAGAGGAGTGGAGTTAAAGGTTGAAGAAATTACGTTGAGTAGAGTTGGCTATAGCAGAGTGACCATGAGAGGAAGGTTCAAGGATCTGCAACGTTGAGAAAGCCTTAATACTTTCGTGACTAACAAGACCTTGAAGCTCCATATAATGAGATTACTTCAAAACAGCCAAGTAATGTAGTAACAATGTTATGGAGATTAGATTGAAGACCACGAAAGTTGTGGACATTGAAATCCTCCAAATTCAAGAGGCCTGCCTGCAATACCCATGTCATAGGCAATGAATTTAGCACGTTGGAGGATATTGATAACTGATCTGTCGTTTTTTTTTTTTTTGTTGTGGACGTTGAAAAATGAGATGAAGAGAGAGCATAAGTGTAGCGGAAGTTGAGAGCATCCCAGATGGTTTTGCTAATTGATTTATCAAGAATGAGTGGTAAAACCGATTCTGAGAGGGATGCAATTAGAAGACTCATGATGGAAGCATCCTATTATTGCTAAATAGCTACTTGAGTTGCATCAAAGGGACACGGTTTGGTCCCATCAAATGACCACGGAGGTTATGGCCATCAAGTAACGTGATATCTTGCACTTTTCATAGCAAGTAATTGAATGCCGTGAGACATAGAGAAAGGAAGCGGTGAGCAAATCTAAATGAAGTATAGAATAATGGTTTATAATGGTGTCTATGGTGGCGGTGGCGGCAGGATTCTCCCAAGCAATGCCAACCACCCTTATAGAAAAAAAAAAAAAAAAGGAGGAGGAGAAGAAGAAGAAGAATAAAGCTAACCTTGAAAGGGGCAAGAGCCCAAGGTGGCTTTTGATACCAAGTTGGGATATAAATTGTCTTATAGTTCCAATAAGTTTAGGTCGGTATTTATATACCCTAGAGTACATTATGGGAGATTTGCTTATGAGGGAAAAAAAACATAAAATAAAAGTTTGTCTAACTTTTAAAGATAGGATTCCAAAACTTTTAATACCATTAGCCCCATTTAGTTGATATTCTCCTTATTGATTTATTTTTTTCTCTTTTTTTCTAATTTAATAGTTATTGACATTTTATTTATGAATAGTGGAAATCTAAAAAATTTATTATAAAAATTTTCATTATAATTTTACACTATCTTCGAAATGATTATTTCAATTTATAGTTTAATAGTTATTGATATTTTACTAAGCAAATATTCAAACATTTCAAAAAAATTTCTACACAATTTGTATTCTATTTTTTGAGTTGCTTCGTTTTATGAGATGAGATATAAGAAGGAATGGAAATTAATATACGGTGGTTTTCATTGAAGAAAATCCACTTAATATTTTGAGTTTACTTTAATACTTCTAAAATAAAAAAGATTGATTTTTGAAAACATAAAAAATAAGACTTCATTCTAAATCATATATATTAAATTAAGGAATAAGAATAGTAGGAGTATCCATTGCTTCGAATTCAAATTTGATCTCTTTCCATACTTTACAAGCAGCAGCTAGTTCAGGACTCCATTTGCTAGCCTCACGGATAATTTCATTACCCTCACGAGCAAGATCACGTCCCTAATTACGAGCTTGTACGCATGCTTCTAGAGCTACTCGATTAGCTACGGCACCCGATGCATTTCCCCAAGGGTGTCCTGAGTGTCATAACTTTTATACGATACTCACTTGAGTACCATAATTTTTATTTTTTCTCTCACTTAAGTGTCATATATTTAAAAGATCGATCACTTGCAATCGGCGATTTGAGTTGCCGGAAAATTCAACGTGGACACCAATCATCCTAAATGACATTGCCGGCGCAAATATTGATAATTTTTAAATTTTTGTAGTTTTTAATTTATAATTTTTCTTTTCCTATATTTTTTTAGTGTCAATTAAGGTCATTGGTAACCCTTGTCAGTTGTGAACGCCTTGCCTAGACTAGGCGAGAGTCACCTTGCCCATGGTTGATGTAGCTACAAAGGCCATAGGTGAGGCCATCACGGCCTTTTTCGCCTTTGGGGTCGGGGATCCCACCCAGGGCCTTTGCGACCACATTGGCCGAGGGCGAGGTGTTCGCAGTTGACGATTGTTGCTTATTCTTGCTAGCATTGAAAATAATAATAATAAATAAAAATTCAAAAAATTAGTAAAATTCAGAAAAATATTAAAAACATTTAAAAAAGTCCATGTCATAATGAAAAATTAATTCAAAAATCCAAGTAGGATGATTTGCTGGAAATAGTACTCAAATTGTCGATTTTACTCCAATGTGGCGCTTAAGTATGTGAAAAATAATGTTCTGGTGCGGCATACAAAAATTATGCACTTATGCTATTCTTATCTCTTAAATTAACTTAAGAATCATCCTGGTATTAATTGCATTTTTCTTCTTAATAAAAGTGAAAATTTTACAGAAAGTTACACATTAGATTATACTTTTTGGATGAGTTTTTGAAAGAACATAGGTGTGAAAAAAAAAAATTCTATGGTAATACAAGAAAAATCATACTACTTCCAATTTAGGCAAATTATAAACGACAATTTCTTTACATTATATTCAAAGAAAAAATTATAGTGGTTTTCAATTTCCCTCATGTTTTAGCACGTACGCAAATCTTGCACAATCATAGGACAAAAGCATATAATCAAATAATCTCGCACTCATAAGACTCTTGAAATGTGATGATAAAAATGTATGGATCAAATCATTTCTAACTCACTCATTAGGTATACTTCCAATTTTTCGTCGTGCAACGGGAGTCGATGTCTAGTAACAAATAAAAGTGTGAGGAAAAGGCATTCACTTTTCACCCTTTTGACATTTTTTTTGTTTTGTTTTGGTCTCTCCAATTTTCCAAGACAGTCGTGCCTTGCCTTCTCTACTGAAACTGAATTGCATGCCATAAAAAAAATAATAGTAACAATCTGAATTGCACTGTTGTCATCTGATTTGAGAACCTCCTGGTCCAAGGCCAAGAAGCCAACGAATGGGCAAATTACATTGGGCCTTTTAAAGTTCCGCGGCAACCAGGACAAGTGAAAAGGCTTAATCAACAGGCGGACGACCCATTGAACCACCTAGGCTGGAGAGGCTCAAAGGCCTAATGGGTGAGCTTGGATAATAACCTTACAAAAAAAGCCTAGGCCATCTCAGTCACGACCTCAGCCACAACTCGGCCACGACCTCGATCACGATCGATGCACTCGATCACAGCCACGGCCATGACCCATGCACTCGGGTTACAGCCACGGCCACAACCTGGGCCAGGATCCATGAACTCGATCACAACCGTCAACCCTGATCCAGTCCAAACATTTTAGTACACCATTTTAGCTATGGGAGGGCGGGGACAATCCATCGGGCCCAACCTTTGGGAATAGTCTGGTGCGTTTCCCCCGAAATGGTACCGCTGAATGTGAACATCACATAAAATAATCTTAAATTTCACCTGGTAACATAACTTAGAGGACTTTTGGTGTATTCATTCTTTCAACAATCATATGGTTTGGAAAGCTTTATGTGATTCCTAGATCCTTACGGCTGCGTTTAGTTAGACTTTTAAGAAAAAATTTTTGAGGAAATGCGAGCTTGAAGAGTTTTCATAGAAGATAAAGACTGTTTGGTGAATTGTAATTAAAACGTACATTGAAATGCAACTTTGAAAGAAATACTATGTACTAGAAATGTTTTCGGATAGTTCTTTGGTATGAACAACTTAAGTTTCTTAGTTTAAATTAGTTTAAAAAAAAAAAAACCAATGATTGTAACTTTCGAAGTTTCGAAAAATGGGAACGAATTTGAAATTACATATTATCTAGCAAAGGGGGGATTATTCAGAGCAGGTTCAAATTCAGAGTTCCTAGAGCTCCTTGTAAGGTTTGTTGGAAAACCCGTTGTCGGACTTGATCAATCGCTCTTTGCATGCGGATTTGGATCAAGTCCACCCAATAAGAATGAGTCGGAGCTAGTTGGGTCGGGTAATCCAAGAACATTTCATGGAAGTACCTAGATTCGTTCTGTAATGCGGTCAAATCCAAACTAGTGACCAGCTGGAGCCATCGATTGCGCCTTCTGCAGAAAAAGATCGACCGACAACTGAAAGGGGAGAGTAAAGCAGAGCGGCAAAGACAACGACGTCCCCCAATAACTATGCCAGCCCCACCACACCAAGGCCGGCCTGGACGGTTCCACCAACCATTCTTCCGAACGAGTCGTGTTTCATTCGATGCGGCTTGGACTTCTAGTTTCATCTCCTCTTTCCATCTCTTCTGTCACCGCATAAATTTCATCTTCTTCTTCATCATCACCATCTCTCTCTCTCTCTCTCTCTCTGTGATACTTTCGCACAGTTCTAGTTCTAGCAAGAAGGAGAAGATGGACTCCGGCGCATCGGAGGTGGCCCGAGATTTCCGACCCTTCTTCAGGGTCTACAAGGACGGACGCGTGGAGAAGTACAAGCTGTTCGAGCAGATCAAGCCCATCGCCGCCGGGCTCGACCCGGAGACCGGGATCGAGACCAAGGACGTCGTCCTCTCGCCCGAGACCGGCGTGTCGGCCCGGGTTTTCGTCCGCAAGGCCGGCGGCGGCCCGGATCGGAAACTGCCCCTCCTCATCCACTACCACGGCGGCGGGTTCTGCGCGGGGTCGCCCTTCGACACGGCGTCGAACGGTTTCCTCTCCACGATGGTGACTCGGGCCAACGTCGTCGCGATCTCCATCGACTACAGGTACTTCTGACGACGCCTTTTGTGACCACTATCCACTCTCTCCCACTTGAATTATTATCCGATTTTAATTTTCACCTAACTTTCAGCTAGACGATAACAATTAGGATCTTCAATAATTGCTAGTTTATAAAATAAGTTACACACTCGTCATCGAATGTATCGAAATTATTCTAGGCCGACAATGGATCGAATTATAATCCCAACAATTACTGCTATTCTACCTTTGCCGACACTCACGTTAATTCGTGATTATTAGAAGTTTTGAATTTCTTTTTAACTAAGACCATTTTTCATGATTGGTCCAAAATTCTACTTTTGAGTTCATGTAGAGCATGTCGTTTAGTATTTTCTCTTTTTTCTTTTTCGCATTTTTTTAAAATTTGAAGAAAGCCAGACATACTTAAGGACATAGCATAGCTGGACTGACTAGCAAATCTTATTTATTAGATTAAGTGAAGAAGACGTTGACGGGAAGGGGGCAGATTAATTTTTGAGGGTAGATAGATACAAGTTCTGGTCGATCGAAATTAAACGATAACTAATTTTAAAACATTATTGAAAAATTTAAGTGATTTTAAAATGATGTAACTGTTGAAAGTGCTCTCGTTTCGTCACTTAGAATCTTGACGTGATGGCGTGGCATGTCAGAGTAGTTCAGGTCAGCAATCGTAATAATTTAGCAAATTAGGAATTACCCAAGAATGTTTGATGTCTAGTCTACTAAATAATATCATGAAAAAAAAGAAAAAAGAAAAAAAGCTGTTCTCATGATTTTCTCTACGACCACATTATTATATTGCATTTGAAATTTATAAAAATTACTAGATGGGAAAGTTTTTTTTGGTGGGCTCCGATTATTTTGATAAAAATGAATGATTTGAAAAATATTTTTTTAGAATTAATTGTTTTTATTATTTCAAATAATTAGTTAAAGAAAAATATTTTTTTATTGCCTATGACAATTTATCATTAAATATTTTCGTGAATGTTGAAATTTTTTTCTGCTTATTTATTTTTATAAGCGATACAATCGATTATTTTTATAAAAAAATATTTTTCAATTCATTCATTTTCTGCGAAATAAACATGCTATGAGATGATTTAAGTAACTTTCATTGGTATTTTTTTTCCCTATTAAACACATGCATATGCTTATGAGATGTTGCGTCGCGTTACTTAAAGTGTGTCATAGAAATCCTAATTTTTCTACCTTGCAAAGATTACTTATTAGAAGTAAATATTTCTATTAATAGCAGATGTAATTATCAATTAGGATTGGCGCAGGAAATATTGAGTTAATTTTCGTTGGTGATAAAGATTTTAGTAGATTTTGCAATCAAGTCATTGAACTTCGAGATCAATCACCCAATGCACTTAGCGTTCATGTTTCTTTAATTGATGCATGTATTCTCGACGACGTGCATTTTTCAATGTAAGTGCCGACATGGAGGGCGCATCATTATCATGTGTCCGCAATGTCAACACCCTGTTAAAATATTGGCGGAATTACGATCAAAGTATATCGATTGCTAAAAAAAGAAAAGAAAATGTGGTCTATTGGGTAATTTAAATATAACCGTGGGCCAAACTCAACTTATAATTACTTCCCTGTAATTGAAGATTGGCCCCGGAGAACCCGTTGCCCATTGCATACGAGGACTCGTTCGAAGCCCTAAAGTGGATCGCGGGCCACTCGGAGGGATCGGGCCCGGAACCGTGGCTGAACCAGTACGTAGATCTCGAGCGGGTCTTCATAGTCGGGGAGAGCGCCGGAGCCAACATAGGCCAGTACGTGGCGGCCCGAGCCGGGGCGGCCGGATTGGCGGGCGTCAGGATCAAGGGCATGCTGATAGTGCACCCGTTCTTCGGAGGCAAGGAGGTCGACGAGATGTACAAGTTCATGTGCCCGACGAGCTCCGGGCTCGACGACGACCCGAAGCTGAACCCGGCGGTCGACCCGGACCTGCCGAAGACGGCGTGCGAGAAGGTGCTGGTGTGTGTGGCGGAGAAGGATTGGCTGAGGAATAGAGGGGTGAAGTACTACGAGGCGCTGTGCGGGAGCGGGTGGAAGGGGAAGGCGGAGCTTGTGGAGGCCAAGGACGAGGGACATTGCTTCCATCTGTTTAGCAAGAACGAGAGGTCTGAGGAGCTGATCAAGAAGATGGTCGATTTCATCACCACGGATTAGCTTCGGTTAGATTAGTTATATGAGGAAAATACCCTTTTAATTATGGTTGATTTTCCACATAAATAATCGAAGCTCGTTTTTTTATGCATTTATAAAAAATAATTCTTCTTGTTTTTTTTTTTTTTTTCCCGGAGAAACCGCTTTGGCCGACAACCGCTACGTAAACCCCCAGGTGACGCTAGCCTAGGACCCACCACTAGGACGCCACACGTAATACACCTAATGATCTGCCAGCCTCCCTACAATTTGCGTTAGAGGAGCTTCGAACACCTGACCTTTCCCTCCAAAGGCAGGAGCCTATTCAGCAGAGCCACCATGGCCGGTGGTATTCTTCTTTGTTATTTCTGCCTAAACACCTAGCAAATCCAATGTTTCTTTCCGAGAGATTGGGTCAACGAAAGGTACAAAGCTGGAAATGTGGAGAGAAGCTTTTTTTGTGGCCATTCTTAGTGAGAAAATCTCCAGTAAATCAGCTGAACAGTAAGTCAAATTCTTTCTTGTACCCACCTGAAATTGTTATTGGAATTAAAACTGAGGGGATTTTCTTATTTTTGATGGGATTCTATAAGAATGCATTTGAAGATTTCGAAATGAGATGGTTTAGTCAGACGTGGGACTTGATCCACATCAGCCAGTACTATTCATACATGATAGATATTATAGCTTTTAGGTTCTATTTGTTTTGCGAAAATGTACCATTTTTTAAAAATGTTTATCAAGAAAATGATTTTATTTTTTGGTATTTGACTGAAACCAAAAAATAAATTAGAAAATATTTTTTGCCATACGGTGTGGAGAATCTGATTTGATTTACCCAGAGAAAATTACTAAAAAAAAATTGATTTTTTTTCCTATTCATTCTTCCTCTCCGTTGCTTCTTTCATTTCTCACCACCATACCCGTCTCCTTTTTCTAGTAGTTCGTCCCCAACCGGCTTACAAAGGGCGAGCTCGCCTTAGGTCAGTGAGGCTCAAGCTCCCCAAATTGGTGAGCATGAGGCTTGCGAGAGGTCAGTAGTCATTGTCATACCCCGATTATCAAGCACACGCACATCCCTTACCTTGGTCGATTTTAAATGCGATATCTCAGGACTACGTATCGCCGACTCTTTCTTTTTCATAAGCACATGCGGAAGCAATTATTAAATCCTCGGACAATAAAACATTGGGATAGAACAGTAGGACTAAATTTCAAACCTTTAAAAACATCAACACTTATATACATTGCAAACCAGTACACGTATATACAAGGTGAACTATTAATTCAAATTCAACTCAAGCCAGTTTAAAAACAAAGTCTACAAGTAGGGGTGGGGTTCCACAAACTACAGATCCCCGTTCTCCTCTTCATCATTTTCCACACTCCAACATGGAGCATTCAGCACACTGCACCGGACTTTCGAGATCTTCAAAATCCAAGTCTACTGCATCTAGGGACCTGAAATGGTTATTCAATAACCAATGAAACAACATCTCAGCAAGTTCTACCCCCTAAGACCTGATTAGTAAATCAATACGCTTTAGGGCTGCCTATGCACAACACAAGTCAAAGGACTTACCTTGACCTCAGATTCCACCTGCATATTAGCACGGATCAAATAGACACCCAAGCAATCACATCACAGATCGAAAGCATCGATCAAATTGACCTAGTCAATTATGTCTCAACATCGGTCATTTCCATTCAATCAATCAATTCACAACCAGATCAAAGCCATGATCAATCGACCTAGTCGATTACATATCAATAAGACCACTTTCGGTCATTTCAACTATTCTAACTCAATCCCCAATTATGAATCACGGTCCTTATGACACAACTTAATTATAGGTGGTAATCACAGCCCCACCAAGCAACTTCCTTAGATTTAGTGGCATCACGGCCCCACTTGGTAATTTCAATATTTAATGGCTTTACGGTCCCACTCGACCTTTTCAACCGCGGCCAACGATATTGCACTTCATAATTAAATTCCTCAATTTCATAATGTCTTGGCCTAATTCCTTAGTATCAAAGATACCCGATAAAATATCTTGTGTGGATACACAATCGGCCTTAGCCAAAATAGAATACTTTCCTTTCTATAAATCCCACCATTTTTTGTAGTCTACCAAAACATTTTTTGGCATTGTCAACTGATGCCCGGTTATTTTCCAATTAATAACCAAAATTATTCAATTTAGGAATAAATCCTAAAATCACTCATGAATCAATTTAGCACAAAATAAAGCTCAATTAAATAAACGGACTACACCACGATCATCAGCATAAAATTCCAGTTACTGGCCATCCTGATTGAATTTCCGGAAAAATAAATAATTAAATAATTAATTTCGAATATTAAATAAATAAATATTAAAAATCCATTTTAGGCCCATAATGCCTGATTGGAAGTTGAGACGAGCCCAGAAAATTACCGATACTCGTTCAATAAATAACATTGCCTGCTTACTTGCTAATGTCTATTTCTTACCACCTAACATGCATCATTAAATCTCTAATTTAATTTATCTAAATTAATCTAACCACCTAATTGCATTTAATTAAATCTAACCACCCCTAAGTATAATTAGCAAACTAAGAAAGTATTAGTGAGTAAAACTCACTTGATAAAAGCGGAGGCCGGATCACCGCAGCGGCGAAGCGATGGTGCCCAAAATCTGAATTTTTGGCGGCGTCGGCGGACACTTGGGCCGGGCCTCACGGCTTGAGCTCGAAACTGGGCTTGCAATACTTGCTGGGCTTGACTGAAGATGGGCCGCGGGCTGAGTCCACTGATTTGGTGGGCCTGACTTTTGATGGACTGGCCTTCGCAGGCTGTTGCAGCTGAATTGGGCTTGAAGAACTCAATCAATGGGCTGTTCTCTTGGACTGAAATAAGCTAAATTTGCCGGGCTTCAAATCCAATTGATGATGGGCTGGCTGATGGTATAATTTCAACTGGACTGGGCTGGGCTTCGGCTTCAAATGGCTGAGCAAAGAAGCATCAAGGGCGACGCTGGACTTCGAGCGAGGATGGGCTGCTCGGTTGAAGGAAAGAGAAGGCACGGTTGCTTCGGTCTTCAATGAAGCAAAAGAGAAGCAGCTGCTGGCGTGCAAAGAATTGAAGATGGCCGCGTGGACAGAGAGAGCTCGGTGGAGTCGAGCTTCGCTTGCTTCGTGGAGATGAGCGGCTTGCAGGCGGTCAACTTCGTTGGTGCAGCTTGAAGTTAGTTGACTGGAGGGAACACGATTTAGTGGAGATGCAGGCGGCGAAGGCAGGTGGCACACGAAGGAGACTGCCGGGTCTACAAACTGCCGGGTCTACAAACTGCCGAGGGATCACCGAATTCGACCGAGATGTGGACTGATTTCGTGAGCAGACAACACAGCCAGCTGCAGGGAAGTTATCACGTGGATGCGGTTGAGGAATCGAGTAGGTGGATGGCACGAGCTAGCATGCGGTCAAAGAGCAGCTGCACCCGGTGGGGATGCTGAAGGTAAGACGCATGGAGTGGCAGAATGGATCGGTGGGGGGCTTGGACGGCAGGAGGAGTCAACGAAGGGGGAAAGAATTCCTTCGGTTGACCCACAAGTGGTGGCCTGCGGACATGTGGCAAGGCTGAGCATAAACTATTTGGTGGAATATGGGATGCGCGTGAGTGGAGAAGGGATTTCAATGGAGGGAGGGGTGCTTCGACGTGGGAAAAAAAAGAAAGCAGAACCAATCAAGAGAAGTCGAAGCCTTCGGTGACAAGATGGATGCACGCCTGAAGAAGGAGATCGGCCAAGACTTGTACAAGAAGATTTGTAGAGAGAGAAAGGCAAAAGTCCACAACATTATCCCTTGCATTAACTTCATGCCCCCTTAAAGTCCACATAAAAATCCTAATGTCTCCCATTTACTTTCCAACAAATAAATTCCACAAATTGTCCAAATTGAAGCTAAAATTCCAGCCCTCTTCCTAATTTCGAATTTCACAAATTTGAGCTTCAATTTCATCCTTGATTTCTGCAAATCGACATCCAATTTCGATTTAGAAAAAGCCCACATAATTTCTACAGGTCCTCTTCGCCATATAGCTCAGTTTACAAGTCGAAAATCTCTTCAATTCGGCTAATCCGAATTTTCGCTAATTTTCCGCGACGTCCGAATCTAATTTCCGTAAAAATCTCAGGATCTTCAAAAAATCTTCGGAGGATGAGTCGACATTCCTAAAATAGCTCATGACACCATAGAACTTTCAATTTCTGTAATCGGGTTCGAATTTGCGGTTAATTTCTATTCGACGGGTTTTTAGCATGACCTAGGCTACCAGGTAACTTTCAAAATTTTTTAGAGCAAATGACCCGTGGTCAATTTTCTTCAAGTCACAATGAACCCACTCGACACATTGGCGACTCTCGATTATCGTGAAAATCTCAAGGATTCAAATACAGATACAGGGTACCAAAATAATAAGAAAATCAGTTTAGTGTCGGCCGATGAGAATTTTCCAATTTAGTGGTGTCACCCACGATTAGCCACACATCTCAGTCGAACCGACTTATCTCTGATCTCAAATCGATTTATATCTGTGCCGTAATGACCTCTAAAGATGGACACGGTCGAGCAGCCGATTCCTGGTCGAATTCTCAAGTATATATGCCTTAAAATTCTTAATAGCTTCTCCAGATAGTTTAGATATCTCGAGAGTGATCAGCTCTGAGAACAGCCCTATAGGCGCGTCAATGAAAAGCTCGATTTATCCAATATAAAACAGGATTGAAAATCTGGGATGTCACAGTTATGGTGAGCTCGAGGCCTTGTGAGTCAATTGTCCACTCGAGCTTGAATGAAGTCGACGACGGAGGAAGTGGAGGGTTTCACGTAGACTACGATAAGCTTGAATGAAGAATCAAGCCTTGGGTGAGCGGGTCGGCGAGGCTCAAGCCTCACCTAAGGTTGCTTGAGTTTAGTGAGACTTTGGCGATCTCGGGTGAGGCTGGTGATCAGCCAAGGAATAAGCAAAAATAAAAATAAAGAAAGAATAAAAATTAAAACAATTAAAATTTCATATTTTTAGATAAAAATAATTAAAAATTCAAATTTTAAAAAATAAAAGTAGTCATAAATTCGATTTTTTTAAAATAAAAATAATCATTTAAAAAATAATTTTATAATAATGAACATTTCATTAATCAAGTACCCGAGCCTAAGCACCGAGGACCTATACACCGTGTCTATGGACCTAAGCCGGATTGTTGGATGTCAGAGCTCAAGTGTCGGTGACCTAAGCACAATGTTTATGGACTTAGGCATTGGGCATCAGCAACAAGGGTTCAGGCTTGGCCTCAATATATCTAGGCATGGTTACTGGGCTCCTTGGCCAAGCCTCAATGGACCCAAGCTCCATTGCTGGAGACAGTCTTGAACTCTGGGATCCAGAAACTAACATTTGCCCAAGCCTACAATTTTGGGTCCAAGTGTCAACACCTAGACACATCTTGAGAAACGTTTTCCGATTCTTTCAAAGAAGAAATTATTTTCTCGAATTTAAGTTTTGTAGGAAAATCTTTTTCATTGAATAAAATCTAGACAAGGAACAAAGGTGTATGGAGCCATTTTAGGTGTGGAAGTAGAGCCACCTTTTTTTATATCTTCTACGATTTTCCGAATTTGAAAAAATATGTACAAGTAATTACGTCAATTTATTGATCAATCCAGCTAGTTACATGACTACGTTTTGCTTTGGGATATGTGGGTTGTTGAGAAACATCTTCGTGATATTTTGAAGATGATGAAATAATCAAAAGCTACTTATGCGTGCATTGTTTGAGTGGAACCAGTTTATAGATACATATGTCAATATGCAGATGGAGTTAGGGACAGAAAAGTCAGAAGCCTGGTGGAACGCTGTATCTACGGAAGGTGGATGAAGTATTGACTATCTAAGGCCATTTAGACCTATGTTGAAAGGTGAACAAGCCATAGGATGATGGGTGATTGAGGCTTGGATGAACTTGTAGAGGGTGAGTAGCTTTTGTAGAATCAAAAGACGTTAATATGGTTGGACCGACCAATAGGTAGAAGGTGAATAATCAACTCAATATAAGTATGAAAAGATTGGAGAAATCATACATAGAAGTAGCTCTTGTTACAAAAGGAGTAGAGCACGCAATACATGCTTCTACATTCCTGTTTTTCAAATTGGTGAACGGCTACTTTCACATTATAAAATCCATATAAAATAAGCTAGAAGAACAACGGAGTAGTTTTTCAATTTTTGGAAGAGTATATTAGAGAGTCAACCGGGCCATAAATGTAGAAGGCATTATTTCTGGAGAACTTTTGCTTTATCACATATTGCACACTAATCTTGTAGAAAGCATGTCTTTTTGCCAAAGAAGTTGGTGCAACGGCTCCTTTAACCCTGAAAAAAGGCTTCAACTAATAATTTGAAGATTGGAAGCCTAATTTTATCAAATAGTAAACTGTACTAACATACCTAAAATAAAAAAATACCTAAAATATATAATAAATATAAATATTTAATTTATAGATTGAATGTTTATTATAATATAGAATTAAAGTTGAATATATAAATTAAAATAAGATTAATTAAAAATATATTTTTATTTTTTATTTGTAATTATTTAAATTAGAATTCAAATATTATTTATGTTGAAATATAATTTCAATTTTTTTAATTTAATAAGTTTGTTATTCAAGAAAAATAACTTTCCTATTATGGACATTATAAATCATATCCACATTTATCCCACTTCCCTCATGAGATGATTTTATCCTGTTTATATCTCATTTATATCCGACTTTATCATGTTCTGAGTGAACACCAAACGTAAGATAAGATAAATTAACTGCCAAACGTAGCCTTAGGGATATCAGTCAAGCGACTTTTACCCATACCACTATAGATGGTTTTGGGCCAAAAAACTAGCAGTATTTACTATTGGAACACCAGACCATGAGGTTTGAACCTCACAAGTCAAAACGACCTTAAAAACGTCCCTAGAAACATTTTGAAGATCATTGGGTACTTGATTATAATCAACCATCTCAATTTTTTGATAAACCAACAAACGGTAAAATTCACCAACTAAGTGCCTTAAGATTGTTGGAAAAATTAATCACATATTAGGAAAAAAGAACGTAACATTGTTTGTCGAAATTAAAAAAAAAATCCCTAGAAAGCAATAATAAAATAAACAAGAGGTAAGATACGGTTAACTGAATCTCCTTAAGTTGATTAGTTACCATCAACAGTGCCAAGCAATTTCACGAACTATGCTCCCAATATGCAATACCTCAAATCTATTTGTATTAGCACTATATAAACAGGTTTTTTTCGAATAATTCTTGAAACTAGAACACTTAGAGAACGCCGTAGAGAAAATTAAATGAGTAATTTGAGGAGTTTTTTGTTGTACTTTTGAACTAAGGAGCATGTCTATTTATAGACATGGGAAACAGTTATAGAAAATTGAAAGGACATGAATTCAAGAGTCATGTTAGTTATGCTCACAATAGTTTTTATTTTTTTGGTCAGTCATATTATATTCCTATTTTAACTCTCACTCTCAGACTTTTGCCCTGCCTCCTTGCAGGGCGTGGGAGTCGAAACCCACTCTTGAAACTAATTCGTCCCCACCCCAACCCCCTGAGAATGTGAGAATTCGAACCCCCCACTTTCCCATTCCATGTTGGAAGGTGGCCACTGGGGCAAACCCCAGTGGTTATGCTCACAATAGTTGAGCCATTAACCCTTAATAACAACAATATTAAATTCAGAAACTGCAGAAAGAGTCATTGACCCATAATTGCAACAATTAGGGCATGACCCGAAGAGACATAACGGTCACAAGTGAAAGGCATAAAGTGAAGAAACGTCTCTCACTAATGTTGAGCCATTAAAACCTATAATTACAATAATAATTACAACACTCGTCTCCAAGGTCAAGCTCTCCGCCAGTGAAATCTCCGCTTCCGCAAACGACGGGAGGAGGAAACATCAACGACCACAGCGTCGTCCTCGTCAGATCCTCTAGCAGTCCTCAAATGCGCCGGAATCCAGAGCACCTGAAGGTGGATTTAAAAGTTCTCTTCTTTGGGGGTTGGTATTCTCTGCTGTTCCGTGAGGCCATCTGCTGGAGTCTTGCTTGTGTCGTTGGGGTCCATTTTGCTCTAACTTCATTGTCATGAGCGTGTCTGAAAAATTGTCTTTTCTGTTTCTTGGCCATGTTTCGGTTTCTGCTAAAGACGTTTTACCTGATGCCCGTAAACTACTCGCTTGCTTTGATCTGTTTCTTGTGGGGTCTGCTGATATGTTTCGTGTATTGTGTGCATGCAACTAACGATGGTGTCCTGTCGGCATGATTTTCATGGAAAGTTGGTCATCAATCCGAAATATGCTACCTTTTTTTTTTTTTCTTATTTGGACTTGATTTTTGTCAATTACGTTTTGTTACACCGGGGGCTATGATTGCAAATTGAATAAAATAAAAAAAGGGTCGATGTGGATTGAATGTATCTGTTTAGGCTAAACCTATTTCAATCTAGAAAGTTTTATTCGATTTCTTAACCCTTAGGCATGGTTTTGTGTTTTGAGACCTTTTCCGAGTATCCAAAGATTTCATCAGAATTTGACCCCGGCGATTAATTTCTCATCCGACATTTGATTGACTAGATTTTTGTTGCAATGCTTACGATCCATACTTTCAAGATGAGTAATTGATACCCGCAAATCACAGGACTTTGCGAAAAATGCAGAAATAATGGTTCACCGAATTTGAAGGATAAAAAAAAATTGAGTGTTGAATTCAAATGGCAATATCGATGAGAAAAGACTCGTTTCGTGTTTCTAAGGAAATAAGTCGGTTCATTTTATATTCCACTCAAATCTGGCCCAATCAATCCACTTGAATCACTAGCTAGAACAATTGCTCCACCTTTTAAAAACATCGAAACGGCACCGTTTTGGAGCTCCTCCGCATGAAAACTTCCTCTTGATCATCTCCCTCCCTCTCTCTCTCTCTCTCTCTCTCTCTCTCTCTCAGTTTTACACCGTTCTCGCAACCCACACAAACTCGAAAAAAATGAACTCAGGCGCTTCGGAGGTAGCTCACGATTTCCGTCCCTTCTTTAGAGTCTACGGGGACGGACGCGTGGAGAGATACAAGCTGTTCGATCGCATCCACCCCGTCCCGGCAGGGCTCGATCCATCGACAGGGGTCGAGTCCAAGGACGTCGTGGTCTCGCCCGAGACCGGCGTGTCGGCCCGCATCTTCGTCCCAAAGATCGATGGCCCGGACAGGAAACTGCCTCTCCTCGTCCACTACCACGGCGGCGGGTTCTGCGCGGGGTCGCCGTTCGACACGATCGTGAACGATATTCTCTCCACGATGGTGACTCGGGCCCGTGTCGTCGCTATTTCCGTCGGTTACAGGTACCGCCGGCAGCGTCCTTGGTGAACTGTGATGCTTTCTATATTAGTATTATTGAAAATCTCCCCCACTCAAATTATTATTTGATCTTTTTTTTTTAAATATATATATATATATATTTATATTGGGAACAAAACAATAAAATTTAGAATTTTAATTGGGTTTACTGTCAGTGTAGAAAATAAGTTATATATTTACCGTACAATGGTTGATATGTGAAAAAATTCACATCACTCGTCGAACAGTGGACGTGTAAAGAATTTTTCTATGCCGACAGTGGATTGAATAACAAAATTTACCTCTACTCTATTTTCTTAGCAGTTTTTACTTTGACCGAAAATCTTGACTTTGTGCTTATTAGAAGCTTAAAATTTTATTCTTTTTACCTTCATTTTGTCGTCTTCTTTTTTTTTTTTTTGGTGCTTTCATTTTGTCTTCTTCTTTCTTTCTTTTTTGGTGGCGTTACTCTAAAAGTTATACCCCATAATAGATGTATTTCCAATTAATTATCATCTCACAAAATAATCTAAATCTGTATTGTCCTATTCTTGGTACCCATGACACATTAGTCTTAAGCCAATTTTCGTCTAAAGAAAAAACCAAACCGGTACCCCCGTTACAAATTTATCTTTCATTAGCAATCCGTTGAATATTCCATTTAAAATGCATATGTGTGGACACACATGACAGACGATTGCAAGACATATATGATGCAAGGAATGACAAACCAGATGTGAAAAATCCACATATATTGATAGGTATGCATTTAAAGGTAGGGTAGGTTTGGATTGAGAGTACTAGTTTGGGGTTTTTTGTGAGACATAAATTATTTTGAATATATTTGTCATGGAATACCGGTTTGAAATTCTTATGAGACAAAAATTTATCTGAAGTAAATGTTTTATGAGGATACCAATTTGGTATCTTTTTTAGACGAAAATTGGTTAGAACTAAATAAATCATTAGGTAGAAGTTTGGGCTTTTTTGTGATATTAATTCTTTATTCTCATACATAAAGATTAAAATTCATTAGAAGTTTTGAGGTAGATATTTTTTATTAGTCTAAGTTGGTTTTAGGTAACTTTCATAGGCATTGTTATAAATTCAACACATGCAAATGTCTATGTGAAAATGCATCTAAAATCCTAGAAATTTTTTATTTTTCTAACTTGTAACGACTACTTGCAGAAGTAAAAGTTTGTGTTGGGGAAAGATGTAATTATCAATCGGGATTGGCCCAGGAAATGGTGGGGTATATTTCATGGATGGTCATTAAGATATAGTAAATTCTGCAATCAATTCAATAAACTTTGATTTTAATCACTAAATTTACTAAGTTTTCATATTTTTTTCGATGGATGCACTTTGATCAGAATTTAGCTAATTTTTAGGTAGTGCATTTTCCATTGTTAGTGCTGACATTGCGGAAACATGGCCAATTTTAGATGCAATGTCATTGTCATGTGTCCACAACATTAGCATTTTGTTGAAATATTGGTCACGATCCTGTCAAAATGTATCAATATATAAAGGGAAATTGGTATATTGGGTAATTCAGATCAAAATCCAATAACTTGTATCGCAAATTTAATTAAAGCTTACTAACCTTCGTTGAATTTTACCGGGTGATATTCTAATCATAGGAATATGATATGTATAGATATAACCGTGTTAAAACACAATTTATAATTACTTCCGGCAATTGAAGGTTGGCCCCAGAATACCCACTGCCCATTGCTTACGAGGACTCATTCGAAGCCCTAAAGTGGATCGCGGGTCACTCCGACGGATCCGGCCCAGAACCATGGCTGAACCGGTATGCGGATCTCGGGCGGGTCTTCATACAAGGGGAGAGCGCCGGAGCCAACATAAGCCAATACATGGCGGTCCGAGCCGGTGCGGCCAGATTGACGGAGGTCAGGATCAAGGGCGTGTTGATAGTCCACCCATTCTTTGGCGGCACGGCGATGGACGAGATGTACAAGTTCATGTGTCCGACGAGCTCCAGGCTCGACGACGACCCAAGGCTGAACCCAGCGGTCGACCCGGACCTGCCAAAGATGGCGTGCGAGAAGGTGCTGGTGTGCGTGGCGGAGAAGGATTCGCTGAGGAATACGGGGGTGAAGTACTATGAAACGCTGTGCGGGAGCGAGTGGGAGGGGAAAGTGGAGCTTGAGGAGGCCAAGGATGAGGGACATTGCTTTCATGCATTTAGCAAGAACGAGAGGGCTGAGCAACTAATCAAGAAGATGGTTGATTTCATCACCAAGGATTAAGAGGAAAATAGCCTTTTAAGTATTGGTGACTAACTTTCCACATGAATAATTGAAGCCTGTTTTTATGCGTTTATAAAAAAAAATAATAATAATAATAATATATATTCTTGTTAAGTCTGCTTAATAATGGAAATATCAAAATCCATGTTAATATAAGTTGAGAGATGTGATTTTCATATTGACCCCTATGTTTTTTTTTGCTTGGCCTAGCACAAATATGAGCATCTTTAAAATTTATATTCAAAGTTAGAAGTAGTGCAATTGATTAGGCAATTGATAGATAGCGATAAGTTTGGTTTATTTTTATCAAGAGGCGGAAAAGAAAAAAACAAAAGGACTTTGTGTTCTCTCTCTTTTTGCCATCATTTCAACTCATCCCGATAAAACTCATAATTTATCATTTCCACACGATTCCCAAAATTTTTGTTGTTGTAGTTGGACAGTGGCCCACGGATCTAATCAACTTCGTGAATACACAAAAGAGATTATCACTTTAGGTGAGAGAATTCACCCGTGAACTTGTGCTAATGCTTGCGTAGCATAGAATTTACGCAGCGTAATCAAAGAAGTCGCCGGAGATGCTAATGATGTTGACCAATTACTATGTCGTTGACCAAGTAATGAAATCTTGCTCTTCTCTCTTTTTCCATTCTAATTTTTCAAGTTCTTTTAGGCATGATATGACTCCTAGTTCGAAACCTAACAGGTTGAAACTGCTGCATTAATTTTGTTTTTATTAAACACTGCTTCAATCCTTTACTCACCCAAAACAAATCACCTGACCCAAAAAAAAATAAAAACAAAAATCAAATCACCTCTCGATCCGATCACAGGCTTTAATGGAATGCACATGCTTTAATGGTTTTGTCAGATCTCCCACCTTATTTTTACATTATCTTCTCAGAAAAAGATTGCTCAGGACGGAGAAGAGATGCCGAGACGACAGTCCCGCGAATTCTTTAATCGGCAAAGGCTAATGCCACCTAATAATGCATTAAATAATTGAATAAAGAGAGTCATTCCCATATATCAATACGATATATAATGCAAAACACCTAAGTAACGGGGGCAAGTGGGCCACATGTTGTGATTGAGAGGAAAAGCTGCTACCCGGCAACAACTTGCGTAATTTAATTAATTTCAATTTTTCATGCTAAATTGTTTGTTTTTGCGGTGTTTTATTTTATACAAATATTGTGTCTAAAGTCTCAGTTTTTGTTGGACAATATGTGATGGTTTCACAAACATATTTTATATATCGAAAGGATCAACTTCAACTCATGGCCCGCATGCCACAGTTGCTGTCAATAACAACTGTTGTGCGCTGTTGTGCTAGCATTGTTTATTAATAATCGAACAAAGAACAACTGAGTGGTCCTGCAAATCCCATGAGTTCTTCTGAAATAGCCTATGATTTCTCACCACACCTTCGAGTCTACAAAGATGGCCGAGTGGAAAGACTCGAGGGCACAGCCACCGTCCCTCCATCGTACGACCAGAACACCGGTGTCCTGTCCAAGGACGTCATCATCTCGGCCTCGACACCATGCCTCTTTGCTAGGCTTTACATCCCAACAGAAAACACCATCAACAATCACTGCGGTGCAAAAAGAAGAAAACTCCCACTTCTTGTTTACTTCCATGGAGGCGCCTTTTGCTAGGAAACTCCATTCTCTCCCATGTACCATAACTACATGTTAATATAATTTGAGAGAGGTGATTTTCATATTGACCCCTATGTTTTTTTTTGCTTGGCCTAGCACAAATACGAGTGTCATTAAAATTTATATTCAAAGTCAGAAGTAGTGCAATTGATTAGGCAATTAATAGATACCGATAAGTTTGTTGTTTTTTTTTTTATTATCAAGAGACGGAGTCAACGAAAGAAACAAAAGGACATTGTGTTCTCTCTTTTTGCCTTCGTTTCAACTCATCTCGATGAAACTCATAATTTATCATTTCTACACGATTCCCAAAATTTATTTCGTTGTAGTTGAACAGTGGTCTACGGATCTAATCAACTTCGTGAATGCAAAGAAGAGATGATCACTTGTGAGAGAATTAGCCCGTGAACTTATGATCTAAGTCATCTTTTATCACTATGTTAGAAATAGCTTTTTTTTTTTTTTTTAAGTAATTACCCCTAGTTACGTAATCTATGTTTAAATAACTATTCGTACATGCCAAATGCCATTTTCTTTTTGCACAAAAAGTTGTTTTATTCATTTTCTCGAGAAAACCAAAGGAGCCGAGGCTTTGTTACATAAGAGAGTCGAAAGGGCTTGAGGAGAGAAAGGAAAGCCAGTTCTAAAAAACATTTTTCGTTTGAGCCTTAGCTACCCAAGTTATGATGTAATTAGCTATATATATATATATATATATATATATATATATATATATATATATATATATATATATATATATATATAACTGAGGACTCCACCAAGGGCCTCCGTGCCCGGACGGCACCGAAGGGCTGGGCCCCTCTACTTCGCGGGAGATTAGCATATGACCCCAACACTATGGCCCCCCATTTACAATACTAGCAATTGTGGGTTTCGAACTCTCAACCTCGACGATGAAGGAGAAACTCTTAACCAACATAGCTACCCACGGTTGGGTCTAACCAAACATTTTTTCCTACCACTTAATTCAAACATGCGGAAAATTAACATTAGCGTCTTAGCATTTGTTTAATCATTAATGTGTTCAAGGTTAAGCCAGTCGATAGCCTTATATAGTTGCATCACGTCAATTTGCTAGACTTCATCTCACGAACTTCTCCGTCATCTTCTTTTTTTTTTCCTTTTTCATTTTGGAATCAATTGGAATTACGTGAACTTTGGAACAAAAAGTTAAGTTCATTTTAGTTTTCTACCGAATAGATTTTCTTTAATGGTTATAAAATATATTTAAAGTAAGTGGATTTCGAGTGAAGGACATAAAATTTAATTAGATGTCATGATGCATGTTTCCAATAAGTTGAATATTTATACTTGATGAAATATTGAGTAAATGAAGTCAGCAAGATGTGCTATCCTTTAAATTATTCTAATGTTAATCTAAATTGAATAGAAAAATTGGTTACTTATTTATATGTTGAAATAAGTTAGACAAGTTATACTTCAAAATTGTGATTATAATTAATCTAAAAAAGATATATTTCTAACTATGCACTTTTTTTTTTCAACTATATAATCAATGAGAGCGAAAAATCGAAATGTTTCAAAATGATATTTATATATTTCAAATATTTTGTCCCTTATTAATTTCGTACGAATTTAGAACCAGTGAGAGAAAAAAAAAAGTCAATAGAGATAAATATTGGAGAATATGTTCAAGATACTTTTCCTTAATTCATTATGTTCTTCCATATGACATATAATAATAAGTCCCCGAAATCGAAAGCATTTACCATAATCATTATAGAAATAATTATAAGTGCCCAATGAATATAGACACACACCTTCTTTATGACCTTATTCAACACCATAAGCCGTCACTATATGCCAATCGAAGAGAAAAAAAAGAAGAGCAATCGCCGTCACCCCTGACTGATCTCGTTCTCGTTCAGGAAAGAAACGAATCGCCTCATCAGACCCACTGCGTCGTCGCCCGTTGGGCGGAACAGATGAAACTGGTGACCCTCTCCTTTCGCCTCCACGACCTCCGCGGTCCCTCCCCATCCGCTCTTCACCAGCGAGTCCCGGTATAGCCACTCTCGCTCCCTCTGCACCTCTCTCTCCGCGACGAAGACGAGGACCCGGGCGCAACCCATGCTCGAGAGCCTCGGATCCTTTTCCGGGTTGATCCACGGGTCGTCGCACCCGTCCCTGGCCGACGGGCGCGCTAGGTGCCACAGCCCGACAAGCAAGGACCGGGTCGCCTGGTCGGTTCTCTCGTTACCAATCGGATCATTGCCCATGAAAAATGGTTGAACTAGGACGATGCCTCTAAGGTCAATTCTTTCAACCCAGTCTGAAGTCTTAGATTTCAGTGCACAACCTGTTAAAAGAAAATATATTAATATCACAAAAAACCTAAAAAGAAAAAGGAAACTATTATTGATTTCCTCTTTGACATATTCAATTATTTTACCATTTTTAAACGGGAATGAATTTTCTAAAAAAAAAAAACGGGAATGAATTTTAACTCAATTGTAATGTGATTCATGAATTTTTAATTTGTTCACTATGGTTCTTGAACTCTTGGTTTTTGATTTTTGACTCAATATGTAATGTGGTTGGTGAATTTATTTACTGTGGTTTTTAAACTTTAGTCCAATGTATAATGATGTCCCTAAACTTTTAATTTGTTCTTGTACTTTTGGTACATGTTCAATCTACTCATTGGATTATATGAAAATGCCTAATGTTATCTCACATTGAGTATTTTCATATAATTCAATGACCAAAATGAATATGTACGAAAAGTTTGGGGACTACAATAAACAAATTAAATATTTTGAGGGGTGGGGAGAGCCCCGGGACACGGCAATGCTTGTATTTTGTTTTTTTTTGTTTTTGGGGGAGAGGGGGTACCCAAAATCTGGAACCAAAGTGGTAAAAATTCTTTTTTAAATTCACTTCACGAAGAAATTTAGATAAAGCAGTTTGCGGGGTACGGTTGTTATTTTGATTTGCCACGCCAGCGAAGACATTGTTATTTCCCTCGAGTCAAAGGAGGTATTCAACTCCTGAATCAAAGAGTGAATAAGACTATATGCCTTAAATTTTCTTTACACTTATGGGGAGTATCATAACTTTTATTTAGCTCTCACTTAAGTATCGTAACTTATTTTATGATCACTTAATTGTTATAACTTTTAAAATTATTTATGATCAATCAATGCTAAACTTTTTAAAAATGTTCATCTAAATGTCAGAAATTTGACATTACATAACATTTGGGGTAAACATTTTTAAAAAGTTATAACACTTAAATGATCGGTTTTTATAAAACTCGAAAATAAAAATAAAAATGTTAAATTATGATTGAAAAAAGTTATAACACTTAAATAAGCGTTGTAAAAAAGTTATTGTACTTACAATATCCTTATCCCTTACATTGATGATGTGTACTCTAATTTTCTATCTAGATAAAAAGCCTTAATGAACATTGAGGTATCAAAATGTTTCTACATAAGCTACTTCAATCACATATCCAAGCCAAAGACAAGATTATTAAGGGTGCGTTTGGTAATGTTTTTGTACTCGAGAATAATTTCTTTTTAGAAACAATTTTTTTTTTTTATTTCTGTTATCGGAAACAATTTCTGAGCATTTTAAAGAGTTTGTTAATTATAAAAAATTTATGTTCCGAGAATAGAAACATGTTTGGTACAACTCAAAAATTTTTGTGACTTAAAATTTCTTTTAATATATTAATAATTTTATTACATTTTTTCTTTGTTCTTTCCTTTTTTTTCTTCTCCTTCCTCTTAGCCAGTCGTTGGCTTGGCCATGGCTGGCCGGCGACCAGCCAAACGAGGTTGCCAGCCTCGGTAGAGCCTCGCCGGCCATCGACGAGGTCTCCCGAGCCTCACCCAGCCACCGCGACGCCAAATTTCCTTTAATATATTAATAATTTTATTATAATTTTTTTTTTCTTCTCTTTCCTGTTAGTCGGTCGTTGGCTTGGCCATGGCCGGCCGGTGACCAGCCAAATGAGGTCGCCGGCCTCAAGGGAGCCTTGCCGGCCACCAGCGAGGTCCCCCCGAGCCTCGCCCAGCCATCGCGAGGTTGACCTCGCTGTGGCCAGGCGAGGCTTGACCTCGCCCAGATCTGGCGGGGCCAAGCCTCGCCCAGCCATCGCGAGGCCAGGTGACGCCGATCCTGGCGACGCCGGGCCTCGTGGTGGCCGAGCGAGGCTCGGCCTCGCCAGATCTGGGCGAGGTCGAGCCTCATGGTGGCCGGGCGAGGCTCGGGGGCCCTCACCCAGCCACGGTGAGGCTCCCCCGAGCCTCGCCGGTGGCCGGCGAGGTCGCCAAGCCCCGTCTGGCCGATTGCCAGCCATCACCGGGCCGGTGAAAGAAGAAAGGAAGAGAAAAAGAAAGAAAAGGAAAGGAAGAAGAAAAGAAAAAAATTATTTTTTGAGTTATTCTTGGGAACAAGAACTTGTTTCTCTTCTAGGAGCACATTTGTTCTCAACCATTGATGTTTATAAATGAGGCGGTCAAGCAGGTATGATTGATTAAAACACCAAGGGAAGTACCTTGCAAATAGAGATCTATGTGCCACTAGTTGGTACCAACTCACCAAATCGCAGCCCCATTTGGTGCGCTATGTTACCTCCGGCACTGTCTCCGGCCACGTACACCTTCCTCAAGTCCGCGTATACGCTCAGCCACTCATCAGGACCATCGCCACCTGAATGCGATGACACCCATTCAAGTGCGGTCCATGAATCGTCATAGGCCGCCGGTAGTGGATGCTCCGGCGCTCTCCTATAGTGAACGGACACGGCAACCACATCGGCCTCCGACACCAAGGAGTTCAGGTAGTTATGGTACATGGGAGAGAATGGAGTTTCCAAGCAAAAGGCGCCTCCATGGAAGTAAACAAGAAGTGGGAGTTTTCTTCTTTTTGCACCGCAGTGATTGTTGATGGTGTTTTCTGTTGGGATGTAAAGCCTAGCAAAGAGGCATGGTGTCGAGTTCGAGATGATGACGTCCTTGGACAGGACACCGGTGTTCTGGTCGTACGATGGAGGGACGGTGGCTGTGCCCTCGAGTCTTTCCACTCGGCCATCTTTGTAGACTCGAAGGTGTGGAGAGAAATCATAGGCTATTTCAGAAGAACTCATGGGATTTTCAGGACTACTCAGTTTTGCTGTGTAATGAAAAATAATACCGGGATCTCCTTCTGGTTTGGGAGTTTCTTTGTTCAATTATTAATAAACAATGCTAGCACAACAGCGCACAACAACTGTGGCATGCGGGCCATGAGTTGAAGTTGATCCTTTCGATATATAAAATATGTTTGTGAAACCATCACATATTGTCCAACAAAAACTGAGACTTTAGACACAATATTAGTATAAAATAAAACACCGCAAAAATAAACAATTTAGCATGAAAAATTGAAATTAATTAAATTATGCAAGTTGTTGCCGGGTAGCAGCTTTTCCTCTCAATCACAACATGTGGCCCACTTGCCCCCGTTACTTAGGTGTTTTGCATTATATATCGTATTGATATATGGGAATGACTCTCTTTATTCAATTATTTAATGCATTATTAGGTGGCATTAGCCTTTGCCGATTAAAGAATTCGCGGGACTGTCGTCTCGGCATCTCTTCTCCGTCCTGAGCAATCTTTTTCTGAGAAGATAATGTAAAAATAAGGTGGGAGATCTGACAAAACCATTAAAGCATGTGCATTCCATTAAAGCCTGTGATCGGATCGAGAGGTGATTTGATTTTTGTTTGTTTTTTTTTTTTTGGGTCAGGTGATTTGATTTGGGTGAGTAAAGGATTGAAGCAGTGTTTAATAAATGCAAAATTAATGCAGCAGTTTCAACCTGTTAGGTTTCGAACTAGGAGCCATATCATGCCTAAAAGAACTTGAAAAATTAGAATGGAAAAAGAGAGAAGAGCAAGAGACCATCTGCCAGCTTTGCTCGAGAGTTGCCAGCTCTTTACAAGAAATGGTAGAGGGTTGCGTGACCCTTTGCAAGCAACCTTAATGGGTTGCCTGACCCTAAAAGAAAGCAGCAGAAAGCCGTTGACCCTCCATGAGATCTGCTAGAGATATTTAGATTTTTTGTTTGAGATATTTAGGATATTTTCTTGGATTCTTTTTATATCTATTTTAATTATACATATCTGATTTGATTTCATTCAATTTTTTTTAGAGTCATCTCATAAAGCCTATGCTATTTATGTATTCTTTTATGCACATTGAAATACACACAAATTTCTCAATGCATATCTTCTGGATTATTCTTAATTTTTTTTTTTGGTCAAAGAATTATTCTTAATTAGAAGGTACCTAAATATCTCTAATAGGGTCTTTGCCCTTTGCCATTTGTTCAGTTGTTTATTTATTTATTTATTTTTTCATATTTTTTTAAGACTAACATACCTAAATATCTCTAATAGGGTCTTTGCCCTTTGCCATTTGTTCAGTTGTTTATTTATTTATTTTTTCAGATTTTTGTTAGGGCTAACATACCACTTAGTCACTTTGCCAACATTTTGTCGGAAAGTTGATCGGATCTTTGGCCAAAATGCATCAATTTGCTTCAGTGCATTGGGCAATTGAAACCACAATTCAATGATCTTGTTGTGAATGCCACCAAAATTTTGTGACCACAGACAGAAACTTATCCGGTGGGCCCAGTACATAGATATCATGAGCAATATCGTTTGGATTTGTCCTTTCGAGAGAAGGGAAATAACAATTGACTTCTCATGATAGATGAAACTCTCATTCAAACAACTGGGCCGTGCAGCAATTGATAACAATATAGATTGACTCGTATCTTGTAAGGACTAAATGAAAAAAGCAAATGTCCCTTATTGGATGGTCAAAAGAAAAACCAGAGAATCAATGCAAACGTGCCTATATCAAGTCAATGTCATCATTCCAAATGAAAATTCTTTCCTTCTACATATGACAAAGACTATCGACAATGGCCAAGTATACGAGACATCAAAATAATGCAAAACCACTATTAACTTTTCTTCTTCTCTTCCTCCTTCCCAACATTTTTTTGCCCCCTCCAAGCACACTAAACTTAACGGAAATAGAAGTAGCCTATGAGTTGCTTCCTGTGCTAAGGGTTTACAAGGATGGCCGAGTGGAGAGACTCAAGGGCACAGCTACCGTCCCTCCCTTGCTCGATGAGAAGACTGGCATCCAATCGAAAGACCTGGCCATTTCATTAGACTTCGCTGTGTCGGTAAGACTTTACGTCCCACAAGCAGCAATGGGTTCTCGCCTGAGGCTCCCCGTTCTTGTGTACTTTCACGGAGGCCGCTTCATAAACTACTCGGCTTGGTCGCCAACTTACCACAACTATCTTTATAACCTTGTCACGGAGGCTAATGTCGTTGTCATCTCTGTCAATTATAGAAGGGCACCGGAGCATCCTCTACCGGTGGCTTATGATGATTCGCGGAGTGCCCTCAAATGGGCGGCCTTTCAGGCCGCGCATGACAAAATTTTTGTTTCTCTATTTCTCTGTTTTTATGTTCCCTGGAACAGGTTTAGAATAGAAATCCGTTTAGTAACGCAATTTCATTTTTCTATTTCTGGAACAGAATTCTATTCCAGAAATAGATTTGGAGCAGAAATCAAAAGTTAAATTTTTTAACTTTTCTATTTCTGGAAAAGAAAATGAGAAACCAAAATTTTTCTCATCATTCACTCTCGTCATTGCCCGTCACCCACTTGCCGCCTGTGGGATGCTGGATGCCTGCCACTAGTTGCCGGTCGCCCACCACTGGCCCCAGCCACCAGCCGCTGACTGTTGGCCACCGGACGTTGGTCGCTGGCCACCGCACTCCGGCCACCCGTCGCCAATCGCCGATTGCTGGATGCCAGATGCCCATCGATCGTTGGCTGTTCATTGCCAATCATTAGATGCCGAAGGCTCATCACTAACCACTGGATGTTTGCTGGTGACCATCCGTAAAATGTCGGCCACCCGCGGCCGGACTCTGACCACTGGCCACCCGCCGTCGGCCTCCTGTCATCGGACTCTAGATGTCGAATGTCAGACATCGGACTTCGGATGTTGGATGTCGGTTGCCGGTCGCCGAACTTCGATGTCGGACTTCGAACTTTGGTCGGCCGCCGCCGTTCACCGGACTTGGCAGATGTCGAACGTTTGACTTCGGACTTCGGCCGCCTGCTGTTGGTCATCGGACGTCAAACGCCGGTTGCCAAAAGTCGGACTCCGGCCACCAGACGCCGGTTGTTGACGCTCCTAGAAATAGAAATTTTTTTTCTGTTATCAAACGAATTTTTATTTCAAAAATAAAAATTTTGAATTGTTATCAAACACATTTCTTTACTTAGAAACTCGTCCATGGAATAGAACTTGATTTATGTTCCATAAATTTTATCATGCATGCCCTCATTCTGCTGAAAACGGCCTCGAGGAATGGCTGACTTCTCGTGCGAATTTCAAGAAGGTAATCTTGAATGTTCTTTTTTTTTTTTTTTTCCGTTTCTAGCCTATTTTTTTTTTGGAAATTTCTAGACTACTTAATGACATATAGATACGAGTCTATTCTCATTATTCCCTCGAATGTATAAGCTTCAATTTGAGGTGCTCAACATTGAAAAAGTTCAACTTTAAGCTCTAACAGTTCGAGGGAAAATGGTAAAAAAGCACACTAAATACCTAGACACCTTTTAGTCTGAGATTTCTATATTGGACTTTTTGTATGTTTTGTCCCAAAAGGTCTAGACGATTTTTTAACGAATTGATCGAATTACGATTTCTTGAAATAGGTGACAGTATAGTCACGACTTAAGGAAGAGTTGTTTTTTTTTTACTGAACTTAACGAGGAGTTAAATAAATAGAATATATTTCACGTTGATTGTGCTGCCAAGTTTTAAAGAAAAAAAAACGAATTTTTTTTCGTAGAGGAAAATTTCTAAAAGATACGAAATCTAGTGTTAAAAAACATTACTGGCCGCCTAAAACAGCTTTCTGATGACCTATCAACACTTTTGTTATATTATCGATTCCTTTCATAGTTTCTGAATTACCAAAATTTCCTATTTTTTACCAACTTTTACTTGTTTTTCATAACAATGCCTTAATATCTACCAACTATTGTATGCATTTATCCCTCTTTGTTCGAGTGACTTACCAATGTTTATTTAATTTTTTTCCTAGATTTTGTGAAATATTCTATTGAGTTACCACTTCTATTGTCTTGCTTACCAATTCTTATAACTTTACCAACTCATTTTCAAATTTACCAACCTCAACTAGAGTTATTACTAACTTTTCTCTAATTAGAGTTATTATCAACTTTTCAGCAATTAGGTTAACAAGAAGTTTTGCATTACCAATTTTTATTCAAGTTCATTACCCGCATTAAAAAGGAAATATTGTAAATTATGAGCAAGACTTAACTTTGAGGAAAAAACTTCTCTTATCTTTTACCGTTTTTTATTTACAGTTCATACTAACAAATTATTTAGAAAAAAGGACACCTATCATGTCACGCCTTAATCCTCAGGCAGCTGAGATTTGTTCTTGCTTTTGGGCTGGACCCAAATTGAGGTGGGCTTGCTGAATTTCTGGACTGAACTAACTTGGGCTTCAAATTTTGCTGGGCTTGAAATCTTGATTTTGTTGAAATCTTGTGCTGTAGTTGGGCTTGAAAATTTGATGGACTGTGGGCCAAATTACTGAGAAGGAGATGGGCCGAAGACTGCTGGACTGGGCTGGAATTGTTGGGCTTCGAAGACCGAACTCCGTTGGACTCCAATCTGCGAATTGCGAGGGAGATGGACGCTGGCTTCTTCGGTCTTCTTGGCAGCTCGGTAGATCTCGCGGACGAAGCTGGCGGAGACGGATTTGCTGGCTCGGTTGCTGACCGTGGGGGACGCCTGGCAGACGGTGGAATTTCTGTGGTCAACGATTGTTGGCTTGACTCGGAAATTTCATGAGGAACGAACGTGGCAGTTCGGTGGAATTTGGGGCTTCTTCAGTCAATAACATGAAATGGAGAGGAAGAGTTTGACTCATGGGGAACAAACTCAGTGGGGATGGGCGTGCGTAGAGAGAAAGAAAACCGTGGACGGTGCGGCTTCTTCCTGCAGTGGTTGACGCTGGACTCGTGGCAAATGAAGAAGACTCGGTGGATGGCTTCGGTGCTGCACGCGGGGAGAAGGGACGCCTGGCAGCTCGCTGGGTCTTCAATTCAGCTGGAGAAGTTCTTTGTTGACCGAACTTGGAGAAGTTCGGACGTGGCAGCAGCTGAAGAATTCGGTGGAGGAGTGGGCTTCTTCGAGCGGCGTTGCAAGCAATTCGGCAGAGGGGAAGAGAAAGAGATCGTGGGCTTCCAAGACACGCACGAGAGAAATGAAAGCAAAAGTAGGAACAACGAGCAGATGGGGGGTGCCGAGCGTGAGAAGCCAGCTAAGAGGAGGGTGAAAGTCCACAATCCTTAGCCAATTCATTAATTGCTTTGGTCCCACCAATCTTAAATTTTATCCTCTATGTTTCCCAATTTCTTTCTTGATTAGTCTTCACCAAATTATCCAATTTGAAGCCCTTAATTTCTGCCCTCTTTCCAATTTCGAATTTCCTCAATTATTGGCTCCAATTCTTCATTCGATTCTCCAAATTGAGGCCCGATTTCATCGAAGGAAAATCCCGTACCAATCTCTGTCAGTCCCCAACACTCAAAGGTTCAACTTAAAAGTCGAAATTTCTTTTAGTTTGGCCTGTCCGAATTCCCGTTGATTTTCCGCGGCGTCCGAAACGGTTTTCCGTAAAAATCTCCGAATCTCTGAAAAATCTTCTGAGATTGAGTCGACACTCCTAGAATTTATTGTGACGTGACTGAAACTTCAATTTTTGAAATCGGACTCGAATTGACGGTTAATTTCAATTCGGCGCATTTTTAGCGTGACCTAGACTACCGGGTAACTTTCGGATATTTTTAAGTGCAATTGACTCGTGGTCGATTTTCTTCGAACCACTATGAACCCACTCGACTCATTGTCGACTCTCGATTGTCGTGAAAATCCTGATGATTCAAATACGAACACAGGGTACCAAAACAATAAGAAAATCAGTCTAGTGCCCGTCGACATGAATTTTCTAATTTAGTGGTGTCATCCATGATTAGCCACACTTCACCGATTCAGTCTATCTCTGATTTCAAATCGATTTTTGACTGTGTCATAATGGCCTCTAAATATGGACACGGTCGAGAAGTCGATTCCTGATCGAATTCTCAAGTCTATTGCCTTAAAATTCCTAATAATTTCCCCAGATAGTCCAGTTATCTCAAGAATGATCAGTTCTGAGAATATCCCTATAAACACATCAATGAAACGCTCGATTCATTCAGAAGAAAACAAAATTGAAAATTTCGGATGTCATATATCATTTTCTTTTACCAACAATTTTTTTTTTTGGCTCTGACCAACATTTATTGAAGTTAACTAGCATGGTAAAAATGTTGATAGGTTGTTTGTAAAACAAACAAATGCGTTGTCTCACATAGAAAAGATAGGCGTTTGTGGGTCAACGTATAAGTGTGGAAGTCTTCTAAAATAACAATAGAAGACAATGGGCTAAGTGAGCTTGACCCTAAAATACCCATGTGGGGGTGTGCAATTATTATGCGCACTTAGCATTTTGCGCACTTGCGCACTCAAGATCATAGTTGGCGCAAATAAGCATTTACTATTATCATGATTATTTTTTTGTACAGGCTATTATTTTTGGTAATGGTTGTTAGGCATCTTACAACTTTTGAAAGGTTGTATCTTTTTAGAAGTTATAAAATTCAGAATAAAAAATATTATTATTATTTTTTTAGTCCTAATTTACAATTTGTCTTCTGTTCAAAATGCGAAGTTTCAAATGAGAGGTTATATCTGTTCTAAAACAATGTTATAAATTTGTCGTCTTTGTCTCAATAGTTTTTAATTTTCAATTTTCCATTCAAAAATTTATAGCCATTGTTTTTAATTGTTTTCCTTTCAAGAATTCTGTGAGAAATGATAGAATTGCTATATAGTATTCTCATATGAGACTTTATTCTATTATGAAAGATTTTTGCCAGTAACTATTTGTAACATTGTGAGGTAAATAATTATCTAAAAGTAGTGTATTTACACCTAAAAATTGGATTCCATTCTTCCTGATTAATTAATTTTTCCCAAAAAGAAAACTCTATACTTTTGAGTATGGAAAAATAGAATTCTGCTATCAAACAAGGTTAGATATTTTGATAATGTTAAATGATTTCATATGACTTCCCCAAAGCCATCTTATATGAACTTGTACTCTGAGAGTTCTTTTCATTCTTGCCGGATGAAATGTATCAATAAACAAAGAGCAGAAGTCGTCAGTTGTTGCGTATAATTGGACATCGAGATGATCACTAGGTGCGCAAGGGTTGAGGCGGGTCGAACCTGAAGGTCAAGCCTAGCGTGTTGCCCAAGTTTACTCATCACATAAAACTATTATGTGGTAATTTCCAAATTGGGCAAGCTCGGGATTGGGCCAAAGATGAGTGGGTTCAGCTTTTTCTTATGTGAAAGCATTGCCCAAATCTGCCTATGTATCCCTGGGGTTAGGAGAGCCGAGCGGGCCGCTTATAGGTTGATCATCTGATTGCACTATTATAATAACAAAATAACGAAATACTAGCTTTTCCCGAGCTACAATATTTTAGGTTGACGATGTAATAAATCATTAGTTGGCACTCAATCAATTGATGTTAGTGTCGGTTTTACAAAATCTATAGTGAATTGAAAACTTTTGATCTTGTACTTTGTTAACTAGTTTAGATGTTTGAGTTGTTAGATGAGTGCACAATATACTATTTAAATATTGTAACACCTTGAACATGCTCTCTCCAGTTCTCTTCTCTTGTCAATTAGTTTAACTAGGTCATTTTTCATTCTTCTCAGGTATTCGTGGCTGGAGATAGTATCGATGCCAACATAGTTCACAACATGAGCATCCGATTGGGAGAGGAAAAGCTAGAGGGAATTGAAGTTTCCGGAAGTTATTATGGCGCATCCTTACTTCTGGGGCAATGAACCGTTGCCTTTGGTGACAACCGAAATCAAGAAGAGGTCCTTGGTCGAACGGTCCTGGAACATAGTGAAACCGACCAACATAGGCTGTGATGACCAGCTAATAAACCCGACAATGGACCCGAGACTCTCAGGTTTGGGTTGCAATAGAATTCCAATTTGTGTTACTGAGAAGGATGTTTTTAGATAGAGGGTGATATTACAAGGAGGTGCTGAGTAAGAGTGGATGGAAAGGAGTTGTGGAAGTGATTGATGCACCGGGGGATGATCATGCATTTTATTAGTTTAATCCTACTTGTGATAATGCTGTGAATTTGATGAAAAAGATAAGTCTCCTTCATAAAGGAGGATAACTAGTGTTATGACGTATTGGTGTTCGTAACTTCTTTGCGAGGGTTAGACCTCGTTTATCTCTACCTCTATTTGTACTAAAGTGACGACTTTCTTAGGATTTTTATCTTCTCGAAATAATCTTTGTTTTCATATCGAATGCACTTTATGAGAAATGTCGTACTTTTGTACTAATTTATTTTTCAGAGGATTTGTCAAAGGAATGCAAAATCTCTTTCAAGTTTTTTCTTGGTGCAATCTGCGGGATGTATCACCCTATAAAGTAATTTCTTGTAGATTCCCTGATCTTGATATGGACGACCGGCCTTAGATTGGACCAAGAGATGTTCTAGTATGGTGAGCAAAACTTGGCTCAAAAAGATTGCCTGGCTGCTTAAAAAAGTTATGTGTAGAATAAGCAAGTAATATTTTCTTTCTATAGACTCGCAATAAAGTTATGCTTCCAGATCATCGATCCATCCTTACATTATGTGATAAATGCTGTTAAGGTACGATACTTTTGCAGCACTTTCAATAGTGAAGATACGGGATACTATGTCCTTGTACGGTGCTTGGCAAATGTCTCGTTGTAATGGCCAAGCACTAGGTCCTCATAGTAAAGAGGCGGAACTTAGGCCCGTGCATGGAAAAATTTCAGAAGAAGGGTTGATGTCGGGCGGGCCAGCCCAAAACACATATTTTAGCAGTGGGTGGCAAAAAACTAAAACTAAAAAGGATATTAGATATATTTAAAGTAAGTGGATTTAAAGAGAAGGACATAAAATTGAGTGAGATGTCATGATGCATGTTTCTTATAAGTCGAATATTTATGCTTAATGATATATTGAGTAAATGAAGTCAATAAGATGTGCTATCCTTCAAATTATTCTAATGTTAATCTAAATTGAATTGATAAAATGTCTACTTTTTAATATGTTGAAATAAGTTAGATAAGTTATACTTCAAAACTATGAATATAATTAATCTAAAAAATACCTATTTCTCTTTCTAACTTTTTGAATTTCTTGAATAAATTATGCATATGTAAAAATTCAATTATATAATCAATGAGACATAAAAATGGAAACAGGTAAATGTTTCGGAATGACATTTATATATTTCAAAATATTTCGTCCCTTTTTTTTTTTTATTTCTTGCAAATTTTGAACCAATGAGAAAGAGATAAATTGAAAGAGATAAATATTGGAGAATATATTCAAGATACTTTTCCTTTATTCATTATGTTATTCCATATCACATATAATAATAAGCCCCCGAAATCGAAAGCACTTACCATAATCATTATAGAAATAATTAGAAGTGCCCAATGAATATAGACATACACCTTCTCTATGACCTTATTCAACACCATAAGCCGTCACTATATGCCAATCGAAGAGAAAAAAGAAGAGCAATCGCAATCACCCCTGACTGATCTCGTTCTCTTTCAGGAAAGAAACAAATCGCCTCATCAGACTCACTGCATCGTCGCTCGTTGGATGGAACAGATGAAACTGGTGATCCTCTCCTTTCACCTCCATGACTCCACGGTCCCTTCCCACCAGCTCTTCATCAGCAGGTCCCGGTAAAGCCACTCTCGCTCCCTCCGCACGTCTCTCTCCGCGATGAAGATGAGGACCCGAGCGCAACCCATGCTCGAGAGCCTCAGATCCTTTTCTGGGTTGATTTGCGGGTCATCGCACGCATCCGTGGCCGACGGGCACACCAAGTGCCACAGCCCAACGAGCAAGGACCGGATTGCCTGGTTAGTTCTCTCATTACCGATTGGTTCATTGCCCATGAAAAGTGGTCGCACCAAGACGATGCTTCTAAGGTCAACTCCTTTAACCCTGTCCGAAGCGTTAGTTTTGAGTGCGCGCAACCTATTAAAAAAGAGGGCTAATATCATTAAAAACCTCAAACTATTTCCATGGTAAATACTCTTTTTTTTTTTGTAATACTAAATACCCTAAATTTACCAATTGTGACACAAATACTTTATATTCTTTTTGTATTATATCAATGTATCCTAGTTTAGATTTTTTCATGACACAAAAACAAAATTAGGGTATTTGTGTTATAGTTGACAGGTTTGAGTTTTTTGTGACTGAAAGTATGTGTTATGGTTAAGATTGTCTCACATCGGTTGCATAATGAGCTAGTGATTGGTTTATATGTGTGAAAGAAAACCTTACCTTTGAGCTAACCTTTGGGATGAGAGAAATCCAAGATCACTCAACACTGGCATCAGAGCCCAAGTTACCAACAAGTCTAAACCTAATAGTCATACGGGAGTGTAACGGATTGTTATAACTCCCGAGGCCCGATGTGCGAGGGGGAAATTGTTGAGGTTGTCCCACATCGATTGTAGAAGAAGCTGGTGGTTGGTTTATAAGTGAAAGGAAAAATCTCACTATTTGAGTTAGCTTTTGAGGTGAGAGAGGCCCAAGACTCAGAGCATGGAGGGTTTGATGATCTTTAGTGTTGTTTGTTAGGAATCGCACACTGATTCAGAAAAATTAACACAAGCAACAATCCACCTAGGTAGAATATTATAATAAAATAACAGAATCAAAAGAGTACACCAGAAAACTTTGATAACCTAGGTTGCATTTTCGCGCAGAGACACTCTATGAATCTACTGGACTTTGATGAAAATTGGAATACAATGATTATCTTCTTTCAAGATCAAGGTATAAATAGATTGAGAATCCCCACAAAAAATAACTCATTTTTTTCTTCTCTCTTTTTCTTTTCTCTCTATTTTCTTTTTCAGCCCCTTGACGACTATGTCTAACTATTGCCACTGATATAAAATGTAGCTTTTAACCTAAAAGCAAAATTAATAGAGATGACAAAAAATCCATTAACGATATTTGGCTTCACCTGCCGACGATCTCCAACTTGAAGGCAAGTATACCTAATGCACTAAGCAACTTTGCATCCATCTACTTCAAAAGCTAATAACTAAAATGTGTATCTCTGCGTTACTTTTATCGATTAACATAGATTAATACCAATAGTAGTAGTATATAAAATATGTTTCTCTATCTACTACCTTGGTTAACATGTCAGTTTGATTTTTCAAGCTATCAATCTTCTGTAACTTTAACTCATTATCTTTCAATCCTAATCTAATGAAATGATAACGCTTTTTGATATGTTTAGTTCTTGAGTGATAAGGTGCATTTTTTGCTGAATGCACTACACTTTGACTATCACTGCACAGTGTACTGACTAGCTATTGCTTTCAATGTAACTATCCTATGTAATATTGTGATCATATAATTTGTTTGGAGGCTTTTGTGATGGCCACGTACTCCACTTTTGTCATTGATAGAGCCACTACTTTATGTAGTTGAGATATCCAACATTGCTGTACTTGCAACTGTAAATACATATCAAGTGGTACTCTTATTACTATCTCGATTACTCGAGTGATTTGCATCCACATAGTTTTGCAACTCTAGAGATGTATACCATAACAAAGAAAATAATTTGATGTACTTGCTAGATATCTAAATATTCATTTTACTGCATTTCAATGCTTTTTGCTAGAGTTTTGTAAAAATCGACTCACAACTCCTATTGCCCGTGCAACGTCTAGACTCGTGCTCACCATGGCATACGTCAAATTTCCCAATGTTGATGCATATGGAAGTATTGCCATCTCATTTTTTAAAGCTTGAGTACTTGGACACATGTCCTTTGAAAGTTTGAAGTGACTCGCTAGAGGAGTTGTAATAGGTTTTGCTTTAGCCATGTTAAATCTCTTTAACATCTTGTTCACACAGTCTACTTATGACAATCATAATTTCTTATTTTTCTTGTCCCTGATGTTTTCATGCCTAAGATATTCTTGACCTCTTCCATGTCTTTCATAGTAAACTACGATGCTAACATCTTCTTCACTTATGCAATTATCTTGATATTGAAGCTAACCACCAGCATGTTATCTACATATAAAGAGAGATACATGATATCACCATTATCATAATTGTGAAAGTAAACACAATAACCAACCTTACAATGTGCAAATTCATTTTCTTCCATGAAACCATCATACTTTAAGTACCAATGTCACAGAGCTTGCTTCAAGTCATACAAGCTTTTCATTAAGTGACATACCATGTGCTCCTTACTTTTGATTTCGAAACCTTCATGTTGCACCATGTATAATTCTTCATCTAGGTCACCGTGTAAAAACATCATTTTCATGTTTAACTGCTTGAGATGAAGATCCTCCACTACAACTATACTTAGCAGAACTCTTATTGATGTCATTTCCACTATTGATGAAAATATCTCAGAGTAAATGATCCATTCTTTTTTAGAAAAGCCCTTGATCACAAGTCTTGCCTTGTATTTGATATTACCGCATACTTCATTTTTAATCTTGTACATCCACTTATTTAACAAAGCCTTTTTTTAGAAAAGCCCTTGATCACAAGTCTTGCCTTGTATTTGATATTACCGTATACTTCATTTTTAATCTTGTACATCCACTTATTTAACAAAGCCTTTTTACTTGTAGGCAACTTAGTCAACTCCCAAGTTTTCTTATGAAGTAACGAGCCTATCTTGTCTTTCATAGCTCGCTCCCACTATATGTGAGATGCGTCTTTCTTTGTCTCATCATAAGTCTATAACTCTCTCGAATCTATATATAAGACATAGCTTAGAATGGTATTTGGTGATGAATAAAAATTACATTTGGCTTTCTTTGGCTTTCTTACATGTATAGACCTTTTCAAGATAGGTACTTTAGGGTCGTTAATTTGTTTCGAATCACTACGTTCCTCTTCATTGTCTCCTTTATTGATTTGAACCTCTGCTTTAGGTGTACTTGGATTTGTTGAAATCATCTTCATGGGCATTGTATTTAGCTCAACATATTCTAATTCTACTGCCTTCTTATGCTCTATCTAACGATCCATGTACATCTTTTTTTTTTCATGGAATACCACATTTCAATTTTGAATGACTTTATTATTCTCATAATCCCAAAGCCTATAGCTATACTCATTGCCACCATATCTAATAAGGATAGACTTCTAGGACTTAGCATTAAGCTTCTTCTTATCCTCTCCATCAATCAGAACACACGCAATACAAACAAAAAATTTTAGATTTAAATAATTAACCTTTTACCCGACCACTGCTCTTGCAGTATTTCTCCATCCAACATAAATAGAAGGACTCCTGTTGATATGATAAAGAGCCGCATCAACTGGAGTAGCCCAAAAGTGTAACCTTTCTACTTTAGGGTCGTTAGTTTGTTTTGAATCATTGCATTCTGCTTGAACGACATCCTTATTGATAATAAGATCTCTTGAACCTCTCCTTCAAGTGTACTTTGATTTGCTGGGATCATCTTTACGGGCATTGTATCCAGCTCACTATATTCTAGTTCTATTGTCTTTTCATGCTCTGTCTAACAATCCTTGTACATCTTTTCTTCATGGAATACCACATCTCGACTGTAAATGACTTTGTTATTCTCGTAATCCCAAAGCCTATATGTCACGCCCCGATCTTCTGAGCGCATGCCCACCCTCAGTGGTCGATTAAATAGTGACGTCCCAGGACGCGTCGCCGACCCATTCATTTTAATGCACATGCGGAAGCGAATAATTAAATCCCCAAACAACACCAAGATAGGATAGATCAATAGGGCCACAATTTTCGAAAATCATATTACACTTATATACACATATCAAACTATGTCATATACCATATTAACAGATATATACAAGGTCTACAAAAAAAAGGGGGGTAGAGTGCTCTAGATCCTCTAAGCATTCGAGTCTGCAACCGAATACTTCGGGGACCCTGAATCCGATAGACTTGGGTCCACCACTGAACCACCTGGAGGCTCGGTCGTACCTTTTCCAAAAGCTACCTCCAACACCGACATAGGGATCTCAGATTCTGGTAAGGGACATTCTCTTTGTCCATTTTGTTCACAACGATACCATGATCTGTATTGATGGGATACCTTATGGGGTAGACCCTCATCAACCCAAACAACGGACCTCACGAGTTCATAGACCTATCCCCTTGGGTTCCCATGAAGCAAAATATAAGATACCTACTCGATGACCTTCTTTGGCTGGCCAAAATGCTTGGGAGGTACAACCATCTAAGGACTTGTAAATGTTATCCAACAATGGGGTGAGATGACGTCTCAGTAAGTTCACCTCCTAAACTCCAACCAAGAAGGAAATACGCCCCAAGGGCTGCCTAAGCACAAATATAAGTCAGAGGACTTACCTTTGCCTCAGTTCTTTCCTGCAAGTCAGTACAATTTATAAAATCATCCAATCATTTCAATTCATATCAAACATCGATCAGTTGACTCATTCAACTTTATACCATCGATACCATCCACACAATTCGATCAAATCAAACCTTGCTCACCCTAAGCTGACAACATATGGTGTAGCTCACCGAAGCTAATAATAGATATACAATAATGCTCATTGGAGCTGCTATATATCTATAATGCTCACCAAAGCTGCCAGATTATACTGCTCACACTAAGCTAATATATTAAGGTCCACAGGCTGATATAGTATACCGATAATGCTTATCGAAGCTGTGCGATACTTAGTGCTCATCGAAATTATGCGATACGTAGGATATACTGCTCACTCTAAGCTGATATGTCAAAGCCCTCAGGCTAATATAGTATACAATTTTAATCAACCAACAATTTTATCACTTTTATCATACCCGATAAAAAAATAATCATGTGTGGGTACACAGTCGGCCTTAGCCAAAATACAATATTTTCCTTTTAAAAAATCTCACCGTTTAATATTGTCCACTATAATATTTTTGGTGTTATAAACTGAAGCACGATGTTTCTTGATTAAATACTGAAAATACTCAATTTTGGGATAAATTCCCAAAATTACAAATCTCACTCAATTTGCACAAAATAACATTAAATTAAATAAACCAATCACACCATTGAAATCAGCACGAAATTTCGGTCACCGGCTATCTTGGTCTAATTTTCGGAAAATAATAATTAATAAAATAATTACGAAAATTAATTAAATAAATACCAAAATGCAAACTTAGGCTGGAAAAGCCTAATTAAATACTGAAATTGGCCTGGAAAATTTCTGAGCTTAACTAGATAAATACTATAACTTATCTATTCTCTAATTATGCTACTCTAACCACTTAACATGCATAAACAAATAATTAAATTGCTAATCCGTTCTAACTAACCACCTAATCCCTGATTAGCCTAAACTAATCAACCCTTAAGCATAATTAACTCCATAAGTAAAGTTTAGTGAGTAAACTCACTCGATTTGCGAGCCAGTGAGTTCACTACGACGAGGACGCGAAGGCGGGCCACAAACTCCAAAGCGGGGGCGCCAAGCGAGGTCCAGAAGGGCTTGGAAATGGACCTCAAAGCCCATGGGACTTGCTGGATTTTGGATTTTGGATGGTGGGCTGAGAGAGCTGCTCAAGCTTGGCTTGGGCTGGAAATGGCGAAAGTAGCTGTCGGGCGTGCTGTAACAGGTCGAGCGAAGGCGGACGGCAATGTACGGCGGTCCAGGTGGCAGGAATGGCTTGCGACGGTGGTTGGGCAGGCTCGGGGGACGGGTTGGATGTGAAAAGAGGCAGAATGGTGCACAGGACTGGCGCGGCGAGCAGGCGGGCTCGCGGCTGGGCACGACAGGTAGAAACGGCGGTTCGGCAGCTTGGCGGGTGGTTACGATGGCATAGGGGCTTTTTGGTCGGTTCTCTGTAAATTTTGAAGCTCTCTCTGGTTTGGAAATGAAGGAGATTGACTGGAAGGGAGAAGAAGGGGACAACAAAGCCTTGAGGGTCCCTTCAAGCTTCAATCTCACCCCTTTGTCCCCTTGAAAATGCCCAACTAAGCTTCCTTGGGAAGTCTTGGAAGTGGTCCAAAAGGTCATGGACCAAGGGGCTACGAATTTTGGACTTAAATTCCCCAAATCCTCTTCAATTCACACTTGAATTGATTCAATTCAGCCCTCATAAATTCCACTATCGTGTCCATAATCAAATTGACATTTTTCCTCGCCAATAGATCCAACTTGCATCCCAAAAACGCGATAAAAAAAGGTCCCCTAAATTTTCCGGACAAAAACGACCTCACTTTGAAATTTCGCCAAAAATCTCGGTTTGCAGAAAAAATCTTCGAAGGATGAGTCGACATTCCTAAAATATCTCGTGATGTGAAAAAATTTTCAATTTCTGAAATCGAATTTAAATTTGTGGTTAATTTCAATCTGGCGCGATTTTAGCTTGACCTAACCTACCGGGTTGCCTTTAGAAATTTTTGGTGCAATTTACCCGTGATTGATTTATTTCGAGTTACAATGTACATTTTCGATACATTGGTGACTCTTGATTGTCGTGGAAATCTCGAGATTTCAAATACGGACACATGGTACTAAAAAAATAGAAAAATCGGCCTAGTGCCGATCGACGAGAATTTCGCAATTTGGTGGAATCACCCACACTTTGATCACCTACCTCAGTCGAAACGACCTAACTCTAATCTCTGATCTATTTTTAACCGTGCCGTAATGATCTCTGCAGATGAGCATGGTCGAGTAGTCGAATTCTCAAGTCTATTGCATTAAAATTCTTTAATGGCTCCCCCCGATAATCTAGTTATTTCATGAGTGATCAGCTCATAATATAGCACTATAGGTGCATCGATGAAAGGCCCGATTTATTTAATTGAAAACAGGACTGGAATTTCTGGATGTCACACTATAGCTATACTCATCACCACCATATTTGATAAAAGACGCATTTCTAGAACTTAGCATCAAGCTTCTTATCCTCCTTGTCAATCAAAACATATGGAATACAATAAAAAAAACCTTTATATATGAAAAATTAAACTTTTTACCTGACCACTACCCTTACAGTATTTCTCCATCCAACGCACTAGATGGACTATTGATATAATAAATAGCTGCATCAACTAGAGCGGCTTATAAGTGTAGGAAGAGATCTGTGTGTAGCCTCATGTATCTCGCATGTTCTAGAATAGTCTTGTTCATCTTCTCAGATATACCATTTTATTGAGGAGTTATAAGAATAGTCTTTAACCCGTGTATACCTTCCCGGTTCAAGTATTTTGCAAATTCCTTACTCGTGTATTCACCGCTATTATTCGACTTTAGAGCTTTAAATTTAAATAGTCTATTTTTCTACCATGGTCTTCCACAGTTTGAACATTTCGAATACTTTTGATTTTTCTTTGAGAGAATAAATCCAAGTCTTCCTTGCCGCATCCTCAATGAAGGTGATAAAATACCTCTTACCATCACAAGAAAGTTCTCGAGCCGGTCTCCACATATCAATATGAACTAAGTCTAGCTTTCAGCCTTTATTTTATTACCCATTCAATCGGAAATTATCTGCCTTCAGTTTTCCTTAAATGCAACTCTCACATAAATTCAAGTCAACTTTTTGTAAACCTTGAAGTAATTTCATTGAATGTAACTACTTTACACAATTTTCACCAACATTTTTGAAAAAAGATAATGCCAAAGAGTAGGCAAATTACTTGTAGCCACTGTAATGCAACCATCTCACTAACATTGTCTCTTTGGAGAAGGTAAAGTGTTGATAAGCTTTTCCTTTTCTATTACTCTTACCTCTGAGGTCATTTTCCACTCTCTAAAATAAAGGTTGTTACCATACATTCTTGGTCAAGTTTATTAGTTGAGATCATATTTTTCTTTAATACTGGTATGTGCCTGGTTTCATGCAAAACTAGTCATTTTTCATCTATGATGTTTATAGTCATAGTTCATTTTCTGACAATCGGACATTTGTGGCTATTTTCCACAACCACATGCCCGAAATCTCCACTAATATAATTAGCAAATATGTCTCTTTATGAGGTGCATTGAAAAGAAACACTAGAGTCAATAAACCACTTATTTGTAGTCAAGTTAAAATCCTATAGACAAACATAAGTTCTCTACAAAAGATTCATCCTTAATCACATTAGTTCCTTGATTCTTATCCCGTTGCTTCTTTTTGTAAGCTTTGAATTGAAACCTCCGATATTTGATCTAGTGACAAAACTAGCACTCATCTTTTGCAACACGTCACTTTCCCCTTGATTGTGACTTGCCACGCTTACTAAATTTTCCTCTACTTTTATTTCTCCCACTGGTCTCCACAGCTAGTATTGTCGAAGAAGTAGATACTAAAAAATTATCTCCACCTGAGACTTTCCTATGCATCTCTTCATCCATAATGTTGCTCATAGCATCATCCTTCATGGTGTTCGAAATTCCCTACACTCCGATGTTGTAGCTTTCTAGAAGGGAACATTAAAATAATAAAGCTTGGATATGCATATCCAAATTTATGCCTATGAATTCCAATTGACTAGTGACTTGTGTAGAACTATTAATATGCTTTGTCACAAAACTTCTGTTAGATGACGTCATATTAACCAATTTCTTCAACAAAAATACCTGACTTAATGTGGATAGTTTCTCATAAATATTCATTAGAATATCCACTGTTAAGTCAGGTATTTTTGTTTTCTTGATATGGTACCTTATCTTTTTCATTAGCCCTAGATGAATTGCACCTAATGCTTTTCAATCGAGAATTTTTCATTCGGATTCTACTGTCGGATCCACTTTCGTGATCTTGAGTTTCCAACCCCAAGTGGTGTATAGAGATCTTTTTGATAAAGATAGTACTCCATTTGGAGTTTCCACCATCTAAAAATCCTACCCATTGAACTTATCGATTCTAATTTTATTGTCTGCCAATCAACATCACCAAAAACCCTCAATATTCCTCATTTGACAACCCTCTATTGTTAGGATACACATGTGAGTTGTATTAGAGAAGTCTCATATTGAAGAATTGGTGTGGTGTTGAGTAGTTGATACGTCCTAGTTGGCTCATAACTCATTGGCCTAAGTTTTATAGTAATGATGGGTCTAACTAGATATATTGATAGGTAGAAATGGGTTCCCTCTTAGAATTCTCACCAGAAGAAGGTATCGGGCTTTTGTTATCCGTTCCTAACAAAATGATATCAGAGGCAATAGTTGATTGGTGGCCCACTCTCAATGTGTATCGATGTTTGATAAATATCTCAAGGAAGGCATATAGCGACCAACGCAATTTCTAGGTAGGTAAGTGTTGTGGTGTAGCAACGTGAAGTTGATGGCAAACTTCATGGTTCGGCCTGAAAAAAGAGATCAAGGACAAAGTTGGGTGTTGGGTATTTAAGTTGAGATAAGTTGATGTAGAATGATATCCAAATTGAGGGGAAGCTAATTTAACATCGGCACATACACGTGAGGGGGAGATTGTCATGATGCATGTGTGAGTTGTATTAGAGAAGCCTCACATGAGAGAAATGATATGGTGTTGAGTAGTTAATATATTCTAGTTGGCTCATACTTTTGTTGCACGCTCCTAACAAATTTGAAGTTTTTAATGGTATTTTTCTAAAAGAAATTGTGCCAATTTAAGGAAGTGGAAAAATTTATATATAGGACCGGCTCATTTTTGTGGATATACATATGAGCAATTACTTAACATAATATACTAGGTAATACTAGTAGGGGTTAGTTAGCCACAAGAGATTGGACTCAACTTATCTCCCTCAACTAAATTCATGAGCAAATCTAACTTATTTTGTAGCATTCGGATTCATCAGCTATCATCTATAGCAGTCTATCTATATTAATCTATTTCCAACAACTTTCATCTCACTTTTGGCCTTTTATTTCTCCAATGAATTATGTACTCGGACCATTCCAAAGGAGTAGTTTTATGATTTGATGGCATATTCTAAAATAAATAACTAATTAAAAAAAATGAAAGTAAGAATTTGACTTTGATGCACTTTTTTAAATTGCAATTTTGGAAACATATTTTCTCACAATATCTCTATCATTTTTTTTTCTTAACTTTGAGTATTTATTAGTATAGTGTCATTGAAGGCAAATTATTTACATCTATATACATACTATCCTTTTGAAGATCCTTATTTATCTCCACTTTTAATTTACATAGAAGTTTAAATATCTTTCTTCCCAATGACTCTTTAAAAGGTTGAAATCATTAAACCATTGAGAATAAGAAGCCACAACCTTTTACATTCGAGAACTATCCATTTAGCTAAAAAGAAAAGGAAAACAACTACCGATTTCCTATTTGACAAATTCAATTTATTTACCATTTTTAAACGGGGAATGACACTGATGGTTTCCAAATTTTGTCTTAATATATAATGTGGTCTATGATATTTTAATTTATTTACTGTGGCTCTTGAATTCCGAACCCAATGTGCAATGCTCTCTTCTATTTGTTCTTGAATTTTTGGTACATGTTTAATCTAGTCCCTAAACTAGATAAAAATGTTCAATGTTGTTCTTAAACTTGAATTAATGGAAGAATAATATTAGACATTTTTCATATAATCTAACAATTAAATTAAATAAGTAGGCCACTTGCCACTGTTACTTAAGTGTTTTCAATTATTTATTATATTGATATATGGAAATGACTCTCTTTATTCAATTATTTATTGTGTCTATCGAATCATTTTATTTCAACCCATCACGTGGCATTAGCCTTTGCCGATTAAAAAATTCGCGGGACTGCCGTCTCGGCATCTCTTCTCGTCTTGACCAATCTTTTTATGAGTAGATAATCTAAAGATAATATGGGAGTTCTGACAAAACCATTGAAGCATGTGTAATCCTATGGGCTCAGTGCGCATCTCACCTCAAGCTCCGTGTACACGATCCATTACAAATTTACTAAAATATGGAATTTTTATTCGCCATGAACTCCCCAATCTCGACGTGCACAGTTGGCCTTGATTAGATCGTGAGGTGATTTGATTTGATTTGTTTTTTTTTTTTTTCAGTCGAAAGGTAATTTGATTTGGGTGAGTTAAAAATCGTAGCAGTGTCTGACAAATAAAAAATTATTGCTGCAGTTTCAACCGTTAAAATATTGAGCCGCTACGATTTTTGTAAGGTTTTTTGACAGATATTTAGACACAATAACTTAACGCAACTTTTTAGCTGCGTCCATCCAATATTGAAGTAGTTTTTCGAGTTGTTCTGACCCGTGAGGTTTCGAACTAGGAGCCATATCGTGCCCAAAAGAACTTTAAATATTAGAATGGAAAAAGAGAAAAGAGCAAGAGGCCATTTGCCAGCTTTGCTAGAGGGTCGCCAGCCCTTTGCAAATAATGGCAGAGGGTTGCGCAAGCCTCTGAAAGCAACCGCAAAAGGGTTGCCTGACCTTAAACGAAAACGGAAGAAGGCCAGTGACCCTCCATGAGATCTATTAGAATAATTTCTATGATTTTCTATATTTATTTTGATTATATATATATATATCTGATTTGATTACATTCGATTGGTTTATATAGTCATCTAATCAAACCTAAGCTATACATGTACTCCTTTTTTTGCACATTGAAATACACACAATATCTCTAACAGGTTCTTTGCCCCTTGCCACTTGTTGGGATATAATACGCGAAATTATCAGGATTTTGCAATTTATGTTAACGCGAAATCACCAGAGAAAATAAACGAGAAAAATAAGGACACCGGAAATTTACGTGGTTCGATCCGAGTATTGGTACCTACGTTCACGGGAAAAGCCAGCAGCAAATAATCCACTAAAATCAAAGAATCAGAGTTTACAATCGCTCATCTCTTAAGTGTTTCCCACATCTAGATTTAACCAAAAACCCTAAATGTTTATAAATAACAACTCAATTGGGTATATACTCACGGCAGAAAAAATACCAAGCGTTCAAGTCGCACGAAAAAAACAGAAAGAATCTTCAGCTTCCTCGTGCAGCTTCTCTCTCTCTCGTGGCGTGCGGCTTTCTCGTGATCCTTCGGCGGCTTCTTGCCAAGAGCAAAAGAAAACCTGCAATTTTCATTTTTATACGTGGGCCCAGAAGGTCAAACCTTTGACCTGGGCCCACCACGATATTGGCTTCTTCACACGAGAAAGTATTGGGTGGTCCGGGACCGCCACGTCAGCGTGGTCCCGGACCACTCACGCGGCGCCACGCGTGCGTGGAGGGGGACAAAAAACAGAAAGAGGAGAGAGAGCGTCAGAGAGGTGGGTCCGGGTCGGGTTTTTTGTCCCTCTCCACGCACGCGTGGCGCCGCGTGAGTGGTCCGGGACCACGCTGACGTGGCGGTCCCGGACCACCTAATATTTTCTCTCTTCACACATGCGAAGGACTTCTTCCTTCGAATGTGTGTGCGTGCCCAGAAGTGGGACCCACCCTTTTTCTTTTTCTTTTCTTTTACGCGTGGACTTCAACAGCTTCTTTCTTTCCGTATGGTTGCAGTGGCGTCTTTCAGAAAGCAAAGAAGACTTGGCGATTTCACGATTCCGCAGCTAAGAGGAATCTTTCCTCCAAATTTAAAAATTATTTTATATTTCCTCTTTCGTGCAAGAATCGCAAATTGTAAATACTCAAACTCGAGTCATAATTTAACAATTCTCCACTTTGGCTCGATGTTTGAAGCCAAGTTATAGTGCTCATCATCCATGTTGCTCTCCCAACGCCCCAACGGCCGATTACTCTTCACAGACGCCAATAGAGCTCAAGCAGAGCTTGAGCTTCGCCAAAGGAACAAACTTAGTCATTATGTTTGCCAGGTTATCTGCTGTAACAATTTTTTTTAACAATAACAATACCCTTAGCTAAGACATCTCGGATGAAGTGGTACCTGATGTTGATATGCTTCGTTCGCTTGTGATAAACTGGATTATACGCCAAATATATTGCACCATGGTTATCACAGTGTATATCCACACTTTTCTATTCTAACCCAAAGTTCGAGAGCAAACTTTGTAACCATATCGCCTCCTTCGCTACAAAGGTTAGTGCCATGTACTCTGCCTTAGTCGAAGACAAGGCAATGTGATCCTGTAAGGATGCTTTCCAACTAACTGTACCACCCGCTAGCGTAAACACGTACCCTGCTAAAGACCTGCAATCATCCAAGTCACCGGCGTGATCCGAGTCCACAAAACCAGTGGTCTCACTGCTATTGCTGTCCCTCCGATATATTATACCCACGTCTGTTGTCCCCTTCAAATATTTGAGGATCCATTTCACAGCTTACCAATGAGCTTTACTAGGGCGCTTCATATAGTGACTAATCATGCTCACAGCTTGTGAAATATCAGGCCTAGTGCACACCATATAATACATAATACTACCCACGACACTAGGATAAGGAACACGGGACATATGCTCCTCCTCCTCCTCAGTCTGCGGTGATAATTTATCTAAAAGTTTAAAGTGCTTTGCTAAATGTGTACTTACAGATTTTGCCGACTGCATGTTAAAATGTGTCACTATCTTCTCAATATATTTCTTTTGAGACAGACGTAAAACTCCTGCAATCCGGTCACGCAAAATCTCCATACCGAAAATTTTCTTTGCAGCACCTAAATCTTTCATCTCAAATTCAGCATTTAACTACTTTTTCAGCACATCAATATCAGACATATTCTTAGCTGCTATTAGCATATCATCAACATATAAGAATAGATAAATCAAAGAACCATTCTCCAATCTCCTATAGTAAACACAGCTATCCATCTGACTTTTTGAATAGTCTTGACTAGCCATGAAAGTATCAAAACGTTTATACCATTGCCTAGGAGATTGTTTCAGCCCATACAAAGATTTCTTTAACAAGCAAACATGATCTTCCTTACTCGGAATAGCAAATCCCTCTAGTTGCCTCATGTAAATCTGCTCCTCCAACTCACCGTGAAGAAACGTAGTTTTCACATATAGCTGTTCTAACTCAAGATCCTGCAAAGCAACTAAGGCAAGTAAAACACGAATAGAAGTATATCTTACCATAGGAGAGAACACCTCATTGTAGTCAATTCCCTCACGCTGTGTATACCCCTTCGCCACAAGTCTCGCCTTATACCTTGCTGCCTCAACACCGGGAATGCCCTATTTCCGTTTAAAGACCCATTTACTTCCGACAATCTTTTGGCTCTTGAGTACTTTGACCAACTCCCATGTCTGATTTCGATGGAGTGATTCCATCTCTTCACTCATAGCCCCTAGCCACTGCGATGACTTCGAACTAGCCATCGCCTCAAAGTAAGACAAATGCTCATCTGTCTCCACCTCATCACCTACAATCAATGCATAAGCAATATCTGTATAACCATAACGTACCGGTGATTTAATTTGCCTTCTCTGTCTATCTATGGCTATAGTTTGTTGCGGCTTTGCTAGTTGTTCACTATCACCAACTTCAGGAACTGCGGCTTCATCTGCAGTCTCAACTTTTGTTAACTTCGAGGTCTCCGGAGTCTCCACCTGAAGCTCCACCTCACTTATGACACCATGATCTGTCTTCTCTGCTGGTTGTGTCTCAGAACTCCTCCGTTAAAGCATTGCAGTCTCGTCGAAGATCACATCTTTGCTGATTAGAAAACCGGGTGATCTGGGATCGGTGCACCACAGCCGGTAGCCTTTCACCCCATGTGCATAACCCATAAATATGCATTTCTTCGCTCTTGGCTCAAGCTTACCATCACTCGCATGAGCATACGCAGGACATCCGAATATACGTAATCCGGAATAATCAACAGGTTTCCCCGACCATACTTCCTCAGGAGTCTTCCACTCGATAGCAGACGATGGAGATCGATTTACCAGGTAACATGCCAAGTTCACTGCTTCGGCCCAAAATTCCTTGCTAAGTCCTACATGCGAAAGCATGCATCGAGCTCGCTCAAGCAAAGTTCTGTTCTTTCGTTCTGCCACGCCATTCTGCTGTGGTGTCCCAGGTACTGTGCGGTGTCTTACAATACCTTTTTTTTCGTAGAACTCGGTAAAATCTTTACCACAGAACTCCATGCCATTATCGGTTTTCAGGCACTTGATCTGTTTATCTAACTGCTTCTCAATCAATGCCTTAAATTTCTTGAACCGATCAAACACATCATATTTGTGCTTCAGAAAGTAAACCCATACCTTCCTTGAATAATCGTCGATAAATGTCAACATATATTGGGCACCTCCTTTCGAAGGAACCGAAGACGGGGCCTAGACATATGAGTAAATATATTCAACTGGTCGTTTGGTCGAATGAATATCTGTAGTAAACTTAACTCGATGCTGCTTCCCATAGATGCAATGCTCACATAAGTCCAACTTTCCTATCTTCTAACCCTTCAACAACCCCCTTTCACTCAGCATCGTCATACCTGCCTCACTCATGTGTCCTAAACGCATATGCCATAATTGAGTCAAGTCAGAATCTGACTCACCTGATGAAACTGCAGTGGTTCCAATCACGGTCTCTCCCAGTAGATGATAGAGAGTATTAACTTTCTTCCCCTTCATCACTGTCATGGCACCTCGAGAGATCTTCAGTACTCCACCTTCAGCGGTGTACCTGCACCTGATGTCATCGAGTGTCCCCAGAGAAATAAGGTTCTTCTTGAGCTCCGGTACATACCTCACATCTGTCAATGTGCGAACCACCCCATCGTGCATCCGGATCCGAATTGTCCCTATCCCCACAGCCTTACAGACTGCATTATTCCCCAAAATAACCCTACCACCATCTGCAGTCTGGTAAGTAGTAAACTAGTTCTTATGAGGCGTCATGTGATAAGAACACCCCGAATCTAGCACCCATTCGTCTCCTGATGAAGTAGCAGTCACACATAAGACAGCTTTTGCATCACTAGTGCTCCCCTCAGCAATGTTTGCCACACTGCTTGTGGCATTCTGCTTATCAACTTTATTCCTCCGCTTTGGACAATCTCTCCTGATGTGCCCCTCCTCGTGACACTCAAAGCACTTCACGCATCCCTTGGACTTTCTATAGCGTGATTTTGATCTGCTTTTACCTCTGCTGCTACTAGGCTCTCGATGTTGTTCTCTACCCCGAATCATCAGTGCTTGCGCTGCTCCTTTCACCAGACTGTCATCTCGCAACTTTCTCGGCCACTCCTTAGAGAATAAGGCGTACTTTACCTCCTTTGAGGTAATTGTAGTATGCCCCTACAACAGTGAATCAGTAAAGTGCTCCCATGAATATGGTAAAGAGGCTAATAACATCATGCCCTGTTCTTCATCATCAAGTATCTTACCGTCGTTCTTCAGATCCAACATGAGTTTATTAAATTCATCTAAGTGGGTTCTGATAGACGTACCTTCAGTATATCTAAATTGAAACATCTTCTTCAGCATGTACAAGCGATTGTTCAAACCTTTCTTTACATAGAGTGCTTGAAGTTTTGCCCATAATGCTGCGGCATCCTTCTCCTCAGCAACCTCTATTAAGACCTCATCCGTCAAATTTAACAGGATTATGCTCTTTGCTTTTTCCATCAGCTCTACCCTCTCTGAGGTTTTCATTATAATCAGCAACTTATCTTCACCATCTAGTGCCTTTGCCAAACCTTGTGTTGTCAATAAAGCTCGCATCTTGATACTCCATAACATAAAGTTGTTGCTCTCATCAAACTTCTCAATCTCAAATTTCCTCTCAGACATAATTGCAATAACAGAATTTCCAAATAATAATCAGACAAGCAAAAGCCCCAAATCACAATTAAGAAATCCAACCCCAAGCTCTGAAACCAATTGTTGGGATATAATATGCGGAATTACCAGGATCTTGCAATTTACGTCAACGCGAAATCACCAAAGAAAATAAACGAGAAAAATAAGGACACTAGAAATTTACGTGGTTCGGTCCGAGTATTGGTACCTACGTCCACGGGGAGAGCCAACAGCAAATAATCCATTAAAATCAGAAAATCAGAGTTTACAATCGCTCATCTCTCAAGTGTTACCCACACTTAGATTTAACCAAAAACCCTAAGTGTTTATAAATAACAACTCAATTAGGTATAAACTCACGGCACAAAAAATACCACGCTTTCAAGTCGCACGAAAAAAACAGAAAGAATCTTCAGCTTCCTCGTGCAGCTTCTCTCTCTCGTGGCGTGCGGCTTTCTCGTGATCCTTCGGCGGCTTCTTGCCAAGAGCAAAAGAAAACCTACAATTTTCATTTTTATACGTGGGCCCAGAAGGTCAAACCTTTGACCTGGGCCCACCACGATATTGGCTTCTTCACACATGCGAAGGACTTCTTCCTTCGAATGTGTGTGCGTGCCCAGAAGTGAGACCCACCCTTTTTTTTTTCTTTTCTTTTACACGTGGACTTCAACAGCTTCTTTCTTTCCGTATGGTTGCAGTGGCGTCTTTCAGAAAGCAAAGAAGACTACGGCGATTTCACGATTCCGCAGCTAAGAGGAAACTTTCCTCCAAATTTAAATATTATTTGATATGTCCTCTTTTGTGCAAGAATCGCAAATTGTAAATACTCAAACTCGAGTCATAATTTAACACCACTTGTTCAATTGTTTATATATTTATTTTTTCAAATTTTTCTTAGGGCTAACATGACACTTAGTGGACGTTATATTAGGGCCATGTAGTCGCCATGCTAGCATTTTGTCAGAAACTTGATTGGAACTTGGCCGAAATGCGTCAATTTGCTTAAGTGCATTGGGTGATTGAAACCACAATTCAGTGATCGTGTTGTGAATGCCACCTAAGTTTTGTGATCGCATGCGGAACTTATCCGGTAGGCCGGGTACACAGATATCATGAGCAATATCATTTGGATTTGTCCTTTCGAGAGAAGGGAACTAACAATTAACTTCTCATGATAAATGAAACTCTCATTCAAGTAACTGGGTCGTTTGCCAATTGATAACCATATAGATTGACTCCATATCTTGCAAAGACTAAATGAAGCAAGTAAATGTCCCTTATTGGCTGGTCAAAAGAAGGACCAAAGAATCAATGCAAACGTGCCTATGTCAAGTCAATGTCACCATTTCAAATGAAAATTCTTTCCTTCCACATATTACAGACTCTCGACAATGGCAGAGCATATATAACACATCAAAATAATGCAAAAACACTACCAACTTTTCTTCTTCTCTTCCTCCTCCCCAACATTATTTTTCCGCTTCCATTTCACACTAAACTTAATGGAAACAGAAGTGGCTTATGAGTTGCTTCCTTTGCTAAGGGTTTACAGGGATGGCCGAGTAGAGAGACTCAGGGAAACAGCCACCGTCCCTCCGTCGCTCGACGAGAAAACTGGCGTCCAATCGAAAGACCTGGTCATTTCTTCAGGCTGTGCCGTGTCGGCAAGGCTTTACGTCCCACAAGCGGCAATGGGTTGTCCCCTGAGGCTCCCCGTTCTCGTGTACTTTCACGGAGGCCGCTTCATAGATCACTCAGCTTCGTCACCAACTTACCACAACCAACTCAATACCCTTGTCGCAGAGGCTAACGTCATCGGCATCTCCGTCAATTATAGAAGGGCACCGGAGCATCCTCTACCGGTGGCTTATGATGATTCATGGACTGCCCTCAATTGGGTGGCCTCTCATTCCGCTAGAAACGGCCCCGAGGAATGGTTGAATTTTAATGCCAATCTAAAGAAGGTAATCTTGAATATTCAACTCTTTTTTTTTTTTCGTTTGTAGCCTACATTTTTTTTTTTCGTTTGAAATTTCTAGACTACTTAATGACATATAGATACGAGTCTATTCTCATTATGTCCCTCAAATGAATGCATAAGCTCTTATTTGAGGTGTTCAACATTGAAAAAGTTCAACTTTAAGCTCTAAGGGCGCGTTTGGTAACGTTTTTATTCTCGGGAACAATTTCTGATCATAAATGATTCTTTTTTATTTTGTTTCCGGAAACAATTTCTAAGCATTTTAAGCCGTTTGGTAATTGTCCAAAATTTCAATTCCCGGAATAGAATTGCGTTTAGTATCGTACTCAAAATTTCTAGTCCAAATCATTTTCTTTTAAATTTTAAATAATTTTATTACATTTTTCCTTTTTTTCTTTTTTCTTCTGTTCTTTTTTCCCCTTTCTTTCTCCTATTCTTCTTCTTCAAGTGGCCGATCGAGCCTTGCTGGTGGCTGGGCTTGCCTCCGGTGAGCTCGCCAGATTGGTTGCCAGCGATTGGCAGCGATGGGCGGCGGACGGCAGAGGATGGCAATCGCGGTGGTGGCAGCAGATGAAGAAGAAGAAAAGGGAAGAAGAACAAGAAAAAAGAAAAGAAAAAGAGAAAATAGGTTCTTGATTTTAGAATTGTTCCGAGCAACAATAATCAACTTTTTTTTTTTATTCTTGATTCTGTTCCAAATCTACTTCCGGGAACAAAAAAATAGAAATTTGTTCTCGGGAACAAAAAGTTTACCAAACGCATTTATGTTCCAAATTTATTCCCAGGAACAAAAGAACAGAAACATGCATTGTTTGGCAAGTTGCCCTTGCCAAACAAGCCCTAAGAGTTTGAGGGAAAAAAAATGGTAAAAAAGCACACTAAACACCTAGACACTTGTTAGTATGAGGTTTCTGTTTCTTGTTTGTGCTTTTTGTATGTTTTGTCCCAAAAGGTCTAGCCGATTTTTTAACGAATTGATCGAATTGCGATTTCTTGAAATAGGCGACAATATATTCACGACTTAAGGAAGAGTTTTCTTTGGTCTGAACTTAATAAAGAGTTAACTAAATAGGACGTATCTCGAGTTGATTGTGCTGCTAAGTTTTTTTTTTTTTAAACGAAAATTTTTTCGTAGAGGTAAATTTCTAGAATAATCGATATGTTGCGAATGGTAATGGTAAAAAAACATTACCCGGCGCCTAATGTAGCTTTCTGATGACCTATCGACACTTTTATAAAATTATCAACTCCTTTCACAGTTTCTAAATTACCAAAACTTCCTATTTTTTTACCAACTTTTACTTGTTTTTTCTTAACAATGCCTTAATATCTACTAACTCTTGTATAAATTTATCTGTCTTTATTCGAGTGACTTACCAATATTTATTTAATTTTTTTCCTAAAGTTATGAAATATTCTATTGAGTTACCACTTTTATCTGTCTTACCAATTTTTTTTTTTTTAACTTTACTAACTCATTTTAAAAATTGCCAACCTCCACTAGTGTTATTACTAACTTTTCTCCAATTAGAGTTATTACCAACAAGTTTTGCCTTACCAACTCTTATTCGACTTATTACCCACATTAATTTGAATTTTTTTTTTAAATTACCAACAACACTTAGCTCTGCGGAAAAAAACTTCTCTTATCTTTAACCAACTTTTATTTACGGTTCATACTAACAAATTACTGAGAAAAAAAGGGACACCTATCAAATTTTTTTTTTTGCCAACATTTTGTTTTTTTGCACTCACCAACATTTATTGAAGTTAACTGGCATGGGAAAAATGTTGATAGGTTGTCTGTAAAATAAACAAAAAGTGCCTTATCCCACATAAAAAAGATAGGAGTGTGTGGGTCAATTTAATTACATGTATTAAATTAAGTTTTTATAGGGCTTAAATTTAAGAAAACCGAATTTCGGCCATAGAAGGCTTAGATCCGATCGTGTCCAAAATTTGTATTTTGTAAAGATCTGACATAAGTAAAGGGCCCGTTTGGTTCGGCTTTGGGGAAATGTCATTGGAAGAATGCAAATACCTTAGAGGTAAAGGAGTTTTCCGAAATACTAGACTGTTTGGTAAACTATAACTGAAAAATGCTTTAGGGAAATGCAAGACTGTTTGGTAAACATATATTTGAAAAGCCCTTTAGTGTGACCAAATTAAGTTTTTTAGTTTTAGTATTTTTAAAATTGCAAAAAAGAAACAATGACTATATAACCTTTTACATTTTCATGTTGAGAGCAATATAAAAGATATATATTAGTAAATTTATTTAAAAATTATATTAAAAGAATTTGATTATAGATTAGAAGCAAAGCTCAACTTTTGGCCTAGGGTTCTTTTAGGTTTGTTTTCAACTTTGAATATTTTTAAAAAAAAAAATTATTGTAGTATTAATCATCTTCGTTAATTAATGATCATTCTAGTGTATTGATAAAAGTTGGGCTATTGATTGTCAAAAGATAAAAATGACAAAAAAAAAAGGTGAACTTATTCGGTGGATGGTGAAGTGACCTATTATGGATGCTAATTTTTTTGAGTAAGCACCACATATAAAAAGGGAGGTCCTCATTAAGAAAAATTAAACCAAGATCCTCTCATACAAATTTGACTAGAAAGAGTCATTTCAGATAGTAAACATGGTCATATATGTCCGGAAAAAAGAAATTCATTAATAAGAGGACTAGCATTCCGCAAATGCTGAATGTCCAAAGCAAGTCTCCACCTGCTTTGAACTTTCAGCATTTCAAAGGTCAGCATTTGGCCAATGACACCTCCAAATACTGAACCAAATACCAAATTTTTTTCCCAAGGGGCTTTCGGGGCTGAAAGCCCCTTGGGAATGCTGAACCAAACGGGGCTAATATATAAGTGTGGAAGTCTTCTAAAATAACAATTAAAGACAATGGGCTAAGTGAGCATGACCCTACAATACCTATGTGGAGGTGTCCGATTATTCGGCACACTATAGCATTTTGCACACTTGCGCACTTGAAATTATAATTGGCACTAATTAACGATTATTATTTTCATGATTTTTTTTTATACAGGCAATTACTTTTGCTAATGGTTGTTAGGCATCTTACAACCTTTGAAAGGTTGTATCTTTTCAGAATTGATTAAATTTGGAATAAAAATATATTATTATTATTATTTTAGTTCAAATTTACAAATTTGTCTTCTGTTCATAAAGCAACGTTTCAGAGGGAAGATTGTATCTATTCTAAAAAACTGTTATAAATTTGTCTTCTTCATCTCGATATTTTTTATAACTATTATTTTTAATTGTTTTCCTTTCGAGAGTTCTTCGAGAAATAGCATAATTGCTCACCAGTATTTTCATTTGAAACATTATTCCATTCTGAAGGATTTTTGCTAGTAACTATTAGTAATATTGTGGGGGTAAATAATTCCTTTAAGACAGTGTATTCACACCTCAAAATGCAATTGCTTTCTTCCCAATTGATTAATTTTTCCCAACAAAAGAAATCCAATACTTTTGGGTATGGAGCAATAGAATTATGCTGTCTAAAATGGTTAGATACTTTGACAATGTTAAATGATTTCATTTGACTCCCCCACAGCCATCTTATATGAACTTGTACTCTGAGAGTACTTTTCATTCTTGCCGGATGATATGCATCAGTAAACAAAGAGTAGAAGTTGTCAGTTGTTGCGTATAATTGGACATAGAGATGATCATTAGAAGGGCAAGGGTTGAGCCAGGTCGAATCTGAAGGTCAAGTCTAGCGTGTTGTCCAAGTTCACCCGTCATATAAAACTATTATATAGTAATTTCCGAATTGGGGAAGCTCGGGATTGGGCCAAAATGAGTGGGTCAAGCTTTCTTATGCTTATTTATCTCTCGGATTAGGAGAGCCAAGCGGGCAGACCATAAGTTGATCATTCTAATTGCACTATTATCATAATAAATATAATGAAATACTAGCTTTTCACGAGCCACAATAGATAAAGTCGATGTGCACTTTAGGTTGACGATATAATAAATCATAAGTTGGTGCTCAATCAATTGATGGTAGTATAAATATAATAAAATCTATAGTGAATTCAAAACTTGCAATATCTCATACGCTACTACAATGTAAAATTTTATGGGGACATTACTAAATAGTTTAGATGTTTAAGCTATTAGATGAGTGCATAATATACTATTTAAAAATTGTAACACCTTAAACATGCTCTCTCCAATGATATACATTCAAGCAACGCTGACCAAAACAACAATCTATTCTCTTGTCAATTAGTTTGACTATGTCATTTTTCGTTCTACTTAGGTATTCCTGGCTGGAGATAGCGCCGGTGCCAACATAGTTCACAACATGAGCATTCGATTGGGAGAGGAAAAACCAGAGGGAATTGAAGTTTCAGGAGTTATTATGGTGCATCCTTTCTTCTGGGGCAATGAACCGTTGCCTCTGGAGACAACCGAACCTGAGAAGAGGTCCTTGGTCAAACGGTCCTGGAACATAGTGAAACCAACCAACATAGGCTGTGATGACCCGCTAATAAACCCGACAATGGACCCGAGACTCTCGAGTTTAGGTTGCAATAGGGTTCTAATTTGTGTTGCTGAGAAGGATATTTTTCGACACAGAGGGTGGTATTACAAGGAGGTGCTTAGTAAGAGTGGATGGAAAGGAGTTGTGGAAGTGATGGATGCACCAGGGGAGGATCATGTATTTCATTTGTTTAATCCTACTTGTGATAATGCTGTGAATTTGATGAAAAAGATGGTCTTTTTCATAAAGGAAGATAAATAGTGTTATGACAGATTAGTGTTAGCGACTTCTCTGCGTGGGCTAAACCTTGTTTATCTCTATCTCTATTTGTACTAAAGACGAATTCCTCAGGATTTTTATCTTCTTGAAATAATCTTTGTTGTCATATCAAATGCACTTTATGAGAAATGTTATACTTTCGTACTAATTTAATTTTCGGAGGATTTGTCAAAGGAATGCAAAATCTCCTTCGAGTTTTTCATTGGTACAATCCTTGGGATGTATCACCCTATAAAGTAATTTCATGTAAATTCCCTGATCTTGATGTGGACAACCGACCTTAGATTGGACCAAGAGATGTTTTAGTATGGTGAGCAAAACTTGGCTCAAAAGGTTCCCTGACTGCTTAAAAAAGTTATGCGTCTCATCATTTTATTAATGTTCGATTAGTTTAACATGGTAGAATAAGCAAGTAATATTTTCTTTCTATAAACTCACAATAACGTTATGCTTCCGAACCATCGATTCATCCTTACATTATGACATTATCTGATAAATGCCATCTTGGTACGATAATTTTGCAGCACTTCAATAGTGAAAATACGGGATACTATAGTTTTTGTAAGGTGCTTGGCAAATGTCTCGTTTTAATGGCCAAACACGAGGTCCTCATAGCAAAGAGGTGGAAACGCACCTGCACAATTCGAAAATCTTATTATTTTCATTTTTGAAATTTCATGTCACACAACGTCATATGTATTCAAAATTCCACGTCACAGGACATTTCGTTTGCATGTCACTTTTCCAAATACCACGGTTACCCGACAAGTCCTTTGCATCGGTAATCGTTTCGAAATTTAAGGTCCCATGCCATTTGATTTGAACACGTCACCTTTTCGAAATTCCAAATTAATCCGTCATATCTTAGTATAATTTCCAACCCTGTCACATACGCAAATCGGGTAATTCCGGTCCGCAAGATGACGTAGACATTTCGCCTGATTGCTGACCGGCACATGTCGATGTCCAAAAACCATGTTGGAATATAATTTCTATTTCGAAATTAAAAAAGTGCACGTTAAAAATATGATTTAGAGTTAAATTAAAGGGTTGCGGCATTGAGAGGGTGTCGTGACATGCTAATCCATCCTACTCACAACCAAACCCCTAGAAAATCTTAAGCACAACTTAATTCAAACTTCGCTTACTTAACAATGGAACAAAAATGGTATTGAATATATATCATGACTCGATGTCCTTTTTATATGGTCCAGATAAAGGAAATAACAATGGAACAAAAATGGAACTTTCGTGGGAGTTGCTGTGATTATCGAAACTAATAACCATATAATTCAACCCCATAATTGCGAACGTTTATGCAACCAGTAACAGTAAGTAACTTTTTGCTCTGCCTACATCAACACCATATAAACATTCTGATTAGCTCTCTTTCTTCTCGTCCTCGATACTATTCTTTCTTCTATTTCCCTCAAAACTTAATGGAAACAGAAGTGCTCTATGATTTGTCTCCATTCGCAAGGATTTTCAACGATGGCCCAGTTGAGAGACTTTGGGGGACAGACACCGTGCCCCCGTCCCTCGGCAAGAAAACTCGCGTCCAATCGAAAGACGTCGCCATGTCATCCGATTCCACTATCTCGGTGAGACTCTACATCCCGAAAGCGGCAATCGGTTTTCTATCATGGAGGATGCTTCATATTTGAAACGGCGTGGTCGCTGACTTGTCACAACTCAATGACCTAGTTCCAGAGGCTAACGTCGTTGCTGTCTCCGTCGAGTATAGAAGGGCCCCGGAGGATCCTCCGCCGCCGGCTTATGACGATTCATGGACTGCCCTCAAGTGGGTAGCCTCTCATTCCCACGGAAATGGCCCCAGGAGTGGCTGAATTCTTGTGCTAATCTCGAGAAGGTGATCAGGAGTAGCTGAATTCTTGAGCTAATCTCGAGAAGGTGATCTTCAATGTTCTCCTTTTCTTTATAGTGGGATGCATGTGCGTGTGTATGCATGGTAACAAAACCCCCAAGATTGGCATAGTTGATTGACAGTTGACTAAATAATGTTCATCTAGATACCACTAGTTCAAATTCCACTAACTACGTGTATCAAAAGTCTAAATTTAACTGATATGTATTGATTCGTGGGTTCTCATAGGATATTGTATGCGTCAGGTAGCTTGGCCGTTGTGAGCCGTGCCCTTGGGTTATTTAAAAATTTACAATAGCCGATACAACACTCTTTTTAATCAATATAACAAGTTCAGTACTTTTTATTTTTCATAGGTGTTTCTGGCTGGAGATAGTGCCGGTGCTAACATAGTTCACAACATGGGCATCCGATCGGGAGAAACAAAGCTTAATGGAATCAAAATTGCAGGCGTTATGACGGTGCATCCTTATTTATGGTGCACCGAACCATTGCCTTTGGAGACCACAGAACCAGACAAGAGGTCCTTCTATGCAATGTTTTGGCAGGCGGCAAACCCAACGACCACCGGCTGTGACCTGCTAATTAATCCGATGAAGGACATGAGGCTCTCGGGTTTGGATTGGAACAAGGTCTTGGTTTGAGTTGCTGGAAAGAATGTGTTGAAATATAGAGGGTGGTATTACAAGGAGGCGTTGAGTCAGAGCGTATGGAGTGGAGTGGTGCAAGGGATGGAAACGCCCGGAGAGGATCATGTCTTCCATTTGTTGATTCCTGGTTGTGATGATGCTGTGAAGTTGATGAAGAAATTGGTCTCCTTTATGAATGAGGATACATAGGGTAGACGTTGGGGTGTTGGTAACTTCCTTTGGTGGGCTAATCCTTAATTATTTCTATCTCTATATGTAAGTATTGCTTGTGTGAAGTTAAAAAAGTCAGGAGCAACTTTTCTGCTTTATCTAATATGATATGTGAATGCGTGTGCGTAACACTATAGATAATATATCATATATATATATCCAGTCGTATGTATTTCTTATTTCTTAGTCAAATAATTTGGTTGAATTAATTAGACTGTCATTTAAATGAATTATTGTCTAATTGCCAGTAGAGAGTCTCCAATACATATGGGAAGGAGTGTTATCCGTAGTGCTTATACGCCTTTGAAAAGTGTTCAGCTCAAGATGAAGTTGAAAAAAGAAACTCCTAAAGTAGTAGATATTTGTGCAGTAATCGACACAAATGGCTCTTGTAGCAAGGTGGAGCATATAAAATTGATAGTTGTTGTGACGGTTGAATTTGATAAAGTGTTTATTCAAGCTCCTGGTAAATATAATTGCAACAATGCTTTTTACTTTATATGTGATAGGGGAAGTTGTGTTTGAAAATCTTACGTAGTATCTAAAGGTGCACGTGGAGTTAGCATTCAGTTAACATCTAGAGCTATGGAAAAATTTAACTGTAGCTTGGACTTAAAAAACATTTGTGCAGATCAAGCCCATGAGAGATTATGGGAGAGTAGAAGTGATAATATGAGGTTCCAACAAAACAACTGAGTCACAGTTGGAGTCGGCCAAGCAAAACAAGGTTATCAACTTTCCTAATTAGAGTTGGAGTCGGCCAAGCGCAAAAAGAACTTGTTTTTCTTTTGACAAGTAGGACAACATTTCCTGGGCTGTTTTAAGTGTGCCATGTGAGTGCTTTGGGCGCTGCTTTTTGTTGGTGTTACGCTCAATGGGTCGCGTGTTTCGTGGATATGACCCTAGCGGAGATAATGCGAGTGTTTAGTTTTGAAGCCTAGAGATTTTGCGTTACTATATTGTAGAGGTGGCAAATGGGTGGGTCGGGTAAAAAATGGGTCGACCCATATTTGACCCATTTAATCCGTTTTGACCCATATTCTTGTAGTGTAAATCTAGTGACCCATACCCAACCCGACCCATACCTGACCCGACCCGTATTGCTAAAACCTATTAAACTTCTAGGAAAACTCACTTCTACTATATGTTAATTGGATTAAAACTTCAAATTAAATTAAAAATAGTAAATAAAATAAAAAAAGAGTTAAAAAAAACCTATAAATTGAAATATTTATAAAGAATTAGACTATGCACATGCTTCTCTTATTTGAAGTGAACATACCATTGAATAACTAAAAACTGTAACATGAAATTTTTTTAATTAAACCTAAAAAAGCTTATTTTTATCATTTTTTTATAAAAAAAAAAGTATTGTTAAAACATTTTTATGCAATATAATTTTTTTAACAATTTTTATGCAATACAAATTTAATGAAAATTTTTTATAATTCTTTTTAAAATATTTAAAAAAAAATCGAATTTTTAATTTTTTAATATAATTTTTATAATTTTTTTTTAATAATTTTTTTTTTTTCTCTTCTCTTTTCTCTTTTCTTTTTTCCTTTTCTTCGGCCGGTCACGACAACGGCCGACAACTGGCCACAAGCGAGATCGAGCTTGCCGGCGTCGGGCGGGGCTCGATCTCGCCGAATCAACGAGGCCGAGGCGCTGCCCTACATCGGCGAGCTCGAGTCTCGCTAGTCATCGGTGAGGCCGGGCCTTGCCAGATCTGGCGAGATCGAGCTCGCCGGCGTTGGGCAAGGCTCGATCTCACCGATCTGGCGAGGCCGAGGCCCCGCCCAACGCCGGCGAGCTCGAGCCTGGCCAGATCTGGCGAGACTTGGCCTCACTGACGACTAGGGAGGCTCGAGCTCATTGGCGTCAAGCGGGGCCTCGGCCTTGCTAGATCGGCGAGATCGAGCCTTGCCTAATGTTAGCGAGCTCGATCTCGCCAGATCCAGTGAGGCTCGACCTCGTCAATCGTCAGCGAATGCCGGTGAGGCTCGATGCCGGCGAGCTTGAGTCTCGCTTGGCTTGTCGCCCTGCCGGCCATCGACTCAGGGATGGAAAAAAAGAAAGAAAAAACAAAAACAAAAACAAAAAAAGAAAAGAATTGAAATATAAAAAATAATTATAATTTCGATTTTTTTTTTATAAAAAAAACATTTTATAAAATTAAAGAAGACCATGGCCCATGGGTTGAAAGTGGGTCTAAATGGGTTATTAGTTTTAGGTTCTAAAAATGGATCGAAAATGGGTCAAAACATGTTGTTAGAACTAGAATTAGCACCTAGAGGGGGGTGAATAGGTGACTAAAGAGATTTTAACAATATAATCCAAATAAGAGATTAATGCATTAAAAACAACAATCGCTGCAAATAAAAGTAATGAAAGATAAAAGGATTAGGGATAGAGAATCAAGACTCCAGATTTATAGTGGTTCGGCTTAGACCAAGCCTACGTCCACTCTCCTGCACGGACAGCCCTTCTGGTTGGATTTCACTAAGAATAAAAAAGAGTGTTTACAATCTCACGCTCTTGAGTCCACAGTGTAGAAACTCTACTACACTTCCTCAAGGTCTCACCACACTATGATCTCTCTTTTGATTACATGTATTGCTCGAAGAATAAGATCACAAAATAACAAAGGAGATTCAGACTTTGGAATTCTTCTATCCGGCACACTTCAACAACTTGAGCATCTCTCTTATATACTTCTTCATGCATTCATTACTGTTGGCACATTCCAAAGAAGTTCTTCCAATCAACCTGTTGGACAGAATCAATTTAGAGAGATCTCGAGCTCTTTAAGGTAAGTGTTGATAGCCCATCAATCCTGCTCGCCCATACAATCAGGATCTTGGTTTCCATAAGTAGAACCTTCTAAATATAAATTGCGAATCTTAGAGAATCTATATTTATTCGAATACGAATATAAGATCTTGTAGTGCTGATTCCAGTAGAAAGATAATCCCTAGCCGTTGGAGTAAAAACCATATTAGATAGAATCAGAATAGAAGTTTTTATCTTGTCGGTCTGGAAACTGTCAATGAGAGTAGACTTTGAAACTTGAGTCTTGTTATCGTCAGACTTTGATCTTCAGACTTTGCCAGTAGAGTCTGCAAGTCTTCAGACTAGATTGAGAAAAATGTTTTGTCAACTTCAAAATATCTTAAGAGAATTTATCCAACAATCTCCCCATTTTTTATGGTGACAAAACTTTCCTGCAGATTTGAATACTATTGCCCTGCAATACAACTTTTAAGCTAGCAATAATATCTCATAAAAGATTAGAATAAGGATAGTATAAGTTGTCCTGTACACAGATGTCCTGTACATAGACTTATCCTGTACATAGATCTGTATCCACATAAACCACATTAGTCATGTGCAGACATTACTATCTTTATCTAATTTAACAGCTTAAAGTAATGCAGTAATAAGCAAGCATTCAAAAAACTCAAGATAAAGTCAAAATGTCAATCACAAATGTCAAACATAACAAAATATTAAATCCAAAAAGATGTTTAAAAATAAAGGTTTGGGTTTGGAATGAGAATAGAGTGAAAATCTGCCTGCAAAGTCTTCTCCCCCTTTTTGTCAGCATTAAAAAGTGAGAAAATCAAGGAGCACGAGGAATGCGAACAAGTTGAAAGTCCTCCATGGACTTGACAGTTCCTTCTACCTTCCTAAAATCTTCCTGTAGTTGAGCGAGAGCAGTGCCTTTTGCAGTGGCCTGAACCTGACGTTGAACATCTTTAAGCTGATCATGCAAGGAGATGAACATAGCATGATTCTCATTCTGAAGAGTCTGAAATTCACACCCCATAGCATATATTTGGCCTTTGAGCTCCAAAATGATGTCAAGCAACCTTCCGAAATCTCCTGAATTGTCAGTTTGTGTGCTTGCGTCAACTCGGTCTGATGGTGGAGTTAAGCCCATGTGAATATCAGCAGGGAAATCAATGTTTGGAGATGATGCCTCTCCCTCAGGAAAATGAGCAGCATGAACATCTTCTGCATTAGGCGATGATCTACTTGCACTGGTAAACGTCAAGAGAAGAGGAGTACTTTCTCTTTGGACATCTTCCCCCGTTTCAATGTCTTCTGGAGGGGAGAAGTACTCTTCTTTCTGAGGAGTTTCCTCAGTGGCAAAAAGTTGCTGATCCTCATTTTCTGCTGGAGAATCTGCTTTGGCTTGTGAGTCTGCTGGTTGATACTGAGAGTCTGTCTTTGCTGGTTCTTCCTCTTCTTCTTCCTATAAGGATTCCTTTTCCTGGTTTCCTTTCTCAGTTTCCTCTGCAAATTGTTGTTCTGGAATAGCTGAAACAAGAGCAGGATACTGAGAAACAAGGGCAAAGATAGGCAGATCATCCTCATCATCTTCATCCTCCAAGATGATTGCCCGCCTCTTCTTGATAGGACCAGTCACAGGTTCCTTTCCTTTCCTCTTGGCAGCAGAAGAGTCTAGTATAGTCTTAACAGGGGTTTTCTCCTTGAATTGCTCCAGCTTTTTGCTGAGTTCTTTCAGACGCATCTTTGTAATCATCCTCAATCCGATGACCATTTGATCAATAGTCTTCACAGAGAGAATGTGGGAAGGCTGAATGTTCAAATGTCTGAAAAGACGAGTGATGAGAGCAGCATAACGGAGTTTTCCCTTGTCCTTTGCCATAGACCTGTACATGTGAAACATGATAGTGTGTGGTAGAGAGAAGTTAAGATCGATCTTGATTGCATACATCAATTTGGCTTCTGAGATGGACACGTCTGTCTTTGAAGTTGATTTCGGTCTAAGACAGTTGATCACTATCTTGTGAAGCAAAGTGTTTGTAGCATTCATCCTTGAATAGGAGAGACAACCTTCAGCAATTTTGTCTCTCGCAAGTTCCAGAGTTGCATGACTCACAAACACAGAAATTGATTGGAAAGCTCCTCTTTCCACACCAATTACATCCGCCAGAGTGTCCGTGTCAACCGCATACTCTCTATCTCTCACACTGAAAGAAAAGCTATTGGCATCAAGAAAACTGAGATTGGAATAAAAATAGGCTGTTAATTCGGAATAAGCCACCTCACACTTAGTACAGAACTTATGAAGTTGAAGTTTCTCAAACTTCTCTCTCAGATTGATGCTCAATAGATCCAGAAAATCAAAATCCACAGTTCGTGGATTCATCACCCCACGCTTCAGCAGTTTCTCTTACACTTTCCTGTGTTCCTCTGAACGAAACAATTCATCATTCTTTCCTCTAAGATTTGCAGCCATACCATCCAAGGCTTAAAATGTACAAACATTTTCTCATCATCATCCTTTCCCTCAGGCTGATTTGCACCATTAAATCGAGGGTCACTTGGAAAGTTCGCAAAAGCTTTTGCTGCCGTTCCAACAGGAACAACGCTCGATCGCTCCATCACAGTGAGAAAGTGTGTCTCATTTTTATAGCATTTTTCTTTCAAAAATTCATCAATGCAAGTCATTGCAAAACCTCATTCCTTCAATGCATAATAGAGCCTATAAACAAATGCAGGCTTAAGGGATCTTACAGGTTCAACATCTTCAAGGATTTCCTCTGCATGTTGAGGATGACGAACATGAGATCTAGTCGAGGAGGTGCGCTGTTGAGATTGTTGGTGCGTCTGTTCTCTTGGAAAGTCACTTTCTTCTGTGAGATCAAAATGCGTAGGCCCCTCACCAGAGCCCTCTGGTCCCTTATTCGCTATTCTTGAGGATTTCCTTTAGAAAGACATTGTCGCTTTCTTGGATGGAACTTTCACACTTGTGTCGCAAGAAAGTCAAAAACTTGAGAAGTAGAAATTGAGGAGAGAAATTCCAGAGAGTGAAAAGCTTTTGAACTAGGGTTTCTGGGTAAAGTAAAAAGGAGAAGGAGAAGGAGTATAAAAGGTAATCGAATCGTGGTAACTGAAGCGTCGCGGAAAAAATTCCTTTTTAAAAAAATAATTGACTTAAACAAATTGATAACCACCCTTTTTAAGATTAACTACCTTAATAAACACGATCATATATATATATATAAACAGACAAACTTACCTTTTCGAGATAACAGTTTAAGTAAATAAATGAACTTACAGTCGTGTCGATTTGTATTCCAAGTCTACAACTTTGAGTCTGATACTTTGTCAGACTTTAGATTCTAAGTCTGAGCTTCAACAGTCTTCAAGAGATAAAATATTGAGTCTTGAGCGAATAGACTCAAATAAGCTTTTCTCAAGTGGCTTTGTGAAGATGTCTGCCAGTTGATTCTTTGAGTCAATAAATTGTATCAAGACTTCTTTGTTCTGAACATGATCTCTTATAAAATGATGTCGAATCTCAATATATTTTGCTCTTGAATGTATGATAGGATTTTTTATAAGATTGATTGCGCTGGTATTGTCACATTTGATCTCTGTGCAAGAGTCTTCAATACCAACGTCTCGCAGTTGTTGTTTTATCCATAGTATTTGAGAACAACAACTTCCAAGGGCTACATATTCTGCTTTAGCTGTTGAAAGAGCCACAGTACTTTGCTTTCTTGAAAACCAAGATACTGCCCTGTTTCCATGTAATTGACAAGTACCTGAAGTGCTTTTTCTTTCAACTCTACAACCTGCAAGAGCCGCGTCTAAATAACCGAGAAGAGTAAAGTCTCCTTCTTTGGGATACCATAGACCAATCTTAGCAGTAGTAGCAACATATTTAATAATACGTTTAGCAGCACTTAAATGAGATTCCTTAGGATCTGATTGAAACCTAGCACATATGCAAACACTAAATAATATGTCAGGTCTAGATGCAGTAAGATAAAGAAGTGAACCAATGATACTCATGTATAACTTTTGGTCGATTTTCTTCCCTGCTTCATCTTTGTCTATCTTCAAGGAACTTGACATAGGTATGTCAGTCTTTTTGCAATTCTCCAGACCGAACTTTTTAACAAGTTCTTTTGCATATTTTTCTTGATGAATAAAGATTCCTTCTTTTAGTTGTTTCACTTGTAGACTAAGGAAAAAGGATAGTTTACCCATCATGCTCATCTCGAATTCATCCTGCATAGACTTAGAAAATTTCTTGCACAAAGTCTCATTAGATGATTCGAATATAATGTCATCAACATAAATCTGAACAAGTAGAAAACTTTTGCCTTCCTTTTTAATAAACAAAGTAGTGTCTACATTTCCTTTAGAGAAGCCACTTTGAATTAAGAAATTACTTAGCCTTTCATACCAAGCTCGAGGAGCTTGTTTTAATCCATATAAAGCTTTCTTCAGTCTAAACACTGAGTCTGGTTTCTTTGAGTCTTCAAATCCAGGAGGTTGTTCCACATAGACTTCTTCTTGAATAAATCCATTCAGGAATGCGCTTTTGACATCCATTTGAAATAACCTGAAATTCTTATAACAAGCAAAAGCAAGTAGTAACCTGATTGCTTCTAACCTTGCTACTGGAGCATAAGTCTCATCATAGTCTATCCCTTCTTCTTGCGTGTATCCTTTAGCCACGAGTCTTGCTTTGTTTCTTGTTACTTTACATTTTTCATCGACTTTGTTCCTGAAAACCCATTTAGCTCCAATAATAGATTTACCTTTTGGTTTAGGAGTCAATTCCCATACGTCGTTAATACTGAATTGTCTGAGCTCTTCTTGCATTGCTTCAATCCAGCTTTCATCAGCTAAGGCTTCTTCAATGTTTTTTTGGGTTCTATTTCAGAAATAAGTGCAACAGCACTAGACTCTTCTCGCCTTTTGGATCTTGTTCGAATTCCCTCATTAATGTTTCCAATAATGAGTTCTTCAGGATGACTAAACTTGTGCTTCCAGTTACTGGACAGTCTGATAGATTGTTGATCTTTTTCTTGAGTTGATTCTTCATCAGTAACTTGTTGTACTGATTCTGAATTTTTAACTGCTTCAGTGGAGGTAGATCTAGTAGAGTCTGGAACAGATTCTGATTCTTTAGTCTGAATTGGCTGAATTTGTGGAGAGTCTTGAAATTTGACGTTCATTGATTCTTCCACAGTTTGAGTCTTCTTGTTGAATACTCTATAGCTTTGCTTGCAGTTGAGTAATCAAGAAAGAATCCTTCATCTGATTTTTCTTCAAACTTACCAACACGATCATTTGCATTCTTCAAAATAAAACATTTACAACCAAATACTTGAAAATAAGAAACTACTGGTTTCTTTTCTTTAAAAATTTCATAAGGAGTTTTCTCAAGAATTGACCTTAAAAACACTCTGTTTATAATATAGCAAGCAGTTGAAACAGCTTCAATCCAAAACCTTGAAGAAATATTACTTCCAATTAAAAGAGTTCTTGTCATTTCTTGTAAAGACCTATTCTTCCTTTCCACAATCCCATTCTATTCTGGTGTGTATGGAGAGGAGAATTTGTGCTGAAAACCAGATTCATCACAAAATTTAGTAAAGTCTTGATTTTCAAACTCACCTACATGGTCTGTACGAATGCTTGAGATAGTGTGTCATTTCTCATTCTGCACTTTCTTAGCAAACTTTGAAAAGAGAGAGAAAGTCTCAGACTTACTTGAAAGAAAGTAGACCCAAGTAAATCGTGAATAATCATCCACTATTACTAGACATAATCTTTTTCCACCAATGCTTTGCGTTCTGGTAGGCCCAAATAAATCTATATGCAGAAGCTGCAGTACACGATTAGTGAAAACTTTACTTATTGGTTTGTAAGAGTTTCTAACATGTTTACCCAATACGCATGGTGTGCATAGATCAGATTTTGAGTAATTGAGAATAGGCAATCCTGGAACAAGTTTCTTGGAAGAGATCTTGGTGATTTGCTTCATATTGGTATGGCCTAGCTTTCTGTGCCATAGATTAGCTTCATCTTGTACTGATATTAAGCACTGTGATCTTTCATGATTCACATCCAGAAGATAGATATTTCTATGTCTTCGTCCAGTAAAAGATTGAATAAAGTCTTTACTGATTCCAGAGCACGTTTCTTCCTGGAAATTGATCTTGAAATCAGTATTACACAACTGGCTTATGCTAAGCAAGTTGTAATTTAATCCTTCAACTAAGGATACATTCTTAATTGACAAACTTTCAATCTTTACTGTTCCTCGACAAGTAATTCTTCCTTTGTTGTTACCACCAAAAGAAACTTTTCCTCCGTCTACTTGGATAAGTTTTATGAAGTAATTTGAGTCTCCTGTCATATGTCTTGAGCAGCCACTATCAAGATATCATTTAATATTCCTTTTGATAGTAACCTGCAATTAAAACGAATTCAAGCTTTCTTTGGTACCCATATCATCTTGGGTCCAGAAGCGTTAGAGCAATAAACAGTCTTGCCCAATTCCTTTTTAACAGGTCTCCAAACCAAATGACATTCTTTCTCAAAATGTTCTGAGCTTTTACATTTGGAACATTTCAAAACATTTCTGCCAACAGGTTTTACAAAGACTTTCTGGAAATGATTTTTATAAACAATTTTGGCTGGTCTCTGTTTGATTCTTTCCTTCACCTTTGGGAAATCAATTAGTGGAATAGTTTCAGAAGTCATACCAAGACCTAACTTATCAAAGTAGGGTCTTTGTATCGAAAGAATCTTATCCAATTTTTCAGAACCATTTGAAAATCTTTTTGATATGTTAGTAATATCATTTTTCAAAAGATTATTTTCTTTTGAAATGGAGTTTGAGTTTTCTCTCACAATAGCAAAGTTCTTTTCCAACTTTTCAAACTTTTCTTTCCAAAGTTTTTCCTGTTGCTTCAATGTAGAATTCTCCTTTTTTTAATTCGGAGATCCTCTTAAGAGAAGTTTTTAGACTAAGACAAAGTTCATCAATATATTTAGAAACATTGACAGGAATTTTTAGGTTACTAACCTCGAGTTCACTTTCTGAGTTTGTATCTGTATCAAGGTCTGAGTCTGAATCAGATTTTGTCATTAAACAGATATTGGCATAATCGTCATCACTTTCTTCACATTCAGTATCACTCCAGGTCTCTGCTTTGAGTGCTTTCCTGTATTTCTCAGTCTTTTCTTTTCTCTTCTTTAACATAGGTCAGTTGGGTCTGATGTGTCCATTTTTCTTGCATTCAAAGCAAGTCACTTCTTTGTTAGAATCATCTTCCTCTGTTGATTTGTTTTGAAACCTTTGTGAGGTTTGTTTCTTCCAATTGAATTTCCTTCATTTTCTGTTTAGCTTTCTAAATCTCTTTATCATGAGTGCCAGTTCTTCATCATCTAGATCTTCTTCAGAGTCTGTAGCATCAGAATAATCATTAGATTTTAAGGCAATAGATTTCTTACATTTTGAGTCTTCCTCTTCATTGGTGTTCTCTACTTCGTAAGATTGAAGAGTTCCAACCAGTTCGTCTACAGAGAGTGGAGCAATCCTCTGTGTCTCTCTTATTGATGTTTTTATGTAATTCCAATCTTTAGAGAGTCCTCGTAGGAGTTTGTTGACATTCATATGTCTGAGATTGGATGTCCCTGATATTCAAGACCATTCACAATTTCAGTAAAGTGACTAAACATGTCAGTTATTGATTCTCCTGATCTCATCTTAAAGACTTCATATTGTCCCAAAAGAATATTGATCCTTGTTTCTTTCACTCGATCAGTCCCTTCATAGGTAATGTGAAGCCTATCCCAGACTTCTTTTGCTGTATCCCAAGAAGATATTCTGTTATACTCAGTAGGGGATAAAGCACAATATAAGGAGTAAATGGCTTTAGCGTTAAGAGTTTGTCTCTTGGTTATTTCTTCTTGAGCCATTTGAGTAGGATCAACAACTTCTTTTCCTCTCTCTGATTCTGATGCAGCAGCATGAATGATTCCTTTATCTACCACTTCCCATTCCAAAGGATCTTTCGATCTTAGGAATGCTTTCATCTTGTTTTTCCATATGCTGTAGTCTTTTCCATCAAAGTATGGAGGTCTGGTATTGCTTTGACCTTCAACCAACCCTGTAGGCAACATACTAGCCATAGATCTTTTACTCAGAAGTAAAGACACTTCTTATAAACGAGTACACAAGCTCTGCTACCAATTGTTAGGACTAGAATTAGCACCTAGAGGGGGGTGAATAGGTGACTAAAGCGATTTTAACAATATAATCAAAATAAGAGATTAATGCATTAAAAACAACAATCGCTGCAAATAAAAGTAATGAAAGATAAAAGGATTAGGGATAGAGAATCAAGACTCCAGATTTATAGTGGTTCGGCTTAGACCAAGCCTACGTCCACTCTCCCACACGGACAGCCCTTCTGGCTGGATTTCACTAAGAATCAAAAAGAGTGTTTACAATCTCACGCTCTTGAGTCCACAGTGTAGAAACTCTACTACACTTCCTCAAGGTCTCACCACACTATGATCTCTCTTTTGATTACATGTATTGCTCGAAGAATAAGATCACAAAATAACAAAGGAGATTCAGACTTTGGAATTCTTCTATCCAGCACCCTTCAACAACTTGAGCATCTCTCTTATATACTTCTTCACGCCTTCATTACCGTTGGCACCTTCCAAAGAAGTTCTTCCAATCAACCCGTTGGACAGAATCAATTTAAAGAGATCTCGAGCTCTTTAAGGTAAGTGTTAATAGCCCATCAATCATGCTCGCCCATACAATCAGGATCTTGGTTTCCATAAGTAGAACCTTCTAAATATAAGTTGTGAATCTTAGAGAATCTATATTTATTCGAATACGAATATAAGATCTTGTAGTGCTGATTCCATTAGAAAGATATTCCCTAGCCGTTGGAGTAAAAACCATATTAGATAGAATCAGAATAGAAGTTTTTATCTTGTCGGTCTGGAAACTGTCCATGAGAGTAAACTTTGAAACTTGAGTCTTGTTATCGTCAGACTTTGATCTTCAGACTTTGCCAGTAGAGTCTGCAAGTCTTCAGACTAGACTGAGAAAAATGTTTTGTCAACTTCAAAATATCTGAAGAGAATTTATCCAACACATGTGACCCATTTTTGACCCATATAAAACTGAACTTAAAATGGGTCGAATGTGGGTTATGGCCCATTACAATTTCATAACCCACATTCGACCCATTTGTAAAAAATATGGGTGCAAAATGGGTCTATGACCCATTTTGCCACCTCTACTATATTGGTAATTTTATTTGGTAATATTTCATAAAAAATTATGAGGGCTAAACATCTCGAGTTATTGGATGTAATTATAGTTAGGAAACATTGATTTAAAAAGTGTGATTATAATTTTCATCATATCACTTGACATATAATGGTGTATGGTGCTACTTTTCTATAGAGCAAGTCACACCAACAATAGCTAGAGGTGGCAAATTGATAGGTCTAGTGGGTTATAATTGGGTTCAGCCAAAATTCACTCATTTAACTCACATTGACTAATTTATTCGGTAGACAATTTAGATAGCCCATACCCTACCCTACCCAAATCCAACCCAAATTTACCCACATAACTCGCTCAAAACACATAGAATAAGTCTAGTATATCTCCAAATAAAAACCGGAAAATAAAAGAAATTCAAGTTTCTCTAAGCCCAACCCAATGGAAGCACCGCCCTCGTGGATTCCCCCAGCAACCACTCCTCCCCCGCCACCAAGGACGGATATTTGGCCGGAGGATGGAACATCAACGAAGTGACCGCGATCGAGGATAAGCCATTCCCATCACCTGGAATCTGGTTGGCATCCGTGGCTGCGAAGTGGAGAGGCTGAGGAGATGCTCCAGCAACTCATGGGCGAGACCTTCATTCGAATTGTTTGCCATGGATGAGTAACAAATGTCATATCCTGAATCCAACAAGATTAGAGGATTACACGGCTATCCTTCTATTTTGATAACGGGTTATTGGTCATATTTAAGATTGAGTGCTTCGGATGGAATGATAGCCATGTCATTCTCCTAATCTTGTTGGATTCAAGGTGTGACAACAAGAGCATCTACGTGCAACCACAATGAGAAAGGTAGAAGGTTTATGGAGGATTTTGGGAGAATTTGTTCGTTCACTCACTAAACGCCACTGACGTCAAAATGGGCCACTGCGCCTCTGATGGCACCGCCACGAGCCTCCTCCTCCAACCCTAAAGCCGCGCTGGAGCGGGGGATCTTCGATTTGCACATTCACTCTTCAAGGTTCCCTCTTTCTCTTTTCTCGATTCATAACAGTTGATCAAATTGTCTTTACGAATTTAATACCCAGATTGCGATTTCTCTTAGGAAAAGTCCATCCTGCAAAACTCCGATCGTCATTGACATGACTTGGCAACCGCTGTCGGTGAAGCTCAATCCCACCAATCCTGAGCGTTGACTTGACGCGGATCTCGAGGAGATACTTGAGGCAATTGACTTTGCAAGGGCGAGTGGCCTCGAAGATGTCACCATTGGGGGTCCTCTTGAGGGCAATAGAATAATCGAAGTCGAAACGGTCGAGGTCAAGGCCGTCCTTGTCAGGTTCGAGCGTCCAAGAAGGGCTCTTGGGGGAGTGACCTAATAATGGGGACGATGGAGGAAATGAGGTGGCTTCGATTGTGGAGTAACAGGGAGAATTGAGTAGTGCGAGCATGGTAAAGTGAGAGAGGAAGCGTTCATTTTTGTTGGGAGGATGTCAATGGTGGTATTTGGGCATGAAGAGAGAGAAGGAAGAGGAGGAGGCGAAGGAGGAGGGAAATTTTGGTCTTTTGGGATTACACCGGTAGGGTTATAAGAGAAACGGACAAATATGTTGTAAAATGAAAATGAGTTTATTCATAGCCCATTTTTAGACCCATATATATTTAGCCATTTGTTTTTTAAACCCATTTAAATTTGTTTCTAATATTTTAGCCAATTCATTTATAACCTGATTCATAAGAGATGAGTTAAAGAATAAGTTTTGAACTTATTTTGACGCCTCTAACAATAGCCACGTAATTCTTTAATTTGCAAGTTCTCCATAAGCCATATTGACAAATTTCCCAATAAATTAAGTCAAATCTAACTTTCGAAACCACAGCTCATTCCTCACGTCACAACTTTAATTAAGCTTCCAACAGTTTTTTTCACTATACTTTCTGTATTATATTATGCTATACCTCATCATGATTAATGACTTCATATTGTATTGTGCTATATATTGTTATATAATGCTATACTAGACATCGGTTGGTACAGACATCATGATTCATGATTTCATATCTTTTGTTTCTAATATTTTAGCCAATTCATTTATAACCTGATTCATAAAAGATGAGTTAAAGAATAAGTTTTGAACTCATTTTGATGCCTCTAACAATAGCCACGTAATTCTTTAATTTGCAAATTCTCCATAAGCCATATTGACAAATTTCCCAATATATTAAGTCAAATCTGACTTTCGAAGCCACAGCTCATTCCTCACGTCACAACTTTAATTAAGCTTCCAACAGTTTTTTTCACTATACTTTCTGTATTATATTATGCTATACTTCATCATGATTAATGACTTCATATTATATTGTGCTATATATTGTTATATAATGCTATACTAGACATCGGTTGATACAGACATCGTGATTCATGATTTCATATCTTTTGACCTAGTAACTATACTTAATCAGTTTCTCGAGATGATAACCATATAAAGTAATCCCATATCTCGACAAAGAGTTATTAGTGCTACCGGTAGACTTTGTCGCTTATTTGATTGGCCAACCTAAAAAGCAAAGATTCAATTCACATGCGCGTGATCCAAATTTTATAATCCAGTCAATGTCGTCGTTCATATAAAATAAAACTGCATCTCAGAAACGCATCTATCAAGCATCAATCGCATGAAAATTCTTCCTTTCCAAGTTTGACGAGGACTATCGACGAGACGTGGCGAGTGTGCAGGGCATATAAAAACCAGCATATTAATGCAAAAACTCAATATAAACTTCTGATCAACTCTCTTTCTTCTCATCCTTTATAGTGAACTCGCTTCTATTTTGCTTCAAAACTCCATGGAAACAGAACTGCTCTATGATATATCGCCATACGTAAGGATTTACAAGGACGGCCGAGTGGAGAGATTTTTGGGCACGGAAACCGTCCCTCCATCGCTCGACGAGAAAACCGGCGTCCAGTCAAAAGATGTTGCCATTTCATCAGACTCCGCTGTCTCCGCAAGACTTTACATCCCAAAAGCTGCGACCGATTCTTTCCAAAAGCTCCCTGTGCTCGTATACTTTCATGGAGGAGGCTTCATAATTGAAACAGCGTGGTCGCCGACTTACCACAACTATCTCAATGCCCTAGTTGCGAAGGCCAACATCATCGCTGTCTCCGTTGATTATAGATTGGCACCTGAGCATCCGCTTCCGGCAGCTTACGATGATTCATGGACTACCCTAAAATGGGTGGCCTCTCATTCTACCGGAAACGGCCCCGAGGAGTGGTTGAATTCTCATGCCAATCTCAAGAAGGTGATCTTGATTGTTCTTCAATTTCTATTTTAGATCACTTACTGGCATATAGATACTATTAGAAACAACGGCCAAACTCATAATATTAGATTCGACTTTTGTTTGGTATAATTGTGGCTGTAATATCACGATGTTGCTTCATGACTGTGCTATGAAGTGTTGTATCAATTTATAATGAGAGGAGATGGTTCTTAGGATTGTATTAATAGTGTTCATATTTTTTCAACAAATAGAATGAAAGAAACACACACATACACACACACACACACACACATATATATATATATATATATTAAATAGTACAAGGGGCATATTAACCCCTTCCTGCCTATTGTCCGCCCTATGCCCTGCGGGGCACTATTTTCGGGGAAAAATTTGCCCCATGCCCATCTCTACCATGTTGCTACAGCTTCGAGGGTACTACAGTTGTTTGAAGTTTGTCAAGCACCTTTTAAAAATTGCAGTATCGATTTTCATGGAAATAGCTTGTGAGGAAATTGTGCTAAACCGACTCTTGTTCACTTTTACAAATAGGTCCAGTGTCTTTGTCTATTAAGAGAGGTTGAAGCAAAAAAGAAAGAACAGAAATCCTTTTTGAATTTGCCTCCAAAATGTACAAAAGGGTCAGCTTAAATTGTAGGAAAAAAAAATCCAAAAGTTAAGGAAACTTAAGATAATGTGCCATACGAATTTTAAAAATATGGGGTTGTCAATACTGAAAGGATAAATTCATACTTTGAAGTTAGAAGAATATGCCAAAAGGAAAAAAAAATTAAAGCCACACTAAAAATTGATTGCAAGAATTGTTCTTAGAATATAGTTTTACTGAAATACGGGTTGTCTATTTCATCATGGGTGCTATTCTATCCAGTGCGGTGGAGATTTCAACTTTGTCATTAACTAGATAAAATAATGTTTTGCTATTCTATCCAGCGATCGTTCGGTCGCTTGAGTTTTCTCAAATAATAGAAATCAGTTGGCGGTCACAAAAACCATGTTTGATAATTACATAACATAATTTTTCTGTTGTGTAATGCTTATTACAGCATCCTTGATCATGCTTGGTAATAATTGTACACACTAATACAATATTCTCTAAATTCTTCATAGGTGTTTATGGCTGGAGATAGCGCTGGCGGTAACATAGTTCACAACATGGGCATCCGATTGGCAGAGCAAACTCTGAAAGGAATTGAATTTCTGGGAGTTATTATGGTGCATCCTTACTTCTGGGGCGACAAACCATTGCCTTTGGAGACCACCGAACCTGAGAAGAGGTCCGGGGTGGAGAAACTCTGGTGTGCGGCGAACCCAACGACCACCGCGTGTGACCACCCTCTGATAAACCCAGCGATGGACCCTAGGCTGTCGGGTTTGGCTTTCAATAGGATCCTAATTTGTCTTGCTGAAAAGGATATCTTCAGACAAAGGGGCTGGCACTACAAGCAGGTGTTGAGTGAGAGAGGATGGAGTGGATTTGTGGAAGTGACGGAAGCACCAGGGGAGGATCATGTGTTTCATTTGATCAATCCCAGCTGTGATAATGCTGCGAAGATGATGAAGAAATTGGCCTCCTTCATGAATGAGGAGGACAAATAGAGTATTTCTTGTTCCGTGGGTGGTACTTTTCATATACGGTTTTAATATTTGAAATGTTTGTTGGTAACATCGTGTGATTGGCGATGCCGACTGTACTTTACCAATAATATTAACTACTTGGGAGCTTGAAATGCAGTTATCAACTTTTTAAAAAAAAGTTTATTACCAAAAACAAAAGTTAAATAGTGTGGCTTATCTGCAATATTAATAACTGATCCACATAGAGCCACTTTTGATGTAGTAAGTGATCACTTGGAGTAAGGAATTTACCAACTTCAAGTGGAATGTATAAGTTATTTGCTTATGTAGAAATTTGTTACTCAAAACAAAACTTAGTATTGAAATTGATAAGTTACAAGCGTAGGTCCACTTACGAGTTAGTTACCAATCAAGGAAGAATTTTGTCATTGAAAACAAAATTCTTGAATTTAGTACCTTGCCATTGAAATAAGCAACTTACTAACATAGGCCTTTTATTACTTTAGTAAGTTACTGACACTTTTTGAGGAATCTATGAACGCCAACTTCAATGGCATGTTATCAATTTATTTAGAAATTCACCATTGCAAATATAATATTTCTGTTCAATTTAGTAACATACTAACCAACTAGGTGATCGATCGAATAGTCCAAGACTTGGTTTGCAAGCTACAGTCACAAGTTTGATTCCTCAATCTCTCCCTAATCTTAAAAGACCTTGGTTAGTCACTGAAGGAAGGACCTTGACTTAGGTGTTTTGATGGTCTTGCTCTTCCCTGCTCGCACCTAGTGGGACTGCGGTGATAGACTCACCCAGTGAGTAGTTGGTATTTTATTAGGGCCTTAAACAAAACATTATAGCAACACATGAGGTAAGTCCCAACTCCATCCAAACATTTTCGTTCATAACAAAAATTAGCAATGTATTGGGGAAGTACTAACATACTGTACGAATGTAGGCTGTACTGTTAAATTTGAAGATCGTAAAGTCATTATCTCATTGATATGTTACTAATTTAAGAGCCACTCCACTTGTAAAACTTAATAATAGTTGGTTTGAGAGCGGTAACGTCAAACTATCGTCGGCCTGATTAGAAAAATTGTGTTGGGGAGAGGGGTTGGGGTGGGTGCAGTTGCAGCCTCTGGGACCATCAGTTAATAGAAAAATCCTACCCACTAGCCTAAATTAGTAAATTATGCCTGTCAAAAACATAATTAAGGACCCACCTCTCATGGTGCTTCGCGTAAGTCGCGCTAATGCGCATGCGGTGACTCGAACCTCCTCCCTTCTGCAATTAGAGGGGAAAATGTCAAAACCAACTTACCCACAGTGGGGTGGGTTTTAATTTGTTTTGTTTTTAATTTGTAGAACTTTCGTAGTCCAAATTAGCAAACTCCTGAAATCAACTTTCCAAACACAACTCAATACTATACATCGGTTGATGCACCGATATCATGATTCATGACTCTTGTATATGTCTACAAAAGGGAAATATCAATCGGATTTTTACAATAAAAATAAAAATTGAAATTGTCGTGTGAAAAATGATAGATGATAAACACATAAATCAACCCTATAAATCGCAAAGGGTTATCAATGCAACCAGAAGACTTTGTCGCTTATTGGTGGGTAAAAAATAAAGCAAGGAATCAATTCGCACGTGCCTGAACTGACACGTGTGAATTGTTTCTCATAATTTTCATCCACTCATCATCATCGTCTCAAATAGAAGAAAATTGTATCTCACGAAACGACATTATCAAGCACTAATATTTTTCACATGCGACGAGCACTAACGACGATGTCTAGGCAAGTACGTAGAGCATATAAAAACCAGCAAATTGATGCAAGAACACAATTTAGACTTTTGATCAACTCTCTTCTTCCCATCCATATTGAACTTGCTTCTGTTTCACTTCAAACTTACGAGGTGTGTTTGGTAAATGCATTTGAGGAAAGTCTCTGAAAAAATGCAAGGGACTTTAGGTGAAAATGATTTTTCTAAAATACAAATAGTATTTAGTAAAGTATAATTTAAGAACATAATGGGAAGCAACTTTGATTTCAACGCTATTTGGAAAAAAAAAAAAAACTATACTTTGTAAAACACTTTCACTATTATGAAAAAAAAAAAAAAGACTTACGATTTCTTATTTTAAAAAATATATCAACTTTTTGCCAATAGAACTTAGGCCATTGATGAGCCTCATTGGTTGCCAGCTAGCCTTGCTTGAGGTTGTGCAATCTTAGGCATCGCTGGCAACCTGGGCAACTTCAAGTGAGGTTGGTTGTGGTTTGCACATGACTTTTTAGGGGTAAAGGTGTATTTTCATCTCATGTGAAAATTTCTATAAATAAAATGGACAAAAAATAAATATCTGATAAATATAGCCACTTCAATGGAACTATAGAAGACATTTTGAGAAGAAGAATTACATGAATTGGATAAAAAGGGAAAATAACTCAACATAAGAAGGTCAATATGATGACAATTGGTTACTCATCATATATCACGGTAAAAAAAAAAATTACCATTGATAAAAAAATTTAAAAAATTATAAGGAGAAGGATGTTTTCAAACTCATTTAAGAAAATGATTTATCGAAATTGAAGGTGATTTTTTATTTGTATCAATCAATCATTTTTCTTTTAATTGTTCAACCATTTAAAAATACATTATGAATACTTGTTTTTTAAAGTTGACCTTTTTCTTATTGAGCCTTATTTCCATTTTACTCAGTTGTATTTTTTTTTTCTGAAATACCTTAGTAGTTTATTAGTATTGATTAGTATTTTCATTTATATTTATCAAATCTTTATGTTTAATATTATTGTCGATACTTTATTACTAATATTTCAGTTAGTTTAGTTTTCTCGTATTTCTTGTACTATCTTCTTCTCATTTTTTTTTTAACATCAACTACGAGTGGAAGAGAGATTTCCTCCAGGAAATGAGAAAAGAATACACTATTACACCTTCAAAGTATTGCACATGTTAACCAAAAATGTAGAGAATTGACGAATGGAATAAATTAAAAGTTCGGGGGCGTATTGAATAATAATTAAAAGATTGAGGACAAACTTGAACTACATCCAAAGTTTATGGGGGCATTTTGTGTCATTTCCCTTTAAATATATAGATTAGGAGAAATGGTTACCGAATTATATTAAATTTTTGAAAGCTTCTTTGAGGTGTGTAAAATCTCATTTTTGTACAACCTCTAATGGTAAGCCATTGATTTGTCCTGTTTTTCATGATTTTCCAAAAAAAGCTTTCTCTCTTTCTTTGGATGAACCATAGAAAATTACTAAACTTGGAGCATTTTCTTTTATCAATGAGCGACCAACCCTTTGATTGCCAGACTAATCCTTATTGGGAGTGACAATCCCCCTAGTTCTAAATAAGGATGTGCAACCAAACTGGTTCTATTCGGGAACCAGACTGGATCGCCTAAAAAATAGTTCCAAGAACAGGTTTCGAGTGAATATCCACCCAAGAACTAAACTGGATTGCCTTGTTTTGGAACCGATTTCTGAACTGGTTTGATAAGCTAAATGCCAAAATCCTAATTTCCTTTTCCCCTAAATTTTAAGCTCAGTACTCCTTTATCTTTTATCTCTCCTCAGAACTCTTCATCAGTCTTTCATTTTCCTCTAAATTTTTATGGATAAATGGGAAATAGAGTTTTATAATTTATGTTTTATTTTATGTGTTTGAAATTTTTATTGTTTATAATTGTACATGACTACATATTCAGTTTGTTGTTGTTGGCATATTAAAATTTATGTTGCTCATCTTTTACTTTAAATCATTTCATTATTAATAGCATCATATGATTTTATTTTATTTTTAAAAAAGGTTCTTGGGTAAACCCTAGAATAGGACCAAAAAAAATAGGGTAAGTTCCAAAACTGGTTCCAAGCAAACCGAGTAGGTTTTAGGATCTAAAAACTAAGAATTGATTATATTAGGGTAGGTTCCAAGTTCTAGCTCTAAAATCGATCACCTATAGTTCCAAACACATTGGATAATCACTAACGGCATATAGGTCCTTGCTCTCAAGGGGAAAAGTGTCAAAAAAAATAAATCTTAAACCTATTGTATTTGTGTTAATTTAGTTCTAAACATTTTATTGATACCAATTCAGTCATAAACATTTTGACTTGATATCCATTCAGTCTTTCTAGTAAATTTTGGCAAGATATTGCAGATGTGATTATCGGTCAACTTACGTAGCATAGGAGTGCTAACGTGGACAACTTTTAAAAATACTTTAATATTTTTCAATTTTTTTATTTATTCTTTTATTCTTTTTATTTCTGTGGCATCCTAGAAATTAAGGGCAAGTCCTAAGGTGCCCTAGAGCTTTTAAATAGGTAATGAATTTACCTATTGGTTTGTGTTTTAGCCTTAGTTCTTTCTTAAGGCTTTGTGCTTTGTGCCTTGTGTTTTTAATTTAAACCTAAGGTATTTAATAAGTATAAATTATGTGTTGTCATGTTTGTTATAGATTAATGTTATGGGTTTTAATTAGGTGTAATTAATTGTTAGTTTTAATTTAATTAGAAAAAAGGAATTTGATTTGGGCCTTAGGTCCAATAGCATGGACTTTAGGCCCATGGATGGAGGGCCTAAAGTGGGCCATGTGGGCCAAGCCCATGAGGCCCATTGGGCCGTACGGATGGGCAAGAGGGGGAGGGAAATTTGAATTTGCATGCCCCTCCCCAAGTTTCCTAATGCATGGGCCATTTGGCACCCATGCATTAGAGTCTTCAAGGCAATCATTGCCTTTGGGGGGAGAAAAGAAAAGAGAGTTGGCCGGATGGGGGAGAAGAGAGAGAGTGTCGTGCGAGAGAAGAGAGGGAGAGAGAGAGAGAGAGAGAGAAAGGGAGGAAGGAAGGAGGCTTGCGCGAGGGAGAGGGAGCCGTTCGTCCACCGCACGCCGCCATCCATCCGCCGTTCGTCGTCGTTTCTCCTTGCGTTGAGGCAAGTTTAGGGTCCATCATCCCTTTACATGTGTGTTTTTGTATGTTGGTTAGGCTATTTTGTTGTCTTGAATGTTCAAAAACGGAGCTAGGGTGGTTTGTTCTTGAAGATGCATGCTGTTTTCACACGGATCACTGAAGTCAGAAACTTGTGAGGGCTTGCATGTATGTTTGGAGTTCGATTTTGGCTTGGATCTCTTCATGAAAGTTGTAGCTAACACCTTGAACTATAACATACTGACATTTCGTTAAAAATGATGGATATTTAAGGGGTCAAAGCTTCATATTTCGGAGACCCTAGATCTGGAACTGTTTTTCTGACCTTGTGGTGGATTTGTGCTTGCATGTTGATTTTTACTATGAATCTCTCTTCGACTTCTTCATGAGACTTGTATATAACATCTTAAGGATGAACATACTCAAATTGGAAGCAAAATGAACAAGTTTAGACTAGGAAACCAACCTTATCTTGAAGACGATGAAACTGGAGTCGCGATGTGGGATACCCGAGACTTTGTGGAACCCTTTGGAGGTCTTCCTTTAGTTTTTTGGCCTATGTTCCTTCATGAAAGTTGTAGGGGATCCTTATAAGTATAACATAGCCAAATTTCAGAGAAAACAAAGAAGTGTAGGTGGGTCAAATCTCCATATTTCGGACAAAGTATCCTAGGCGTTTCGGTAACCTGACTAGAAGCTTCGTGGATCTATAAGAATTTATCTATAATGCATTTGGCCTAGGATCCTTCATGAAAAGTCTAGTTTAATGTCGTAACTATAACCTGGTGAAATGTCATAATTTTCTGAGGTCGTATGGGTATTTTAATTGATTTACTTAGAAAACTGTGCGTTCTGCCCTTATCCGAAATTCAATATGGAAATTGTGGAAATATTGTTTATTGTGTAGAAATTGATTGGCCATGCATTTTTTGTGGAAAAATCACTATTTTATGGCATTACAATATTATGTGTTTTGATTTCATGAAATTGTGATTTTTGTGATTAATTAATTAATTAATTGCAAAGTAGAATTAAATTGGGATTTAAATAAATTCTAAATGCAATTGGCAAGTACATTGTTTTGAGTGGCATGTGGACCTAATTGCTATGGGGGATACATCTATTGCATGTATGTGTAATTGATTGATGATACATGTATAAGAACAAAAGATGATCTTGTCTTGCCATTACATCTATTGCATGATGAATTGAGACATAATTGGCAACGTGATCCATGGTAATTGTTAGGGGAAGATGTTAATGCCCGGAATGTATAGAGATACATGGCCGGATGGCCCTGGGAGTATCAGGATGCCCGGAATGAGATGGGTGCCGGAAGCCTCGGAGGTCTTTGCCCGAGGGGATGTCTCGTGATGCCAATTGTGATGCGAGATGCCCGGGATGCGAGGGTGCCGGATGCCCGGTGGCCATGATTGGCATAATTCCAGAGGTTTTTCGCAAGACCCGAATAGGGTGCGAGTGTAAAGTATGGAATGGATGATCCTGAGGAAGGGTGATGTGATGATCAATTGAGAATTCCAAGTGAGAATTGTTTAAATGACCTGTGTATTGAAACTGTTTGTATTGTTTAAATGCATTGAGTGTTGAGTGGATCTCTTTACTTGTTGAGTGGTTGTACTCACCCCTTCGGGGACCAACATTTCAGATTAGTACGATGCCTCTCCCTGCCGTTACGCGGGGAGTGTTTTACGGCCTTTCATCTGATGTGGAGGTCGAGCTGACCGAGATAGACTGTCCCACCCTGCCGGAACTAACTTTTATACGTGTGCGTGCGCTCGTATCTTATGATGTGGGCCTATCTGGAGGCCCAGTCATCCAGGAGTACATCTCCGTCCACATCCGCCGCGACGATGTCATGATGGGGATGCTGCCACCCCCACCGCCTGATGCACCGGGATGGGTGTGATGGCCTGCGCACGTGGAGTTGGGGTTAGCAACTTTTTGGATGGCCGACACGAGTAGTCCGAAGGGAGATCGTTACACGTCGCATTTTTTTAGGGTCGTGGGTCTCTTTTTGAGGTTGAAGGCCGAGCATAGATGAGTCTTGGCCTACCTTTTGTACCGACTCATGTTACCCTTCGTAAATATATATGTAAATAAAAGTGGTTCGGCCTCGTGCTTTCGTTCAATCAAAATTTAGTTGGTGTGCATTGTGCTGTTGTGAGGGAAGTGAAGTGTTGGTGAGACTCGCCTCTTATTTTCCTCTATGAGCTGCGCAAATCCTTAAAGCCTTTTTAAAGGAAAAGAAAAGAAAAAATTTTACGCCTAAGCGTCGGCCTAAATCTTTCTTCTATTGCTGTATAATTTGTTTTTGGTCTTGTTTTCATTCGCATGGTATCTGTGGCAACCCTACCGGGTTTTGGGGGTGCCACAGCGGTTGGTATCAGAGCATAAGGTTTATGCTTGGAGTGATAAGGAGACCTCATTTAGCAAATGAGGGAAGTTTTGACAATGCACACCATAGGATATAAAATGGAATAATTGAATAACGGGTGATGAGTATTCGCCCGTAGATCCTTGGTAGTTGTTTTAGGTTGCTAGTAACATGTGTATGTTACTTTAGTAGTGGTAGTGGTTGCTAAGAATGGAGGCAATGAGTCTCAGATTGTTCCTGAGGCAAATGCTTGGAACTGCAGGAAAGCTATGGTACGGTTTGGAAGTCATCGTCCACAGAGGGCTGAAGCCTCTGCTTCAAGGGCTGAACCCCGAATGGAGGATATCCTGCAAGCATTGGCCAACATTGGAAATCTGATGGAAAGGCAGGCGCAGCAACAACCCGGAGCTGAACGCCGTACTCAGGGACTTGTGGAACAGTTTTTGAAGCTGAAGCCACCCAAGTTCAGTGACATGGGAAGTCCTGAGGAGGCGGAGCATTGGATTGATGGTATGGAGAGAATTTTCCGGTTGTTGGACTGCACTGATGTTGAGAAAATAACTTTAGGAGAGTACCAGCTGGAGGGAAATGCAAAGTTTTGGTGGAGAGCTTCAAGGGATACGATCTTTCTGCCAGGTATTGATATAAACTGTGATGAGTTTGTCAAGGCTTTCAATAGAAAGCATTTTTCTGACTGTACTAAGGATAAGAAAATCACAGAATTTGTTCAGCTAGAACAAAAGGAGCGGACAATGGACCAATATGAGGCTAGATTTTCTGAACTATCTAGATATGCTCCTAGACTGATTGAGGATCAGGAGGAAAAAGCTAAGAGATTTCTGAAAGGGTTGAGAACTGACATTAGAAAGCAACTAGTGCCTTTGAATATGAGGGATTACAATGAGATCTATGAAAGGGCACAGTTGGTGGAGCAGGAGCTGATAAGAGAGTGGTCTGAGTTTAAGAAACCGTGGGTTTCCAATGATGTGAGAAGGGGTAAGAGACCCTATTCTGGTCAAGGTCAGACTTGGGATGTGAGGAAGAAGTGTAATTTTGGAAACTCTGGGGGAGCAAGGAGTGGTCTGAATATAGGGAAAGCACCCTATCAGCCTGGTGTTTGTCAGAGGTGCAATGGAAGGCACGGTCCAGGACCTTGTAATGGGCAATAGAAGTGCTTTGGTTGTGGACAAGTGGGCCATCTAAGGAGAAATTGCCCACAAGAAAGGTCGCAGGTGAGTGCTGGCTCAGTGTGACAGGGATATCAAAGTGCTGTCAAATCAAATTCACAAGGGAATTCTCGGAGGCCACCAGCTCAAGGAAGGGTGTATGCGGTCACTCAAGAGGAAGAGGAAGCGAAAGCTTCCAACAACGTCATCTCAGGTACAATCTACATAAATGGCAAGAAGGCTTATGCATTGTTTGATACGGGTGCTACGCATTCTTTCATGTCTGACAGATATAGATTGTTGAGTGAAATTGAAACGACTTTTCTTGGAATTCCTCTTTGTGTTTCTACACCTTTAGAGGATGCAGTACTGTCTACGTTGATGTGTGAGAATTGTAAGATAACTGTAGGAGAAAGGGACACGGAAATAGACTTAGTCGTGATGGCCATGTTTGACTTTGATGTTATCCTAGGAATGGATTGGCTTTGTAAGTATCGGGCTAGAATGGATTGTTGTAGAAGAGTAATCCAATTCGTTTTACCCGACCAGTCCAGTTGTGAATTTTTAGGTGGTCAGACCCACCTATCAGTAGCACTTATTTCTGCGGTAGAGGCTAATGTGTTACTTGGGAAGGGATGTCAAGGGTATCTAGCAATGGTTAAAAATTGTGCCAAGGAAGAGCTGAGACTTGATGAAATTCAAGTAGTAAGTGAGTTTTCAGATGTATTTCCTGAGGAATTGCCCGGATTACCCCCAGAAAGAGAAGTTGAGTTTGAAATTGAACTGATGCCTGGAACGGGACCAATATCGAAAGCCCCATACAGAATGGCCCTAGTGGAATTAAAAGAGTTGAAAGTGCAACTACAGGAGTTGCTTGACAAAGGATTTATTTGGCCAAGTGCTTCACCTTGGGGTGCACTGGTTCTATTTGTGAAAAAGAAGGATGGGTCGATGCGCTTATGCATCGACTATAGGCAATTAAATCAAGTGACTATTAAAAACAAGTATCCTCTGCCTAGAATTGATGATATGTTTGACCAACTTGAGGGAAGTTCGGTTTTCTCTAAGATTGACTTAAGATCAGGATATCATCAGTTAAGGATTAAGAAGGAAGACATTCCTAAGACTGCGTTTAGGACTCGTTATGGACATTACGAGTTCCTTGTTATGCATTTTGGATTGACGAATGCACCTGCAGCATTTATGGATCTAATGAATAGGGTATTTAAGTCCTATTTGGATCAGTTTGTGATTGTTTTTATCGACGATATCTTGGTGTATTCAAAAGGACCAAAAGAACATGAGCAACACTTGAGGTTAGTTTTGCAGACTTTGAGGGACCATCAGTTATATGCCAAATTCAGTAAGTGTGAATTTTGGTTGGACCGGATAACATTTTTAGGACATGTGGTGTCAGGAGGAGGAATTGTAGTGGATCCGGCAAAAGTGGAAATGGTAATAAATTGGCCGAGACCGACCACACCCACTAAGATACGAAGTTTCTTAGGATTGGCCGATTATTACCGAAGGTTTATTGAATAATTTTCTAGATTGGCAGGTCCGTTAACTAAGTTAACTCGGAAAAATGCGAAATTTGAATGGAGTGGGGATTGTGAAAGGAGCTTTCAAGAACTTAAAAGGAAGTTAACCACAGCTTCAGTTTTAACCATACCCTCTGGACCGGATGGTTTTACAGTATACGGTGATGCATCTCACAAAGGATTGGGATGTGTTTTGATTCAACATGGTAAGGTCATAGCCTATGCATCTAGGCAACTGAAACCCCATGAGTTAAACTACCCCACACATGATCTGGAATTGGCAGCTATAGTGTTTGCCTTGAAGATATGGAGGCATTACCTATATGGGGAAAAGTTTGAAATTTATACGGACCATAAGAGCTTGAAATATATATTCTCGCAAAAAGAGTTGAACATGAGACAAAAAAGGTGGATGGAATTGTTAAAAGATTATGATTGTGAAATACGATATCATCCAGGGAAGGCGAATAGGGTAGCAGATGCCCTTAGTTGTAAGTCAGCCATGGAGATGGCAGTTTAAGAATAGCGGAATGGAGTTTATTAAAGTCTGTAGCAGATTCGGAGTTTAAGTTGAAGGTGGATAATCTTACTGGTATGCTTAAAGCCTTAAGGATTGAGCCGGAAATCATCCAGAGAATCAAGACCCTACAAAAGTCTGATCCGGAGATTTTGAAAGTGAAGGAGGCGATGTCCCTAGGAAAGAGACTAGAGTTTCAAATTTCTGAAGATGGGACAATAAGATGCCAAGGACAACTTTGTGTGCCCAACGATGAAGAAGTAAAGAAAGAGATTTTGTCAGAGGCACATAAGAGCAAGTATAATATCCATCCAGGTAGTACGAAAATGTACAGAAATTTGCGTCAACAGTTTTGGTGGAATGGTATGAAAATGGATACAGCCAAGTATGTTTCTCAATGTTTAACGTGCCAGCAAGTAAAGACGAAACATCGTAAGCCAGCAAGACTTTTGAGACCATTAGACATACCAGAGTGGAAGTGGGAGCATGTGACAATGGATTTTGTGCAAGGATTGCCAAGAACATCAAGTAGTCAAGATTCAATTTGGGTAATAGTGGACCATTTAACTAAGTCTGCCCATTTCTTAGCTGTCCGTATGAACTATTCAATGAGTAGGCTCGCTGAAATCTATGTAAGTTAGATAGTGCGTTTGCATGGTATACCTGTATCAATCACCTCGGATAGAGACTCTAGATTTACTTCGAATTTTTGGCGAGGTCTGCAAAGTGATTTGGGGACGAAACTTCAATTCAGTACTGCTTATCACCCTCAGACAGATGGACAAACAGAAAGAGTAATACAAACTCTAGAGGATATGCTGAGAGCCTGTATCATTGACTTTAAAGGAAGATGGAATGAGAACCTGCATTTGGTAGAATTTGCATATAACAATAGTTTTCAGAAAAGTATAGGCATGGCCCCATATGAAGCATTATATGAGAGGAGGTGCAGAACCCCTATCTGTTGGGACGAGGTAGGTGAAAGGAGATTGACAGGACCTGAATTGGTACAAGATACCACAGAAGCTGTTGAGATTATCAGGAAAAGACTAAAGACAGCCCAGAGTAGACAAAAGGGCTATGCGGACAAGCGTAGGAGACCCTTGGAATTCGGAATAGGGGATCATGTATTTCTTAAGGTATCTCCGTTAAAAGGAGTATCTCGTTTTGGAGTGAAAGGAAAGTTGAGTCCTAGATTCGTTGGACCTTTTGAGATACTTGAGAGAATAGGAGATGTGGCTTATCGATTGGCGCTACCTCCAAATTTGAGAAATTTGCATGATGTGTTTCATGTGTCGATGCTAAGAAAGTATCAGCCAGACCCCGGTCACATACTCGATCATGAAGCCATCAAAGTGGATGAGAAAGTGAGATATATCGAAGTACCTGTGCAAATACTGGATCGGAAAGAACAAATTCTCAGGAATAAGAAGATTCCTTTGGTGAAAGTATTGTGGCGACATCACGATATGGAGGAAGCCACTTGGGAAAGTAAAGATCAGATGAAGGAGAAATACCCCTACCTGTTTAAGGATGTGGGTAACGTTTAATTTCGAGGACGAAATTCTCTAAGGAGGGGAGAGTTGTGGCATCCTAGAAATTAAGGGCAAGTCCTAAGGTGCCCTAGAGCTTTTAAATAGGTAATGAATTTACCTATTGGTTTGTGTTTTAGCCTTAGTTCTTTCTTAAGGCTTTGTGCTTTGTGCCTTGTGTTTTTAATTTAAACCTGAGGTATTTAATAAGTATAAATTATGTGTTGTCATGTTTGTTATAGATTAATGTTATGGGTTTTAATTAGGTGTAATTAATTGTTAGTTTTAATTTAATTAGAAAAAGGAATTTGATTTGGGCCTTAGGTCCAATAGCATGGACTTTAGGCCCATGGATGGAGGGCCTAAAGTGGGCCATGTGGGCCAAGCCCATGAGGCCCATTGGGCTGTACGGATGGGCAAGAGGGGGAGGAAAATTCGAATTTGCATGCCCCTCCCCAAGTGTCCTAATGCATGGGTGCCAAAATGCATGGGCCATTTGGCACCCATGCATTAGAGTCTTCAAGGCAATCATTGCCTTTGGGGGGAGAAAAGAAAAGAGATTTGGCTGGATGGGGGAGAAGAGAGAGAGAGTGTCGTGCGAGAGAAGAGAGGGAAAGAGAGAGAGAGAGAGAGAAAGGAAAGAAGGAAGGAGGCTCGCGCGAGGGAGAGGGAGCCGTCCGTCCGCCGCACGCCGCCGTCCATCCCCGTTCGTCGTCGTTTCTCCTTGCGTTGAGGCAAGTTTAGGGTCCATCATCCCTTTGCATGTGTGTTTTTGTATGTTGGTTAGGCTATTTTGTTGTCTTGAATGTTCAAAAACGGAGCTAGGGTGGTTTGTTCTTGAAGATGCATGCTGTTTTCGCACGGATCACTGAAGTCAGAAACTTGTGAGGGCTTGCATGTATGTTTGGAGTTCGATTTTGGCTTGGATCTCTTCATGAAAGTTGTAGCTAACACCGTGAACTATAACATACTGACATTTCGTGAAAAATGATGGAGATTTAAGGGGTCAAAGCCTCATATTTCGGAGACCCTAGATCTGGAACTGTTTTTCTGACCTTGTGGTGGATTTGTGCTTGCATGTTGATTTTTACTATGAATCTCTCTTCGACTTCTTCATGAGACTTGTAGAGAACATATTAAGGATGAACATACTCAAATTTGAAGCAAAATGAACAAGTTTAGACTAGGAAACCAACCTTATCTTGAAGACGATGAAACTGGAGTCGCGATGTGGGATACCCGAGACTTTGTGGAACCCTTTGGAGGTCTTCCTTTAGTTTTTTGGCTTAGGTTCCTTCATGAAAGTTGTAGGGGATTCTTAGAAGTATAACATAGCCAAATTTCATAGAAAACGAAGAAGTGTAGGTGGGTCAAATCTCCATATTTCGGACAAAGTATCCTAGGCGTTTCGGTAACCTGACTAGAAGCTTTGTGGATCTATAAGAATTTATCTATAATGAATTTGGCCTAGAATCCTTCATGAAAAGTCTAGTTTAATGTCGTAAATATAACCTGGTGAAATGTCATAATTTTCTGAGGTCGTATGGGTATTTTAGTTGATTTACTTAGAAAACTGTGCGTTCTGCCCTTATCCGAAATTCAATATGGAAATTGTGGAAATATTGTTTATTGTGTAGAAATTGATTGGCCATGCATTTTCTGTGGAAAAATCACTATTTTATGGCATTACAATATTATGTGTTTTGATTTCATGAAATTGTGATTTTTTTGATTAATTAATTAATTAATTGCAAAGTAGAATTAAATTGGGATTTAAATAAATTCTAAATGCAATTGGCAAGTACATTGTTTTGAGTGGCACGTTGACCTAATTTCTATGGGGGATACATCTATTGCATGTATGTGTAATTGCTTGATGATACATGTATAAGAACAAAATATGATCTTGTCTTGCCATTACATCTATTGCATGATGAATTGAGACATAATTGGCAACGTGATCCATGGTAATTGTTGGGGGAGGATGTTAATGCCCGGAATGTATAGAGATACATGGCCGGATGGCCTTGGGAGTATTAGAATGCCCGGAATGAGATGGGTGCCGGAAGCCTCGGAGGTCTTTGCCCGAGGGGATGCCTCGTGATGCCAGTTGGGATGCGAGATGCCCGGGATGCGGGGGTGCCGGATGCCCGGTGGCCATGATTGGCATAATTCCGGAGGTTTTTCGCAAGGCCCGAATAGGGTGCGAGTGTAAAGTATGGGATGGATGATCCTGAGGAAGAGTGATGTGATGATCAATTGAGAATTCCAAGTGAGAATTTAATCATGCATGTGTACTATGGCATGATGATGACATGCATGTGTACTATGGTATGATGATGACATGCATGTGTACTATGGCATGATGATGACGTGTATGGATCATATGGTATGATGATGATGATCATTTGTAATTGATGCTATGTACGTATTATGATTTTGATGATGAGGTATGATGGCATGTACATGGCTTCGAGGTAAGTACACTACAATGTATGAATGACCTGTGTATTGAAACTGTTTGTATTGTTTAAATGCATTGAGTGTTGATTGGATCTCTTTACTTGTTGAGTGGTTGTACTCACCCCTTCGGGGACCAACATTTTAGATTAGTACGATGCCTCTCCCTGCCGTTACGTGGGGAGTGTTTTACGGCTTTCCATCTGACGTGGAGGTCGAGCTGACTGAGATAGACTGTCCCACCCTGCCAGGACTGACTTTTATACGTGTGCGTGCGCTCGTATCTTATGACGTGGGCCTATCTGGAGGCCCAGTCATCCAGGAGTACATCTCTGTCCACATCCGCCGCGACGGTGTCATGATGGGGATGCTGCCACCCCCACCACTTGACGCACCGGGATGGGTGTGATGGCCTGCGCACGTGGAGTTGGGGTTAACAACTTTTTGGATGGCTGACATGAGTAGTCCGAAGGGAGATCGTTACACGTCGCATTTTTTGAGGGTCGTGTGTCTCTTTTTGAGGTTGAAGGCCGAGCATAGATGAGTCTTGGCCTACCTTTTGTACCGACTCGTGTTACCCTTTGTAAATATATATGTAAATAAAAGTGGTTCGGCCTCGTGCTTTCGTTCAATCAAAATTTAGTTGGTGTGCATTGTGCTGTCGTGAGGGAAGTGAAGTGTTGGTGAGACTCGCCTCTTATTTTCCGTTATGAGCTGCGCAAATCCTTAAAGCCTTTTTAAAGGAAAAGAAAAGAAAAAATTTTACGCCTAAGCGTCGGCCTAAATCTTTCTTCTATTGCTGTATAATTTGTTTTTGGTCTTGTTTTCATTCGCATGGTATCTGTGGCGACCCTACCGGGTTTTGGGGGTGCCACATTTTCCTTTATTTTCCTTTACTTTCTCTTTCTTTTTTTGTCTTCCTCTTCCTCTAGCCAATTGCCGACCAAAGGCAAGGGCCTTTGGTAGGTCGTCAGGCCGATGGCCGACCAAAGGGAGATGGAAGAGAAAGAAAAAGAAAAAGGAAAGAGAAAAAAAGGAAAAAGAAAAGAAAAGAATAAAAAGAATAAAAAATATTAAAAAAATATTAAAACTGTTCATATTAATGTTGGTTGTACCACATAAGCCGACTACCATCCACGTCAGCAATGTCCAATCAAAATTAGCTCGAAAACTGTATTGGCACCAAGTCAAAAGGTTTACAAATGAACTAGCGTTAGGTTAAAAGGTTAAGGATTAAATCAACACATATGCAATAAGTTTAGAATTTTTCTGTCACTTTTCCCCTCCCAAAAGTTACTGCAAGAGAATGTGTAGGCCTGATGATTCAAATTCAAATCTTAAGTAAGGAGGACCAACATGTTTACCAATCGAGCGACCCATTAGGTATACTAGAAGCAAAGCGATGTAAACTTATTGTTCATACACTATAGTCAAATAATATTATTTCCCTCTTACCCAAAAAAGAAAAAAGAAAACGAGAAACATTTTCTTGATTTTAGTTTCTATATTATATTATGCTATACCTTATTATATAATGTTTTGAAAAAACATCAAACGATGCACCAATTGAAGCACAAGTAGCAAAGGATGAAAGCAAAATTGAATCTCATAGCACGCAAGATATATATGGAAATCCAAAATGAGAAAAACCACAGGGAGAGAGAGGAGTTTCACTATCTTCAACAATAAGTACAAGAGTACAATCCAAAAGCTCAAAAAAAAAAATACACTTGGTGAGCCACAAGATTTATAAATCTAATAAGAACATAGGAAAAACAAAGAATGGAGATAACGTGGAAGCTAGGGATTTTAGATGTGTTGTGTACCACATCTGTTTTATAGTACCCCTTCAAAAAAAGAAAAACCTAAAATAAATGTGCATGGTCCAAAATGCCCTTATCACTAATTTGAAAGTAAAAAACTCAACAAATTTCCTCCTTGACTTCCAATCTCCAAAAGGTTGTTATGCTAAATGCCACAAGACCTTTCTCCCTCACCAACAAAAAGTGACCACACAAGGCCACCCCTAAAATGGCGGAATCGATGATGCACATCCCTACGCCTCCATGAACATACTTAGTGTAAGAAACAAGGGATGAAATGCTACCAATCCGTCTAGACGACTCTAATTGTGGAAACGCTAATTAAGTCAAAGCAATGCTTGAACTTGGTCAAAGGAACTGGTTTGGTCAACATATCTGCCAAATTATCCGTCGTAGATATTTTTTTCATTGTAACCATACCCTTAACAATCTCATCATGTACAAAGTAATATCTGATGTCGATATGTTTTTTCCTCTCGTGATACATCACATTCTTTGTCAATTGGATCGCACTTTGATTATGATAAAAGATAACAAGGCTCTCTTATGCTTTACCCCAAATTCTATAACCAAACACTTCAACCAAAGAACTTCTTTTACTGCTTCCGCTACTACCATGTACTTTGCTTCGATAGTAGACAAAGCAACTATATCTTGCAAAATTGCTTTCCAACTAATTGTGGAACTACTGAGCATAAAAGCATAAACTGTCAAAGATCTCCTTTTGTCGAGATTGCTTGCATAGTCAAAATCAACGAAGCCAACAACCAAATGTCCTATATCACAACTTTTGTCAAAGACCATACAAACATTTTGAGGTACCTTGGATGTACAGAAGAATCAATTTCACGATTTGGCAATGAGCTTTACCTAGATGTGTCATATACACACTCACAACACTTACAGTCATATAAAAGGGATATGTTACATAGCATATCTAAAAACCTTAGCCTCTAGATTATATATCTTCTTTGTTTTTCCTATCTTCCTATTAGATCTTTAAATCTTGTGGCTCACCAAGTAGTTTTTTTTTTTTGCTTTTGGATTATACTCTTATACTTGTTGTTGAAGATAGTGAAGCCCTTTATCTCCCCATGGTTTTTCCCATTTTGGATTTCCACATATATCATGCGTCTCATGTGATTTTGATTTTGTTTTCATCATTTACTAATTGTGCTTCAATTAGTGTATCTTTTGACATTTTTTCGCAACATCAGAGTAAAGGAATTTCAGTCTTTTTATTTGATATGGCATCTATCAAATTTGAAGTGGCACCCTTCAAAGGGCCAAAACAATTTTGGTCCATGGAGAATCAAGATGAAGGTATTGTTATTTTGAGAAGGTTTAGTTAGAGTCTTGGACGCGAAGACAATGGGGAGAGAGGAGGATTTTACTATCTTCAACAACGAGTACAAGAGTACAATTCAAAAGCTCTAAAAAAAACAAAAATCACTTTGGGAGTCACAAGATCTAAAGATCTAATAGGATGACATGAAAAACAAAGAAGGTACAGAGGATAAGGTTTTTGGATGTATTGTGTAACACATCCATTGACATCCATTTTATAGTCTCGCTTCAAAAAATCCTAAAACAAATTTGCATGATCCAAAATACTCTTATCACTAATTTGAAAGTCAAAAACTTAACACTTGTTGCGACCTAACCTTGCGGGCATTTGATACTAAGGAACAAGTTTAGAGATACTTGTTAATAGACAGTCCTCAAGGTGCATCACACAAAGAAAACTTGAAAGCATCTTCTTTAATGTTCATCCAAGGGATCCATCAATTGAGAACGTGAATTATCCCAAATCAGTATCTAGTGTCACAACCAACAAAACATTATCTATGAGTCGCAACTAGCCTCTTTGTTGGGGCCGGCTAGAAACCCAATCAAGGGTCAAGAGACCACTCTTGATTTCACAAAACCAGAGATTTCGTGCGTTTAGGGATTTGGGTTGCTCTAAAGACTTCTATTAGCACCCTTTTGGTACTATGAGTATGGTTGTTATTTAAGGTGGTCAAGCGGTCTTTTTACATTTTTTTTTTGTACAAGTTCAATTTTTCTACTAAGTGATCACACATGGATTGTTCATTTGCGTATTTCTATTCTAACTATTGAAATGAAATAAACAATTAATCAAGTAAATTGAAATTGCATTACAAAAAATAAACACTCAAGACAACAAAATAAATAAGTAAAGAAAAACAATTCAAAGTACAAGGTAAAGTAGACTCACAACTCATCAGATTTTTGTATAACACAAAATGGAAGCCCAAGACATATATCGGGAAATGAATTAGTACAAATTATCAAAACCAAATTGAACATTAGCTATCATACCATCTTCAAGTCCCTATAATCATCTTCTCCAAGGGTCGCCATTGGAACTAGTCTAATACTAACTAATGCTAAAACAACAATCAATGGTGCAATCAAACACAATCAAATAAGTGCAAACATTTCGAGGCTATTCAAAACACAAGGCATGCCTCAAAATTGGCCTTTGAAATTCATACATTTTCAGCCATCTTATAACTAGTAATTGATTGTTTTTAACCGTTGGTATTTGGTCATCCCTTATGCTCATAAGCGGTGGACAAAACCGAATGACTCCTAAAATTTGGGTCTAGTTGTGTCCTTTTGGTTTACCTTGTGTGCATGCATTAGCCATAAGCCATACATCTAGAAAACACATGCAAAAGAAGTATAAGCTCATGCACTTGGGTCATAAGACCTTGGTTCTCAATCAATCAATCAATGAAAGTGAACTGAAATGGGTCACTTGCAAAATCAAGGCAAATGCAATCATTTAAGTATGCATACAAGAAAGAAAACCAAAAGATCAAACTTTTTAAAAAATTTCAACCAAGAACACAAGTTTAGAAAAATTGCAATTTAGTTCTTAAAAGAAAATTTATAAGTTACAAGTGATAACATACAAGGATATTAATTTTGTTTAAATTTTGAGACAAGTACGATGTCCTTGGGAAATGAATTTCTAGACCCAGGTGCAAATAATGTTTGCAAACTAATCGAGTCCTTTGAACTATCAAACATGACTTGATTCCAACAAACTTGATATCAAAAGAAAACTTAGATCAACATCTAAAATTTTCAGGTTTTGAGAATTTTCAGAATATGTCATTAACTTCGTTAAAATTGTGAAATACCTCCAAGTGTTCATTGAGAATTTGGGTGTGGAATTAATAGCACTCTAATCAAGTCCTCTTTTGAATATCTTAAGGAATTTCAAGCTTAATGAAATTAATGCCATATGAAATTTTTAAAAATCAAGGAGCAAGTCACAATGGTGTAGTAATAGCAAAGTGACAAGCAAGCATGACACAATAAGAGTATGTTCATGCATATCTAGAGATGTGAGATTTCCACGAAAATTTTATGGCATACAGAACATGTAAACACCTACATTTTCACGAAGAAATCTACTTTTGAATCCAAATGCATGATTTGATCAAGGTCAAAGAATCAAGACACTCAAATCAGCAACATAAACTTTACAGAATAGAGCATGTACACTTCAAAGGCAATCATCCCAACCAAGTAAATTTCAAAACCTTTTAAATTTTTACATGTTGTATGTCACACACAATGGTCATGAAGAAATCACATCTAGAATCAAAGTGTATTATTTTACAAAAATCAGGGAATGTGGATAGACCAACCAATAGAACAAAATCACAACAATGAGCATGGATGTTCTAAAGGCAATCGGTCTAAGTAAATGTGTTTTGATCATCATGGAAATTTTATATGTGGTAGATATGAATCTAATGAATAGCTTTCATTGAGGCACTGACTTAAGAATCTACACACACAAAAATCATGGAAAATCAACAAGTAGCAATGGTCACAAAAACAGAACAATAAAAAAGAGCATGTCAACTTTCCAAATCCGACTCTGATTTTTTAAAAATCATGTGACGTAGCAAACAACAATCAAATCTAGCAAACAAGATGTCCACAAAAACCTCTTAAATCCTTTATAAATCATTATAAGGCATCAAAGATAATCAAAGTCATCTATAAGGTCAATTGAAGATGTTAAGCAAATCAGTCTAATCTGTCATCCGAATTCCATGATCAAACATCGATATTGAGATGATAATTTGACAAGGCAAACGACAATCAAATCATGCACATTATATATCGTTGGAAAGCTTGTCGAATTTATTTCAAATATCATGAAGGCATCGAAGCTGAATAATCTCATTTAACAACTCATATCAAGTCATCAATCAAGTCGGTCATATGAGAATTTCAATTTTCACAAAACCATCAACAAAGCATCATTGAGCTATAGTATCATCATCAAACCTTAACATATCACCAAATATCATCCTCAATCATTCATATCATTTATATAAGCATAGATCGCAACCTAAGTATGATTTCTAGCCCTGGTTGCCTATTGCAATCTCTCTTCATCATATTCATGATTCAAGGAGGTTTACCTTGTTGTGATTATTCTTCGGGCTCAAATGAGCTAGGTCGGCCAGCTATGAACTTTGAGGAATGATTGATCTAAGCTCCTTGTGAGATCTAGATTATGATTGCAAGAAATACAAAGTGAATAGGTAATTGATCAAGCTCAATCGGACGAAAAACTTTTGCAAGTCTTACAACGGAAGAGGGGACGTCATGGAGGAGCTAGTCGTAATGGAGATTCACCGATGGAGGTCGCTGATCAACTGATTATGGTAGTTCTCCTCGGCATGCGAGAGAGAGAGAGAGAGAGAGAGAGAGAGAGAGAGATTTGAAGAAGTGACCAACCCTCCCCCAATTTTGGAGGGAAAAATGGTTTTATACCTTATCTCAAGATCAAATTTGGGCCCTTGGATTAATCCAAGGGCTCACGTTGTTCCTTCTTGATCAAGGCTTAATCTTATGGGTTTAAAGATGATCATATGGATCAATGACATGTCTAGATGAGTGGTTAGGATTAACCGTCGATGAATGGCTGAAATTTAATGCTTAATCCCTAAGCATGTCTCCTAATTAGCTTAACTTCAATAATCAAGATTAGTGACACGGCACTTTGGAGCAATTTAGCAAATTTAGAAAGCCACCTGAGCATTGTTGGAAAATGGCTAAATCGGCCATTTCTGACCGAAAGTCGGCTGAGCCAATTAGACTAGTTTGAACAAGTTCTAATCAGTTCGAATTGATTTTGATTGGTTAGGTCGGTTTTTGACTAAAATTCATGCAATTTAGTCCTAGAGTGACCTAATCGTAAAGAATTTTTGTGCATTTGGGAGAGAAAATAGGCTAATTTGGGGAGAAACTATATGAATTCATTGAAATTAAACCAAGCAATTTCTCAAAAACATCTGAATTAATTTTAATTGGCTTAATCACCTCAAGAATATTGAAAATCATGCTTAAACTCAATGGGTGCATGAATTTAGAATTTCTAGCCGATTAACATAATTTGCACAATCCCCATCCTCCAAAACCAAATTAATTGAAATTGACTCTAATTCATACAACAATATATCATTTGATTCAATTACTTATGTTCATGATGGCTTGATGCATTCAAATTAACACTAGAATGATGGTACTGACTTTATGTCAAAATTCAATTAAGGGCTAATGACAGAATTAAACCTCAATCTATCAAATTAAACCTTAGTCTAGACAACTTGAATTATACCAATTGAAGCTCATTAGCCTAACTTTCCTAAGTTCAAGTAAGCTAAATCCATCAAATCGAAAATTTCCCAAGTAAATTTCGAAAATTGATCCCAAACTTGGATTTAGTTGGGGAAAATGAGTTGATTTAGGATAATATCTTTTAAACCACGAAGAACCGATCAAGACCCCTCATTAGGGTTGAAAACGGTAATTTTTTCCAAGATATGCCAAATCACTGAAATGGTCGCTCGAGTGATCTTTAAATGGCCTCTAGATCAAATGTTGTAAAAGAAGTTAAGTCACAATATAATTAGAAAGAAAGTAATTTAATTTTTGATTGATTCCGAACCTAAATATGAAAAATTTGAAAAATGAGGTCTTGAATTGATTTTTGTAAAATCTTCAATACTGTTGACACCTAAATTTTGGCGGCTCATTTCGTCATTAGAGGTTAATTTTATTTTAGAATTTAATTGCATAGCATATAGATTTAGGTTGCATTTATTTTGTTATTTGCATTATTTTAATTTTATTGGACCGGTGGCGGATGGGTTCAAATTAGATGGGCTAGGCCCATGAAGCGAGCAAGTTGGCCCAAGCCCATGTTTTTTAATGATTGAAAGATTATCTCGTGAAAAATTAGAAATTCGAATTTTTTGTTTGAGATATGATGAATTGTTTTCGGATAGAGCAAGCGATATTGCGTTCAACAAAACGAATATTGCGGATATCGATTCGAAAAAATTGAAAACCTAATTGGTGGCCTATAAATAGGTTTGTTCGCTTAGGGTTTCGGGAGGCCACACTTATTGATACAAACGGCCGCATTGAAAAGAGAAAAATAGAGAGGGCTTCGTAATAGAAAAGAGGAGGAAGAGAGAATCGCCAAGGAAAAGACAAGAAGGGAAGTCTGTCTTGATCCGTGGTATTATTTCTTTGTCTAATCCTCTGGTCTCCGTCCGCATAAAGACGAAAGAAAGCCCCACGGACTCCACAAATAAAAAGTGAAGCGTGACACAAAAGCGGAGAGAGAGAAGGCTCGAGATTGGAGAGTTAAGGAACGATCGCCCCTGCCCCTGCGTCATCTCGCTCCCCGATTGGCGCTGTGCCTGTGTTGCTGCCGAACGTTGGTTTCAACGTCGCTCTCCGATTGAACACTGCCACTCGCGCTCCTCATCGCCCGTCCAGTTTCCAGTCCTCCAACGAACTCCCGCGACATCAACAACGCGACGAGCAAGACGTTCCTCTTGGAGCCCCCTCGGCGAAATCCGATCTGATCTAACCCCCATTGACGAAGCCTGGTGTTCCTTGAGATGAACCAAGCACATTGGCGCCAGCAATTTTCCCCTGAGACGCTTGCTGCTTCCTGATGAATCCCCGCTCAGCACAGAAACGTGAAGGGAACACGACACATGCGGAATGGGATATGCGATTCACGCCTTGGCTTCTTCTTTGATTAAAATCTCACCATGTCTTCTATTTATTTATTTAAGCATAGTCTCATAAATGATCCCACATTTTGATCATCACCATATTGACGTCTTTTCCACTTTTGCATTCTACAACACATGGACACATATACGTGGACGTAGCAGAGGGACAATGGAGTCTATGGTTGACCAGGCTCATCTACAAAAGCCAAACTCAAGCGCAAGTGTGCTCTCTGGACATCACCACTCGCTCCGAAGTCTACGGTCAAAGAGGAGTCATAAGAATTTTGGTGGTTTTTTATTCTTTTAGGTGTTTTTTCCAGATTTGCTAGTAACGTTACAAGTGTTATAATTTTATTTCATGCAAGCAAAAGAATAGTTTCTGGCGAGTAGTCTGAGAAGAGGTTAGAAGGGTGGCGGCTATAGATTTTGAGGGAAGAATAGACGATAAGTTGCCAAGCACCCCCGCCAATCACACCGCCGTGGAGCATTGTCGCCGTTCGAAGACCAAATTTGGAAGCAAATATTTGGGATAGGTAAAAATTATATCTATTTTAATTTCTGAAAATATCGTTTCCTTATTTGAAAATATCATTGATGCACATTATTTAAATTTTCGATATGCTATCGGATCTGTAATCTCGAGTAGCCTTTTAAATTAGGGATTAATCCCTAATTTCATAACGTGCATACGATTGACAGTCCGATTTCATGCCCGAAATATGACTCGCAATCGCACGAAAAATCGCCAATCCGATCTCATGCTCGAGATTCGATTCGCGGTTTATTTGAAATTGACCAATCCGATCCCATGCGCGGGATATGATTCGTCAATTTATGGATATCGATCTTATCTTGTTGGATGTGCTGTCGTGTTATTTGAATCGACTTTGTTTTCGTAAAAAAAATCAAATCAAATCTGAGTTAGATTAGGTTTTTATTATCTTGCATGTTTAGATTAAGAATTTTATTTTGAGTCATGAAAAAGAAAAAGAAAAAGTGCACTCATTTAGGATGTTAGTTTTTTTATCTGAATTGCATGTTTAATTTTAATTTCGAATTTCATGGAAAATTAGGAATTAACGCATTATTTGTACGTCATGGCATATTAGAATAAATTGCATGTTTTATTTTAAGTCTAGATTGATTTTTGCATCTTAGGATAGAACTTGCTAGGTTAAGATAATATCTTAGTTTAAATTAGGATTTAGTCTGACCTGATCCTTAATATAAACTAGATAGAATCTTAATCTAGATAATTATATTTTGCATTTTCCTTAATTTCGAATTTCATAAAAATTTGTTTTAGGATAAATTAGTTTCAATTTCTAGAATATATTGCATTTTTAGAATAGAAAATTCATGTGCATGTCATATAGAATTAGACCCACTGAATGCACGTCATTTAGTGATTATTAGGGTCATTTAATTAAAAATTGCACGTCATTAGAGTAGGTCATTTTTGTTAATTTAGATTGCATATTTAATTATTGCATGTTCATTAAGAAATCATTAGTTTCTTTTTACTCATTCATATAGTTTAAGACATTTCGTCATGCCATATCATTTCACATTTGATTAGAAACATTGCATTGCATATGGACCATATTCTCATTAAAAAGTGAAGGCAAAAATTGAGTGAAATCTTGTTAATTAGAAATCATATCTAAGATTGTTGATGTGAATTCTGATCTAACAAATGCAGATGCTTTCGTTGTTTTGAGGTAAGTCCTGCATTATTTTATTTGCTTTCTTGAGTGTTAAATTGGTGGTATGCGCACATGTATGATCACCTCACACGTTAGGAAAGTGAAATAAAATCAATTTAAGCTGCCTGCAAAACATTTTTTTGAAATAAAAGAGAAAGGTACCGAAAGGGCACTAGGATAGTCTAGTGTAACCAAGTCCCCGTACCCAAAGTCTCTGGTTCGTAGAAGTAAAATGATTCTCCCGTTATTTTACTTAGGTGTCTAATCGACCTACCATGAATAGATTAGTGGCGACTCCTAATTAAAAATCAATTGCATGTTAAAAAACTTGAATCTAAATCGCGAGTTGGTATGGGCTTGGGAGAGCCCGAGCTAAGTCTAGGCTTAGTAATCCATTAGCCTAATTTTAGGTGGTGCACCCGAAAATTTGGGTCGCGACAGCTTGGCGACTTCGCTGGGGACTTGAGTTGAAACTCTTAGTGGACTTAGGCCAATTTTCTTTTTTTGAAAAATGTTTGTGCTTGGCAGCGAGGATTCCAGGTACGTCCCTAACATTTAGGTGTTAAATGTTTTTGCAGATTGGGAGGTATAAGGGGAGTAGTGATTGTTAACCCTTGTCTTGCAGGTTGCAGTTGAGAATGAATGTTTTGAATTCAAATTATTGAAGTGTTGTGTGATTTAAACTGTTGTGCATGCCTTGCATCTTGCACTATACTTTTGCACACACAGCCTGCCGCCGGACCTGGGCCGCATAGGATTATTTAGGATGGTATTGAGATGGATACCACTCCGACCGCATGCTCGCGGTACGAGTCGCCCACCTCAATCCCGAAGTTTATTTCATGGTGTCAAGAGTACCCACCTCGGTCTGCATGCCCGCGACCCGGGTCGGCTCTTTGACCAAGCCGGAGTCATGAGGACCCGACATAGTCCACAAGCCCGTAGCTAGTCCGATCATCCTTGTGGCTCCACTTTGATAAGCCTTATAGATTAGAAATCGAGCCACTTACCATGCGCATGTTTATGTGATTACCATTGATTCTTCTTGGTGAAGTAAGTCTTATATCCCTATACTATGCAATTTACTTTTGGTCCGTCCATGACAATCTAGGTTAGTCATTTGATCTAATTCATTTGTCAATTAAAAAAGAAATTAGGAAATTGTCATGCAATGAATCATTTAAAAAAAAACTTTGGAGAATTTGTTTTCAATTCATGTTTAGGAAACTTGATCTTGCTAGGGTGTCTATTTTTCTAGCTCTCTTTAGGAAACACCCCTCTTCTACAAACTTTTCATGAATAAATGAAAAAATCGATTAGGTCATTGTCATGGATTGACTTTTTATTTACATCTCAAGCTTACATGTTCCCGTTCATTTGAATTAGGTGATTATGGAGCGATCTCGCTCACCCATCCGTTTATGATCAAGAATTAAAATGATGGATCAAAAAGAGCTAATTGCGACTCCAAGAAGAGAGCCAAGAAGACCTTTCAAACCGTCTCATTTTCTCGAGGTAGTTGAATTTGATGCCATCTTGAAGAGGCTAGCGATATATCTAGATGGAAGAATATCTCGCCTGAAGGGTTCGCATTACAAGATCAAGGAGGGTGAAAAATTCAAGTACACATGATTCATGGTCCTAAGTAGTTCGATCTCCTCATTTAATTAAGGGCATGTAGCTTCCCCTGCGTGGGAATTTTTATCGCTCTTTAAGGATTGGTTTCAATTTCTTCTGTGCTTGAACATCACATTTTTCAAAAAATGTAATTTGATTGATAAATATCAATAAAATTACAAGTTTTGTTTTAAGGACATGATGGGGTACACCAAACTAGCCCGGTGACGATATCCAACAATGAAAAAAATATTATCCAGGGAGAAATTCCGAGGACTGGGTTTTTTCATGCTTCCTCATCCAAAATATTCCTTAAAAAAAAAAAATCATTTTTTGAGGCAATTTCCAAAAGCATGCATTTTGTTACCCCTATTTGTTTTTCTAACTCATTTACTTCATGTCTCAGAGCATAACAGAGAGGCATTTGAAAATAAAGCGTCAATTTCCAGTGATAGTTCGCCCGTTGATTTGGGAACATACATCCGAAGGAAAATAGACATGAGGGCAAATGATCATTTCCTAGCCGATTGTGATGACATCTCCCAAGAGTGAAGAAAATCATCTTGATTCCAAAGTGTGATATGTGGCACATCTCATAACAATTTGTGTGAGATGTCATTCTTGAAGGCCAAATGAAGTTTCTCATTTCCATGAGAAAATAATGGAACAAATCAAAAGAGGATAATCCGTCTTGGATGAAATGGATACATTGTGTTCATGAATATAATTAATTCTAGAATTGACATTCTATTCTTTTCCTTGCAGATGATAAATTTGGGGCATGGCAGATTTCGGTAGTGACCCGACAGAGATAAAATCTCAACCTGAGCCAAAATGGTTGTGCAATTTGAATTTACTCTGATGTTGCATAGTATCATATTCATGCACGTTCACTTGTGCAGGGGCAAAAGAGGGTCTCCAATTTTAATGGATAGAGACGATCCAAGGATATCCATTGCTGAGGCAATTCTTTTGTGGAGCAATTCCCCTAAATGAGTGCTTAAAACCATGTTTTGAGTGCAATAAATTGTTTGTTTTGAAGTAACAAACTCTTTTCATGCTTAAAGTTGCTAGACTCTTTTGAAAAGGGAATTTTCATATTGATTTAGCTCACCAATTTCATGTGGAGATTTGTCAAGATAGACAATTCAATAAAGTGACATAAATGCTTAAGAATGCGAAATGAGACGTGTCAGGATGATGAAAGGCAAGCCCTATTCTATACACAGTCCCATACTTATACACTTGTGAGATGAGTGTAGGAAGTTCCATATCTGCAAGGTAAAGAGTTCTCTCGCAAAAGGTACGATGACCGAAATGATGAGGGGCAATTCATTTTTCTATCCCAAACACTACAGGTGATCCATTGCTTAACCTTTTTGAGCCTATACACTTATGGATTCTTTTCAAATTACCCCTGTCAAGAATCACCCCACATCGGGGCAACTAAGAGATCAAATGGCATCATGAGGTGAGGGAAATGAATCGAAATTTTCTTGCTCTCACTTGCATCAATCTTCAAGTTATGCTATTACATTGAATTCATGTGTTAATTTAAGTGCCTTAGGATGACGAAGAACATCTTTTTCTCTATCCTATACACTTATATCCTTTGCATAGCCCACTTGAGCCTGCAGTTTCTTTTCTTTTAAACCCAGTTGATGATCATCCCCTACACTGGGGCAAGGCAAAACCAGTTGATGATCAACCCCCACACTAGGGCAAGGCAAAAGGCAGATGAAGGCTCTTGAAAAGTTCTAGTGTCATTTAAAGTGTAATTGCTTGACGCATACATTATGCGCAAGAATTGAATTCAAAATAGAACTAAGGGGCATGAAAAAGCAGTGTGCCAAGCAAGGCCGATGCCCTTGAAAAAAGAAGTGAAGAAAAAAGTGTATGAGAACTAGGGGCATAAAAAGCAGTGTGCCTGGCAAAAGCAAGGCCAATGCCCATAGATGAAAAAAAGAAAGTCAAAATAGGTGACTGTCAATTACAAGAATTGAATCCCAATGGAGTAATACTCAAAGAACTCAAAGGTCAAGTTTCTACAATCAATGGGGCACTTCATGAAGACAATCCCCGATGGTGAAAAAGAAAAGTGGTGGCAATGTCAAGATGATCGTCAACTCTCACCTTTTACACACTTTTTGAGCCTAATGATCCTTTCATTTCTCAACCCCTGAACCCAACCTACGTTATGACCCTTACAAAGTCTCTTCAGATTAGGGCACTTGAATTAATGTAGGAGTTCATATGTTTATAAGCATCGCTCGAAGAAGTGCGAGCAAGATGATTTCTTTCTCATTTTTGCAGGGTTCTTGACTTATAAACCCGGAAATGATTACAAGACTGTTCATCCAATATCCTTGACTCAAAGAGTCCATTTATTAAGCCATTCGCCAAGCCTACATTATGGTCCCTGTTAAAGACCTCTCAGATTGGTAAGATCGTACCGCTTGCGAGAATATTCGGACCCATGTCGATATGATGAAATTGAGTGATTCTCATAAAATAGCCATTCTAAATGAGAGTGAGTGAAAGCCCTTTCTAACCGAAAGTCTCTCATTTAGTATTCTTAAGAAATCCATGTCATGAGTGAAAATTGTCTTGAATGATAATTCTCTCTAGTGGAAATTCGGATGATGCAAAAGTCAGTATGCATGAATCTTGATTGAATTGATAAAAGCTTCAGTAGATTTTGAAGTTTGCATTCCAGAATAGCCTTAATTGCTTATCTCTTTGGTGAATGCATTTTTGCTCGAATCATGTCTGACAAATAATGTTTTCTTAAAGACCCAAGAGCTCTTAACATTCAGGTTCTTTTCAAGATGCCTCATGATATGAGGAGGTGAGAAACCATCATGAGTATTCAAGGTGCATCCTTTATGCTCCAAAATTTATTTCTACCAGGAGATGAGAGGCCTCCACAGGATATCTAAGTTCCAAAAGACATATCCCAAAGAATCAGAGATATCATCAGGTAAGTATATCTCTGTCCATTCTCGACACTTGACTCGGTCAAGCTGTTCCTTTAAAATTGACCTGGCATGCTTTCGTAGCCCGGTGTCCTTTAAAATTGACCTGGCATGCTTTCGTAGCCCAGAGTCCCTCCTTTTAAATTGACCTGGCGTACTTTCGTAACCCAGAGTCCTTTTATATTATCCTGGCGTGCTTTCGTAGCCCAAGGCCCAGGAGACATATCCCTAATGAGCAGAGATGTCACCAGGTAAGTATATCTCTATTTATACCTTAAATACTTGTTATTATACAGGTATTTTCGCTTTTAAGTAATTTGACACTCGATAGAGTTGTCCCTAAAGATTTTTCTCCAGATCGCAACGCCGGGCGACCGAAGAATGGTTCGGGTCCTAGCCAAGCAAAACCCCCGTTTAGGCGACCGTAGAATGGTACGGGTCCTAGACAAAACTTTATTTCCCTATTCAGGCGACCGTAGAGTAATGTACGGGTCCTGGAAGGTAAATCCCCGTTTAGGCGACCGTAGAATGGTACGGGTCCTAGGAAAGCAGTTTTCTTTATAAAGTCATGTTATTATTCTGGGCGACCGTAGAATGGTACGGGTCCTAGACGTATAACACCAATCTATCTTGAATCATTTTACCCTCCTTGAAGGTAAGATATTTCGGGTAGGTTCTTTTGACATCTCAGTCTGGATCTAGATGTCTTAATTCTTGTCGTTGAACATTTCACTTTGGATGTGAATGTTCTTCTCGATCTCAATGTTTCAGTTTATTACCTGTTTGACTCTTCAAGGAACCTAAGTGAGAGTTGGGTACTTGTAAAGTAAATAGGGATTTATCGTGTACCTCAAGATGCTTTACCGCACTGACTGGTAAGTAATTGCAGATATGTTCCTTCCTTTCGCATCATGCATTTGCATTAGCATTTACATGCATCATATAAATTGCATTTTAAAATGGGATTCATTTTTCGACAAAAAAATCAAAAATTAAATCATTCAATGTATGTGCATGGTCAAAATTTAGGTCTCAATTTATCTTTGAAGGCAACCTCTTCGAGCTCACCGTCAAAGAGGGGCAGCTGTTGACACCTAAATTTTGGCGGCTCATTTCGTCATTAGAGGTTAATTTTATTGTAGAATTTAATTGCATAGCATATAGATTTAGGTTGCATTTATTTTGTTATTTGCATTATTTGCATTTTATTGGACCGGTGGCGGATGGGTTCAAATTAGATGGGCTAGGCCCATGAAGCGAGCAAGTTGGCCCAAGCCCATGTTTTTTAATGATTGAAAGATTATCTCGTGAAAAATTAGAAATTCGAATTTTTTGTTTGAGATATGATGAATTGTTTTCGGATAGAGCAAGCGATATTGCGTTCAACAAAATGAATATTGCGGATATCGATTCGAAAAAATTGAAAACCTAATTGGTGGCCTATAAATAGGTTTGTTCGCTTAGGGTTTCGGGAGGCCACACTTATTGATACAAACGGCCGCATTGAAAAGAGAAAAATAGAGAGGGCTTCGTAATAGAAAAGAGGAGGAAGAGAGAATCGCCAAGGAAAAGACAAGAAGGGAAGTCTGTCTTGATCCGTGGTATTATTTCTTTGTCTAATCCTCTGGTCTCCGTCCGCATAAAGACGAAAGAAAGCCCCACGGACTCCACAAATAAAAAGTGAAGCGTGACACAAAAGCGGAGAGAGAGAAGGCTCGAGATTGGAGAGTTAAGGAACGATCGCCCCTGCCCCTGCGTCATCTCGCTCCCCGATTGGCGCTGTGCCTGTGTTGCTGCCGAACGTTGGTTTCAACGTCGCTCTCCGATTGAACACTGCCACTCGCGCTCCTCATCGCCCGTCCAGTTTCCAGTCCTCCAACGAACTCCCGCGACGAGCAAGACGTTCCTCTTGGAGCCCCCTCGGCGAAATCCGATCTGATCTAACCCCCATTGACGAAGCCTGATGTTCCTTGAGATGAACCAAGCACATTGGCGCCAGCAATTTTCCCCTGAGACGCTTGCTGCTTCCTGATGAATCCCCGCTCAGCACAGAAACGTGAAGGGAACACGACACATGCGGAATGGGATATGCGATTCACGCCTTGGCTTCTTCTTTGATTAAAATCTCACCATGTCTTCTATTTATTTATTTAAGCATAGTCTCATAAATGATCCCACATTTTGATCATCACCATATTGACGTCTTTTCCACTTTTGCATTCTACAACACATGGACACATATACGTGGACGTAGCAGAGGGACAATGGAGTCTATGGTTGACCAGGCTCATCTACAAAAGCCAAACTCAAGCGCAAGTGTGCTCTCTGGACATCACCACTCGCTCCGAAGTCTACGGTCAAAGAGGAGTCATAAGAATTTTGGTGGTTTTTTATTCTTTTAGGTGTTTTTTCCAGATTTGCTAGTAACGTTACAAGTGTTATAATTTTATTTCATGCAAGCAAAAGAATAGTTTCTGGCGAGTAGTCTGAGAAGAGGTTAGAAGGGTGGCGGCTATAGATTTTGAGGGAAGAATAGACGATAAGTTGCCAAGCACCCCCGCCAATCACACCGCCGTGGAGCATTGTCGCCGTTCGAAGACCAAATTTGGAAGCAAATATTTGGGATAGGTAAAAATTATATCTATTTTAATTTCTGAAAATATCGTTTCCTTATTTGAAATATCATTGATGCACATTATTTAAATTTTCGATATGCTATCGGATCTGTAATCTCGAGTAGCCTTTTAAATTAGGGATTAATCCCTAATTTCATAACGTGCATACGATTGACAGTCCGATTTCATGCCCGAAATATGACTCGCAATCGCACGAAAAATCGCCAATCCGATCTCATGCTCGAGATTCGATTCGCGGTTTATTTGAAATTGACCAATCCGATCCCATGCGCGGGATATGATTCGTCAATTTATGGATATCGATCTTATCTTGTTGGATGTGCTGTCGTGTTATTTGAATCGACTTTGTTTTCGTAAAAAAAATCAAATCAAATCTGAGTTAGATTAGGTTTTTATTATCTTGCATGTTTAGATTAAGAATTTTATTTTGAGTCATGAAAAAGAAAAAGAAAAAGTGCACTCATTTAGGATGTTAGTTTTTTTATCTGAATTGCATGTTTAATTTTAATTTCGAATTTCATGGAAAATTAGGAATTAACGCATTATTTGTACGTCATGGCATATTAGAATAAATTGCATGTTTTATTTTAAGTCTAGATTGATTTTTGCATCTTAGGATAGAACTTGCTAGGTTAAGATAATATCTTAGTTTAAATTAGGATTTAGTCTGACCTGATCCTTAATATAAACTAGATAGAATCTTAATCTAGATAATTATATTTTGCATTTTCCTTAATTTCGAATTTCATAAAAATTTGTTTTAGGATAAATTAGTTTCAATTTCTAGAATATATTGCATTTTTAGAATAGAAAATTCATGTGCATGTCATATAGAATTAGACCCACTGAATGCACGTCATTTAGTGATTATTAGGGTCATTTAATTAGAAATTGCCCGTCATTAGAGTAGGTCATTTTTGTTAATTTAGATTGCATATTTAATTATTGCATGTTCATTAAGAAATCATTAGTTTCTTTTTACTCATTCATATAGTTTAAGACATTTCGTCATGCCATATCATTTCACATTTGATTAGAAACATTGCATTGCATATGGACCATATTCTCATTAAAAAGTGAAGGCAAAAATTGAGTGAAATCTTGTTAATTAGAAATCATATCTAAGATTGTTGATGTGAATTCTGATCTAACAAATGCAGATGCTTTCGTTGTTTTGAGGTAAGTCCTGCATTATTTTATTTGCTTTCTTGAGTGTTAAATTGGTGGTATGCGCACATGTATGATCACCTCACACGTTAGGAAAGTGAAATAAAATCAATTTAAGCTGCCTGCAAAACATTTTTTTGAAATAAAAGAGAAAGGTACCGAAAGGGCACTAGGATAGTCTAGTGTAACCAAGTCCCCGTACCCAAAGTCTCTGGTTCGTAGAAGTAAAATGATTCTCCCGTTATTTTACTTAGGTGTCTAATCGACCTACCATGAATAGATTAGTGGCGACTCCTAATTAAAAATTGCATGTTAAAAAACTTGAATCTAAATCGCGAGTTGGTATGGGCTTGGGAGAGCCTGAGCTAAGTCTAGGCTTAGTAATCCATTAGCCTAATTTTAGGTGGTGCACCCGAAAATTTGGGTCGCGACAAATACCAAAGCTAAAAATGAGATGATTTTTGAGTTTTTACATTTTTCAATTTTTTGGGTCGAAGAATTGACCAAAAATCAATCATTTAGTGACTTATCCTCAAAATGTTGATTTTATGATCAAAACTTTGAATTTTTTTGAAAACTATTGTGGCCAAAGTGAAATTAGGACTAATTGGAAACTTTTATGCAAAAAGCCAAATTTTGACCATGGGTTGACTTTTGATCAATGGGTTGACCAAAGCCAACTTTTTTACTTTTTTGGGTTTTTGATGAAAATGGCTAGAAAACTATCTACAAATGAAAGGCCAATGAAAAAGAAATGAAAAATGAAACTTTTTGCAAAAAACAGGTTTTGTCGCAATTGGACACCCTAATCTCGAGGTTTTGCCTTTTGTGACATGTCAACTAAAAATCAAGGGCGCCCATGACAAAATTTATATTTCTTTATTTCTTTATTTTTCTGTTCCTTAGAATATATTTGAAACAAAAATCCATTTGGTAACGCAATTTCATTTTTTTATTTGTGGAATAGATTTATATTCTAGAAATAGATATGGAGCATAAATTAGAAGCTAAATTTTTTAACTTTTCTATTTTTGAAATAGAAAACAAACTAATTTCTTCCTCTCTTCAATAGAAGAGAGTTTAGGCATCCTCCCTCAACAAAACACATTTGGGCATTCATCCTCCTTAATAGAGCGACACTTCAACCAAAAACCTTAGGCACATTGCCACTCATCTCGCCATTGACTCCAACTCTATCCTCTCGCTAGTCACATCATCGCTCACCTCAACATCGATTGTGACTCCGTCCTCCCTGTCACCATCGACTCCAACTCCATCTTCTCGCTTGTCACATCGTCGCTCACCTCACCATTGACTCCGACTCCATCTTCCCTGCCACCGTTGACTCCAACTCTAACTCCGTCCTCTCGCTAGCATCCACTCCGTCCACTTGGAGGTGTCCACTCTGTCCACTCGTCGCCATCAACTCCGACTCCATCCTCAACCCTAGGCCCTCATCTATTGCACGAGCAAATCTTCTCGACGCCGCAAGGTAACTATGATTGATTGGCTTCCACACAATCGATGGCCTTTGCCTCTTTGTCTCGCTCGTGCTTTCGCATTGAGTGAGGCTAAGAGTTTCCATGGTCACTTGAATAAGGTGTGATTTTAGGCCTTTGTGCCTCTTCTTTTTGACACCTCTAGGTAATTGTGATTGATCAACACCATCTAATGATTTGCAGCCAACAGCGTCTTGCTCATGGCTTCTCACTCTTGATTCCCACATTTTTGTGAGATTTCTTTTCATCTAAGTCCTAATATCCCGTGTTCGTGATATGCTTGTGAGCGTAAGTCTCGAGTAGATAATGACAGTTGAATATGTGGCAGAGCTCCAATGAAGTGAAGCGTAATATTCATGGTTGGAGTGTTGATGTTCTTGAATTAGTAAGCAATCCTTTGGGTTTTCTAGGTGTGCTTGAAGAAGAAAATGTTGAAAGGTTTAGGGAGTAGAGCAGAAGAGTTGTGAGTTTATGTTGGGCAAATTTGGACTTAGTTTTATTATAGCAAAAGAGTCGTGAGTTTCTTTTCTTGTTTTTGGGGGGTCGTGTTCGTGTTCGTGTTAGTTTCATCTCTTTAAGGTCTATGCAATTGCCAAAGAATACATTAGAAAATACATGATTGTCATAAAATACTTTATTTCCTTCCTTTGTAGGCAGGGGAGAAACCAATTCAGAGAGAGAGAGAGAGAGAGAGAGAGAGAGAGAGAGAGGGAGGGAGGGAGGTAGTGAAAGATCTTGCCTTGGTCTAATTGAACTATTCTCAGCATCGCAGCATGTGATTTTTATTTTATCCAAATCATACTGCGTGATCGGAAGCTTGTAGGTGTGATGTTGAATATGTACTGATCTAGTTCTGCCTGGATGGTCCATTTGTTTTAACTTTTTCATCTTCAAATAACGCTGGTTGAATATTTCGTGAGTGTTCATGTGTTTGGCCTTGTAAAGGCAAACCTGAGAGTTAATCAATTATAGATGATATATACTAGTCTATGCGTAGCTCCCTCTTGTCCTTGCCTCCTCCATGTGTACTGTACTCTAACTATTTTTAGAAACTATCAAGCATAAATTATTCCTTTCATATCCCTGTGTTTAGTACCTCTTTTTGCAAACACGATAGATTTGTATTCTCCTAATTAAGCTTGTCTTTATTGTTGCTTGAAGTAGTTTGCTAGGTAAACTAATGCAATTGTTCTGCTTTCTATTTACTATGTCAAGCTCATAGTCTCTCTTTGGCCTGGTCACTAGATACATATTTTGGATATTCTTTTTCATCTTTGTTTCAAATTCGAGAGAATCATTCATTGTTTCTTATGGTTGTTGCAATTTTGTTATTGATTCTCGTGGTGTTCCTGCCATTTTAAAATTTAATGAGTAAAGTTACCACAAACCAACTATTGCCATGGTCTTAAATTGTGGTTACCACGAACCAAGTATGGTTGCTGCCATTTTCCACATTTTATGCAATAAAATGTATTTACATAGTAGTAAAAGTGATCTTAGGATGTGTACGGGTTGTACATGTATGCTTGCGATATATGCTTGCTTGTATAATTTGATACGATGATGTTCTCTTTGAAATTTCTTCGTGCATTTTGATTAATAGTCATAGAACATTACATTGATATGATCTTGACATCAAAGTTTATGTTCTAAAATTAGTACATCAATTGATATGGCTCATTGGATACTTAACCAGTTAAGGTTAAATGGCACCTCACAAAGAGGCATTTATGGCAAAGTGGACCGAGCTTTTAACCAATTTGCTTATAAGTTTATTGGTAGATGAAAAAGAGAAATTGCCTCACCTATACTTACAACAAAGTAGGGTGTAATAACATACATACCAAGTTCAATGAACAAATAGGACTCCAATTTTATGTAATTCAGTTGAAGAATAGGGTAAACAAACAAAAGAGATAGCATAGTAGTTTTAAGAAGCTTTTCTCACAATCTAGATTTGGATGGGAAAATGTGAAAAAGAAAAAGAAAAAAATAGGTTACTATGGAGGATCCAAGTGTATGGGAGTCTCACATCAAGATATCACTTTACTTGAGTCCATTTGTTCTTATTATGGATGTAAGCTTCAATTATATTGTTGACGTATGTCATTACTATGAAATTACAAGATAATAGCGAAAGGGCAAAATTCAGTTTTGATGGGTTTCCTTAGTATCCCAACCTTTGTATTGTATTTGGTGATACATATGATACTAGGGAGTATGCAGTAGGAAATACAAAAGACTTAGTGGTGTTGGAGGGAGAAGACAATGTTGTTAGTGATGACAACGGTGGTGGTGCTACGGTAGGTGATCCGGAGGAATTTAATGAACACCATGTTGATGAGGGAGTCTTTATATTTGACGCGACTACCATCTCAGTTCCTAAGAAGCACAAGTTGAATATGACTCCAAATTCTAGGAGGAGAAGATAGAGTAACACCTATGATATTAGTGGCACCTACAAAGCCATTCAAGAAATGATCAAATTCAAAACGGGTCAATCAACAAATGGCTCCGTGCCCTTATAGGCCCCGCCTCCTATAGACCCCTACTTCATAGGAGCTGTGGTTGCCGTCCTAAATGGCATGCCTGACTTAGAGTAGAATCTTTATAACAAAGTTGTGAACTAGACATGTCTAAATGCCACTTGAAGAAATGCCATCATCGTCTCTTTACCTAAAAAAAGACGTGGACTTCTTGAATCTCTTTAAGTGATTGTTAAAAGATATGATATGGATTTATATATGACTTAATTTCATTCTACGATTTATGTATTTGAGACTTTGGTTTTTTTTTTTTTTTAAGTTGCAATTTTGATGACATTATTGCTATTGTTGATTATTATTAGAGTCCCTATCTAATGAGTTTATGTTCTTATTTTGTGTGATAACATAGGTAATATGGATGGAGGTGAAAGTAGTATGTAGAATGGTCAACTAGCATCAGTTGAATCAGTTAAGCAGGATTTTGACGATTTTGATCTTAATATACTAATAGCATGGTTTTCTACTGTTACAGTAGATATGTTCATGCACATGAGAGAACCTATTAGAAACAGCTTATTGTCAGAAACCCAATGGGTAAGGAAGGTTCTTTTTGGGCATTTAGATAGAGTATATGAAGTTTTTAGAATGGAGAGACAAGTCTTTCTCAACCTTTGTGATCTAATGAAGGTAAAAGATTGGTTGGAAGATAGCCGATATATTAGAGTGGATGAACAAGTCGGGATTTTCTTATCTATGATTTGTCACAAATACTCAAATAGAGATTTATGTGAGAGATTTCAACGTTCGGGACAAACTATCAGCAAGTACTTGACTAAATTATTACAAATAGTTCTCAAATTGGCAAGAGAGGTTATCATACCACATTCCTTTGATGTTGTCCCACAAGAGATTCTTATGGATCTTAACTATAAGCTTTACTTCAAGGTAGAATTCTCATATATTCCTTTACACCATCAATTTTATTTTGTTGTTAATCTTGTAAAATGCTAATATGTGATAAAATGACAGGGTTGTATAGGTGTTATCGATGGCACCCATATTCATGATTCTGTACCTATGTCGAAGCAAATCCCATTTAAAGGTAGGAAATGAATCACCACTCAGAATATGATGTGTGTTTGTTCATTTGATATGAAATTTACTTTTGTATATGCTGATTGGGAAAGCTCTGCCAATGATTGTTGAGTGCCTTCAATAGCACTCAAGACTCCTTACTTGGAACTTCCTTGACTACCACCAGGTATTTGCTTGTCCTTTAAAGAGTAGTTTTCTTTATGATTGTACTATAGTTACAAATCATAACCAATATGCGAATACCTTATTATAGGCAAATACTACATGGTGGATTCTAGTTATGTAGTAATCTCGGGATTTTTAACTACTTTAAAAAGTTAACAGTATCATTTAAATGATTATAGGGGTAGAGCGAGATGGCCAACAATAAGAAGAGGATTGTTCAACTATAGGCATTATTCTCTAAGGAATGTCATTGAGAGACCATTTGGGGCATTAAAGAATTGCTTCTTTATTTTGAGACACATGTCTTCATTTACAATTCGAAAGCAAGCTCATATTGTCTTGCATGTTGTCATATCCATAATTACATCAGTGATCAAGACAAGATGGATAAGAATTTTTCCCTGTATGGAGATCTACAGTACCTATTTGGACCTACACAAGATGAGGTTGTAGACGATACATTGACCGAGGAAGGAATTGAGATGAACATGCTTAAGAAAAGTATTGTCAATATAATGGTAAGGGATCATAATATACCAAAGATTCCATAAAATTGTATTTTCGACTTTTGTAATGTACTAGTTTTATTTTCGACTATTATTTTATATTTGAGGATTTCCTATGTCGTTATCTAAATAATTTTTATTCCTAGAAATAGAAATTTTATTCTCTTCTCAAACAATTTTTTGTCCAAAAAACAGAAATTTTGAGTTTTTATCAAATGTATTTCATTACTCAAAAACTCATCTGAAAAACAGAAATTGATTTCCGCTCCAAAAATTTTGTCATGCACACCCCAGGTGTCAACAACACTATATATCGATCGATACACAGACATCATGATTCATGACTTCATATTATATTATGCTACACCTAATTATAAAATGTCATATACAATATGTCGGTTGGTACACAGAAATCATGACTAATGCTCCATGTTATATTATACTATATCTTATTAAATTGGTTGATACATAGACATCATGATTCACGAATCCATTTTATCGATTGTATATGTCTAGAAAAGACAAACATCAATCGGCTTCTTATGACAAGAATGGAAAATCATTGAAGTTGGCGTGTGGAAATTGACAGATCTAATTATAAAATGTTATATGTCGGTTGGCACACAGACATCATGACTAATGCTCCATGTTATATTATGCTATATCTTATTATATTGGTTGATACATAGACATCATGATTCACGAATCCATTTTATCGATTGTATATGTCTAGAAAAGACAAACATCAATCGGCTTCTTATGACAAGAATGGAAAATCATTGAAGTTGGCGTGTGGAAATTGACAGATCTAATTATAAAATGTTATATGTCGGTTGGCACACAGACATCATGACTAATGCTCCATGTTATATTATGCTATATCTTATTATATTGGTTGATACATAGACATCATGATTCACGAATCCATTTTATCTTTTGTATATGTCTAGAAAAGACAAACATCAATCGGCTTCTTATGACAAGAATGGAAAATCATTGAAGTTAGCGTGTGGAAATTGACAGATGATAACCATATAATTAAACCCCATATCTCAACTGAGTTATTAGTGCTACTAGAAGTTTTTTTTTTTTTTTTTGGTGATCGAGGAACTGCCGAAGACTCCCTTTCGCTTACGCTAATCGGGGTCACACCACCCTCCGATGTCTGGTGGCACAATCGGACGTCGACGCAAGCTACTATTTAGACGTAAATCTAGGAAGAGACTAGCCTAGCAACCCATCACCAGGGCCCCCCACTTAAATCGTGTTGACAACGAGGGGATTCAAACTCTTGACCGCAGTGTTGCAAGAGAGAGCGAATACCACCTACGCTGCCCACGGTGGGTGCTACCAGAAGATTTGATCGCTTATTTGGTTGGTAAACCTAAAAAGTAAAGAATGAATGCTCACCTCCGTGATCTGGCCTGCTATCTAAATTTTATAACCCAGTCAATGTCATCGTTCCATGTAAAACAAAATTGTATCTCATGAAACACATTTATCATGCCCCAATCGCATGAAAATTCTTGCTTTCCACGTATGACGGTGTATATCAACAAGATAAGGCAAGTGCGTAGGGCATATAAAAACCAGCATATTAATGCAAAAACTCAATATAAACTTCTGATCGACTCTCTTTCTTCTCATCCTCTATAGTGAACTCGCTTCTATATTACTTCAGAACTCAATGGACACAGAACTGCTCTATGATATGTCTCCCTACGCAAGGATCTACAAGGATGGCCGAGTGGAGAGACTTCTGGGCACGGAAACTGTCCCTCCGTCACTTGACGAGAAAACCGGTGTCCAATCGAAAGATGTTGCCATTTCACCGGACTCTGCCGTCTCCGTGAGACTTTACATCCCAAAAGCTGCGACCGATTCTCTACAAAAGCTCCCTGTGCTTGTATACTTTCACGGAGGAGGCTTCATAATTGAATCGGCACAGTCGCCGACTTACCACAACTATCTCAATGCCCTAGTTGCGGAGGCCAACATCATCGCCATCTCTGTCGATTATAGAAGCGCACCGGAGCATCCGCTTCCAGCAGCTTATGATGATTCGTGGACTGCCCTCAAATGGGTGGCTTCTCATTCTACCAGAAATGGCCCCGAGGACTGGCTGAATTCTCATGCCAATCTCAAGAAGGTGATCCTGAACGTTCTTCATTTTCTATTTAGATCACCTGCTGGTATATATATGCTAATAGTTACACCGTCCAAACTCACAATATTATATTCGTCTTTTGTGTGGTGTAGTTGTGGCTGTAACATTGCGGTGTTGCTTTCTTTTGGTGACATATGTTTTAAGTAACACATCTTAAGGGTGAGATAGGCTGTTTCTCGAATGCTATTATATGCTAAGGATGAGAAGGAAGCGACGCGAAGACGGAGATCCTGGTCCCCAAACCCGTCCCGTCACCGCCGTGTGCCCTACGGGGCGGTTTTGCCTTGTGGGCTTGTGGGGCCCCACCGTATAATCAATATTTTGTTCTCAAAAAGAAATAATTCCAAATTCTAGATGATTATTTGACATTGTTTTTATTCTTATTAGTATTATAAGAAATATGGCCTCATGGGTGGATTTTATAAAAAAGAATAGCGTCGTAGGTTGGTTCTAAAGAACTAATCGAGCTCCTTTTCAAAATTGGTTAATATGGGACAATTTTGAAGATGAAACACACGGAAAATTATTGGCCCATATTGCTTTCCTAGATTCTAAGCTTGCATCTTCTACAAAAGCGATTTGTAAGGAGAAGAGATGGTTCTTAGGATTGTATTTAAAATATTTGATATTTTTTCAACATATAGAATAAAATATATATATTCATTAAAGTGCACAACGGGCAAATTAGCCCCTTCGTGCCTATTGCCTGCCCCATGTGCTGCGGGGCTTTTTTTGGGGGGTTAATTTGCCGCACTCGGAGTGGCGCACCATGCCCATCTCTACAATATGTAGCTACAGCTTCGAGGGTGCTACAGTTGTTTGAAGTTTGTCGAGCACCTTTTAAAATTTGCAGTAACGATTTTCACAAAATAGCTTTTGGGGAAATTGTGCTATAAAGACTCTTGTTCACTTTTAGAAAAAGGTCCAATGTCTTAGCCTTCTGACTATTAACAGAGATTGAAGCCAAAATAGAAAACCTGTTTCAATTTGCCTCCAAAATATAGAAAAAAGGTCAGCTTAAATTGTAGGATACAATCCAAAAGTTAAGGTGACTATACGAATTTAAAAGATTTGAGGTTCTCAATACAGAAAAGATAATTTCATACTCTAAAGTTAGGAGAATAAGCCAAAAAGAAATATTAAAACCACACTAAAAATTGATTGCAAGAATTGTTCTTAGAATACATTTTTTAATGAGGGTTATTTGTTTCATCATAGGCACTGGATTGTTCGAATTTCAAAATGGTTTTGGCTGGTCCGTGAGGATTTCCTTTGTTATTGACGAGATAAAATAATGTTTTGCTATTCTTTCCAGTGATCGATCGGTCGCTCGAGTCTTCTTAAATAATTGCAAACAGTTGGCGGTTTCAGAAACAATGTTTGGTATTTACCTAATATAATTTTCTATTGGGAGTATCCTTGAACATGCTCAGCAATGACTGTATACACTAATACAACATTCTCTAAATACTTCATAGGTGTTTATGGCTGGGGATAGCGCCGGGGCCAACATAATTAACAACATGGGCATCCGATTGGGAGAGGAAAAGCTAAATGGAATCGAATTTCGAGGCGGTATTATGGTGCATCCTTATTTCTGGGGCGACGAACCATTGCCTTTGGAGACCACCGAGCCCGAGAAGAGAAACCTGATCAGGGACTTTTGGCGCGCGGCGAGCCCGACGACCACCGGGTGCGATGACCCGCTAATGAACCCAGCAACCGACCCGAGGCTCTCGAGTTTCAATCTCAATAGGGTCCTGATTTGTGTTGCTGAAATGGATATGTTTAGACAGAGGGGTTGGTATTACAAGGAAGTGTTGAGTGAGAGTGGATGGAGTGGAGTTGTGGAAGTAATGGAAGCACCGGGGGAGGATCATATATTTCATATGTCCAAACCTAGCTGTGATAATGCTGCGAAGATGATGAAGAAATTGGTTACCTTCATGAATGAGGATAAATAGGGTCAGAGGTATTATTGTTAATTAGTAGCCTATTTGTGCGTAGCTTCATCCGTGTCCGGGGCAAATTCTTGTTCCGAGCGGGATATTTTTCTTATATGCTCTGCAAATTTTGAATCTCGTTAATAAAATCGTGGGATTGGCAACTTGTTGGTTGGGTACCTTGATGGTACTTCTTCAATAATGTTAGCTACTTAGGAACATCAAGTGCAATTATCAACCTTCTATGAAAGTTCACCACTCAAAACAAAAACTTAACGGTGAAAATAGTACTCTTTTTTTTTGGGTCGTAAAACAGGATATATATTCATGATAAAGGGTAAGTACAACCAGCGGCTAAAGCGTCTGCACAAAGGAGATCTACCAAAATAGAAGGCAACGCAATGGCCCAATCTTGAGGAAGGAAACCATTTCTTTGGGCCTTTGTGGCCCAATCCTCTACAACGTTGGCCTCACATTTGCAGTGTGTAACCCTAAGGTTCGAGAATCTGGAAAGGAGATTGGCTGCTTCCGCTGAAATCGCTCGTACTTCCCACGGCGTCAGGGTGAAAATAGTACTTTACTTGCATTAATAAGTGACCAACATAGGGCCACTATTGATGGAGTAAGTGTTTACTTGGAATAAGGAATTTACCAATTACAAGTGGAATGTAAGTTATCTACTCATGTATCACTTAAAACAAAGCTTAGAATTAAAATTGGTAGCTTCCCAACGCAGGTACAATTAAAAGTTATTACTTACCAGTCAAGTAATGAATTCATTTCAATCAAAAAAAAAAAGAGTAATGAATTCATCATTGTAAATGAACCTTGAAATAAGCAACTTACCGACATAGGCCTTTTATTACTTTAGTAAGTGACGAACACTTTTTTAGGAATCTACAAACGCCAAATTCAATGGTAAGTTATGTAAGTTTACTAAATTATCATTGGCAGTGGAATCTTACTATTGGAACAATGGAATTAGTATTATACTAATAAACTAGGTGGTTGGATGAGTGATCCAAGACTTGCTTTATATGTTGAAAGTCACAAGTTTGATTCGTCAATCTATCTTTGGTCTTAGAAAACCTTGGTTACTATGCAAAGGAGGCGCCTTAACTCAGGTGTTTCACCAGTCTTGCACTTCTCGGCTTGCACCTGGTGGGATTGTGGTGATGGATTTATGCAATGGGCGGTTGGCATTTTATTAGGGCCTTAAACCAAAGATTTTAACTGCGCATAAGATTGGGTTGTGGTGATGGGCTTACCCAATGGGCAGTTGGTTTTTTATTAGGGCTTAACCAGAACATTTCGGCATTGCATGAGGGAAGTCCGAACTTCGTCCAATCATTTTTCTCCAAAACAAGAGTTAGTAATGTATTGGAGAAATTAATGACTTATCCTACCGATGTTGGCTCGCACTTAGGGTGGTAAGTTATTGACCCAGTAAGAAAAGTTCGGCTCAATAGTAAGTCGCAAATTTGGAAATAAATTCTTGTATACTGAAGTTATTAACTTATTAATAGAAGATAATTGATTAACTAATGGGAACGTTAATGAGCGTTGCTAGTAGGACGGTACCAAAACATTACACTAGCAACGGTGGAATATTGGCCACATATTGCAATTTGGAAAGGGAAAATGTCACAAATGGTCCCTATACTATTACTTAATGTGCAATTTGGTCCCTGAACTTTCGATCGGCTCAATTTGGTCCATGAACTATTGATAAATGTCTGATTTGATCATTGAACTTTCGATCGGCTCAATTTGATCCCTGAACTATTGATAAATGTCCAATTTAGTCCTTCGTTATTTTTTTTTTTTTGCTTCTTCTCTCTTCCCGTCGCCGGCGTCGGGCGACCCTCGCCAGATGCCAGCTTCCCTCTGTCGAAGCCAGTGGAGAGAAGAGAGAAGAAGAAAAAAAAACAGTAACGAAGGACTAAATCGGACATTTATCAATAGTTTATGGACCAAATTGAGCCGATTGAAAGTTCAAGGACCAAATCGGACATTTATCAATAGTTCGTGGACCAAATTGAGCCTTTCGAAAGTTCATGGACCAAATAGGACATTTATCAATAGTTCAGGGACCAAATCGAGCCTTTCGAAAGTTCAGGGACCAAATAGGACATTTATCAATAGTTCAGGGACCAAATCGAGCCTTTCGAAAGTTCAGGGACCAAATTGCACATTAAGTAATAGTATAGGGACCATTTGTGACATTTTCCCATTTGGAAAAGATAGGCAATTGGAATGTGGATTTGAGATAGTTTGATGCATTTAAAGAAACAAATCCAAGGATATTATTCAAGCCAAAAAAAAAAAAGCCATGGGATATAAACTGCAACTTTGAAGTGATGGATATTATTCCAAAATCATATGTATCTTTTAAAATTTTATCTATAATTAGTATAATAAAATAAGACGATTCTAGAATTTATAGAAAACTAGTTTTGAAAATCCTAAATAAATAAAAGGATGAAATATCACTATAAATTATTTACACCAATTGCTAAATAGATTTTGAGCTAGAGTTTCAAAATCACAAAAAAGAAAAAAGTAGACAAGAAAAGCTCAAGGATAGTTTTTTGTCACACTCCTTAAAGGCGGAAGATGAAAAATAGGTCAATTCAGTCAATTCATTCCTAAACCGTTGCACTACTTTTAGCCATTGCGTGACATTAGGCAAGCTAATCCTCTCTCTGCCTATCTGTTCATCATAATTGCTAATATCCTCTAGCTATTAATGAAGAAAGCAACGAGAGATGGTAGAATCAAAGGGATAAAGCTGAATAAACATTGCCCAACTCTATCTCACTAATTGTTCGCACATGACTCTATCTTCTTCTTGGATAGAAAAGTAATAGAATACCAGAACATTGCTAATGTTTTAAACCAGTATTGTTTTGACCTTAGTAAGTTCCTATATTAATACAAAAAAAAAAAACTACGAAAAATGTTATAAGCCTAAAACTTTTACCAATTCAGTCATAAATCTTTTAATATTGTCAATTGAGTCCTAAAACTTTTCACATTTTGTTAATTGAGTTTATTTAGCTAATTCTAGTTAGAAATCACTAATATGGATATCAACACTGATGTAGAAAATTATAGTAATATTTTTTGGAATTTACTATTTATTATTATTTTTTCTTCTTCTTCTTTTCAACTCTGGCTGGCAAGGGCATCACGATCATCGCCAGCCAACAAGTGAGGGTGTCAGACTTAGCCTAGATATGAGTGAGGTTCGACACTCTTGCCTGTGGCCAATGAGATTGCAAAGGCCCTTGCCCGTGGCTAGCAACCTCACTAGCCAGAGTGGGAAAAGGAAAAGAAAAAATAAATGAAAATAAAATAAATAAAAAATCTAAAAATATTAAAAATCTTATTAAAAAAATCCATTTTAGCACAAGTAATGCCACGTAGAACAACCGGTATCCACATCATAAATTTCTAGTTAAAATTGGCTAGATAGACTCAATTAGCAAATTGTGAAAATGTTTTGAATTCAATTGATGTAATTAGCGACCAAAAAAAAAATGACGTAATTAAAAAGTTCATACTCAAATTAGAAAAAAATAAATAAACATATGATTTTTTGGATAACTTTTCCAATTAATGTACTAGTTGATTTTAGAAGAGTCAAATCATGGTTTTTGTTCATAAAATTCTTAACACAAGTGAACGTGTCGAACAAATAATATAATGATGTGAAATAATATTGTCCCACGATGACTAATGATTAATAAACTAATTAAATATTAAAAATAGATTAATTCTAAAATTTATCTAACATATCAAAATTGAATTGAGAATAAATTAAAACTAAAATCCTTAAAAGAAAATTTTGGAGACCAAATGTAATAAATTAGTCAGATAAATATGTTAAAGCATCTGATTTCATCATAACCACTAGATATAAATTTCAGATTGTTATGCATATAAGAGCAATATCAAACATATGATAGTGGAATTTCCTAATATATTTACCATCTTATTTCTAGGTACAACAATCCTACTCAATTTATTAATTCACTATATCTCTATGTGAATTTAAATAAACATAAGTGCATTAAAATTTATGAAGATTCCCGGTTTACAATGAGTCTTTTAGATTACCTTATCATCAAAAGCTATACAAACAACGCAGCACATCTCTATCCACATTTAATTCATGGTTATATATTATAAGGAGCAATTACATATTGTCACTTCTCAATCTCAAACAAGCGCATCAAATCATTCAAATAATGGCAAGTTACTCAAAAGCATTAAGCAAAATAATGTATAACTCAAATGGAATCACTTGTACGTATAAAATCATGAAATTTATATTATCATGCTTGGGCTATATTGTAGCCCTAACAAAAGAAAATTAGAACATAGCATAAGAAAAAAATTAAAATTAAAATTAAACCCAGCATCTTGAATCAAAGAACAAAAATTATGTTAGCACTTTTATCTTCTTTTCAAAATACTTGAAGAAACTCTAGAACAATGAAAAACGATATAAAATAAAAACCTCGTTGTCCCTAAGCTCTCAATATTCTCCTATTTATAGAATACATTCAAGACCCTTATTTCTAGACAATTGCTTATTTTTCGCATAAAATTAGAGAGTAAATCGGAGGATTTTTAATTTGATATCTATCTTCAAACACTTGCAAATAAAATTAGAGAACAAAATCAAGACTTCCCTAATTTCATATCCATATTCCAATGCTTTTTAATTTGAATTCCTGATTTTTGTCATTCCTTTCCTTATCTTCTCCATATCTCATTATGTTGTATATATAAGGAAAATTCGAATAATTAGAAGGAAATCCAAATATTTTCTAATATTGCTTTATTTGTTGCCTAAAATAGGTCAAATAACTCTGTTTTTATAGAGTTATCAAACCCCAAACTTAACATTTTGTTAATCCTCAAGCAAAAGCAAGATACAATGCATATTCAAGCCAACAATCTCCTCCATGACATTTGTCCATAATTGCTAAAATTCTCAATTCAAAGAAAAACACCAATTTCATCCAAACATTGAAATTGATTCATAAGTTAAGACCAATTCTAACTATGAAACCCAAGTGTGTGTGTAAGTCCTCATGTTTTTCGAATTTTATACAATCTAGATAAATTCACATAGGTATGCAACCTCTCAAAAATTCTCTATGATTATGACCAAATCTTATAGATGTTTTTCATTCTTATCTCCACTAGTATAAACTATTCATCCAATCAAAAATCAATAGAAATTTTTTCGGTTTGTAATGTAAGGCTAGGCTACGGGTAAGATAATAGTAATTTTAAGCTCAACTCGCCCATCAACACGTTGATTTCTAGGATCTAATTAGAGCCAATGTCATTGTCTCCAATTTCACTCCTTCAAGATAATCTTTCTACACCGACCAAAAAAAAAAAAAAGATAATCTTTCTGCTACCATAAATCAATAGAATTGTTGTATGATGGAGTTTTTCCCAAAGTCCCTCCTAATATAACATGAAAATTTACAACCCATTGAGTATTCGAAAAGCTCACTTAGAAGTTGGATAGGGAACCATAAAAGCAATTTTTTTTTTTATGATACACCCCAAACAACCATGTCAATCAATTTTTTTTTTTCATGCTCCATCCCTCCTCCCAAATTGTTATTAGGCTCAAATAAACTTTCATCTAAAAAAAAATAAAAAAATCAACGTGATCATGAGACATGGGACAATGATATAAGTTGATAAAAGCCAAACTAAACATTTGTGGGTATTAATGAAAATTTATATAATAATTAAGACTCAATAGGGTGACTAGGGATAAATAAACAGAGTTGGCTTGAAAGGCTCAATCGATCCAAAAATTGGCTAAATCATTTTCTCAATTAGATGTAACTTAGGATTTCGTCTCAAGAGAAAATCAAACAAATTCTAAGATTTAGGTGAGATCTAAGAAAATCACATACTTCACATGAATATTTGCTAGATTTCCACACAATTCAAAAATTAAAAAAATTTAGTACTCAGTAAGTGGATCAACATAATCGGAATTAAAATTAACCCACATATCAATTGCAAGTTCAAACAAAATTCAAATTTTCTTAAGAATCTCATAAATTCATAATAAGGAATGCAATCATAAAGAAAAAAATTTCAGGTTTAGCAAAAATTTTGTACCCCCCCCCCAACACTTGAATGACTAAACTCCTGGAACGTTAAGAAAGAAAATTAACTTGAATAAAACAGAGAAAAAATAATCTTTTTTTTTGTGAAAAGTAAACTTAATATTAAAAAATGAATTTGAAAATGCTTGGGTTGCCTCCCAAGAGGCATTTGCTTTATAGTTTTCAACCAAACTATCTCAAATGTCACTTTGAGGATGAAGTTCAATAGTGATTGTCTACTTGTTGTAACCACCTTCAAAGTAGAGTTTCAAATGTTGACCATTCAACTTGAATGTGCCATCAATATCATACATAACTTCAACTGTTCAGTATGAGAATACCTGTCTGATTATGAAATGATCAAACCATAAAAAATGTAACCTTCCTGAAAAAAATTTAAGACGAGAGTTATAAAGTAAAACTTGTTGATCAATTTTGAACTCTCTTATGATATGTGCTTGTCATGCCACCTTTTTGTATGCTCTTTGTACAACATACAATTTTCATAGTTCTCATTGCGAAATTCCTCCAATTCATTCAGTTACAATAATCTTTCTTCACCTACAAACTGCATGTCAAAATTCAGAAATTTCAATGTCTAATATGCTTTATGCTCTAATTCCACTGGTAAGTGACAAGCCTTCCCAAACAATAACCTAAAAGAAGACATCCCACTTGGAGTTTTGAACACTGTCCTATAGGCCCAAAGTGCATCATCAAGTTTCATTGACCAATCTTTTCTAGAGGCATTCATTGTTTTTGTCTAATTTTTTTTTGATTTCCCTATTTGAAACCTCTACTTGACCATTAGTCTAAGGATGATAGTGGATTACAACCTTATCCGTGACTCCGTACTTACTTAAAAGTGCTTCAAACTATTTGTTGTAAAAATGTGTCCCCCTATTACTTATGATTGTCATAGGAGTGCCGAATCAAATAAAAATATTTTTCTTGAAGAATTTGACCACGACCTTAGCATTATTTGTTGGCAATGCTACAACTTCTACCTAATTAAACATGTACTCCACAGCCATTAAAATACATAAATTCCCACAAGAATGTGTAAAGGGTCTTGTGAAATCAATACCCCAAACATCAAATAATTCACAAATAATAATATTATTTAAAGGCATATCATTTTTTCTTGAAATATTTCTAATTCTCTGACACCTATCACATGAAGATATGCAGGAGTATGCATTTTTAAAAAGTGTGGGCCAATAAAATCTATATTGTAAAATCTTAGCTACAATTTTGATGGCAACAAAATGGGTGTCTCTCCATCATGACAATGATATGTTTGCCCTCTCTTCACTCAAATCACATTTCCTTATGACTTAGTCTGCATATAATTTAAATAAGAAAAGTTCTTCCTAAAAATAATTTTTAACATTAGAAAATACTTTTTTTTTTCTATTGATATGATAATGCAAGAGGAATAATATTACTTACCAAATAATTCACAAAGTCAGCATACCAAGGAATTTTTGTAAATTTGATGGAAAACATTTTCTCATCGGGGAATTCTTCCAAAATTGGTTTTATCTCTTCCTTTGAATTCGAAATTCTCAATAAGTCATCCGCAATTAGATTTTTAGTCCCATTCTTATATTTAATTTCCAAATAAAATTCTTGTAGTAATAGAATCCACCTTATCAATCGGGGTTTTGATTATTTCTTTTCAAGCAGATTCTTAAGAACAAAATGGTCAAAATAAACTATAACTTCTTACCCAATTAAATAATAATGAAATTTATCAGAAGCAAAAACTATTGCCAAAAGTTTCTCTTCTATTGTTGAATAATTCAATTGTGCACCTACCAAGGTTCAATTAGCATAATATATAGTTTGAAAAACTCAATTTTTCATTTGTTCCAAAACAGCCCCCACTGCAGAATTGCTAGCATCACATTAGCTCAAAAGATAAATCCCACTTTGATGCTGTCATAATTGGTGCTAACACTAACTTCTCATTTTAAGTGTTAAAAGCCTCCACACATTCATCAGAAAAATTAAAAGGAGCATCTTTTTCCAAAATATTAGAAAGTGGTTTAACAATTTTTGAAAAATCTTTTATAAACTGCCTGTAGAATCTTACTAACCTAAAAAATCCTTTGACAAGTTTCATAGATGTTGGTGAAATCAATTTTGCAATGACCTCCACTTTGGCTTGATTGACTTCTATTCCATTTCGAGAAATTTTATGACTAAGCACTATTCCTTCTTGCAGCATAACGTGACATTTCTCCCAATTTAAAACAAGGTTAGTCTTCTCACATCTTTGTAAGACCACAACCAAATTATTTAAACAAGAATCAAATAATAAGCCAAAAACGGAAAAATATCCATGAAAATCTCAATATATTTTTCAATCATATCTGGAAAAATAGTCGTCATGCATATTTGAAAAGTAGCTGATGCATTATAAAGACAAGAGGGCATTCTTCTAAAAGTAAAAGCACCATTGAAAGTAGTTCTCTCTTGATCTTCTAATGCAATTGGAATTTGATTATACCCCAAATATCCATCAAGAAAGTAGTAAAACTCATGTTTTGCAAGTCTTTCAAATATCTAATCAATAAATGGTAAAGAAAAGTGATCTTTTCTAGTGGCATCATTCAATTTTCTATAATCCATACACACGCGTCACCCAGTAACCGTTCTAGTTAAAATCAATTCATTGTTGTCATTTTTTTGAACAGTCGTACCTCCTTTTAGCACAACTTGCACAGGATTTACCCAAGAACTATCAAAAATAGGATAGACGATACATGCATTAAATAGTTTAATTACCTCAGCTTTTACTACTTCTTGCATCTTCGGGTTTAAATGCCTCTGAGGTTAGATAGTGGGTTTATATTGTTCCTCAATCAAGATTTTGTGCATGCAAAGTGAAGAGCTAATTCCTTTGATATTAGTTATTTTCCATCCAATTGCACCCTTATGTCCTCTCAATACTCTGAGCAGTTCCTCCTCCATCAAATTTGTCAAAGAAGAATATATAATTACTGGTAAAGAAGAAACTCCATCTAAATAAGCATATTTCAAATGAGAAGGTAATGATTTGAGTTCAAGAATTGGAAGCTCTTCAATTGATGGTTTAGGCTTTGTTGTGTGTTGTCCAAACTCCTCAAATTTAATTGTCTTTTGTCTTGAATATGATGGAGTTGCCTCCATGAAATTTGCGTACTCCTTTATCTCCTCATTCAGAATTTATTTTTTCTATCGAACTAAACATGCTTTAAGTGGATCTTTAAAAATATTTTTTGTCAACTGTCTTAACTCTAAAATAAGAATTATCGTCAAACAGATATTTCATCGCTTTAAAAACATTAAAGGATACGAGATCATCTTGGATTCTAATAATCAACTTCATTTGTTGTACATCAATAAGGGCTCTTTCTATTACTAGAAAAGATAGACTTAACATAAATGGTACCTCAAAATCTTCCTCCATGTCAAGAACTATGAAATTTGCAAGAAATATAAATTTATTGACTTTTACCAAAATATCTTCCACAATACCTCTAGGATGTTTAGTTGATCGATCACTCAGTTGAAGTGACATTGTGGTTGCTTTTATCTTGCCCAATCCTAATTTCTTGAAAACTGAATAAGGCGTTAGATTAATGCTTGCACCTAAATCACACAATACCTTTTCAAAAAAACAATCCCCAATAATGTAAGAAAAAGTAAAACTCCCTGGATCTTTTAACTTCGATGGTAATTTGTTTTGTAGATGGTTGAACACTCCTCATTCAACTTCACAGTTTTATAATCCTTCAGTTTCTTTTTGTGTGCCAAAATCTCAATAAATTTGTTTTCATAACTAGGGATTTGCATTAAGACATCTGCAAAAGGAATGTTAATGTGCTATTTTTTAAAGACATCAAGAAATTTAGAAAATTGCTTATCTATTTTGTACATCTGAAGTCACTGAATGAATGGAATTTGTGGCACATATGACTTGGGATTATTTAGAAAAAAATTGCTCTTGCCTGCCTCCTTTGGTTATTTATTGATCTCCTCTTCTTTGTCCTTGAAAATCTTTTGTTTGGCATCTTCTTCTCTCACTTGTTTACCACTTCTTAGGGTCATAGCCTTTGTGTTTTCAATTGGATTTTTCTCTGTGTTGCTAGGCTAAGAAACTCGTTGTCTCCCTAATATCATGTTTGCTAATTGACCCACTTGCATCTTCAGATTTCTAATTGAAGCCTCTTGATTTTTAAATCTCACATCCGTGCTCTTAATGAAGTCATGAGTGGTGTTAGCAAGTTTGGTGACTATATCTTCCAGATTTGACTTTATCTCTTATGATTGTTTGAATCCCGGTGGTGGTCTCATCACATTTTGATTATTCCATGAAAAAATTGGATGATTGCGCCATCCCGAATTGTACATATTGGAGTAGTGATTATTATGCGACCTGTTAAAATTCCCACTAATGTTAGCATTTGCACTAGATTGTGAAAAAGGATTACCAATTTGTCATTTTGTGCTAACATATCCCACACCATAAAAATCACATGTCAAATTCTAAATTCATGTTCGAAACACTCATGTTATCTAGCTTTTTGTTTGGTGCTTCAAATCGTGCAGTAATTGTAATGAAAGCATCCGCTTCATGAATTCCGCTAGCTTTTCCCATTGGTGGCCTCTCAGTAGCCCATTGATAACTATTGGATGCCATCTCCTTTCATAGATTGTAGGCTTCTTCAGGTATTTTATTATTTAGAGTTCCCTTGGCAACTGCATCAAACATAAAACAAAGATTTGTACTAGACCCATTATAAAAAGTTTGTACCTGCATCCATACGAGTAGTTCGTGATGTGGACTTCTTTGACTCTTTCACATGCTTCATATAATGATTCATTATCCATCTACATAAAATTATTAATATCATTACACATCTTTGCAAACTTTGCAGGTGGAAAGAAATTATCAATAAATTTCTTCGCCATATCATTCCATGTAGTAATTGATCCTGTAGGAAAAGAAGAAAGCCAACTATCAGCTTTGTGTCTAAGAGAGAATCAAAATAATCTCAATCTAATAGCATTATCTATAACTCCATTATATTTAATGGTGTCATAGATTTTAGAAAAAGCATCGATATGAGCATTTGGATCATCACTTGGTAGCCCACTAAATTGCATTGATTGTTGAAGCATCTGAATGAGTAATGGCTTGATCTCAAAACTATTTGCTCGAATTGCAAGTCTCATGATGCTTGATGTGGTGTCTGAACTGTTGATGCAGCATAATCTCTCAAAAGCCTACATAGATTTTCATTCTCACTATCTGCCATTTTCTTCATTAAATTTCTCTGTTATCTTAGTCGTCTTTTAAATGTACCTTTGATTTCTAGATCAAACTCAGCAAGTTTCCCTTATTGGCTATGTATCATTAACAGATATACACCCTGAAGAAAATAAAACGAAAGCTAAATTAAACTTAAAATTATCCAGTATCAATATTAATTAGTATTATACATATAGTACGGCAACGATGCCAAAAAGTTGCTCGTAAAATTCTAAATGCAAGTGAACATGTCGAACAAGGAATGTAATGACGAGAAAGAGTATAATCCCATGGAGATTGATGATTAATAAACTAATTAAATATTAAAAATAGATTAATTTTATATTTTATCTAACATATCAAAATAGAATTGAGAATAAATTAAAACTAAAAATCTTAAAAGTAAAATTTGGAGACTAAATGCAGTAAATCAATCAAATAAATATGTTAGAGCATTCAATTTTACCATAACTATAGGATAAGAATTTCAAATTGTTATGCTTACAAGAACAATATCAAATATGTGATAGCGGAATTTCCTAATCTATTTACTATCCTATATCTAGGTATAGCAAACTTGTATAGCAAAGTTATTTAATTTATTAATCCATTATATTTCTATGTGAATTTAAATAAACATAAGCGCATTAAAAGCTATGAATTTTCCCAACTTACAATGAGTATTTTGGATCACATGTCACTCAAAAGCATTAGATACAATAACATATAACTCACATGAATGGAATCACTTGCACGCATAAAAATCATGTAATTCACAACATCATGGTTAGGTTACATCGTAGCCCTAATTAAAAAAAAAAAATACAATATAGCAAAAGAAGAAGTGAAAATGTAATTAAACTCAGCACCTTGAATCAAAGAACAATAATTCTATCACCATTTTTGCCTTCTTTTCAAAATACTTAAGAAAAACTCAAGATCAATGAAAAATGATCTAAAAAAACAAATCTCGCTATCTCCCAAGCTTTCAATGTTCTCCTATTTATAGGATACATCCAAGATCCTTATTTCCAGGTAATTGCTTATTTTTTACATAAAATTAAGGAGTAAATGAGAGAATCTTTGTTTTGATATCTGTCTTCTAAGGCTTGCAGATAAAATTAGGGCACAAAATCAAGAATTCCCTAATTTGGTATCCATCTTCCAATGCTTTCTGTTTTGAATTCCTAATTTTTGCCATTTTTTTCCTTATCTTCTCCATATATATTATTATGCTACATAAATAAGAAAAATCCGAATAATTAGAAGAAAATCCAAATATTTTCTCATAGATATTGTATTATTTTTTCCTAAAATAGGTAAAATAACTCTATTTTCATAGAGTTATCAGTTTCATTGCTAAGTTGCAAATGTTAGAACGGGCCAATTGTAAAAATTTAAATGAAGCTACTAATCTACTATTGAATTTAAGAATGGTAAAGTCATTACCTCGTTGATAGTTTACTAAATTTTAAGCCAGCCCACTTGGATATCAGTTGGTTTGAGAACAGTAACATCAAACTATCGTTAGCCTGATTAGAAAATGGCCGGCAGTTGCAGCCTCTAAGACCATTAGTTAAATAGAAAAATCCTATCCATTAGCCTAGATTATTAAATTACGCCTGTCAATAACAAAATCTTTAATTTGTAGAACCTCCATAATCCATATTAGCAAACTCTTGAATGTGTTTAGTCAAATCGAACTTTCCAAGCGCAATTCAATAAGATATATCCGTTGATCCACAGATATCATGATTCATGACTCTTGCATATGTCTACAAGAGGGAAAAATCAATCGGCTTTTTATAATAAGAATATAACTTTCATTGAAATTGGATGTGGAAATTAATAGATAATAATAAACATATAAAATTAATTCCATACATCGCACGGAGTTATCAATGCAACCAGTAGATTTTGTCGCTTATTGGTAGGTCAAAAATGAAGGCGAAGAATCAACGGGCACGTGTGAATTGTTTCTCATATTTTTGATCCAGTCAATATCGTCGTTCCAAATAGAAGAAAATTGTATCTCACGAAACAACACTATCAAGCGCTAATATTTTCCGCATACGACGATGTCTAGGCAAGTACGAAGGGGGTATAAAAGCCAGCAAAGTGATGCAAGAACATAATAAAAACTTCTGATCAACTCTCTCCCCATATCGAACTTGCTTCTATTCTATTTCAAAACTTAATGGGATCAGAAATTCTCTATGATTTGTCCCCATTGGTAAGGATTTACAAGAATGGCCGAGTGGAGAGACTCGTGGGCACCGAAACCGTCGATCCGTCGTTCGATGAGAAAACTGGCGTTGAATCTAAGGATGTCACCATTGAATGGGGCCCCACACCATGGTACCATGGACTCCTGGGCACCAAATCCGTCGATCCATCGTTCGAGAAGAAAACCGGCGTTGAATCTAAGGATGCCATCATTGCACCGGACCCCAAATCATGGTACCCCGTCGTCTCCGGGAGACTTTACATCCCAAGAGATGCAATCGGTTCTCTCCAAAAGCTGCCTGTACTTGTGTACTATCACGGAGGAGGCTTCATAGTCGAGACCGCATGGTCACCGACTTATCACAACTATCTCAATGCCCTAGTCGCCGAGGCTAACGTCATTGCCATCTCCGTCGACTATAGAAGGGCGCCCGAGCATCCTCTTCCAGTAGCTTATGAAGATTCCTTGTTCGCCCTCGAGTGGGTGGCCTCTCATTCTGCTGGAAACGGACCTGAGGAGTGGCTGAATTCTTGTGCCAATCTCAAGAAGGTGATCTCTCTAATTGGCTTACATAAAATAGTAAATCTGGGGATGAAACTCATGAGTTCATAGTATATTTAGCGTTTGTTTGGAATAGCTGCAGGTTTGATATATTTATATTGCGCTATGTACTTGTGAAGTACTATATCTTCTATATTTGGCAATACATGTTTTAAAGTTATAGCACTTCAAAATTGAGTGACTAAAAGCTATTGCAGTTGCTGTATGAAATGGACTGATCTCGACGACTCTTGAAAATAGGTTCATTTTCATCGCCTCATTCTACTAAGAAAGGTTGAAGCCAATTACAAAAAAAAATATGTTTGAATTTGTCTCCAAAATTCAAAATCTGTTTGAATTTGAAGCCAATTACTTAATATTGAATACTATAGAAAAAAGAAAAATAAAGGTGACTTAATATATTAAGATTCTCAATATTGAAAAGAAGCAAAAACTTCGACTTCAAACTTCAAAGTCAGAACAAAAAACCTCAAGGTAAAGATAAAGTCACAAAAACTTGTTTGACTAGAAATTCTTAAGATGAGTTTCGTTATAAAAATTATTTGTTTCATCAAGGGCGCTAGATTGTATGTTCAGATTGCAAAATGGCCTTTTGGCTGGGCGGTAGAGATTTAAAATTTGTCATTAATTAAATATAATAATGTTTTATAAATCTATCATGTATATAGTGATCGGCGGCATGAGTTTTCTCAAATAGTTGAAAAACAATTGGACCAAAATTTGGAAATCGTCATTCATTTCTGGTGGCTCAGAAACACGTTTGATATCTCCGAACTGTTGACATTTCTTTCTCTTGTGAACTGTTCATGACAGGTTCCTCAAGCAATGAGTATGCACAACTAAGAAAAAATTTCTTCTCTTTTTATTCAATTTAACTAACCCCTTTCAATAATAAATTAATAGGTGTTTCTAGCCGGAGACAGCGCCGGAGCTAACATAATTAACTACATTGGCACCCGATTGGATAAAAAACGGCTTAATGGAATCGAAGTTCCGGGTGTCATGATGGTGCACCCTTATTTCTGGGGAGACCACCCGTTGCCTTCGGAGACCTGTGATCCCAAGACGAGGTCCTTCTACGAGATGTTCTGGCACGCGGCGAATCCCAAGACAACCGGGTGCGACGACCCGCTGATAAACCCGGGGAAGGACCCAAGGATCTCGAGCTTGTATTGGAAGAAGGTCCTGGTATGTGTTGCTGGAAAGGATGTGTTGAGATATAGAGGGTTGTTTTACAAGACAATATTGAGGGCGCTTGGATGGTATGGAGTGTTGGAAGAGATGGAATCGCCAGGGGAGGATCATGTGTTCCATTTGGTGAATCCTACTTGCGAGAATGCTGTGAAGTTGATGAAGAGATTGGTCTCCTTCATGAATGAGGATGAGGATAAATAGGGTTGGACGTATTGTCGTTGGTAACTTCCTTTGTGTGTGTGTGTGTTAATGCTTGTGATCTCTGTCTCTATTTGTACTAAAATAATGAATTTTTCGGGAATTTTTTTTCTTCTGGAAACATGATCTTTGTTTCCATATTGCATGCTCTAAACCCTTCTCCAATGTTTTAATTGTCTTGAAAATAATAATTGATCCCAATGTTAAATATAGGGGAAGTTCCAAACTTCTTCCAAGTTTCTAGTAATACATTTATCCCTAAACTTTCCACCGTTACTTGTGTTCAGAAAACTCCCTAATTTGTTTTGAAAATTAGCAAAACCTTCCATAAGTGTTCAATGAATCTGACGAAAGTATTTTCAAGAGATATTGACGAAGAAAGATGGTCAGACTCTAATTATTACCATCCAGATATACGTCTAAAGTTTCTGAATATTCTTGTCAAGGACATAAATATATGTCATGAATGTCATCAGACTCATATGAGGATATCAACAAACCTTGTACATGAGTATTGTCAAGACATTTGGGATCTTCAGACTCTATGAGAAGTCTATTCAGAACCGGGAGTATTCAAACTCAAACAATATCATATGATTAAAAAGACTATTCATACTCAAGAAATTTCAAAAATATATATCGCAATGGCTAGTAATCTAACTCGGATTTCTTATGTAGAAAGTGTTGATTGTTTCTCAACCTTGAAGATTGTTCTACAACGAACTTACTCAAAGCAAGGATTCATAAATTGATTGACAATCATTCAAAGACAATATTTACTTTACAAACAAAGAGCTCTGCTTATGGAAACCTAGCTTTATTTGTATGGGCAATTGATTCAATGGGAGATTCTGATCTAGTCACTTAAACAGCTACTAAATCTTCTTAAAGCATTCATGTCCAATGGGTTGATTGGTAGAATGATCTTATGAATACTGTCCAAAGGTTAGCTTTGAAGTTGAAGAGTATAAAAAGATATTCTAGCACTTAAAAGAAATCAAGATTGTGAATACGAAATTCCAAAGTTCAAGAGAGTTTCCACCTCGCACACTTGTCTTCATGTGTTGCAATTCTGATCATTTGACAGGTGTCGACGGTTTTACAGTCAATACTTAGGTGTGAGATGGTGAAATCTATCAGCTTGGGTACAAGCAATACTAGCTTTGAATAGAAGTGCTCGGATATAAGTAGCACAACTTGATTGGAATCTCTCATTGATTATCTAGTAAAATTCAACTAATAGTTTGTTAGCATAAAAGAGTGAACATAGGCTTAATATACGTTGAATCACTATAAATTTTGTATGTAACTTCTTCTATCTCTAAACTCATGTTAATTATTTTTGATAGACTTTTGTACACTTGTGAATTGCATTTGATCTCTATTCAAATTCTAACCTTTGTGCTCTAGTGAGCATCATCATACCTCCGGTGACTGTTCAAACTTAGATTTTGACTTCTTTACTTCTGCTTTATAATTGTCAATTTTTTTTAAAATCACCTAAACAACCCTCCTCTAGGTAATACTGTTAACCTCCAACAACACGTTATGCCTCTAAATTTTCTTTTACCATAATTGCTAGTCTTCCATTATATTTCCATTAGTATGTGCAATGCATGACCTTTTGGGGGTAAAAGTATATTTTCATTTCATGTGATAGAAATCTCTCTTTTTCCTTTAATTTTTACAATAATGCAAAAATAAATGCACTAGAATATCCATAAAAATATTTAAAATAAATATTTGGTAAATATAGCCACTTTAGTAGAATTAAATAAGGCATTTTGAGACAAAATAATAAATACTAATATGATAAAAGGGAAAATGACTCTATATAAAAGGTCAAGACAACAAAAAATGATTTCTCATTATATATATTTAAAGGTTAACTTAGGTAAAAATTGATGATTAATAAAATATTTTAAAAATCATAAAAGAGAATGATTTCCTCGACTCATGAAAGAAAATGATTAACCAAGATTCAAGGTGATATCTTAAATATTTTTTTATCTATCAATCTTTTTTTGCATTAACAACCATTAAATAAATACATTATGAATAATTATTTTTAAATATGACCTTTCTATTATTTAGGCCTTTTTTTTCATTTTACTCAATTGTGTTTTTTCTTCTTTAAATACCTTATTAGTTCTATTAATATATTCATCTATATCTATCAACTCTTTATAGTTTAATATTATTGTGGATACTTATTTTTTTATATTATTAGCATCATAGTTTATTTAGTTTTCTCCTATTTTCTATAACTTTTTTTTTATAGCAGTTATAGGTAAAAGAGATATTTCCTTAAAAAATAATACGTAAAATTTACTTTTACACCTTCAAAGTAACGTGCATTGCACATGTTAGCCAAAAAAGTAACAGAGAGTTGATGAATGTAATAAAATAAAAGTTCTAAGAGGGCATTGTGTGATTTCCCCTTAAATATATCGATTATGAGAAATTGTTACCGAATTATATTAAATTTTCAAACACTTTTTCGAGGGAACGTGAAATCGCATTTATGTACAATCTGTCATTATGAGTCATTCCTTTGTCCTGGACCTCATGATTTTACCAATAAAAACTTTCCCCATTTACCTTTAGATGAAATGTAATAAATTAGTAAACTTGGCGTATTTTCTTTTTATCAATGAGTCTCTGACCCTTTGATCATCTAGTTAATCCCCCTTGAGTGTGACAGTCTCTCCATTCCACACACACTGGGTAATTACTAATGACATATAGATTCATTCTCCTAGAGGTGACCCCAAACAAATGCGCAAGCGTGATAAATTGAAATCTAAGCATTGAGCAAGTGGGAGTAACACTTTTACCAATCGAGTAACCCCTTGAGTTTATTACAAGGGATGTAAACTTATTGTTCATACGCTAACGTGAGTAGCCAGATGTCTACTCCTACTTCTTGAGATTATATTGTCCTTTATTAATCAATAAACAAGAATTTGCATGTTGAGATGGAATCTTGTTAATTTCAACTAATTTTTAAATGACCCTTACTCAACAAAAAAACTTTCTTTTATTTTGTGCTAAGCGTGCTATCTTTCTCAAATAAGAGTTCGGTGCAGATTTTTTGTTTAAGATGTCTTCAAGTTTTTTTAGAAATGAACAATAAGCTCTCGGTTTTCTCGATTCTGGTCGTATGCTTCTTCTCATCTGATTTCGACTTCTTAAGCTTAAACACGTACTTATCACAAATGTTGGATAAATCCTTAAATAGCCATTATGTCTTCAATTTTTCCAAACTCAGTGAGTTTTGCATGATATTACTTTCCATATCAGTACGAATCAGCTCGATTCCTCCGTATTCGTCTTCAACCAATTAGATTGTAAATCTTATAGTCCTCATTTGAAGATAGGCTGAATATGGCTGTAATCTGCACTAGGTTGATAGCCATTGTCATATATTACTTTCCATATGTAATTGATTCATCATATGTATTTGAGACTATGATATCGTTAAGTTACTATAACATTACATCTACGACCGTGATATCAATATAGTAATATAACATTACTTTTCATATGTAATCGATTCATTGTATGTATCCGAGACCGTGATATCGATATGGACTATAACATTACATTTGCGACACTTTGAAACAAACATGTCAATTGTCAAGCATGTAGCTTTTTGTTATAATCAAATCATCGAGGAAGAGATCCAACAAAGCCTCGTCCCTTCATACGGTCATGGAATGCGCGTGGCAGGTAAAATAAGGGAAAAAGACTGGATGACGGCTCGATCAGTCTCACAGGAGCGGCGGACCCCTATCCACCACTCTTTCTATGCTTGAAACTGCAGAACATATTTGTCTGGTTGCCCACCTTTCACAAATTAGATCGTGTGATCATGGTCGCACCGTCACTAATGAAAGGTAACCGTGCTGCAATGCTAGCAAGTGTCGTAAAATGATGTCTCTGCTGTTATTTACAGCCTTCAATTTTAAGTTAGGTGTGCTAGGAGGCAGATGAAAGACAGTGGCTCAAGGATTGACTAATACATATAGAAACTATTTTGCTTTTCAAATCTATATGGAAACTATTTGAGGCTAATTTCTTCAAAATCATCAATATCGGGCTCATTAGAGGTTCATTCTTAAAAATCTTGTCTTCATCAACATTCTTACCTGCCTGGAAATTGACAGTGGATTGTGTGTAAACTTTACCTACTAACGTTAGGCGACATTCTTCAAAATGTCCGGCGTTGGTTCCTCCTCCCATACTTCTATTTCTTGTGCAGAGCATAAGCAACCCAGCCTTCGACAGAGAGCTGCCAAGCGTACGGACTCATCTTGATTTTCAGAAGCCATAAGGTATGTGGTGAACTACAGAGCTAATTCAATTCCGAAATAGTGCAGACCGAGAGCTAACAGGAAGCCCATAACCTCGGACAGAATGCGGCTAGCTAATGATGAACAGAGAGGAGCCTAGTGGAACAGATGGAGAGAATTCACCTCAAACTTGGAGCACCCACCAGCACAAGACATGCATCCCAGGGCCCTTGTCGCAGGGAGGTCTAGTGGCACTCAGAGTGAATAGGCGGAACCAAATCTGCGAATTGCAACGGGATTGTGAGGATGGCCGAGAAGAAGCAGGGAAATTCGTCACTAAGAGCCGGGATAGAGGTGCGGCGAGATAGGGTTCCAGTGGGGCGATGCTGTCGAAGAAGGCAGAATTGCAAAAAGGGGGAAGCGTGAGTGGCAGGGAAGTGAGATAGAGCTCTACATGTCGCTCGATTGAGGGCAAAGAAGACTGTTTCGTGATTGAATTTGGTGGGTATTACACGAACACCTGAAAGAGACAAAGTTCTGGTATTAACTCTTCATTACGAGAGAGAGAGCTCTTCATTTCGAGAGGACGAACATGTGATTTCGACCCAGAAGACTTTGATTGCTTTAAATTGTATTAAATTGTACAATATACAAGCCATCGCCTTCAAAGACCACCGAACCCGAGAAGAGGTCCTTGGCTCAGAATTTTTGGCTCGTGGCGAACCCAACGACCACCGGATGCGATGACCCGATAATAAACCCGACAATGGATCCGAAACTCTCAGGTTTGGGCTGCAAAAGGGTCCTAATATGTGTTGCTGAAAAGGATATGTTGAGACAGAGGGGTTGGTATTACGAGGAGTTGTTGAGAGAGAGCGGATGGAGTGGGGCTGTGGAAGTGATGGAAGCACCGGGGAAGGACCATACGTTTCATTTGCATAATCCTAGCCGTGATAATGATGTGAAGATGATGAAGAAATTGGCCTCCTTCATGAATGAGTAGCTTCCTTTGGATGCGGGGCTAGTTCTTGTCATCTCAATGTCTATTTGTAATAAAACATGAGTCTAGGTTTTCATTTGCCAGGAAATATGTTCCTTGCGTGATAAGTCTCTCATATGATTTGTAAGTTCTAAACCCTATTGGTAAAATCTTGTAATGGGCAGTCTCTCGGTTGGTATGCTAATAGTAATTGCTAATAAATTTTAGCTACTTACAACTATCAGATGCAATACAAAGTTATCAGGCTTTTTTATATATAAAAAAAAAAATTACCGGTCTGACGGTGAAAATAGTAATTTACCTGCAATATTAATAACAGACCAACATAGCATCGATTTTAGTGTAGTAGTAACTTGCCACCTGTGGTAAGGAATTTATCAACTTCAAGTGATATGTAAGTTATAGTACCCTTAAAAACAAAAACTGAGCAGCAAAATTGGTGACTTTCGTAAGTAGGTCCATTTACAAGTTAGTTAGTGTCACAACCTATCCTCGATAGGGAGAAAAGTAGGTTTAGAGTATTGCCTTCATTTGACTTTGGTTCTTCCAAACCATACCTCGCGTAACATTGAATGTCCGATTTTCATTCAATTCATCATGTGTAAATCCTATATAAGGAATCACCACTAAGCTATCAAAGTCGGCTAAAAAGCAAGAGAGATATGGGAAAATATTTCACTTTCTGCGTAGCCAGATATCTTGGGAATTGGGACTTAATTATGTTAGTTTTGGAACTAATGCTCTTCCGTTACCTAAACTTGATTTTGAGCTAATTAAAATGCCAAGGTAGCCTATAGACTATGAGGGTTCATCCTAACCACTCTAAAAATAAAAATAGCACTCAAGATATTAAATTGCGCAACCAAATGTAATCAAAGTAAACATACGAACAACATAATATTATCTCTAAAAAAAATGGCATTCAAAAAACTCTATTGTAAAGCTCTAAAGGCTTACTCAATTTCGGATTTTAACTTTTCAAGGATTTCATCTTTAAAATACTCGAAAAGCTAATTTTTTAAAGCTTTTTCCAAAAATTTCTAATTTTTCTAAAGTTTTTATTATTTTAAAATATTTTCTGAATTTTCTAGAATTTTTATGAATTTTTAGATTTTTTAAATTTTTTAAATTTTTTTTATTTTCCTTTTTATGAATTTTCTGAATTTTCTGAAATTTTTTAAGAATTTTCTTGTTTTTATTATTTTATGAATTTTAATACTTTATAACTTTTTATTGTTTTTTCATTATTAAGAAAAGGAAATTCGGACCGGGTCAAAGGATCCGGCCCGCCTAGCTGACCCGTATCCTAATGGTCCGGGTTGGGATTGAAATTGGGCCAGTCTTAAGGCCCGGTCCAATTTTATTATTATTTTTAAATTCGTATCCTAATGATCCGAATCTCATCTTTTCCGACTTCTTATTCCTTTCTATTATATTCTATTTTCTAATTTTTCTTTATTATTTATTATTTATTTATTTTTCTTTTCCACGTCGTCTCCTTCCCTAAGTGTTCTTCCCAGTGACAGCCTTCTTCACCAACGTTTTCTTCACTGAAAACTCCAGCCATTCTACCAAGCTCTCGCCGGAGCTCTAATGGCTTCCAAATCATTCCTCGCCATCGATCGTTCACTGATGCTGACAATGACCTACACCGACGCGACTACAATTCAACTCGCGTCCTCTACCTAAACGATCTTTCCTTCTAGATCAACAATCACACACGGCAATCTCCAACAAAACGAAACTTTTATTGAGGGAAAAGTATAGAGATCTAACACAGCGGCGACTAATCGCAAATCGTCGTCGGAAAAACAGAGGCGGATTTGAGACTCCAACCGTGGACGACCGGCACCGTGACCGTGTTATGCATCCAAAGGGAAAGAAACGCAGCATGAGTATTCAATCCGGCCATGAAAAACACAGGCATGAAGCTACACGGGATTGATCCTTTGCTGGGTTATCGATTACGCACGATCAAATTCAACACCTCTTTCAAACAAATCATCGAACGTGTAGCGTGCGTCTTTGAATACAAATCTCGGAGGCAAGTTTAGCGCTACACTCAGTCTCAATATGATGCATCAACCTTTAAATCAGCATAACTCGTGGCAAAACGATCTCAGTTTCGACTAAATTATTACTCGAGCGAGCTCCTAAAGGAAACAGATTCCCTTCCCTTAACTATCCAACTCGGCCAGGAAGTCTCGTCCATTTTTGTTATCTTTTTTATTCATTTTCATTCATTTTTCATTACTATATAATTTGTCCTCCTTTTTTTAAACTCTTTTTCGATTTTTATGTTTTTGTTTAACAAAAGTAAGGTGTCAATAGCTAGTTTACCAACAAAATACGGAATTCGTCATTATAAATGAAATTGAAATTTAGTAACTTGTCGTTAAAATTAAGTAACTTATCAACATAGGCCCTTTACTTTAGTAAGTTCGAACACCAAATTTAATGATTAATTATCAAGTTGTTTAGAAATTTGCCATTGAAAATAGAATCTTGACTTTTGAAGCTAGTAATTACTAAGTGGTTCAAGACTTGGCTTGCAAGTCGAAAGTCACAAATTTGATTCACAATTTATCATTGATCTCAGGAAACCTTGATTAGTTTGTGAATGACGGGCCTAGACTTAGTTGTATCGTCAACTTGGGCTTCCCCACTTGCCTGAAGTGGCTGTGGTGACGGGCTCACTGGGAAGCTAGTACTTTGTTGGCACTTAGAATTGAACATTCCATACGTTTGTGGAGGTAGAATGTCAAGACAAAAGCATTTCCTAGATTAATGACAATCTAGTGTTCCAATAGTGATTGTTGACGAATTTAGCTTCGAATATTCGGTATTGATTCATCTATATCACAAATACATGGAAAACAGACATGCCACGGGGCGATTTGAATGTCACGTAACATGAACGAAAGCCGAATTGCTCTTGGATACACGCGTCAAAGAGGTGGATAAGACATATCATGCTCGACAGTGGAGAAAATAACTCCTCTATTTTACGCACAGAAAGTCATGACGGAGTTCACCAGAAAGGTTGAGATGTAAGATACTAATGGATTCGCTGTGATGTTCAGGGAAAATCAAGCTAAACTAAGAGACCGAACCGAAATCGAGTTAATCTGCTGAGCAGTATTTTAAGTCACTTTAACATCAATATTTAGAGCGATTCGCAGCTATAGCTGCATGGAACGATTCGCATTCTATTTTAACTTCAGAGCAGAGACCAAACAAACTAGGTCGACTACAAAAGCTCACTTCAACGACGAGAAAGTGCTCTTGAACTCATTTTGATGTAAATCGGAGGATCAGGCGAATGAAATTGAGTCCCACAAGTTAGCGAAGTCAATAATCGCCTAGCTGATCAGAAAATCATAATCATCATCTCATAATCAAAGTGAATCTTATATATATATCAATTGTAGCTATCAAATTTCTTATCCAGTCAATATCATCATTCTAAATAAACAAATGAGGGTTTCGTTATAGGATATATCGCACCAAACAAAAATATACACTACGCTAATCACATGAAAATTCTTCTTTCCAGATATGACAAAGACTATCGACAATGTCTGGGTATATAAAACAGCAACCTAACGCAAGAACACGACATAAACTCCTGATTAACTCCCTAAGTTCTTCATAGGTGTTTATGGCTGGTGATAGAGCCGGTGATAACATAGTTCACAACATGGGCATCCGATTGGGAGAGGAGAAGCTAAATTGAGTTGAAATTGCGGGTGCTATTATGGTGCACCCTTATTTCTGGGGCAACGAACCACTGCCTTCGGAGACCACCGAGCCCGAGAAGAGGTACTTCGCCAAGGAGTTCTGGCTCGCGGCAAACCCAACGACCACCGGGTGCGACAACCCACTAATAAACCCTGCAGCCGACCCCAGGCTCTCGAGTTTTGGTGTCAATAGGGTCCTAATTTGTGTTGCTGAAAAGGATACAATGAGACAAAGGGATTGGTACTACAAGAAGTTGTTGAGTGAGAGTGGATGGAGTGGTGCTGTGGAAGTGATGGAAGCACCGGGGGAGGATCATGTGTTTCAATTGTTGAACCCTAGCTGTGATAATGCCGAGAGGATGATGAAGAAATTGGCTTCCTTCATGAGCGAGGACAAACAGGAACAGAGTTATTACTGTCAACAAGTTGCTTCCTTTGTGTGCAGGGCTATTTCTTGTTGTCTCTATGTCTATTAGGTTTTCATTTGCCAAAAACCACGTTCCGTGCGTGGTAATTCTCTTATTTGGCTTGTAAGTGTTAAATCTTATTGACAAATCGTGTAATGGGCAATCACTTGATTGGTACAATAATAGTAATTTACCAATAATTTTAGCTACTTACAAACTTGGAATGTGATAGTAAGTATTGTTGCAACCTCTTCGAACCCTTGCGGGCACAGAGGCTAATGGCTCAACTAAGTCTATGCTTAATCTAAGCCTTCCCAAGCTCATCAATTCATGGCTTATGGTCCGAATTTTTAACCTGTAAGTCATTTTCATTTAGAAATCACCACTAATCAATTTGTGATAGGTCGATTAGAAAGTCAAATAAAATATTTGGCGATATACTTTATTCCTACACAACTAGAAAAATTAGGATTGGAGACTTGATTACATTATTTAATCAATAAATACATTTTCGGTACCTAAGCTTGTTCAAACTTTGAAGTTCTACTTTTTTAAAGGATATTTCATGCAATATTTAAAAAAAAAAAACTATTTTTTACTTTTTTCCTGATTTTTAGAAAAAAATAAAATATTTTATTATTTACATATTTTTTAAAAAATTATTAAAATAATTATATAATATTATATAATTATAAAAAGAAGGACCTAAATCGGATCTCTGGGGCGAAAGCCCAAGCCCCTAACCCACTCTCTCTCTCTTTTTTTTAATTAATAATATTATATATATATATAAAGTAAAATAAGAGAAAAATAAAATAAACATAAAACTTAGTTAATGCAAATAATATTAATGCTTCTGTGATGTGAAGATTCTTTTTTTTTCCTTTTTGTCAAAGCCGAATTGGTCCCTAATTTTTTTATATAATTTAATCATAAAATTTAGTTAAAATTTAGGTGTCAACAAGTATTAACTTGATGGTGAAAATAATAATTTACCTATAATATTAATATATGCCCAACAAAGTGCCGATTTTAGTGTGGTAACTGACCACCTGTAGTAAGGAATTCACCAACTTCAAGTGGAATATAAGTCATTTACTTTTGTAGAAATTTAACACTTGAAAGAAAAACTCAGCGGTGAAATTAGTTACTTACATAAGTAGGTCCATTTACAAGTTAGTTAAGTAACCAACAAAGTAAGGAATATGTCAATATAAGTAAAATTGAGATTTAGTAACTTGTCATTGACATAACTTACCAACATATGCCTTATTTACTTTGTTGACACCTAATTTAGGATCAAATTTTTATTTTAGAAAATAAAATAGAAGATAATAAATAAAATAAAACGTTTGGGTTTGTGGAGGAAGATTTCAAAAAAAAAAATTGAATAATGAAGCTTTTTTCTTGTTGAACACATATCTTCATTTCAAAAATTTAAAAAAAAAATTAAACAGTCGTGTGATTTTGGAGCCACATTTTTGTTGAAGAAGTTGAGTGAATATCGCCAGATCTTCAACAACTGCAAGTCTTTCCTCTATAAAAAGAAGGCAAGTTTCGGAACCGAAAGGGGCATCTCTTCGAGCGAACTCGAAAAAATCGAAAAAATTCAGAAGCCTTCATACACTTTGGTCAAAAGAGGAAACCATTTCTCTTTTCTTTCTCTGAGAAGAAAAGAAAAAAAGGAAGAAACAGTGAGAGAGAAGAGACATGAGTGCAGCAAAGTGAAAAGGGGAATTGACCGGTCTGCAGCAATGGGAGAGAGAGGTGAGAGCAGAAACAAAAAAGAAGAAGAAGAAAAGGCAAAAAGATGAACCACGGTTCATCTTCCTCGTGAGCTTCAATTCGAGCCCCTGCTGAAGCCGCACGAACCCGTGACGCCCACCACCGTGTGACCCCACGCCTGAAGCCAGCCGGTTCGTTCGACGCCTCCAGCCCTGCTCCGCCTCCGCAACACCAGTAGCCCCGATGCCGTCCAGCCCTGCTGGAACTCCGACGCCCCCCGCCGCGATCTCATCCGAGCGCCGACGCCGCTCGATCTCGCCGCAGACGAAGCCCACTCCGACTCCGCGCCTCTGCCCGAGCTCCACCACTTGCTGCCTCCCTTGTTTCTGCTGCTGGTCCATTTATTTGCCCGAACCACTATGTCGGTGCCACCCCTCAAGACAGCCGTGAGTTAGAGAAGGGTGAATTTGGAATCGTTCTTTTGTTGGTTTCCATCTTGAAGATAATTTTCCAAGCCAGGTAAATTTTTAGGTTAAATTCAGCTGTTACTTGGATTTTTAGCTTGAGGAATTGACTTGATTTGTTTTGTTATATTTTTATTATTATCCGATTAGGAAATTGGTCATATTAAGTCATAATAATCAAAAATTTTGACTCGCGAGACGTCGGGTTAGATTTTTGATTATTTTGACTTTTTATGGAAAAATTCATGAATTACTTTGCATTATTGATGCCCATATGTTGTCGATTTACATTGATGATTTTTTAAATAGGATACATATTTTGGTGCATTATGGTTATTTGGTTATCACATATCATGCATTATATGTCATATTTAGAACTTAGATATTTAGGTCTATACACATTTCACATTTTAGTTTTTAGATTCATATAGGATTAGGTTAATTTTCCTTTAATAAACTAAAAAAGAACAAAAAAAATGTCATTTAAGTCATATAGATTTCATAATATGCACACCACATGTTGCATTTTAATTAGTGGGTCATAGTTTAATGTTTTTTTAGTATTCCCATCACATTTTTTTAAATATAAATATAAAAAATGTAAAAAATGCCAAAAGAATTAGCATTGCATCATTACGTTACTTTTTTTTAATAAAAATTATTAGGTCATTTAAAAAAATAAAAAAAGAAAACACAAATGTCATTTACTTGGTTAATTAATAGGTTAGTTCATAATTAATCCCATTTCATATCATTATTTTTTAATCTAGGTTGCATATATATAAAGTCTAATTTATTAGGGTTACATCATAAAAAAAAATCACAAAAAGGACATGCATATAGAATTATTATGTCATTCATCCCATATCATGAAATACATGCATATTTAGGATTATATACATTAGATTGCATACATATAGTTCAAATTATGCCATATGAATTGCATTTCACATATCATTAAAGTAAAATTCATGCATATTAAGTTTAGATTAAGATTGCATAATAATAAAAATTAGGTGTCATGTCATTTAGAAAATCATGTTTAGGGCATGCATTTTATTAGCATTTTTGTAATTTTTTTTAGAGACTGGACCATAATAAGGTTGTAATTTATGATTTCTTATAATTTGTCATTTTAGTTTATTGAATGTTATTTCATTGATTGTGCACCCGCATGACCATCATTTGCATGTTAGTATCTTAGGTTAAAATTAATCAATAATGACTGCAAAATATTTTGAAATTAAAAAAAATAAAAGGTACCGAAAGGGCGTTAGATTAATCTAGCGTAACCATGTCCCCGGACCTATTGAATCTCTGGTTCATAAAAATAAAGTATTCTCCCATACTTTATTTGGGTTTCTAACCAACCCCAATTGGTTAGTGGAGGCTTCGAGTTGAATATAATTGCATGTTTTAATGGGTTAATTTTTTAATATCAAGTCACGATTGGTAGGACTTAGGAGGGTCTGTGCCAAGTCTTCGGACTTAGTAATCCATTAGCCTTCTTTAGGTAATTCACCCCTAAACAATTAGGTCGCGACAGCTTGGCGACTCCACTGGGGATAGAGTTAAAACTCATAGTGGACATAGGCCTGTTTTTTTTTTTTTTTTTTCTTTTTTTATATTTTGTTTGGCAGCATGGAAACAAGGTACACTCCTAACATGAAGTGTTTTTGCAGATGGGAGGTATAAGAGGAGTAGTTTTTGCTAATCCTTGTCTTGCAGGAGGGTGTAAGGATGAATGATTTATTTTTCCCTAATTAGAAGTGTTGTTTGTATTATAAATTGTTGTGCATGATTTTCAAATTGTTTTAGCACTACACATTGCACACACAACTTGCCGTCGGACCTGGACCGCATTTAAGGATTCTACGATGGTGTTGAGAAATGGACCAACCTCGAATGCGAGACCGCGATGTAGAGGTTGCTTTTCTCAACCCCGAAAATTTTTCTTGATGTCAAAATATTTATCCTTGTTCACGAAACTGCGTGACCATGGGATTTTCTTTTGACTGAGCTAGAGCTAAGAGGACCCGACATTTGTACACGAGACTGCGACAAGTCGGCCCATCATCTTAGTTCTAACTTGCTAAGCCTTGTAGTTTAGGTGTTAAGCCTCACATCTCATGCGCCTGTCTAGGTGGTTGCCATTTTTCTTTGTGAAGTAAGTATTCTTACCTTATACTATGCAATCTATTTACTTTATTGCACTTTCTTTTGGTCCATGACACTAAGTCGATTGTAAGCCTTAATCTATATACAATGGGGAGATCCGATGTTCAATTCGTTCCAACTCCTAAGATTGAGCTTAAAGGGTGGTGGAATAAATTAAGTAAGGAAGGCCAAGACTATGTGGAGTCAATATTGGGACGGCTCATCCCCCTTTTGGATATTGGAGTCCATAGTGGTGTTTTGCAAGCTATCTCGCAGTTTTGGTGTCCCGAGACGGCTACCTTTATTTTTGGTAAGAATGAGCTAACTCCGACGCTGGAAGAATATAGCGTTATCATAGGAATGCCCCTTGAGATTGAGCTTGTCAGGCCACCTCTTGGTATGGAGCCCACATCGATTTTATCTCAATTTCTAAGAATTAAAACTAATGAGATTAAGAAAGTTTTGAAAGCTAACTGTAATGCATGCCCATTCTCCTTTTTGGCTGATTATTTTTTAAATCAATCTTCAATGCGCCAAAAGAGTAGGATATTCATCTTAGCATTTTGGATTTATAATCTTTCCTCATCGACAAAATGCCATTAATCCTTCAATTGCATGGGTGGTCAGACAAGCATGCGCTGGCATGAACTTTATAAACATGATTTTGGCCGAGACATTTTTGTCCCTCAACTGCTTTAAACAAAATGGAGGAAAAATCATGAATGCCTCTCGCTAAACTTTTACAAATTTGGTTTCTTTCTCACATGAAGGAGTTTGGTCGTTTCATGCGTCGAGATGAAATTGATTATTCTAATCACCCCATAAAGAGATTTTCAATCTTAGAGAAAAAGTATACCGGAAAGTCATTTTCCAATTGGGTAATTTTTCTAAAAGATCCAAATCTCAAGGGCTTCCTATGGTATGCTAAATGGTTCCATGTTAGCATGGCTCGTTTTTCTCACAAGACAGATAATTCAGTTCCACTTATGGGAATCACTGGTGCAACATCTTACTATCCTTATAGAGTGGCCCGCCAGTATCAAGTGCTCCAAGATATCCCGCCTCCTCTCCGAATGGACCTGTTTCAAGCTCGCTTCGTGCGCAAGGATCACAAGTACCTCGATGAGATCGAATGCCTTGAAAATGCATGGAAGGAATGCCATTCGGAAAATATAATGGTGCCTAGAAGGTTGAAGGGAAAAGAGAAGGCTTTTCACGCCTCGAATTATTATATCCACCATCATGAGATCCCTCGAGCTCTACTTCCCGTGATACCTGAAGTGACCATGAAGCCCACTCGTAAAGCACAAATTGAAAATCTTGAAGAAACGGTGGAAAAGAAGGAAGCTCGTATTTCCGAGTTGGTTCGACAGAACAAGAAGCTTCGAAAGACTGTGATCTCCCAATTGTATATATAAAAGAGTCGCTAGATTTAGGAATTTAATTCTGGCTTTAGGATGTTATTTCAATTTCTTAGATTGATGTTTTAGGAATTTAATTTCCTAGGGAGTTATTTTAACGTTTTAAGTTGATGTCTTTGGAATTTGATTTCACTTAATAAAATAAACGATTAACCATTGTCATAGACCAATCTCATTTGTTATGATGCTTATTGTATTATTTTACATTGACAGGTAACAACACGGCTCACCTAAGATCGCCAATCCGTACTCGTTCTAGAGCAATAATGGCTGATGACACCGAACAAGAGCATGTTGCTGAACAAACTCGTATCGTCGCCCTCGAAATGGAAATGAAGCAAGTCCTGAATGTCCTTGAGCAGCTCTCTAAACAAATCGATTCTCTCCAAGCAAATACTGTCCCATCAGTTCCGCAAGTCGAGGTGGTGTTACCACAACATGCTCCCATGGCTGATCCGAAAGATAAAGGCAAGAATATATCCACAAGTGGCCCATCAAGCTCTAATGATGTCTCTAGGGAGAAAATTACTAACGCGCCTCAGATTCTTGTTGATGAGGAGATACAAGTGATATAGCTGGCTGTATCGAAGACTGGGCAAGAAAAACGCTTGGCGAAAATTGAGGAGAAACTTAAGCAGCTGCAGGGTGCATTTAGCCAAGACCCAACTGATTTCTCCCATTATGCAAAGATCAAGATACCAAAGAAGTTCAAAATGCCAGACTTTGAAAAGTATAATGGCACCTCTTGCCCGAAGATCCATCTGCAGACTTATGTGGTCAGGATGACCCAATATGTTGATAACATCCCCTTGATGATTCAACAATTTCAAGCAAGCCTGATAGGACCGGCGCTTCAATGGTACATTATGAAGAAAATTAATCTGCTAGAAACTTGGGAGGATTTGACTGATGCTTTCTTTAAGTAATATAAGTATAATATTGATGTCACTCCATCTCGAGAGGATTTACTTCGCACTGAGAAGAAGAGGACAGAATCTTTCAAGGCTTATGTCACGAGATGGAGGACCGTAGCTGCTCAAATTACTCTGGAGCCGACAGAAAAAGAGCTTATGGATTTGTTCATGAAGACACTCCCGCCAGAGTATCGAAATCGAATGCTGGGTTCGACTGCTGAGTCATTCAATCAGCTAATCCCTGTCGGCGAGCGAATTGAAGTAGCCTTGCGTGATGGATGGGTGTCTAATCAAACCAGCTCGTATAGGAGAATCTCAACCAAGAAGGATAAGGAACTTGTAGCTGAGGTTAATGCAGCTTATATTCAACCACCTCGCCCTACCCTAAACACCCAACAGGGAGGAGCACAACCATTCTTTGGCCAGCAGAAGAACTCTTCTAGGCGTCAATTTACGCCTCTTCCTAAGCCATTGTCCAAGATCTTGCCGACTCTTCAGAAAAAATGATTACTCGCTAAGGAGCCTAAGCGACCTAATCCCGAGCGTTTCCCCAACTATGATCCGTCAAGACATGTGCTTATCATATGGGGGAGGTAGGGCATTCTGTTAACGATTGCTATACACTGCAACACAAAATCCAAAATCTTTTGGATGCCAAGGTGGTCTCATTCTGCGATGCATAGTTGAACATCCATAATAACCCACTCCCTGACCACCCAGAAGCTGTGAATGCCATTTTCAGTTGTGATGCTGAGCCCACCATGTTTCAGATGATGCATGAGGAAGCAGAAGTGATGGACACCCTAGGGCAACCAAGTGGCAAGTTCAATTACTATGTAAAGTATTTGGCTCCTCCTAGCTCTTACATTGACCCACGGGATATCATTCCAGATGGATGGGGTGGCATAGATGATCCCGCACCTCCAAGGATTGAGAGCTCTGATGACGCACTCGAAGGAATGATTGAATTGTTTAGTGTTTGCCATCGACGAAGCTCGAGAGTAGGAGAATTTTAATTATTTGCACACTCTTCTGCGCAGGAGTTTTTATTGTTTTCCGTATTTACATATTTGCATTTTCAATTCTAGGATTTCCCTCATTTCAATAATGTAATTTGCTTTTCATCCAATAAAATACATGGAGATTTTCATGTTTTAAGGGCATGTTGAAGTACACCAAACTAGCCCTGTGATGAAATCCTACCAAAAGAAAACGACAAGAAGCTAATTTTGAAGGCTGGGCTTCTTCATGTTCCCTTTAAAAAATTTTCAAAATAAAATAATTTTCGGCATGCATCTAATTTACCTTATTTGTTTCTTTTAATTATCTACTCCATGTTTCAGGTGCTTTGATCTTAGCAGAAATGGATGGGCGTGAATTCATGAATCCTGTAAACTCTTATGCAGGGGCAAAGAATGGATGTGAACGATGGTGTCTTATTTTTGTAAGGAATCTCTATGAGCTCCCTTACAAAGAGAGGGCAAGACATGGACACCTAATAGTTTTGACTTTATGAGCATGCCCTCTTCATCATTATAGAATGCTTTCACATGATATTGTGCAATTCGTCAATTCCACTTGAAATTTATCAAAATGGATAATTCAATGAAAGATGTCAAGTTACTTGAGCATGCTAAATGAGATGTGAAAGGCAAGCCTAATCCCAAACACAGTTCCTTGTCTATACATTGTGAGGTGAGTATGGAAACAATTTGTGTTTCAAGGTGAAAGGTTTTCTTGTGAAAAGTACGATAGCTGAAATGACGAGAGGCAGTTCATTTCTCTATCCCAAACACTACAGGTGATCCATTGCTTAACCATTTTGAGTCCATGGATATTCTTTTCAAATTACCTCTGTCAAGAATCACCCCACATCAGGGCAACTAGGAGATAAAAATGACATCATGAAGTGAGGAAAATGAATTGAAATTATCTTGCTCTCACTTGCATCAATCTTCAAGTCGTGCTATTACATTGAATTCATGTGCTAATTTAAGTGCCTTAGGATGACGAAGTGCATTTCTTTCACTATCCTATACACTTATATCATTTGCATAGCCCACTTGAGTCTGCAATTTCATTTTTTTAAATCCAGTTGATGATCATGCCCCACATTGGGGCAAGGTAAGAGATAGATGAAGACCCTTGAAGGTTCAAGTGTCATTTAAAGTATACTTGACAAGCGCATTGTGCGCAAGAACTGAAATCAAAATAGAATTAAGGGGCATGCAAAAGCAGTGTGCCTGGTAAAAGCAAGGCCAATACCCGTTAAAAAAAAAAGAGAGAAATGATTGATGAATTGGGGGGCATAAAAGAGGTGACCGATGCCCATCATCAAAGAAAATGACTTTCAAAAAAAAAATGTTGAGAAAAGATCTCCAGTTGAATAATCATTAGCATTAGGTGATAAACTCTTGAGCCAATAAAGAAATTTGTCAAGAGGACAATCCGTGGTGAAGAAAACTGATGGCAATGTCAAGATGATCATCAACTTTAACCCCTATACACATCTTTGAGCCTAACGATCCTTTCGTTTCTCAACCCATGAACCCAGCCTATGTTACGTCCCTTACAAAGTCTCTTCAGATTAGGGCACTTGAATTAACATAGGAATTCACATGTTTTAAGCATTGTTCGAAGAAGTGTGAGCAATATTATTTCTTTCTCATTTTGCAGGGTTCTTGACTTGTAAACCCGGAGATGATTACAAAATTGTTCTTTCAATAGCTTTGACTCGAAGAGTCCCTTTGTTAAGCCATTGACCAAGCCCACATTACAGTCCTTGTCAAAGACCTCTCAGATTGGTGAGGTCGTACTGCTTGCAAGAAAATTCAAACTCTTGTCGACAAGATGATGATAAGATTGAGTGTTATATTCCCGCATCAATGGTCGGGACAAATAACCCCTCTTAAATGAGAATGAGTGAAAAAAAAGCCTTTTTCACACCAAAAGTGTCTCATTTAGCATGTCCAAGAGACTCACATTATACCTGAGAATTGTCCTAGTGATAATTTTTCCAATGAAGCTTGATAAAGCCATCATGCATGGGCTTTCATTGAATTTTTCCTCAAAGACCAAAAAGAATTGTCTTTGAAACCCTGAGTTTGTTCGGTCATCTTTGTACTTGATGAGAATTCCAAGTACCTATTTATAAAATGTTTCCAAATATCTAGTGTGAATTCCAGATATTTGAACCTTTAAATGCCTGATGTGATTTTCAGATGTTTAGTAAATGTTTTTAAATGTCTGACATAAAAATCAGATTTTTTGAAATTTCAAGTACTTGATGCAATTTCCAAGTGCTTAGAATCTGATGAGAATTCCAGATCCTCGAAGACTTTGAACCTTTCAATCATCTGAAGAGAGTTCCAGATGTTTGTTAGGTCTCATAAGAATTATGTCACAAGTACGACAGGTACGTGTTCTTCTTTGCATTTGCATTTCATTGGTCATAGACACATAGAGATCTATGTTCCTGACCAAATCATTGCATTTAAATTGCATCCTTTATTCTTTAAAAAAAAATCATTAACATTTGCATACTCATTTCACATTCATTTTTGCATGGTTTAAATTAAGGTGTCATATATCTTTGAAGGAAACCTCTACGAGCTTCCCTTCAAAGAGGGGCAGCCTTTAACAAGTTACTGACACTTGGAGGAATTTACAAACGCCAACTTTGATGGTCAATTATCAAGTTGTTTAAAAATTTGCCATTGGAAATGGAATCTTGGCATTTAAGTTAGTAACTACCAAGGGGTCCATGACTTGGTTTGCAAATCTCTCTAATCCATCATTGATTTTAAGAAACCTTGATTAGCCTGCAAGGGGCCAACCTAAACTTAGGTGTATTATTGGTCGTGGGCTTCCCTACTCACACCTAATGTAGATGTGGTGACAAGCTCGCTCAATGGACAGTCAAGTGCTTCATTGGAGCTTGAAATTGAACATTCTAACAGCATATGAGATAGATTCTCATCCCATCCAAACTTTTTTTTTTGCAACAAAAGTTAGTAATTTGCTAAGGAAATTACTAACTTAGCATACCAACGTAAGCCCACACATGGGGTAGTAAGTCAGCAGTCAAGCAAGGATTTTGCCAAAGTTTAATTCAGTAGCAAGTTACCACTATTGAAAATGAAATCTTGTGTTATGAAGTTAATAACTTACAAATTCACCACTAGTTTGCTTTTTCTCCCTGATCCTTTTCTCTCACAAAAAAGAATTAAAGGTTAGAGAAAATAAAATTCCACCGGTGAACCTCGGCAAGGCTCTAGTGAGTTGAAACATGGTTTACAGAGTTAGGATTCTGAGGTTGTATTTGCATGCACCGATGCATGGACTCAAAGACATACTGATCAATATCGTTTCATCCACAATGAAATGAAGCACGTCAGCTAATGTTATGCAGAAAACATTAAGAAACTGAAAAGTCAAACACAGCATGTAAAAAGTCAAGGAATAAGAAGATTTGAATTACAAAGGCTTGGCCGTCCACAGTCTAGTCCTCTCTTTCAGTACCAAATACTCTCAAAAGAACCTACTGAAACAATAGCATATGCTTACGGCCTCCCTCTTAAAAAACCCTCCAAAACTTTGCGCTTACAAAAGACAAGATGCCCCTAAATACAATGACAGAAACTCACGCAAAACATTCACAAGTCTAAGCAAAAGAGGGAAATTAATGAGCACAATAACCTCTTGAGTTTTCGATTCTGGTTGTATGCTTCTTCTCATCTAATTTCGACTTCTTGGGCTTATGCACATAGTTATCAGAAACTTCGGTTAAGCCCTCGACTAGTGGTTATGTCTTCAATTCTTTCAAACACTCAGTATGCAGTTTTGTTATCATCAAGTACGAATCCAACCAAGCCTCGTCCTTTCATACATGCATGGCAAGTGAAATTTAAGGTCTCTATCGTTATTTACAGCTAGTAAGTTTAAGCAAGTTATGCCAGGTAGAAGGTCAAAATAGATGGCTCGAGGTATGTACCATGAATCCTAGCAAAAAAGAGAAATGACACAGCCATTCTTGCACCCAAAAGATGCAGCCTCTAACCATCCAAAATATGGAACCCAAAAGTCCTCATCGATATCACTCTTGCTCTACTGTTTGCTAACCAAAGGACCTAAAAAGATTGGGAAAGAGGGTGAGCAACCACAGCTCGGTGAATAGTATATTTCTTCCAAGTAGATCGAGCATCCTTTATACATACATACATACCTACATTACATACATACATATAACTATAGAGAACTACCAAAAATTCATAATCCAACTCTTACATATATATATATATAGTTTCATTTCAATAAGCTTTATACAATTCAGGTATCAATAGTCAAATCCATTAGTTAATTTCTATCAAAAAATATCAATGGTCCATTCTATTGTCCAAATTCATACCACATCACATCTCAAAGCTCTCAAGGTGGCTCCCACAAGATCGTATCATCGTATAATACTTAACTCTTGACCAACATATATCAATAATACAAAACTCTAGAAGTGGCTCACACGGAGTTACGTTATTATGTAACTCATAGTCCTTGACTACAAGGTTCTAGAGGTGACTTCCATGAAGTTACGTTATTGTATAGTAGTTAATCCCCGACCGCCACGTATTAATAGCATAAGACTCTAGAGGTGCCACTTATGAAGTTATATTATTGCAGAACACTTAATCCTCAAGTTATACGTATCAATAATATAATGCTCTAAAGGTGGCTCCCACGAAGTTATGCTATCGTGCAGTACTTATGGTGCATTTGGGAACTGCTTTGGAAAGGGCTTTGGAGGGCTAAAGGCCTTTGGGCCAAAATGGGGGTGTTTGGGAACAACTTTCGAAGGGGCTTATGGGGGAAGCTAACATTTGCAAGGCTAAAAGCCCAAGGCAAGTCCTAGGCTGCCTTGGGCTTTCAGCATTTTCGGAATGCCCAAGGTACTATTCATGGTACTGTTCATCGTCTTCCTTCTCCAGCCACGCCGCTGATCAGAGACGAGCTCGAGAGGTTGATGAGGGCACGGGTGAGGTCGGCGAGGTCGTGGCGACCGTCACCGGCCAGTCGCGCGACCCCGACGAGTCGTGGCGACCGCTCGCGAGTCGCGTGACCCGGTGAGTCGCGTCGCCGCGACCTCCGCGTGACCAGATCTGGTCGCTCGACCTCCGCGCGACCTCCGGCGACTAGATCTGGTTGCACGGAGGTCGGGTGACCTAGATTTGGGTCGCCGCGAGGTCCTGCGACCTCCGACTAGGTCGGGCGACCCTTGCCGGAGGTCGCCCAACCTCGAGGTCGCCGGCGAATTTTCTTTTTTTTTAGAATTGTTTTTATTAATCACTAAAATTGTTTTTTTTTATATATTTTTTATTAATCACTAAAGTTTTTTTTTATATTTTTTTAATCACTAAAGTTGTTTTTTTTTAATATTTTTTTAATCACTAAAGTTGTTTTTTTTTTTTTTTTGGTAAAGGTTAATCACTAAAGTTGTTTGTAAATGTAATTCCCCTAAACATCATTTTACTCAAAGGTACTTACAAAGGGCTTTCAAACTATAATTTACCAAACACATTTTGCATTTTGGAAAACACCTTTAACTCAAAAGTCTTTGCATTTTCCTAAAAGCTTTCCCCAAAAGTCTTCCGAAACGCACCCTTAGTCCTTTAGTAGTCCATATCATAATTGGTTTCACAAATGATAACATAGCCTTTCACAAATTGATTCTTTCCACAATACCAATTCATAATCCACATATAAATCGGTTTCACATACCGAATCGAATCACCTTTCATAAAACGTATTCAAAGTCAACATAATTCTTTCATAAGAAGGTTTCACAAACCTAAAATATGTCATCTTTCGCAACTACGTTCATAAAATAGAATATATATTTTCACAATACATTTCTCGCACCATTTTGGAATTCATTTCATAAATCAGGAACATTTCAAAATTCTTTCTCATTAAACATTTTCTAAATCATTAAAGAACCTATTCCATAAATCAGTTCTCAATGTAATACATATACAACTTTCGCGACACCTTCCAAAACGCAATTCTCAAACCATTCTCAAATGAATAATAAGTAGTAAATGCCCTATCCGAAATTATGCATCAAATATGCTGTGAACATCAAATATACCTCATACTTTTCATTTTCAAAGTATGAGTCTACAAATTCAAAGAAGATATGATACCATTCACTTGGAAAGCCCAAAAACCAAAGAACACAAAGGTAAACGAGCTAATGATCTCGTATTCCTCGCAATTAAATGAGAATCAATGTTAAAACCAAGGAACATGCCATCTCAACTATGAAATAGTTTAACTACACCTAAACGCTAACAAAACAACTCCTAAGCGCTTACAAATCGCTTACCTGATGCAATTATTCAAAGCCATTTGCAATGTGGGAATTAAGCGCGAAACTTGGTCGCGCTATAAATCTCTCACCCAAACCTCATTCCAAGGGATCTTATAGTCAAAATGAAAATCTTTCCAAGCACTAGAAGACCCACAACTTGGACTACCCAAAATCGAGCTGAAAATTGACAAAATTGACCCAAAAGTTGCTAGGTGTACACTGTTCATCACATGTACAAAACTCTGAAAATACGTTTTCGACAAATAGTAAACTCAAATCAAATTCCATAAAATCCTACTTCTCCACAGCATTCTAAACTAGCGTACCCTTATAATTTCTCAACTTAACAACTCCAATATCGCAACTCAAATCCCACTTAATTTTGAATTTGAACCCTCATTCCATAAACTATCTTATTAGAAGATCGAGAGGCGTAAACACTTATTAAATGTTGCAAATTGGAGTTAAATTGGCTTGGTGAAGCATTCGTGCTGAGTACTCTCTTCCTTCTTCCTTCTTTCTTCTTCTTTCTTCTTTTTCTTCTTTCTTTTTCCCCTTTCCTTGTCTCTCCCCATGCACTACTCTCAGCTATTAAAAGGAATCGAATTCCACCATCTCTCTCTCTCTCTCTCTCTCTCTCTCTCTCTCTCTCTCTCTCTCTCTCTCTCTCTCTCTCTCTCTCTCTCTCTCTCTCTCTCTCTGACATATCAATAAGTTCTTTAATTTAGTTTGTCGAGATTTATGTAACTAGGATAGAGGGACCTACTTCATGGGAGAGCAACAAAGATTCTACTATGAATCAAGCAATATGGCGATATTGCAACCACACTCGAGTCACTCAAACACTAAATGTTTCTTAACTCCCAATTATACTCAAAACTTATACAATGTTAGACCCTCACAATTGCCCAACAAAATAATTTCTTTATCTCACAAAGGAATTAACAAAATATAACCTAAAAGAATTAATCAGCTTTAACACTCTCAAATTGCTTAGGGTGTGATTCACAAAAAAAGCTGCCTCTCACTTCTTCGCATATGGGATGATTACCCACTCTTATGTAAATGATTTAAAATAGGAAACCTTTTAGGAAACATATTCAAACTAGGAAACTTATAGTTTACAGGAATTTATTCACCAGGTTGTTTGTCATCCCAAACACATCCTCTAGAAATTTTCTAGTCATACAAGCACTAAAAAGCTTTTTATATAATCATATCTAGTAATGTTCTACTCGTCAATTATGTGACTTGTTGCGGTTCACCGGCACTAGTGACATGTCTTACTATGCATTTCTTTATGCATAATTTATTCAACAGCTTTGAGCAAAATTTTATACTGCTATCAGTTTACACATGCTTGATTGAGTTACCAGTGTCCTCTTTTTTTTTTTTTAATCAAATCTCTTAATTGTGTTATCTTAACAACAACATTACTCATGCCTCAACACAAATATGTATGTCCTCCTTGAGAATTAGTCCACAACAGTTAACATAAATCTGATACTAATTCTCGAAGGAAATTGCAACAACCCGGGAACATCCAAGTGAATCAATTATAATCTTCATGATTTCTCTAACAATCATACTGAATTGCACTTTCCATTGTTTGTCTAAGTTACGACACCTGCATACTTTCAGTTCCTTAGCCACAATAATACATAACAGACTCCTTTACTTAGAACCTTCAAGCTTCACTCGTCAATGTGCCTACAATGCATATGCCACAATTCAAACTATCGAACATATTTATCCGATGTATCCGCGTCAAATTTTTTCATTATCTCTCCTTAAAGCTCAAACAGACCATTATGCTCAAACGACCATCAAGACTCCACATTCTGGAATATATCGACACTTAATTGAATCCAAAACACTCAAGGAAATCAGGTTTTTCTTCAATTCCAAAACATGGCTCAATCTAGTTAGTGTCATCGTGATACCATCATGCATTTTGATTCTAACATCACTAACAACCAAAACATTGCACTTGAGTAGTTGCCCGACTATACTATATCACCATCCATGTATTAGTAAGTTATAAACCAATTCCTGTTTGGTGTTGTGTGAAACACCAAAATCAATAACTCATCCATCAAATGACGAATTCTTAGTGATACACAAAATATAATCAGCATTATCTAAATTATTATCAACTGGAGTTACAGTATCATTTATAGACTCAACTCTAATTCTCTTAACCCTTATTGTTCTTCAACTTAGGAAATCCCTCATTTTTTTTTCTTTTTTTTTTTTTGGAAGCAGGCAATCCCTTCTTAAATGCCCTGACTTGTCGCAATTCCAACAAACAACACCATTAGTCCTAGATTGACAATGTCTATTCATGTTCACATTACTTTTGCTAGCATGAGTACTAGTTTTCTTCTACCTTCACCTACTAAAGTAGCTTAAACAAATTCACCTGACTATTTTATGTGAAAGTCCTCCCTTAGAATCAAATCACGAACCTTATCAAACGTCAAGCTTCTAGACCTAAAGGAACTATTAACAATAGTAATAGTAGTATTTCAACCATCAAGCTATGATAATAATAGAATTAAAGCATGTACCTTATCTGCAAAGTCAATCTAAATTGAACTCAATTGAATAACGACAACAATGAATTCATTTATACTCTAAGCAACTGACGCACTATCGCCCATTTTTGAGTGATTTAGACATCGCGTCAAGCAAATGTTATACTCCTAAATTGCAGTGGAGACATATTTTCAACACTTAACCTTAATTATACTCCTAAATAATTAGTTACTTTATGAATTACTTTGATATCTTTACTTTATATTATATTATATTATATTATACTTCATTATACTATACGTCAATATACGGATAGCATAACTCCATATCTTCGATATGTCCAGAGAACGGAAATAACAGTCGGCTTCTTATGACAAGATTAAATGGAACTTTCATTGAAATTGGTGGGCATAGATATCTATAACCCCATATATTGCAGAGACCTACATACTGGTTTGTCAAAAGACAGACAAAAAAATCTAATGCGGAGGCTATTCAATTTCTTGTCCACTCAACATTTCTAATCAAAATTTATCACCGGGTCAATATCATGGTTCCCAATAAATATCCTACCGAATTTCTTACCTGCCAACATCCCATTAAATGAAGTTTGCTCGACACCGCTGCATTAAAATTCCTCCTTCTAGAAAAGAAGACTAGTGACGATATCGAGGTATATAAAAACTAACATGATGCAAAAACACAACAAGAAATCCTGAGTAACTCTCTTGCTGTTTCACCTCAATAGTAATCTCGCTTCTCTATCACTCAAAAACTGCATGGAAACAGAAGTGGCCAATGATTTGTCTCCGTTGGTAAGAATTTACAAGGATGGTCGAGTGGAGAGACTCCTGGGCACGGCCACTGTCTCTCCATCTCTCGATGAGAAAACTGGCATCCAATCGAAAGATGTCGCCATTCCATCGGATTCCGCCGTGTCGGCAAGACTTTACATCCCTAAAGCAGCGGTCGATTCTCTCCAAAAGCTCCCTGTACTCGTGTATTTTCACGGGGGAGGCTTCATAATTGAAACGGCGTGGTCACCGACTTACCACAACTATCTCAATGCCCTCGTCGCAGAGGCTAACATCATTGCTGTCTCTGTTGAATATAGGAGGGCACCAGAGCATCCTCTCCCGGCAGCTTACGATGATTCGTGGACTGCCCTCAAATGGGTGGCCACTCATTCTGCCGGAAATGGCGCCGAGGAATGGTTGAATTCTCATGCCAATTTCAAGAAGGTAATCGTAATTGTTCTTCATTTTCTATTTAGATCTTGTAATTGCAGATATATAAGAGATATGACGGCCAAATTCACAATTCAGATCTAACATGTGCTTGGTACAGCTGCGGCTGTAACATAGCGATGTTGCACTGTGAATTGTTTACTTCTGTGCTTTTGGTGATATGTTTTAGAGTTACAACACCGCAGATTTGAGTGAGGCAATTGTCTAAAAGTTATTATATGCTAGAGGCCACGCCATAAAATCATTGTTTTTACTGCAAAAAGAACTAAAACCACTTGCTAGATGGTTATTAGATATTTTTCTCATTTTTATTATTTTTATAAGAAAGAATGGGCTCATCGTTAGATATTATAAATAAATAAAAGTTAGCGTCCTGGATTGGTTTTACATTGCCAACCAAGATCCAATCTTCACAAATTAGTAAATGCGGGACAATTGTGAAGACGAAACACATGGAAAACAATTATCCTACATCTCCTTATCCACTTTCCAAGATTGCATTTTCTATGAAAGCAAGACTTGTAAGGAAAAGAGATTGTTCGTAGGTTCTATTAAAATTATTTCATTATGTTTAAAGCAAACAATACAAGCACATAAGTTAAAAGAAATTAGAATAGATTTTTTTTTCTTGAAGTGATAAGGGGTGGATGAGTAGGGCGGGCCAGGCCAATACCAGCCCACCCCTCTGCGCCTATTGCCCCGCCTCATGCCTCTTATGGGACTATTTTTTTGGAGAAAATTTGCCCCATTCAGGCCGGTGCCCCCGCCCCCGTGCTCATCTCTATTATAGATTGCTATAGCTTTGAAAGTACTACAATCGTGAGAAATTTGTCAAACATCTTCTAAAAGTCGTGGCACGTATTTTCACCGAAGTAGTTATTGCGGGGAAATTGTCCCAAAAATATAGTCGATGATTTCTAATAATCGGTCCATTATCTTTGCCTTCATACTATTAAGAGAACTTGAAGCCCAATCAAAAGCCCCTTTGAATTTGCCTCCAAAACAGATATTACAAAAAGGTCAGCTTCAATATAGAATACTACCGACAAAAAAAAAGGTGACTGCAGATGATATTCTTTAAAAATTTAGGTTCCCAACTTTGAAAGGATGAGAAATTCTATTTCAAACTCTGAAGTTGGAAGAATAAGCCAAAAGGCAAAAATAAAGCCATACTAAATTTTGGTTGCTAGAATTATTCTTAAAATATATTTCTAATGAAACAATGGTTGTTTGATTTATCATAAGCGATATTGAAAATGTTTTTGGCTGGACAGTGGAGATTTCAAATTTATCATCTACTAGGTATAATAATTTTCTACTATTCTATCTAGCGATCGATCGGTCCCATGTGTTTTCTCAAATAGTTGAAAACAGTTGGACGAATGCTTGGAAGTGTCGGTCAATTTTGGTGATTTCAATAACAACGTTTGCTGTCTATCATGGTAAAAAATACTCTGTTGGAAAACTGTTCATTACAGCATCCTTAAACATGCTCAGCAACGAGTACCCACAAATAATACAACATTCTCTAAACTCTCTCTATAGGTCTTCATGTCTGGAGATAGCGCCGGGGCCAACATAGTTCACAACATGGGCATCCGACTGGGAGAGGAAAAGCTAAATGGAATTGAATTTTCCGGCGTCATGATGGTGCATCCTTATTTTTGGGGCGACGAGCCATTGCCTTTAGAGACCACCCAACCCGAGAAGAGGTCCCTGGTCAGGGACATCTGGCGCATGGTGAACCCGACGACCACAGGGTGCGACGACCCCCTAATGAACCCGGCAACCGACCCAAGGCTATCGGGCTTGGGAGTCGACAGGATCCTAATTTGTGTTGCCGAGAAGGATATGTTGAGACAGAGGGGTTGGTATTACAAGGAGGTGCTGAGCAAGAGCGGATGGAGTGGCGTTGTGGAAGTGGTGGAAGCACCGGGGGAGGATCATGTGTTTCATTTGCTAAATCCTGGCTGTGAGAATGCTGCGAAGATGATGAAGAAATTGGGTTCCTTCATGAATGATGATAAGTAGGGTCAGAGGTATTACTGTCAATAAGTAGCTTCCTTTCTGTGAGGGGCTGATTCTTGTTGTCTCGATGTCTATTTGTACTAAAAGACTGAGTCTGGGTTTCCATTTGCCAGGAACCGTGTTCGGTGCGTGTTAATATTCTTATTTGGCTTGAAAGTTTGAAATCCTATTGTTAAAATCGAGAACAATTATCCAAAATGTCGTAAATTTATTACATTTTTACTAATTTAATCATAAAACTTTTAATTTTTTGATCTAAAATTTTGTCAATTAAATCTTATAACTTTTTACGTTTTGCCAAATAATTGCACCCGGAGACATGGATGCCGGACTTTTTATGTATCACGACCCGTGCTAATACCGAATTTTTTTAATAATTTAATATTTTTCAAAATTTTCATTTCTAGTCCTTTTTTTCTTTTCTTTTTTCCTGTTTTTTTTTTTCCCTCTTTCCCTCCATCAGCCTTAAAGCAAGGGTTGCCGAGTGGCCCTTGCCCACCCAGGCGTGTTCCTGAAATAGGGGTTCCAGAGCAAGGTGAGACGGTACAAAGTGTTGAGTCAATTTCTGACTTTTTCATCGAAAATTTTCCTACAAATGGCCAAAGAGAATACGATGTCACCGTGTTGAGTGTGGAAGAAGATGGAGATGCCTCACCTGTAATTTTAATGGTGGTGAGGAGGACTATTTTTCTTTTTATGAAAGTGGGTCCTGCCCTTGGATGCATCAGCTGGGCAGCCCTCGCCTGAGGCTCGGTGGAGAGAAAAAGGGAAAAAGAAAAAAAAAGAAAAGGGAAGGAAAAAAATAAAAGAGAAGAAAATAAAAGGGTGCACGGGGAAAATTGAATCAGATTTTTCTTACCAAACGATAAAAAAATATTTTTAATTAATTTTGAGTTTCGGCCAAACACTGGAAGATATTGTTATTTTCCCAGAAAATAACTTCCTAAAAAATATCTTTTAGAAACGTCACATTTTCTGCAAAACAAACAAAGCCTTATAGACAACCCAAGCAGTTGCAATAGCGTGTCCTGCAACATCTGGGCCTTCGTTTGTTGCATGAGCCACTTGTTCTCCGTACCTGCATTGAATACAACAAAATTAAGTGCCATAGTACTTAAAACTTCTAACTTTATTTTGTCGAAGTAAAGAACAAAAAAACATTGCCTATGAAAAATTATTAATTCTTATGCAGAGCAAATATGAGGACTAGGACACCTCCAACAACCACTATGCCGTAGCACAGACCACTATGCTTCCTCTCAGTATCATTAGGACACCTCAAATGATCTTCATAAGTTCACCTTTTGAAGTATATTGGCACCTAATTAGATCCAAAGTATTCAAGGAAATCGGGTTTTTCTTCAATTTCAAAACATGGCTCAATCCAGTCAAGGACCTCGCTATACCATCATGCATTATGATTCTAACATCGTCGACACCCCCAAAACATTGCATTCAAGCAGTTCCCCAGATGAACCATGCCACTATCTCTATATTGATAAGTTGTAAACCAGTTCTTCTTTGATGTAGTGTGAAACAAATAACCAAAAAATCAATAACCCATCCATCAAATAACGAATTCTCAGTGAAAAACAAAACATAATCAATACTATCCAAATTACTATCAACTAGACCTGCAACATCATCTATAGACTCAATTTTAATTCCCTTGCCTTTTTTGTTCTTCAACTTAGGTAATCCCTTCTAAAATGTCCATACTAACTGCAGTTCTAACAAACAATACCATCAATCCTAGATTGACTACATTTATTTAGGTTTGCATTACTCCTGTTAGCATGAGTACTAATTTTCCTTTTCATTCACCTTAGCAGAAACAAGTTCACTAGATTTTCTTTAACGAATATCCTCACTCATAATCAAATCACAAACCTCATCAAACATCAAGCTTTTAGACCCAAATGATACTAATAATAGTAATAGTATTATCCCAATTATCAAGCTATGATGATAACAAAATCAAAGCACGTAACTTATCCTTAAAGTCAATATAAATTGAACTATTAAATAAAGACCACATTGAATTCATTGATACTCTAAGTAACTGACACACATTTACCCATCTTTAAGTGAATCAAATGTTGCATCAAGTAAACATTATTGATTGTAGAGGGCTTCTTATACATGTTTGATTGAGCATTCAACAAACTTGTAGTAGTCTTCTCTCTCACGATGTTAAATGTGACATTAAAAGCCAACCTTAACCGAATAACATCCAAAGTTGTCTATCTAACAAATGTCAATTAGCTCGCTTCATTGACTTTGATTTATTACTAGATAGTTTCAATTAGATAATTTTTAGTCTGCATCCTCTAGAAACTAAAATTATTCTTATCAAATCTGTTGATTTTTCACTTTTCTTTTGTCGTCATCATCAGTTAGCTTCAAGTCACCAATTATTGCGAGAGAGAGAATAAAATAAGCATAACAAGTAAACAAATCAAACATCACATTTATGCTGTTTGGATAGAGGGACCCAATCTAAGGGAGAGCAACAGAGGATTTCATTATTTATTAGTGAAAACACAATGGAAACTACAACAACACTCAAGTGAGTTAAACACTCTTACTATTTCTTAACCCCTAATTACTTGAATAACTCAAATAATGCTAGGCCCTCACAACTCCCTCTAATTAATCTCTCAATTTCACAAAAGATTCACAATCTTACCACAAAATTTAATTAGCTTTAACACTTTCAGATTGTTTCGTGGTGTAACTCACAATGCGCCTCTCACTTCTCGACATGAGGCATGAAGACCCATAAATATTGGATCCAAATAGGAAGCTTTGGTCAAGAAATCTACTCAAATTAGGAAGCCTATTCAATCGAGCTACTTGAATCAAGTTACCTTTATGCCTTCAAACTCGAAACATATTTTATTAACACTTAACCATAATTAAACTCATAAATTATTAATCGCTTTATGAATTGCTTTAATCACTTTATTTTATATTAAATTACATTCGCCTAATACCCCCAAAAAAAAACTCTTAACTTTAAATCCAATTCCAATTCTACTCTAAACTTTTTTGCATTTCATAAAAAACTCTTAACTTCTTGTTCAATCCCAATTGTACCCTAATTTTTTTTCATCTTAGTAAAGACCACTAACTTTAGATACAGTTCCAATTCTATTCTAAAGTTTTCTTGTTTCATAAAAACCACAAACTTTTACTTAAATCTCATATCTACCTCTGTTAACTTTCCGTCCAAAATCGCCCATAGTGATATGGCATTTCCACATCATTGCTCTAGTTTTTTTCCCAAATTTAAAATCCAAGAAGACATCTTTTAGAGATGAATTTCTACATCGGCCCAAACGTCGTCTTCTTGAGTATGAAATTTGGGTAAAAATTAAAGCAATTAGGGACAACCTTCTTCAATTACTCTTAATCTTATAAGAGTTCTCCTTCCATCTCACTCGAGGATCTTCGAATTTCATGCTTAGTATTCAATCTCTCACACTCGGAAGTCTTCCATCTCCTGCAATTGGAAAGCTCGCGCTCAGAACACTTGAATAGCTTGCATTGGAGAGTTTTTTCATCTCTTAGTTGCCAAAGGAAATTTGGGAGAGAGGGTTTAAGGAGCCAAATTTGGAATTCAAGTAAAAGTTGGTGGTTTATGGGGAAATTGAAGCTGGAGCTAAAGTTGAAATTTTTTTTATATATAGAATTGGAATAAAACTTAAAGTGTAGATTTTTTATAGGATATTGGCCATATTACATTATACCATATATATTACTTAATATACGGACAGCATGACTCGATATCTTTCGGATATGTCCAGAGAAGGAAAATGACAATCGGCTTCTTACGCGTCGGAATCAATAAGCCCATATCTCGCAAAGACAACGAAACCAGAAAATATCCCATATTGGCTAGTCACAAAGGACAAACAAAAAAATTCATTCCTGAGCTGTCAAATTTCTCATCTACTGCAGATATCCAATCGCGGGTCAATATCACTTTCCCCAATAGATATCTTATCAAAATTTCTTACACCGTCACCTGCCATGAAAATTCAATGCACGAAACCACCTCTTGAAAGTTCTTCCTTTCCGCATATGACAAAGAAGACTGACGACGATGTCGAGGCAAATAAAAAACAGCAAATAATGCAAGAAGGCACCATGAACTCCTGATTCACTGTCTTGCTTCATCTCCTCAATATTAATCTTGCTTCTCTTTCACTCAAAAACTTCATGGAAACAGAAGTGGCCAATGATTTGTCTCCGTTGGCAAAGGTTTACAAGGATGGCCGAGTGGAGAGACTCGTGAGCACGGCCACTGTCCCTCCATCGCTCGATGAGAAAACTGGCGTCCAATCGAAAGACGTTGCCATTTCATCGGACTCCACCGTGTCGGCAAGACTTTACATCCCTAAAGCAGCGGTCGGCTCTCTCCAAAAGCTCCCTGTACTCGTGTACTTTCACGGGGGAGGCTTCATAATCGAAACGGCGTGGTCACCGACTTACCACAACTATCTCAATCCCCTCGTTGCAGAGGCTAACATCATTGCTGTCTCCGTTGAATATAGAAGGGCACCTGAGCATCCCCTTCCGGCAGCCTATGATGATTCTTGGACTGCCCTCAAATGGGTGGCCTCTCATTCTGCTGGAAACGGTCCCGAGGAGTGGTTGAATTCTCATGCCAATCTCAAGAAGGTAATCCTAATCGTTCTTCATTTTTTTATTTAGATCACGTATTGACAGATGCATAATAGACATGTCAGCCAAAATCACAATATAGATCTAACACGTGTCTAGTATAGTTGTGGCTGATACATAGTGGTTTTAACGCTTTAAACAGTTATATCTGGTGCTTTGGGTGATATGCGATTTAGAATTACAACCCAGTAAAGTCGAGTGAGGCAATTAATGAAAAGCTATGGTATGCTAGTGATGGGCAAAGAAGCGGGGCGGCGAACGGGGATCATGTCCCCCATCCCCGTCCCGTGAAATAAAAACTTGGCCCGTCATTGCTCTGTCATTACGTCGTGCCCGGTGGGGCAAGTCTGACTTCGCGAGCCCCGCGATAAATCTTCTTCTTTTTTCGCAAAAAGAAGTAAACCCACTTGCTAGATGGTTATTAGATTATTTTTTTCTCATTTTTATTATTTTTATAAGAAAGAATGGGCTCATTAGTAGATTTTATTAAAAAGGATGGCGTCATGGGTTGGCTTTACGTAGCCGACTAAGCCCTCATCTTCACCAGTCAGTCAATGGGGGACACTTGTGAAGATGAAACGCATGGAAAACAATTGTCCCATATTTGCTTACCTACTTTCCGAGATCGCATTATCTACGAAAGCAAGACTCGACTTGTGAGGAAAGGAGATTTTTCGTAGGGTTGTATTAAAATTATCTCTTATGTTTAAAGCAGATAATATAAACACATAAATTAAAAGAAATTAAAGTTATTTTTTTCTCTTAAAGTGTATAAGGTGTGTATTAGTAGGGCGGCGCCGGCTAATAGCAGCCCTAACCCTCTGCGTCTATTGGCCCGCCTCATGACTCCTGATTTTACTTTGTAGAGAAATTTATTCCCCATTCGGCCTTGTGCTCATCTCTACTATAGATTGCTACACCTATGAGGGTACCATAGCCGTGAGAAGTTTGTCAAACATCTTTTAAAAGTTACAACGCTCCTTTCCACATAAATAGTTATTGTGAGGAAATTGTTCCAAGCAAACTTTCAATGACTTTTGAAAATCGGTCCATTATCTTTGCCTTCATACTATTTAGAGAGCTTGGAGCGCAATAAAAAAAAACGTTTGAATTTCCCTTCAAAATAAATATTACAACTAGGTCGGCTTCAATTGTAGAATACTACAGAAAAAAGGGAGAATAAATGCATTAAAAATCCTCGAGTCCTAAAATTTTCATAAAGTACAATTGAATTCTAAAATTTTTAAAAGTACAATCGAGTCTACTGATTGGATTTTGTAAAAGTTTAAGGATTTAATTGCACTTTAGTAATAAGTTTTAGAATTTCTAGTGCACTTATCTTTCCTCCTCACCCCCTCCAAAAAAAAAAAAAGAGTAAGGTGACTGTAGATAATAGTCTTTACGAATTTTAAAGAGTTGAGGTTCTCAGCACTGAAACGATAAGGACATCTATTTCAAACTCTAAAGTTAGAAGAATAAGCCAAAAGGCGAAAAATAAAGCCATACTAAAAATTGGTTTCTAGAATTGTTTTGAATATATATTTTTAATGAAACAATGACTAATAGTTCTATCATAGGCGCAAGATTGTATGTTCAAATTTCCGAAATGGTTTTGGCTGCGCAGTGGATATTTCAAATTTATCGCTAACTAGATGTAATATTGTTTGACTATTCTATTTAGCGATCGACCGGTCTCGTGAGTTTTCACAAATAGTTGCAAACAGTTCGACGAATACTTGGAAGTGTCATTCAATTTTGGTGGTTTTCAAAACAACGTTTGATGTCTACCATGTTCAAATGATTTTCTGTTGTGAACTGTTCGTTATAGCAGCCTCAAACATGCTCAGCAATATGTATACACAAATTATACTAAATTCTCTAAACTCTTCATAGGTCTTCATGTCTGGAGATAGCGCCGGGGCCAACATAGTTCACAACATGGGCATCCGACTGGGAGAGGAAAAGCTAAATGGAATTGAAATTCCGGGCGTTGTTATGGTGCATCCTTATTTTTGGGGCGAAGAACCATTGCCTTTGGAGACCACCGAACCCGAGAAGAGGTCCAAGATCAGGGACATTTGGCATGCGGCAAAACCGACAACCACCGGGCTCGACGACCCCCTAATGAACCCAGCGACCGATCCAAGGCTCTCGGGTTTGGGTGTCAGCAGGGTCCTAATTTGTGTCGCTGAAAAGGATATGTTGAGACAGAGGGGTTGGTATTACAAGGAGGTGTTGAGTAAGAGCGGATGGAAGGGAGATGTGGAAGTGATGGAAGCCCCGGAGGAGGATCATGTGTTTCATTTGATGAAACCTGGCTGTGAGAATGCTGCGGAGATGATGAAGAAATTGGTCTCCTTCATGAACGAGGATAAATAGGATCAGAGGTATTACTGTCAATAAGTAGCTTCCGTCGTGTGCGGGGCCAATTCTTGTTATCTCTGCCTCTATTTCTTCTGAAAAACAAAGTCTGCTTTTCCATTTGCCAGGAGCTATGTTCCTTGTATGTAATTTTCGTATGTGGTTTGTAAGTTTAAAATCTTGTGGGTAAAATTATTTAACTGGCGAACAGTTGGTTGGGTACGCAGATGCTAATTTACCAATAATATTCACTACTCACAAACGTCAAATGCAATAGTAAGTTATCAAAATGATCAATTTCAAGTAGAATATAAGTTCTACTTAAGTAGGAATTTACCACTCAAAACAAAAACCTAGCGGTTAGTTAGTTACCAACCTAGTAAGGAACTTTTTGTCATTCCAATAAGTAACTTACCAACATTGGCCCGTTTTTACTTTAGTAAATTACCCACACTTTGAGGAATTTACGAACACCATATTCAATGGTAAGTTATCAAGCTGTTCAAAAATTTATCATTGGGAAAAAGATACTACCATTGCAGTTAGTAATGTATTGGCCTGCCAAGTAGTTGGTTGAGTGGTTCAAGACTTAGTTTGTAAGCTGAAAATCACATTTCGGTGTTTCATTGACAACTTAAACTGCATTTTGTTAAGAAACTTCCTATGATGTTGGAGATTTGGTTTGATATCTTAGGATATACCGATCCTGAGTATCAATGGAGGAAACCCCCAATTCACCCCCAACAAGTCTTGAATCCAACACTAGTTGATCCAATAGAAGAAAGCAGGGTACCTGCTCAACCATCAGTTACCGCTTCACCCGCTTCGGTTCAAATCCAGGGCCTGATTTAGTGGCCTCACTTTGGCTGGTATCCGTTTCAAGGTCAATGGGCCGCCGAGCCTAGCCACACGTGGGCCCAACAAGGCTTACCTGGAGAGGAGAATTTACTAGGCTCTGGAGTTCGGCCCGAAGGGCATGGGCCAACACCGACTTCGCAGGAGATCAACAGAATGATGGATTGAGCTGGACAAGAATGGGTCTTGGATCCGAATCCATCCCACCGGGCCTAGGGACGAATTCCTACTAGGTTCCCCAACCCGGTTTTCTACCCTACATGTTCCTCATCAACAGTGGCCATCCCGAGCCCAAGGACTCCCTCTACACGTCGCCGGCCGACGGATCGGAGCTCTAACTCATCAACATGCAGCTTACGAACCAGACAACTACAACGCTTGGGCTCGAGACCTCCGGCGAGCATTGGTGATGAAGGACAAGGACGGGTTCCTTGACGAAGCCGTGCCCTATCCGATCGACAAACGGTTGCAACGCCATTGGAAAAGATGCAATCAATCAGTTCGTACTTGGATTGGGAATTGTCTCGCTCCGGATGTTGCAGTTGGGCTACCACCAACCAAGGACTCAAAGACGATTTGGGCGAACATTCGAGAGATGTACAAGCGGCTTGATCTGGCGAAGCTTTTTACCATCACTCAAGCTATCTCATAACTGAAGCAAGGAAACCAATCAGTCACTGCTTGCTTCAATCGGCTCTCAGCTCTTTAGAATGAGCTTGAGGTGGTCGAGGAACGCCTCAAGGGTCCCGAAACCACGCTACAACAGTACCAAGCAATCAAGGAGAGCGAGAAAGTGACTCGTTTTTTACTAATCTTGAACAACACATACTCACCTTTTCGATCGCAGATTTTAGCGATGGACTCGATGTTGTCACTCGGCCAAATCTACCAATTGGCGGTCCAAGAGGAAAGCCGGCGGCAAGTCGCAACCAAGCACGGTAGAGCGAGCAAAGGAGTTGCCTTTGCTACCCTCCAAAAGAGATTCCGATAAGGAGAAACGCTGCACAGAGCTCATGGTCACGAGATGGCTGGAGGTGTTAAAGGCTTCGAGCAAGGAGGGGACAGACATGATGGACGATCTGCAGCTACTGGGATGGGTGGAAACCCTAGTTTGAAGATGAATAGCTGGGATGGAAGGAGATCGAACGGTTGGGATGGAAGGAGATTGGCCGGTTATTCACTTGAATCCAACGGTCCAAATCAGAGAGGATCGAATGGTCCATATTTGACCGCTAGCCTAGTTGAATCAAACGGCCCGTGTTTGGCCACGACAACACCCGCATATAAGGTATCCGAAGGCTCACGAAGTGCCACGTCATCCATGAAAACTCCTAGACAAAATTCAAAAAATTAGGGTAAATATTGTGAATATTGTGAGTGTCATCATCATACTATTGACACTTGCTGGAAATTACAGGGGAAGCCAGGTGATAAGGATAAAAAGGAAAAAGAAATTGTTGCATACCAGGTTTAAGCACGAAGGACTGATGGGGCAAATCAAATAATTACCCAAGATCAGTATCAGAATATAATGAAGGCATTAAGTCAGCTGACAACAAATGATAAGGCTACGAGTTTCTCAGGCACTTCTCTATACAAGACAAATTCAATATCAGTTGAAATGGATAAGTGATTCGGGTGCCAGTGACCACATAGTTTGCACTGAGCAGTTATTTTCTAGTGTTCAAAAGAGGCCCCATTCTTCAGTTTCTGTATGCTTACCCAATGGAATACCACTCATGTCACCAAAAAAATTGGGACTGTCTACCTTAGTCCGGATGTTATTCTCAAAAATGTCATATTCATTCTTGATTTCACGTTCAATCTCTTATTAGTCTCAAAAGCTTGTGAGGATAATTCTTGCTGTGCCATATTCAATTCCAATAATTGCTTCTTTCAGGACCTTTTGACTGGCAGACTGATGGGCTTAGGTAGTGTTGCAGAAGGGCTATATTTTTGGATCAATCCTCAAAAAGACTTTCAATTATTCAATAAAAGCATTTCTTGTAATGCTATTACTAGTAATAAAAATCTTATTTTTCATCAACGCTTGGGTCATACCATGTGATTCCCTTATCCTAAATGTCCAATCTATCCACTAGCAAAACAGTCTCGGACAAATTTTCCAATTAGCATATCTAGATCCACTAGTGCTTTTTCCTTACTTCATATGGATTTTGGGGACCCTACCACACTCCACATCGTGATGGGTCTCGATTTTTCTTGACCATTGTTGATGATTATACATGTGCTACTTGGGTTTTCTTTATGCAATCCAAGAGTCAAACCTTTTCAAAATTGTCGAATTTTCTATCTCTCATTAAAAATCAATTCGACAAACCTGTCCAGAGGATTCGCACTGATAATGGACGTGAGTTCTTTTCTACAGAATGTGACTCTTTCCTATCTTCTCAAGGAATTTTACATGAGAGTTCATGTAACTATACACCCCAACAAAATGGGATTGTTGAGTGCAAACATCGCCACCTCTTAGAAGTAGCTCGAGCCCTGAAATATCAAGCTTCCATCCTGAAAATTGTTGGGGTGATTGTGTGGTCATGGTAGCTTATTTAATTTAATCGCATGCCAATTAGAGTTCTCGATGGATGAACTCCCTTTGAATTGCTTTATGGAAAGCAACCAATAATTGATCATCTTCAAGTTTTTAGGTGTTTATGTTATGCGGCGAATTTGGACCATCAAAATAAAATGGATCATCGTGCTATTCGGTGTATTTTTATGGGATATCCTCCTCTATAAAAAGGCTACCGCGTCATGGAGATTTCTGCAAGGCATTTCTTTGTAAGCAGGGATGTTATTTTTCACGAGGATATTTTCCCTTTTAAAGAAACTACATCGTTGTCCTCAACCTCAAAATCAGATCATCGACCTTTCTTATCATAAGAGGATTTAACTGTCCAACCTCAGCATATACTTATTGCACCAGCATAGCATATGCCGGTGAAAACAGGTGATTCAAATCGAACCATCGACTCACCAGTCTCTTCACCTGAGAAGGATTCCTCATCAAATTCCTCAATGACTTCTTCACCGATGATTCATCAAAGGTTATCTCTCGTAATATCATAAGAGACTAGAATTGAGCAGCCTCGACGTTCTGAACGTCATACTCAACCTCCTACATGGACAAAAGATTATATATGTCCTCCGTTGAATTGTTCAGGTACGCAGTACCCAATATCTTCTTATGTTTCGTTTAGTAAACTATCACCAGAACATATGTGCTGCATTAGTCGGATTTCTGAAAAACATGAACCGTCTTCATACTCTGAGGCAGCGTGTGACCCCAAATGGCAACATGCTATGGAAGCCGAACTAAAGACCCTCAACGAAAATCACACTTGGGATATCGTTCCATTACCAGCAAGACGAAAACCTATTGGTTGCAAATGGGTTTATAAAATCCAATACGTAAGAATCCATAGAAAAGGCAAATCCTTTATGATACACCAGATCCGGTTCGCTTAGCTAGATGGATCCATTGAGCGATACAAGGCTCATTTGGTTGTGAAAGGATTCACGCAATGGGAAGGCTTTAATTATCATGAAACAATCTCTCTTGTGGCCAAAGAAGTCACCGTTCGCTCTTTGTTGTCCATTGCTGCTTTTCGCAATTGGTAGTTGCACCAAATGGATGTCCATAATGCTTTCTCTACATCCTCCTCTTTACCTAAAATTGAATCAAAAAATAAATATTTAGTCAAAATAAAGTCACACAAGTAAGAAGAATTTTATGATAAAGTTAAGCATAGATGGAGTCTTGCATCTTCACTCTTCCTATGTATGATATTGAGCTTCAAATGTTGCTAAAACAATTCCACTGTCTAAATTTATGAAATTGAGGCTAAGGGAGTGATGTCTACCACATATTGTAATCATGAGACAAATGTGGAAGTTGTTAAGGCTGATACTGCTATTGTTGTTATTGATACTACTGATGGATTCTTACAATAGTATTTATTATGGCCTAACCCTCCACTTTCTTCACAGGTGATTGTGATATTTGGTCTCTTCAACTTTGTTTCTACAGGCTTTTGCATGACTTTCTACTCATTTTCTTTGAATTGTTATCAGCAATGTCATTCACCGATTTTGTTCTTTGTTTCTTCTTTCTGCCAACTTGCTTTAGTACATCTAGTGGGAAGAAATACTCTCTAATAGGCCATATGTCCTTGGAGTCTACAACATGCACAACATGACTATAAATTTGCCTGAATATTTCAATACCGAAACATGTGTGAACCTATTTTTTAGGTTGTTCCCTCAAACATAGAAGAGCTGCCATAGTATGGTAGCAAGGGATTCCACTAATGTTCCATCTTTTACAGCTACAAGTTCTACATCCGATGTCAACAACCCTCTTGACTCCGTATAGCCCACTCAATTTAAATGCATCCTCCCTATTACATTCAAGAATCCATGACGCTAAATACTCTTTTTTAAGGTTCAATATCTCTTGGATCTCAAGACAAATTGCATCAATGTACTTAGCCAAGCAATCCCTTCACTTATGAATCATCTCCACAAGTTGCACTCTTATAGTTTCAAACAATGTGATTATGGGCTTATCCTTAGCATCGGTTATGCTCTTGTTGAAATTTTCACACTAATTATTCAAGGAAGTGTTGCATTTTGAACTTGTTTGGAAATGGGACTTGCTCCATTGCACCGGTAGCCTTTGGGACAACCAATTATAAGCTTTTCTATCAATTGCTTTAAACTCTTCCATTGCCAAATCAAAAGTACATACCCTAATTACTAGAACAACCTTCCAAATTTATTTTAAGTTCTAGTCGTTTGTGACACAAAGTTCTTGTAAAGATGCCTTAAGCAAAATCTATGATATATTTTAGGCATTAGATTTGCTAGTGCTTTAAATAATCCTTTTTACTTGTCAGACAAAAAAGTCCAGTACATTAAATTTGTAAGGTCTATAATTCCCAGATCTTTAGTAATCATACTAATAAACCACTACCATATCTTGTATGTTTCTTGTACTACGACTACCCATGCAAATGAATACATTTAATGAATTCCATATGTGCCCACAGTTGATAGAAATATACTCTTGTAGCTTGATGATAAGTGACAACCATTAAACCCCACAAAGTTCCCAGATCCTTATAGAAAACCCCTCCTCTACACATCTAGACATATGTAAACTCCTCTAGACTTAAATTAATCTTGGTATTGCTCACTCTTTATTACAAAAGTGGATATTTGGTCAGAATCAAGAAATACTTGTCAATAACTTCTAAGTATCCAAAATTGCTCCTCTTCATTCACTGTAATCATACTCATTACTGTAGCCCTAACTCTTTAGACTATTGTCTTGGACAGTTTCAAACATTCTCAGTCTCAATTGTTTTTTTCAATGAAGCACCTAGGCATGTTGGATTATTCCTCAACCTATCAAAATGCTTATTTGTCACCCATTTAAAGTCTACTTGAGAAATATGTAGAGCTCTATTATATATATGTACAAGGTTAAAGGTTTAAACTTGTAAAGTATGCCCCTTCTACACTTTGGAAACATATATAAGCCAATCATAACCATTAGAACACACTACCCTTAACTTATTCAGTGCATTCTTAGTGAACTTCACCCATCTCCCTTTTTATCGCATAATTTCTAACTACTTCTCTAAATCATTTAGCATTGTTAAAGTACACCCCTAACTTAAAGACATTTCAACCTCTACAATGAACTTGGGATGTGTATACTCCATTTGACTACTGATATCCAGGAAATCTATATCATCACATAATGTATCTCCATGCAAACTAATTTTTCCATACCCCTCTCCATTGAACCTTCACCCTCTAGAAATCATTCATTTCTTTTATGTAACTCATCAAGATAAATAATGGCAAACCTATCTTCTTTAGTACCCTCATTACACATACTATCTGACATGGTATAGTTCACTTCTTCACATTCCTCACCCAATGCAAAATGGAAGAAAAAAAATAAATATGTCAATTGTTTCCTGAATAAAACAAACCTACACAAGGAGAAACACAAGTTACAACTACAATATATTATATTTGAAGAGGTCCCAGATAGAGTTTAATTGAAAAGAAGTCGTAGCACACAAGTAGGGACAAAACAAAAGCCTTACACAAAGCAAGGTAAGAAACAAAATTGCTATCATTTACAACATTTTGAAATGACTTTGATTGAAAACTTTAAATTTGATTACTCTTTGATTGAAAGTTTAAAATCAAGAATGTAAAATTTAGAAGCGACAAAATAAAGTCTCGCAAAATCTAAAGATTGGGTTTGCATGAAATCTAGTGTAAAAAGTCTTTAATCTACTTCCGCAATTAAAAATAGGGTTCATGCAATAAACAACAAAACATGAGTTAAATGATTGATTATTAACAACAAAACATACACACAAAAAATGAAAACAGTAAAAAAACTTGAAAAGCATGGATTACAAACGACATGAAGGGACCACGACTTAGGCCCCGTTTTGTTCAACATTTAGAAAGGGCTTTGGGGCTCTAAAGGGATTCGGCCAAATATGAATGATGTTTGGTTCATATTTTGGAGGGCCCAAAGGCCTTTAGGGGAATGGAGGGTTTGAAATGTCTTAGGAAATAGTATTTTCAAAATGCTACTTGGCTAGTTTGATGACAATATGTCAGTTTCCCATCCCATCCTCGTTTATCAAACATAATTCCAATTTTGCCCCTTTATAAACAAAAAAACCTTAAGAAAGCAACTCCTCTCTTCCACTCGCCTCTACTCACCGGATCTGTGCTCCTTGCGCTCCTCTCTCCCTCGAGCTCTCTTTCTCGTGCTCACCGGTTGTACAGCTCTTGCCAACTGCTTATTTGTCTCGATTAAACTCTACTTGAGCCCCAGCCTCCCTCAAAGAAACTACGTCGTGAAACGCCATGGCCACTAGCACTACAAAATGCCTCCTCCGCTACATCTAACAGGGTTTCATCTCAGGGTGCAACTTGGGGATCGAGAGGCGGCGCCCTACCATTAGAGCTGCGGATGTATGCTTCACAAGAAATCCAAGAGCAACTGCTCTTGTCCCATGGCGAGGAACAAGAGTGTCGTATCCAATCGGGAGGGCATGAAGCGAGAGGTCTTTGTCTTGATGGCTTTCGCGAATTCGACACCGTTATCTTCGCTAGTCATGGGGAGGTCTCAGATGGTGGGTCCTTGCAATGGAGATAGGGAAAGGGAGGATGAGTTTTGTCTGAAGTTGTGCAATTTTTCATTTTTTTTCAATTTCGTTTGTTTTTCTTTTGCTTTTGGTAGCTAAGATGAGGGTTGTTGATGATTTATTCATTTTGACCTCTCTGTGACCAACTTAGGAATTTAGAAGAACCCTTCATTGACTTAGAAATATGATTGATCTACAGACACGGTGGTGTCCTCTGGTGTCTAGGTGAAAGTGTTGTGATTGCAATGTCCATCTATTGATATGTTGGAAGCCAATTTTATCTACCAATAAATGTAATTGATCTTAATAGAGCCATACTTTTTCATCCAATTCTTGCTTTGTTCGTCAAACTTCTTTGGTATTAAAAAGGAGTTGACTGTGATGAGGCAAATCTGATCACAAGAAAAATCTTGACATATATATGTGATGGTGAGATTTTTCTTGACATGTCTTCAAATCCAGTTCTTTTTGCTTGCGCAAATTCATATCTTATCTCCCATCTTGCAATCACAATCTACACAATTGGCAAGTCGTTCATCTTCTTGATTCATCTCCTTTCTTTTGATTGATGATGCCCCATTCCTCCATATTCCTTTTTCTTTGGAGGGTCAATGTTTAATAGAGAAATGAAGGAGGGAATGAATACCTCTCAATGTGGGGGCGAGTGCTTAAAAAGCTTCTCTCAATATGCAGAGACCTCTCTACCTTAATGGTAGCTCAAACCCCTAAACCCTAATCTTTCCCTCCCACTGTACCTCCATCTCAGCCATGGATATCCTGTCTACCCTATACTCTCTCTTCCATCCTTCCTCAATGCTATCAGCGTTGGTCTTCAAAACCACTTGTTTCACCTGAATTGGTCAAAATTCGCTCCGTCAATTTCTTACCCATCGACGCCCTAACCCTTTCAGCTTCGCATTACTCTCAATTCTATTTGTTAGTTGCCCTCATCCCTTCTTATGTTTTCTCTTTCGATCTCTACATGGCTTCACCTGCCCATTTCCGAGATTCTTTACTTTAATCGACACTTCAAATTTCGGTTAGTTCTGATTTGGTAGCTTCTCTCTAGTCTTGCCTTTGCCTTCCTTTCCTTCGACTCTGTGAATCTGGCTCATGGACCACGAAGAACACAAGAATTCATCCCGACTTGCTGCTCTATGTCACAGATTGGGACGTCTTTGCTCGGAACAAGAAATCGAGGTTTGGAACAATGAGCCGACGCCTGAAAAATTGGAGGAATGCCGATTAACACTTATAGGTAAAATTCATTATAATCCCTCTATCAATTTCCAAGCATTTCAAAGTACTTTGAAGCGTGCAGGAGAACAGGACAGGTTGACATTTCACAAAGAGAGGCTGGACTATATGTAGCAAAATTCCAGTCGGAGGCAGAAAAACAGAGGACTCTAGAGGGCAGACCTTGGTTATTTTCCAGTCATCTGGTAGTTTTTAAATAATGGATATCGAATACAATGCTGCACTATTACGACTTTTCCACTTGCGCCTTCTAGTGAAAGTATTTGGCCTCCCTTTGGAGTGGTGTACTAAACAAATGAATAGCAAAGCAGTTAAAACTGTGGGCAGGGTGATAGAAGTGAAAGCAGATACGAAAGAGGGTTCCACCCTTAGATCTGGCAGAGCAAGGGTCGAAATTAACTTACAAGAACCATTGAAGACAGGCCAACTGATCAGAATAAATAACAAGACTTTATGGCTAAATTTTCATTATGAGAGGTTATCCCACTTCTGTTATTCGTGTGGAAAGCTAGGACATTACGCAATGTATTGCAAGGACATTCCGTTTGATGAAGCAAAACTAGAAGATAAGGAGAAGATGGCTTACGTACAATGGCTTCACGCGGAGGTCAAGGAGCATAGCCCTTACTGGCGGATTTATTATGAAACGAAGGAAAAATTGGAACATTCAGAAGAGGTAGTACTTGAAACACCTCCCCCTTCGACCCACCATCTCCCATTAATGCCCCCCACTATCAACACTGAAGTAGCCCCCCTGCTACAGCCTATTGCAGCCATCAGCCCTTCATCGACAGCACCAAAGGCACAAAATTGTCAAGTTGCTGTACTGCCGAGTAGCCTCATCACCACTACACTGATACCTACAACAGAAAAGATGAAAGGGGTTTAAACCCAGCTAATCAATTTACCGCAGACCAAGAAAAATGAAGAACACTTGACTTACTCCAAAAATTGGACCTGCAAAGAAACTCAAGCGCTATAATCCCTATGACATGATAACTTCAACGCAAGACAATCTAGATGAATCACTTCTCCTGGACACACCCATCTTGGAAACAGATGAAGCAGGAAGCTGGGCTAAGGTGGCTGGCCCTCAACAGCCACCCACTCACAAATGAAGCTCTTAAGTTGGTACTGTCAGGGTTTAAGCAATCCCCTGATAGTCCAAGCACTAAAGGCCCTAATGGCAAAGGAAAAGCCCGATCTCCTTTTTTTGATGAAAACTAAAAACAAAGAATATGTCCTTCAACGATTGAAATGTCGTTTACACTTTTTGAATCTTCATGTAAATAGCCCGGTTGGCTCGGCTGGAGGCTTGGCTGTCTTTTGGAATGCTAACCTTTCTTTAACGATAATTAGGTCTACTTCAAACTTCTTTGACATGTTATGCAATGAGGATATGGAGGATAGCACTCGGCGACTTACATTTCTTCATGCCCCTGCAGTTTATCAACTACGCCAACAAGTTTGGAAGGACCTTAGACAAATCAGCTACGGTAATCATCTTCCATGGGTGTGTGTAGACGACTTTAATGAAATCATTTATCACTAGGAAAAAGTAGGGAAAAGACCTGCTAAATATTATCGCTTATCTTCTTTTCGAGCTATTTTGAATGATTATTCTCCACTGGATATAGATAGTAAGGGTGGCGCCTTCACATGGATGAATAACCGAGAAGGGGATGATTTCATAAAGGAATGTCTGGATCGCGTGCTGTGTAATATGGATTGGCGCCTAATGTTTCTTAGGGCTGAAGTTTTTACTCTACCTGCTGTGGGTTCGGATTATAGTCCACTATTATTAAACACTATACTACCTACTGCAAAAAGACAGCGACATTTTATGTTTGAAGCCTTTTAGAACCAGGACTGTGAATGTCGAGAGGTTATAGACACATCATGGAATTCAGAACAGGTAAAGAATTTTGACCTCCTGCATAAATTACAAGTTGTTTCTACTGCTTTAACGAAGTGGAGTTGCAACAAATTTTCACATAATCACCTTAAAGTAGCAGCTTTGCAACAACAACTACAACAACTCATCAACCTACCCCATAGATTTTATGACAAATCAACAGCAGCAACATTGAAAGAGGAGATCCAAAAGGTGTGGCAACAAGAAGAACAATATTGGGCAATGCGTTCCCCGATCAATTGGTTGAAATGGGATGATAAGAATACCAAATTTTTTCATGCCACTACCATACAAAGACGACAAAGGAATCGAATCAGCATGTTGCACGATGACAACCATAATTGGGTGAAGGACACTAGGCAATTAAAAGAGATGATGTGCGCCTTCTTTTCAAGCTTATATACCACAGTGGGAAGTCGCAACTATGGACATATATTAGACCAATGCCCATGTGTGGTTACGATAGAGATGAATGAGGTATTAACAACTATGGTAACTCTTGAGGAGGTTTACCAAGCCACTTTTCAGTTAGGAACTACCAAAGCTCCAGGTCCAGATGACCTGAATGGTCTTTTCTATCAAATACACTAGGAAATCATTAAGGATGACCTCTTTACAGCGGTGCACAATTTTTTTTTTATATCAGGGAATATGCCCCCCCCCCCCCACTCTTAACAGGACCATTATCTCTTTGATTCCCAAAACCCCTCGCCCCGAACGTCTTGATCAATACCGCCCTATCAGCCTTTGTAATTATGGTTACAAAATTATTTCCAAGGTGATTACTAACCGTTTGAAACCTATGCTATAGGATCTGATTTATGAGGAACAGTGTGCCTTTGTGGGTGGTAGGCAGATACAAGACAATATTTTAATAGTCCAAGAGGTTCTTCATCAGCTCAAGAGAAGGAAAAGGAAGCGACACTTTCAGGCAGTTTTTAAAATGGATATGCAAAAGGCGTATGACAAGGTGGAATGGGATTTTCTTCAAGATTATTTAGTTAAATTAGGATTCCATTCCAAATGGATCCAGTGGGTGATGCAGTGCATAACGACAATATCCTCCAATGTAAAATTTAATGGCGAACAGCTACGGTATTTTCATCCTACCAGGGGTCTTCGGTAGGGTGATCCTCTATCCCCATATATTTTCATCCTGATGGCAAATCTCTTATCTTATCTTATAAACAAAGCTGTTAACATGGGACACCTCAAGGGCATCAAACCAAACATGTGGGGCCCTACTCTATCCCATTTGTTATTTGCAGACGATGCAATTTTCTTTCTAGATGGTACTATTCAAGAATGTCAGAATCTAGCAAATATCTTGCATCAATATTGTTTTGCTACAAGGCAAGAGGTTAACCGTAACAAATCTGGAATTTTTTTCAGTAAAACTTACCCTGCTAGTTTATAGGAAAATCTGGTGAGGGAGCTTAGAGTACCAGTATTGCAACAGTCTAGTAAGTAGTTGGGAATACCATTTGATTGGGGGCATCCAAAAAGGATATGTTTTCCTGGATAATGGAGAGAGTTCATGCAAAGTTGGAATGCTAGAAAGAAAATCTCATTTCAAAGGGTGGGAAGGAGATCCTTCTTAAGACTGTAGTACAGGCGATACCACAATACGCCATGTCTATCTTTAAACTACCTATGTCTCTTTGCAAATCCATTTAAAAAAGAATTGTAAGATTTTGGTGGCAAAATGACAGATGCAAATTAAGAATTCATTGGCAAAATTAGGAAGTTCTAAAAAGCAGGAGGGAAGCTAGTGGTTTAGGATTTTGAGATCTTATAAATTTTAACAAAGCCATGTTAGGAAAACAGGCATGGCGTTTAATACATCAGCCACTATCTCTATGGAGTAAATTTTTTAAAGGACTTTACTTCCATTCAAAGAACTTCTGCACTGCGGAAAAAGGCCCTCGCCCATCATGGGGTTGGCAAAGCCTTCTGATTAGAAGGGATGCGATTTTACCCAATGTTCAATGGTCTGTTAGAGATGGGCAGTTAATCAAAGTACATAAAGATTGGTGGCTACCTATCGGAATATTAGGCAGACCTGCAGTTTGAGACGAACCTCAAATGGTGGTTGACCTCATAGATCAAGACCACAACACCTGGAACTTTACTCTTCTTAATAGGTTCTTTAACTCGCAGGTCATAGCTGAGATCATTACCATTCCAGTAAGACCCAACTATGCCAAGGACAAACTCATCTAGACTACTACTAAACATGGACATTACACTATAAAGATTGCTTATCATGCACTCACAAAATCAGTAATAAATCAGACAGGCAATAGGGCTTCCACATCATATCAAAATCCAAAACTATTATGGAGCAAAATCTGGACTATGCAGACTACCCCAAAAATTCGCACATTCCTATGGTTGCTATGTCACAATGCATTAGCCACCAAAGCAAATTTATACCAGAGACATATTACCACAGATCCAAATTGTATTCTATGCAATCAATAGGTACCAGAAACCCTAGAACCCCTGTTTTTACTTTGTCCATGGACTCAGAGAATATGGTCTCATCCCCAAATCAATGTTCAGATCTCAACTCGTGCGATACAGCACATTGATGCTTGGCTCATAGAGAAAGTTCGAAGATAGCAACTATTACCTAGTTTGGAGACCATCGCGAATGTTCTTTGGCAAATCTGGCGAGCTCGTAACGGTTTTATCTTCCGGTGTGAGAGTCTTGACCCAACACACGTGGCCGAGGCAGCATTAGTTCACATCCATGTCACTCGGCTGTCCACTCGATCCCAGACCGGCAAAGGCAGATCGATCTTGAATAGAGAAACTCTTTGGAGGCCACCAAATCGAGGCGTTATGAAGGTCAACATCAATGGAGAACATCAGCCTGGCAGTAAGGAAGGTACTATGGCTTGTGTTTGCTAAGATCACCATGGAAGACTTACCAATGGCTTCTCCAAAAGCTCCGCTGCTTGTTCGGCCCTGCAGACAGAGATCCAAGCATTTTCTCTCACTCTTCAATACCTGCTTCACCAAGGCTTCAATCACGCGGATCTGCTCATGGAATCGGATTGTCTCATCCTTGTTAACATGCTGAATCGACATATAGAGCCACCATGGGAGGAGCGTCCTCTATTTTCTGAAGCTGCCTTTCTGTTTTCTCTTTTCCCTAATCTCAGCCTTCGATACCGTAGACGAGAGGCCAATGTTGTCGCTGATTGGGCTGCCAAGGCCCACAATCATGCAAACCTAATCCAAAACTGGGTTGTCTTTCCTCCTTTTTATTTGCTCGACCTTGTATGTGCTGATGCACTAGCTGCAGGTTGTACCGGGTTTAACACTTGAATATATAGTTCTCCTTTTCCGACCAAAAAAAAAAAATGTGGGGCGAGTGCTTCGAATGAAAATACATCTTTGAATCAAATAGCCATGAGTTTGAGAAATAGTTAAAGAAGATTGCAATATTTAAGGATAACTTATTCATTTCTTCGAGACATACATGATTATGTTTATTATAATGAAATTACTCTCTTTTTAATTGAGAAAGATCCATTTATTTGTAAATTTCTTAATATGTTTCTTTTACATCACTCTCAATGCAAAAATATTAAAGTTATCATCATTATTTTTCATTTTTAAATAAATTAAATTTTAAAACTTTAAATTGGCACACAAAAGGACTAATTAAATGTATATTTCAGATAGCATTTCCCTCAAAGTTGCATCTCATGACACTTTTCAATTACATTTTGCCAAATAGTATTTGTATTTCGTCAAATCCAAGTAGGCTAAAGGGATTTGCATTTCCCCAAGGGTATTCCCACAAAACCAAACCAAATGGGCCCTTATTCCACAATTAGAAAATATATAATAAATAATCAACTCACTACCATCACTGCCATCGCTGTGGTATTCCATCACATGCCCATGCCTTGTCAACATATTACTCCAGCAAGTGCAATCGCTTATTTTGGGTAAAGGAAATATAAGTTGAATCAAATTAGGAATCTAACATCCATGAAAAAAAAAATTAGGAAACTTAGGGCCATGAATCAAAGTTGCAATTTGGAAATTAGGGCTACAAAGGAAATGCTGGCTTCATTCAAAATCCTTTACCTTTGCACGTCGCTGCCATTGCAAGCTGCCATCTAGTCACATGTCACCGATCACGCACCACACACAGTCGAGCACTACCTCAAGAGTTCTCAAGCTCGTTTCACACTCCCATCAACAAAGGTCCAATGAATATCGTCTAGGCTTTTCTTGTTTGTTTACTCTCCCATCAACGCCGTCCAATCGAACACTGTTGTTGGTTGTATGCCGCCAGTCACTCAATTGTTTGGTTCTCAACTTTCGTATTTTTAAGTGTGTTGGGATAATAAAGAGAGAAGTAAATTTGGGTTTTTTACCTTCATAAATTCGGCTATTCTTTTTATTCAAATTTTATTAGATATGAATATCCTTGTTTTTTTTTTGGTTGGTAAATATCCTTGTTCAAGTCGCTGGAAAAGTCACATACTCGTTGGCTGGCAAGGATTTGATCGGCCAACAAGTTCAAACCCATATTTGAGATTGATTTGAGTACTTTAAGTTTTTATTTGAAATAATATCCACTTTAAACCGCTTTTTAAGAAAATAACCTCATTTCATATCCTTATTTAAAATTTTCTCTATTAAACTTAGAGACAATTAGTAACATGATTCATTATATCTTCGATAACTTTGAAATCGTTAAAACTAAAAAATAATTGATAATGCTTTCATAGTAGTAATTTCATCATATCATCTGATGAGTTACTAATTAATAAATGCAACCGCTAGTAAAGTTGAGCTACTCTTCTTAATCTACAAGATATTTAAATCTGGGATATCTCATTAATTTGTTACTATGTTACCGACAAATAAATCAGGAAATTAATAAATGAAAATATGGGTAACAACCTAATAATGGACTTTATAGGGGGTAACATAATTATGTTGTTGGTAAGTTATAATAGTATGTAAGCATTTTCGTCATCCATCACCGAATGAGCGGTATAATTATTATTTTAGTAGGAAATTATTAAAATATCAACTGGGCCAACAAGTCGCCAGTCAACTTCTTATTACCAAATGAACCAATTACAATGGAACATGCTTTTGTTATCCTCTCTCTGGCTTATTCTTCAAGAAAAAGCTAAGAAATGGAAAAATAAAAGGGAAAAAATAATATGGAGAGGTCTTAATTTTCTTTTTGAAAGAAGAGAGATCTTAATTAAACTATGATGGAAAATAATAAAACCAAAGGAATTCTCAAAACAAGCAAATTATCATGAATGATTGCGGAGAAAACTTCTGCGCCCTTTTTCTTGATTTTGGCTTTAATGCCATTTTGACATGAACATACATACACATGTAAATCCCTATCTCTCTACACTATGTGCACAGCAAACTCAAAACTAATTTTAACATCTTAACTTCCACAAATAAATCCACAAAATTCATGTGTGTTCTTAAAATGAACCCTAATCTTATAATGTGTTATGCGACCAAATTATAATTTGGAGAACAAGAAAGATCCCAATATGGGGATTTTTCGGATATTGCACTTATTCTCAGACACGTTACAGAAAACTTTAATGGTATAGGTATGGTAAAATGGCCAATAGAGGTGGCCCGCGAATTCTATAATGTGATTTTTTTCGTGATATCGGGGAGGTCTCATACATACTTCGAAGACTCGGCAAAATGGCCGATAGAGGCAACTCAGTAAAATTTTTTACAAGGCTTTTTCTAATTGATTTACATCTTTTTCTTTGTCCTTAATTTGCTAAAAAATCTAAATATACAAATTTTATTTAAGGTTAATACTACGAAAAATCCAAAATTGGTGTATATGCGACAAATTTACGTCAAATTAATTTTTTGATTGAAAAATGCTCAAATTAGTACACTTATGACGAATTTACTCCTAAAACACCTCCAAACGGATATATTTATGACAAATTTATCTTCAATTAATTTCTGTTAAATTAAATTAATATCACAAAAATTTATAATCCATGGTCATGCCTCGTGGCACGGCAGCACCCGTACTATTGAAATGGTTTGTCAGGAGCCAAAGCGGATCAAGAAGAAAGAATGAAGGCTTCATCTACTCCAAACCCCTAAAGAAGTCAAGGTTTGGAACCCCATATGACAAATGAAGAGTAGAAATCTCAAATTGGTACATCTATTAATTATCACGTATCATCTAATTTAGTAATTTGACGGTAAAATTTAATAAAAACTGATGAATGATAGAGTTATCATATCAATTTATAATTAATTTATCATAGACATCAATTTGAAAATTTTCGTAATATTAACCCCTTTCATTTATTTTTTCCAAAAATACATCAATTTCCTTTTTTCCAGATTTTTCCTCAAGTTTTCTCTGGGCAAAAATCATGCTACGCGGCTGAGCCAACTCCCAAGCCACCAGTTCTCTCGTCCAACGTCCGATACGAACACGCAACGGCGAGAATGCCTCCGCTGATATTTTAGGTTTTTATCCTCCGTCGTCGTCGTCCTCGTCGTCACTCCTCCCGCTCTTCTGCAACTCCAATCCTCCCTCGCGAGAAGTCCTCCGCCGTCGATGGAGCGAGCGGCTCTCCTCCGCTCCCTCTCCTGCTCCTCCCTCGCCTGCACCAGACTCTTCTTCTCCCGCTCCTCCTCTCACCCCCGCCGCCTCCTCCGCCCTTGCGGCGGCGGCGGCCGAGCGGCTAACGGCGCCTCCCGGCGTCCCCTGCATCTCCGCCGCTCCAGGCTGCTCCGCCCGTCGTCGTCCTCTTCTTCTTCTTCTTCTTCTTCTTCTTCTTCCTCGCTCAGGTTCGGCCGGAACTTCTCTTCGTCGCTCGCTCCTCGCGCCATCGCGACTACTCCGACTCAGCCTTCTCCAGGTGACTTCCGCCTCGCCGCGCCCGCTCCTCTCGAGCCGCTCGCTCTTGCTTCGCGAGCTGCTGCAGTGACCTCGTGTGCTTAATCTGTGTATTGGATCGGCATTTGGAATTTACCGTTTCGTGTGTCGGCGATTGGGACGGGGTTTGATTTGTTTTTAGATTCTGATTGGCGTTTTGGGGATTGCAGAGGTTTTTGGTGTTCAGGATGGGGTTGCCGAGAAGTATGGGTTCGAGAAGGTGTCGGAGGAGTTCATTAATGAGTGTAAATCCAGAGCGACTCTCTTCAGACATAAGAAGACTGGCGCCGAAGTGATGTCCGTGTCGAACGATGACGAGAACAAAGTCTTCGGGATCGTTTTTCGGACACCGCCGTGAGTACTCTTTATGTTGAATAATATTTGGCATTTGCGGAGGGAGGTGGTGCTTCGGAGTGGGTAGCCGTTTTACTCCATTGGTTGAGTTGTTATATGGAATAATCTGAGAAGATTGCCTCGATGATTCTGCGACCTTCTTAGCCTTTCTTATTGAGTTGCCTGGAGTGGTTGCCTTCTAATTTATGTGCATTTTCTCATATCTGGCTATTATGTTGTAGACGAGAATAGCTTGATACATGAAAAGGTGGATATGTAAAGGATGATCTTTTACATATAAATTAGGCGTAAACTCTAGATGGACTCCTTTACATTTTCTTGATTTATGCTTGCATGAAATTGTGTAATATAAATGTTAGCAGATACAAACTTGTCAGGTTACCTGGTGAACTGGATTATTACTTAATGTGTATTTGTCTCTCTGCTTTCTTCTTCAAATATCACCCAGAAAGAGTGTTGTTTTTTTTTTCCGCTGAAGTCTTGGTTAGTGTATCAAAATTATGGTTTGTTGATGGATCACTCATTTTCATACTGTCAGTCCTATTCCAGCACCTCCTGGATAATGCTACAGGATATAGGTAGAAGAGTATAGTGACTGGTTGAGATGTCCTGTTGTTGTGATCATACTTGTCAAAATCTCCTCTGCTGTCATGTTTGGACCAGGGGTTGCCTTTGAACATATTTTTTCTTAGTTTTATGGTGTTTCCAACCAGAAGGGAGTATTGCTTGATGATATTTAACTATTTTTAAGATTTGTCACAAAACTATTTTTAATTAGGTAAGGGAGGATGGTGTGAGTTAAATTACATATTTCTCATATAATGCTATGGAAGGCTTCTCGTCAAGATTCTTTTAGGTCAATACTTTGTGATAGAATCCCCTTTAGTTGCCCATTTTGTGGTGCCATTTTTTGATTTGCTGAGATTCTGACCTTGCTAGACATGGTATGGCGTAAGAAAATCTAGAAAGAAGCTTATAGAACTAGATTCTTCTCTGGGCCATAAGCCATTGGTGGAAAGATGTAGTGGATAATGTAGAAAACGGTTTTAATGTGCCATATCTTTCAATTGAGGCTTAACCAAGGGTACCATTTTCCTTTATTTTATTGGAAAACACTACCAAAGAAGAGAAACGAGTTCTTTTTCTGTTTTTGAATCATTTCAGTTGAAATCTAATATATTCTTTAAGTTCAAGGTTCTAGATGATTGTCATATGTAGATCGTCTTTTCCTTTATCCCCTAACAGTGCTCAATCTCTTACAACCTTTGCTTTATTGAATTCTTTCTGTAGAAACAATTCCACTGGTATTCCACATATTCTTGAACACAGTGTCCTATGTGGGTCCCGGAAGTATCCTTTGAAGGAGCCATTTGTTGAGTTGCTGAAAGGCAGCTTACACACTTTCTTGAATGCATTTACATATCCTGATAGGACCTGCTACCCCGTTGCTTCCACCAATATGAAGGTGAAGAGTAGGTTGAAACTTGAGATCTATTCAAATGAACCTAGTGCTGATTCTGATACTTGACTGATGTGATTGAAACAGGATTTCTATAATTTGGTCGATGTGTACTTAGATGCTGTCTTCTTCCCTAAATGCATAGACGACATTCAAACGTTTCAACAGGAGGGCTGGCATTATGAACTCAACAATCCTTCAGAAGAAATTTCTTATAAAGGTATCTATACATGATGTGCTAGTGAAACTCATTTGAAGATATTCTTACAGATAGTAAATGTTTTTACTAATGCGTCTTCTTGGTAACTGATTGATGGTATGCTGAATATCAGGTGTCGTCTTCAATGAGATGAAAGGTGTCTATTCCCAGCCTGATAGTATCTTGGGTCGAGCTTCACAGCAGGCAAGTTTATTTCGTGCATTGTACACCTGTAAATTCAGTAGACTATTCAATCTTCAATCTGAGGCATAGAACGTCCTGGTACACCCTGGTATTTTGCTTTGAGTTTTGCATATCCTACTGCCTTTTCATTTTTCTGCCAGGTTCTCCAAGTCTGATTATAAAATGAAACATCTAACAAACATATTCATTCTGACAGACCAGTGTATAGTCTCTCCTTCCATTATTCATTTTTTTTTTCCACTTTCATTTTAAGATGACCAGAGATGCACTCATTTGACTGTTTTGAGTTCAGACTCATTTTCCTGTGCTGAGAGATAGAGCAAAACTAAAGAATGGTTTCGACTTTTATGGAATGTAATTCATGATTTAAATAGCCTGGCAGATTTTATGCATACATGGATTTTCTACAGAGATGGCTTATTTTCCCCATTATAGTTGAACTTTTTGATATGACTTGAGTTTTTCTTTTTCCAAGAATACGACTGTTGTTTAGAGCTTGTTAATTTGTAAGACATCTGTGAAAATTAATAAAAAAAAAATCAGTATATCCTTTGAGGTATTTGAATGAATTTAATTAACTGTTTTTCCTGATATTAGTGTCATTTCTTTTCTTAATGTATCCCTGGTGTGTGATGTCAATTTTAGCACCCTCCTTAGTTTGGTTTTTGGGCTAGAAGGCGTTTTAAGTCCTTAACGCATCATTATATTGACATCAACGCCACCAAGTTCCATTGACACAATTTCTTTTCCTTAAAATAAAATCTGCTTGACCTGCTTATGGAGAGTAGATGACAATTTTGTTCAGTCCAGTCGATTTCCTGAATCTGGCGTGATCCTTTATTCTATGTCTATAGATATTCTTCATGCTGTAAACTGCCTCATCCTGTTATTGATAGTATTGCTTTTGAGACCATCATATTTTGGCTATGTGGATGACACCACTGGCATACTACATATCTAATTTGTTTGAAGGCACTTGATTGTGGATCTAACTTCCCTAACAGTTTTTTGCATCTAAATCCACCCCACATTTATTACCTTACCATTATATATGGCAGGCTCTTTTTCCAGACAATACCTATGGTGTTGACAGCGGAGGCGATCCACAAGATATTCCTAAACTGACATTTGAGGAATTCAAGGTTCGCCCCTAGTTCTATTTGTTTCCTATTGAATTTGTTCCAACCTGGTTATTGTTTTTACAAATGGAATCATAATGCTGCTGCTTGTAAGCTTCTTTAGTGACAAACATTTAACTATTTCATGAGAGTCAGCATCATAATATAGTGCAACCTCCAAAAGTGGAAAATAAATTAAAATAACCACAGTAGTGATTGCTCTGATGATGATACTTCTGAAGGATTTCTTCTATTGGTCCCTAAATTCACTATTTCTTTCTTGAACCGTACAGGAGTTCCATCGCAAGTATTACCATCCCAGCAACGCTAGGATATGGTTTTATGGTGATGATGATCCAAATGAGCGTCTACGCATCCTTAGTGGTAATTTGGCAATTTTAGTCATGCTATTACTGCATGTGTGATGTATATACCTTTGAATTAGATATCAACTTTTCTATCTCCTATCCTATAAGTGGAATAGTTCTTTGTTGGTGAATGATGTGGTCGTAGAAGTTTGCGAACATTACTTAGTAGCATTGACCTCATTGGCATATGTCATGGAAACCAGATTTGGTTTTAAAATGGTGTGAGGCAAAGGTTATGCACACTAAATAGATTAATCTTGTCTATTGTTGACAAAAAGATCTGGTGTGTGGTTTCTGTTTGTATGTGCTTTCAGTTATTGTTCAGTAATTTGTGCCGAATTTTGTCTATGTAGGTCATTTCTAGAAATGAGAATGCTTAGCTAGTCTATTTAAAGTGATGATGATGAGCAGAGAATCTCACAACCCTTTATTGCAGAGTACCTCGACACGTTTGATGCAAGTCCTGCTGCAAATGAATCAAAAGTGCAAACCCAAAAATTGTTTTCCAAGCCAGTTAGGATTGTTGAAAAGTACCCTGCTGGAGAAGGTGGTGAGTTGAAGAAGAAGCACATGGTATGCCTTAATTGGTTGCTCTCAGATAAACCCTTAGACTTGGAGACTGAACTTACACTAGGATTTTTGGATCATCTCATGCTGGGATTTCCTGCTTCTCCACTGAGGAAAATTTTGTTAGAAAGTGGTCTGGGGGATGCTATTGTTGGAGGTGGGATTGAGGATGAGCTCCTTCAGCCTCAGTTCAGCATTGGTTTAAAGGGTGTTACTGAAGATGACATTCCAAAGGTAGAAGAATTGATTATGAGTACCCTGAAAAAGTTAGCAGAGGAAGGTTTTGATACAGATGCTGTAGAGGCATCTATGAATACCATTGAGTTTTCTCTCAGAGAGAACAACACTGGATCATTTCCCCGTGGCTTGTCTTTGATGCTTCGGTCCATGGTAAGCAAGAAGGCTTTTTAATTCTCTTCCGACTTTCCATTTCTTGCTGCTGAATTTTGCAATTATGTTTAATCATTGTTTTCCTTGTTTCAATTACTTAACCTGTTTCCATATTTATAGGGCAAATGGATATACGACATGAATCCTTTTGAGCCACTAAAATATGAGGAGCCCTTGATGGCTTTGAAAGCAAGAATAGCCAAGGAAGGCTCCAAGGCTGTTTTCTCTCCGCTGATAGAGAAGTTCATCTTGAACAATCCGCATCTTGTTACTGTTGAAATGCAGGTATGCAACTTTAGAGAGGCCATAATGCTTCAGTGTTTGACATGTCAGATTGTGACAAGCATCATTTATTTCAGCCTGATCCAGAGAAAGATTCCCGTGATGAAGCTGCTGAGAAAGAAGTCCTAGATAAAGTCAGACAAAGTATGACAGAAGAAGATTTAGCTGAGTTAGCACGTGCCACACAGGAACTACGTTTGAAGCAGGAAACTCCAGATCCACCAGAAGCTTTGAGAGCTGTCCCAAGCCTTTCTCTACATGACATTCCTAAAGAGCCTATACGTGTACCTATAGAGGTCAACCTATTTAACATGTTAACTTTGTGATGCCAAGCTATGTATCAGAGTGCCAGGCTTCTTAACATTCGAATGGTAATGCAGGTTGGAGATATTAATGGTGTAAAAGTTCTGCGACACGATCTCTTCACAAATGATGTTCTTTACACTGAGGTTGTGTTCAATATGAGTTCTCTGAAGCAAGAACTTCTTCAATTGGTACCTCTTTTCTGGTAAGTTTTATTAAAGAGATTGCATATCATTCTCTTCACTTCATAAAGATAGTAAAAGTGGACACAGCCGCCAAGACTCGGGTTAGGTGTTCAGGCTTGATAAGGTTCCATCTAATCTGATATCATTATTTGTCAGATATGCCTTGGAAGCACAAATACAGAAAATATTTTTCTGCTATGCTGCTGATCTTGGTGGCTGCAGTGATCACTCTATTATTCATGTCAATTTCTCTTTGAAGTGCTTTCTTTGTCAGTGAATGAGATTTAAATTTGATTCTTTTACTTTACTTAACACTCTTACAGTCAGTCGTTGCTGGAGATGGGGACAAAGGACTTGAGTTTTGTGCAACTTAATCAGTTAATTGGAAGGAAAACTGGAGGCATATCTGTTTATCCATTAACATCATCAGTTCGTGGCAAGGAGGATCCTTGTAGCCATATCATTGTCCGTGGCAAAGCCATGGCTGGACGCACCGAAGACCTTTTCAATCTGGTATATTGGTTCTCATTCTTTATTTTTTGTGACAATATGCTTTACTTCCATGCAATAGATAATTTTTACTGGTTGAAGTACTCTGTTTGGTTGGCTTATAGCTGGTTTGAATGCTTGTCTAGTTTTTGCTTAGAAAGGTCTCGCACCATGAGGTATTCTGGGTGTTGGAAGATGTGTGGTTACCTGATTAATAAGGTCACAGTGATAGCAAGAGCCGCCTCAAATATATGAAAGACTAAATATGGCATAAAAAAAAAAAAAAAAAAAGGAGTTGTCCTAAAGTTACAAAATATGTAGCATACAGAGACTCATGAGGAGAGTTCTTAAATTTTTATGGCTTTTAGCCAGTTTGTATTATCTAACAGCTATGCATTTTCTCTTGTTACTTATAAGAGCTCTTTTTGGGTGAGGCCAAAGAGGAGAATAATTGATGAAGTGGTCAGAAATTTAAATGATTTTGTACTTATTAAATTAGACAACAGTACGTGGATTCATTTGAGAGGATTCTTCTATGTTTGTAATTTTGGAACAAGAGTCAGAGCCTTACTCTCAGTGTAGTGGAAAATTATCGGTAGATGTACATTCATTGGTTGACAATGCGGATGCTTCCTCCTGTAATTTAGCTCTTCTTTGTATGGGTTTGCAGCTTGTTCGTGTACTACAGGGATTTCTCTTTACCTATAGAGACAAACAAAAAAGATGATAGTAGATGTTGATGCTACCAAGTGGACAAAAGGAGTCAATTGTGAATTTGTGATGCGCCTTCTCCTTTCTCTTACTCTTAGCTGTATGAGGGAAGAGTGGAGGGAGTGCCTAAAAGGAAAAAGGATAGTTTTTCAGAAGGACCAAACTAATGGCATATAAACACTTAATGCTGGATACAGATTTTCTAATATTGATTCTCATCCTCCAGAGGATATCTTAGGGTCAAGCTATCAGAGTTGGGTTTGGGATTGCTCCTAAGATCATAGAAGTAACACTGAGGGGACCCTGTTGCCTAAGGGGATTGGAGAGTCTTTAGTTCAGTAGGTTTCTTGAAGAGGCTTCTGGCTATGCAAGAAATGCAAGAATAATCCTTTTATTTATTTATGAACAGGGAATTAGATCCATCCATCTATCCCTCTTTTTTGAATCTCGATATATGACAAGTTGTCTGTTTCATTTGACATTTGATTCTAACATTTACAATTGATTGGACTTGATTATACTTATGCCGAGGAAGCCTTGTTATCTTAAAAACTTAAGTAAGAAACCTCAATGTTTTCCTGTTTTTGTGATAAGAATGGATTTAGTTTATGTGTTTTTACTTTATTATTCTAATGCTCATTCCTGCTTGGGCTTTGACTTTTGCTGAAAAGAATTTTATCATTTCAGTTTAGTATGTAATCTTGATAAATGGCTTATATTTCCTTTTTTTTTTAAGGTTAATTGCATTCTTCAAGAAGTTCAATTTACGGATCAGCAGAGGTTCAAGCAGTTTGTGTCCCAGAGCAAAGCAAGAATGGAGGTAAATTTTATTTTTTTTTCCTGATGGACAACACATATCTCCATTTGTTAGTTTGCTCAGAGGTAATTTTTATGCACAGAATCGACTGAGAGGCAGTGGCCATGGAATTGCAGCTGCTAGGATGGATGCAAAGCTGAATGTTGCTGGGTGGATTTCTGAGCAAATGGGTGGTGTCAGGTGGTGCAACTTGGAGTTTTCTTTAACTTACTTCCATCCCGCAGTGCTGTCTTCTAATTCGGCTGTGTTTCTTCCCTTTTATTAATCTACATTAAGGAGTGTTGATGAGAACATATATAATAGAACAGACAAAGCAATCTAAGAACTGCATTTGAGTCAATAAGAAAACACCTTTTACAGAAGAAATTGTATGATTTCATACAAAGCAAGGTATTATGATCCTATGACAGATTGAGCAGTAACATAAGGATAAGAGTTAAAGTAACTTTGAGGAGTTTGATGCAGATAGACACACCATTTGTTGTGTTTAGTGCACATTTGCCAAAATCCTGACTGATCACTGATTGCATTTCTTTGAGCCTTAGCTCATAAAAGTTGAGGAGCTACAGTCCTTTCCTGTGAGGCTGTGAGGCTAGGTATAAGCCCTTCTATGGCCTTGGATGGGAGATCAAGCTTTGGCTGCAAATCTACCAGTATATTGCCCCTCCTCTTGACTTTCTGAACCACAAAAATCCCATGACTGCAGCGTAACTTATATGTGAATCATCTGTGCCTTCTCTAAATTATTGACAAGTGGCTACCATTCTAGATATGCCTTGACTGTTGAACTGCTTTTTTTATTTTTTTTTGTTTCTTTGCTTGAACATGGATGGACATGCAGCTATTGATTGTATGTGCATCATCTATAACTTTTAATTTGTTATTGTGTTGGAAATGTCCTTCGCTTTTTTGCCAAGATGTCCCCAAAGAAGGGGGGAATAAAAAGAAAAGGAGTAAGCATGCACGAGTTGCAAATACACTCTTTTTCCTTCCCTTCTGCATCAAGGATCTTGTAGTTGCCGCAACTGCTGCTAGGAAATTTGATGTTAAAGCTATTATCTAATGGTAGTTATGGCATTCTTATTATATGTGTAGCTACCTGGAATTTCTACGAGATCTCGAAGAGAGAGTTGATCGGAACTGGGATGAAATTTCTTCATCTCTTGAGGAGATTCGCAAGTCATTGCTTTCCAGGGATGGTTGCTTGATAAATATGACTGCTGACGGGAGGAACATGGAAAATTCAGAGAAGTTTGTCAGCAAATTTCTTGATATGCTTCCCAGCAATTCAAATGTTGGGGCCAATACCTGGAGGGCACACCTTCCTCGGGAAAATGAAGCTATTGTGATACCCACTCAGGTTAAAATCACTTCTTTGAGTAACTCTGTTGGCCTTGGCTTCTTTTCCGATTCACCAACGTATGGCCTGGCACTCTGCAGGTTAATTATGTTGGAAAAGCAGCTAACATCTATGAAACGGGATATCAACTTGATGGTAGTGCCTATGTCATCTCAAAATACATTAGTAATACATGGTTGTGGGACCGTGTGCGTGTCAGTGGCGGGGCTTACGGAGGTTTCTGTGACTTCGATACTCACTCAGGTGAGGCTTTACATTGTTATCTTGATGGCTACATATATCTTTGCTGGAGATTTACATTGAATTTATGGTTTTCCTTCCCAGGAGTCTTCTCCTTTTTATCTTATCGAGATCCAAACTTGTTGAAAACACTTGACATTTACGATGCAACTGGAGCTTTTCTAAGAGAGCTGGAAATGGATGATGATGCTCTAACCAAAGCAATTATTGGGACGATTGGAGATGTAGACTCTTACCAGTTACCTGATGCCAAAGGTTATAGCAGGTATGCTGATGGCACATTCTGCTTCCTTTTGTATATGTTTGCTTTCATTCAAGATGCGGGGGAGAAAAGAGTAAGTTTAACTTATTCAGTATATGATACTATCTATGTTTGTATCGGTATTTGATATGTGATACTACGACCATGTAAATAACTTTTATTTGCATTCCCACATAGGCATATCACCTTCTCCAGTTTCTATTTCACTACTTTCATTGATTTGGCTTCCTTCATTTCTCCTTTTTTATTGATCTTGTTAGCAGAATACTTATGATGTCACCTTGCTATTACCCCCAGAGGCATATGCATGAATTTGGGTATTAAGTGAACAATAATAGTTGTAACTTGTGATTGATTCTTTCTTTCAGCTTGTTACGGTACCTCTTGGGAATTACAGAGGAAGAGCGGCAAAGGCGGCGCGAAGAAATACTGTCCACTAGGTAAAGATTTTTTTTCCATCTCCCACCAATGGAGCTGAACATTTTTAATTTACTGTCCTGGCGATACTTGTTTAAGATTCAGATAAACAGACTGCAGAGTGATCGCAGTCATATCAGTGCGTCATTATCATTTGGTAGAGATCCTCTTAATCGGGTGGTGTTCTATTCATGAAAGTCTTTTGCATTCATAAGTTTAAAGGTCTATACATGCACTTGTATATAATAGTTTCAGTACAATCATTTGCTAATGGGAAGAACCATCGTCTTTTTCTATGAGTGATAAACTAGGATAAAACCATCTATAGATTATTAATGTAGGAGGCCAAAACTCTGCTGATTTTCTCGCTACCATCCAATGCTTGGCACGAGTAATTCTCACCTCTTTCGATATATCTTTTTAACCTTCCCTTTTTGTTTCGCAGCTTGAAGGATTTCAGAGATTTTGCTGATGTAATTGAATCGGTCAAAGATAAGGGAGTTGTGGCGTCAGTGGCATCTCCTGATGATGTCGAAGCTGCAAATAAGGAGCGTCCAAACTTTTTTCAAGTGAAGAATGTGCTTTGAATGGATACAAGTGGGACAAAGACGGAAAGGAAGGGGTATGTTTTTACCCCAGGGTTATACTTGCAATGCTTGTAGGATTGTTTCAGCGATTCTATTGCATTTTTAAATACAGTTATGACAGGCAATGCAACGAGGAGTCAATGTAACGTGACTTTGTATTCATATCTCAAGGAAATGAAATGAAATGACAGGAAAGGAAAGGAAAGGAAAGGCAAGGCGCGTATTATGCCGTTGACACAACTGATCGCGAATTCTACTTACCAGGTTTATCAGCTTTGCCTGATAATTATTGTGATCTTTGAGTTTAAGAACTTAAGCAAGGTGGGCCTAGATAGTCCAAAAGGCAGATTAGACGAAGCTGAGCTCGACGTGCAAAGAGAGATTAACACTTTGTCGCCATTCAATTCAATGAAAGAAATGCTTATGACAGACTTGAATAGTAAGAGGGGAGAGAAGGGAGCCGCCTGGGGGCGGCGCGGTCGGCGGGGGTGTTTGTGTGGGTGTTTGTGGAATTGCTATGAAATACTTCTCTACACACTGAATCACTCAATGCCACTAGATTACGCTCTGACCCGAGTAGCATGGGGCACGTGGAATCCCGTGTGAATCAGCAAGGACCACCTTGCAAGGCTAAATACTCCTGGGTGACCCATAGCGAAGTAGTACCGTGAGGGAAGTAGTACCGTGAGGGAAGGGTGAAAAGAACTCCCGTCGGGGAGTATGATTGGTGTCGGGGAGTATGATTGGTGCTGGAGTACGGAGTTTGACCTCTTACATGAGAGGGTGAAAAGAACCCCCATCGGGGAGTATGATTGGTGCTGGAGTACGGAGTTTGACCTCTTACATGAGAGTCGTCGCCGTGCAAAGTACAACTTCCAGCAGTGTATAATGGCCCCTGGTCGTTCGGTGTTCATTGTATGTGTGAAACACGAAAACAGACAGCTTTTGCCTAAACACCCATGAGGATCGCGGCCCGGTTGGTTCGGTCATCAGGTTCATTGCATTTGTGAAACATCGAAACAGAGTGATACGTCTTAACCAACTCGTTCCGTAATCAGCGCAGCTGAATTCATCGAACGATTCACTGGTGCTTTTCTATGAAATCTAACTTGAACCGGGCTCAGAAAGATGAAAATTGTCTCTCTTCATCTTTGTGGGGTTTTGCACCTATGATTTGGATCATGCTCAGGATGTTCATGTGATTTCTCATACGAACTTCTCCAGATTGTATCAGTAGACACTGTATATCATATATTAAGGGCTTGATTAATAATAATTTTGTTTCCGAAAATAATTTCTGCTCAGAAATAGTTTTTCTAATTTTGTTCCTCGAACAAGTTTCTAAGCATTCGAAGACATGGAATAATTCCATAAAATTTTTATACCCAAAATAGAAATGCGTTTGATACAACCACGAATTTTTTTTGTTATTGAGAATTTCTTTTATTTTTTTAATAAATTTATTACATTTTTTTCTCTTTTTTTCATTTTTCATTTTTCATTTTTCATTTTCTTCATCTTCCTCCTCCTCTAGTTAGTCACTAGCCTTGACCAGCCATACGAGAGCTGATGACCTTGTCAACCTTGGGGGAGGAGGAGGAGGAAGAGGGCCTAAGTGATACCATGTAGGGGTCCTAGAGGATGATTGTATCAAATAGACACCAATCGGTAGACATTTCTTACATACATCCTCTTTGAAGATTCTCAACTCCAATCTCAGTTCGAACCCGCCGACCACCTAACACGTTGTGGATCCCGCCGACCACCTAACACGTTGTGGATTCAACTCGAAGGTCCATATTCCCCGTGCATAAAATCGGGGACGGCTTAGGAATGCTCTAACGTTCTCTCAACTCGGTAGTTCTGACTTTCTCGGTCACCCTTTCCGCCCCAAGAAAACCAAAAAGAAGCGAATGAAAATCCTTTCATGGTTTATCTCGTGGTCGTTCTATAGTTACTGAACAATGAGGTGACTGCATGTCAAAAACTCGTTTTTCACCCGACAACGACGTTGCCTCATTCACGAGTTGCCTTTTGTGGGTGGAGAAGACTTTTGTCCTTCATAGCGTTGTACATGAAAAAACTTACTCGGAATCGAAAGAAAGCGCGTTCCTAGGACCACAGGCCCTAAAAGTCAAAATGAAAACGCCAAACGAAGGAGAAGATTGCCCAGCTTCGAGGAAGACCTTGTTGTCTGACTCAAGGAGAGGACCCATTTCTGATCCTTCCTTCCCAAACCTTCCAGTTTGGAAGTATGTTTGCCAATCCGTTAGTGGGAGGAGGAGGAGGAGGAGGGGACCATTGATTGCTCTCTCTTTGCTTTGTGGGTCTGTGTGAATTTACAAAACCATCAAAGTTTATGATGCCCACTTGCTAATCTCGCTAATTTAGTTCAAAATTCCTAAACATATTACACTTTTATCAATTTAGTCATAAACATGTGCTATAACCCACTTGTTGCTCTAGTGGATCACCGGTGGCTAGGCAAGGTCCTCAAGACTTACCCTTGCCAATAGCCAATAGCGGCAAGCTTAGGTAAAGGTCTGTGAGGTCGACCTCGCTAGACCTCACCAGCTCTCATCTTTAGTTGGTGGTTGAGGCTCATTAACCGACTAGAGAAGGAGGAAGAGAGAAAAAGAAAATGTAATAGGTTGAGAATTTTTTGGACAATTTTTCTAGCTGATTCCTATCCTAAATTTGTCCCTTGATGATGATAGATGATGATGAAGAGTAGGAGGAGGAGAGCAAGATAAACTCAGGGGATATGCATTAGTGCATAGGAGGACTTTTGACACATCAAATATTTTTTCTTCTAGGACTCTCGCTAGGAAGCTCAAAACTTGGAGGCATCATGGCGATAAGAGGGACGAGGGTCCTCTATTCCCCATATGTACTTTCAAAAGTGTCGCGATAATTTGAATTGTTTATCCAACACAAAAGAGTAGATTCTGAAAAAAAAAAACTTTCAACACATCGATGATTGAGATTCAGTGGGATGCCGAAGGAGGCAGTGAACGAGATTGAGAGTCTCTTATCATGTTAAGAGTGAGTAGATAACTACAATTTTGCTCATTTACTAATTAGTAATCATCTATGCGTCTGACTTGTGGTTTAATAAATACCTTTTCCACATTTTTCCATTCTTAAGGGGAAAAAAAAAAACACACACACGCATTGTAACTCCAATTGATACTAGAGCCTTACCAAGTAGAGATTGAATATACTTGAATGATCACCATTTGAAATGGTAGGAAAATTTGAAGTGAGCTACTTTAGTTTATCGTAGAGTATACACGTGTTTATAAACCATTAAACCCATTCACCATCTATCTTTTTTCTAGATTTAAAATGATCCACAAACTTGGTAAAACTAGTCATCATGACGGTACTTTATCTTATGAAAAGTGCATGTTCATGATCCCGACCCTCCCTTGCAGAGGCCGCCGTTGTCGGCTCCCGAGCTGTTCAGATTCATCTCCGATCCGACATCACTTAATCATAGGTTGCTGCGCTGCTACACGAGTCTCCCGCAACTTACCAACAGCCACGGCACGACAACGGGCGAGAAGTGACCTGGGGCGGACAACTGTCGTGCCAGTACTAGGTGGGGCCCACCTTCCACGGCGTCCTAAATACGTCTTGTTAGGATCTACCTGTGGCGGTAGATAAATCTCGCACGACCTCAAATTATCCCCCGCCGGCGGCCACGTGTACCGGTCACCTGTCGCTGCGAGCTAGGCTTTAGCTTAGGGCCGTACTGCGGCCCAAAAGATTGGGACCCACACCATCCTCTGAGATGTATATAACCCCTCATCTCCGCCTCGCGCTCTCGCTCGTTTCTACTCCAAATCGCCACCGCAGAGAGAGATAGAGAGAGTGCTGCGATGGAAGACCCCCGCTCGACGCGACACCTCAAGCGAGCCGAGCTCGCCGGAGCTTCGACGGCTCCGACGGAGCCGAAGCGACGGAGGATAGCCTGCGTCGGAGAAGCGCCGTTGGAGCTGCGGTCGGAGGAGCGCGAGGGCGCACCGCCGCTTCTGCTTCCGTATCCGGACTCGCCGGAGAAGGTCAGCGCCCCGTCGGAGGCCGGAGACTTCGTGCCGAGCTCGAGCTCCGGTCCGTCAGAGCCGCCTCGTTCCACGGCGAGGAGTGACGAGGACTCCGTCGACGTCGTGACGGAAAAGAAGTTCGACATCGTCGGCGACGATCGACAGCAACAGGTGAATTTCGAGCTTTGATCGTCCTCTCGCTCTCTCTGTCTGTTTCCTTGTGCAATCGATCGTCCGTGCGCGTTCACGAGAGAGAATTCTGGCCGTTTCGCCACCTTCGGTTACTAAATTAACTCGAGATCTCTAACGGTGCGGTCGCAGGCGAAGAGTTTCGAAACCGAAGCATCGACATGCAACCGCGATTTCAGGTACACTCCACATTCGTTCTTCAATTTCGATCCCTCTTAAATTCCTCCCTCGCGCACGAGATTTCTTTCTTGCTCTTTTGCGCCGATGAATTTTTTGTCAATCGTCTCCAATTGTAGCAGAGAAACCACTCCGCCGAGCGAGCGGAGGCCTTCCGCGGCGGAGACGCCGTCGCGAGCGGAGCTGGAATCGTTCTTCTTGGAGGCAGAGGAGCGCGAGCGGCAACGGTTCACGGAGAAGTGAGCGATTCTCTCTTAACTGCTCCGTCGAACAAGAACGCTTCTCTTTATTCGTAGAGAGAGATAGAGAGAGAGAGAATCAAAACCCTAAGTGACTGATGACAAACTCCATTCGCCTGCTTCTTCTTCTTCTTCTTAGGTACAATTACGACGTCGCCATGGACGCCCCCCTCGAAGGCCGCTACGAGTGGATCCGCTTGAAGCCGTGAGCAGAAAGAGAGAGAGAGAGAGAGAGAGAGAGAGAGAGAGACGACGGAGCAGAGATGATGACGCCAGGTCAGCTCGTCGCGACTTCCACAGAGAGAGAGAAACGAAGACGGTTGACTTTCGGTTACGTGTACAGCTTTCGCCGGGAAATGCAAAAAATCCCCCGCCGGAAAATTACAAATAAACACAAAAACATCTGTAATTTCTTTGGTTCTACAAGGTCCCAAAAAAGAAAAAAGAAAAAAAACATATTTTCCTGTTTCTGCCCTCGGATTTATATGAAAATACGATTTTCGGCCCGCTCTCCAAAAATTCTGTATGCCAATAGGGGGAAGGGGAATATTCTTGCTAAAAGAGCACTTCGATTATGGAGGCTTAAAGCGAGAATATGCTCTCCTTTTCTTTTCTTTTTCTTTTCCCTTGTTTTTGGGGTGGTCATTGCTAATATTTTTGTTATCATGAATGCGTATGCTCCTCTCGTGTCCCTCTCTTTCCTCTCGTTATCGACAGACAAACCGCGCGCGCGCGCCTCGCGGCTGGGGGACCAGTTCCTCCGTGCAATTGACTTGTCCCCCCCGGCGTTAAACCCACGTACGTAACTCCCTCCTCCTCCTTCTTCTTCTTCCGCCCCGCTCTTGCGCACGCCTCTGGAGGATACTATCTGATGGCCCCTCTCACGTATGAGCCGGATTGAGGAACGGCGCGTTGGAGTTCAGAGGATGGGGGAGAGGAGGCTGCACGAGCGAAAATGAAATGGAGCTAGGATCCGGCTTTGATGTCAGGTTAGAATGTTCAGTCCAAAAGCTTTAGATCGATAGATGAGGGAGAGATTAAAAGGATCTGGCTTCGATGTCAGGTTAGAATGTTCAGTCCAAAAACTCTACATCGATAGATGAGGGAGATTAAAACTAAAATTATGACCAAGTTAGCAGCATTGCTTTCTTTCGAGAGTGTTGGGAAATTTAACCCCAAAAACTTGAACTTATGAGTGAAGGGTGTGACACATGTATATAAAGAACTGATATATCCCGTGTGTAGGTGATGTGGGATATTTTACAAGATTGGAAGTCTCGCATGGTCAATGTTGTTGTCTCGGTTATGTTATGTAGAGTGAGCATATATAATGGCCTGAGTATAATTATGCATGTTTGTGTTATTATTAGTAAGTTAATATGTCGAGTGCTTTGGATACTTGTAGAGGCTAATAACAAAGGGAGATAATTAAAGCTGTAACATTGTAATTAGTGAAAAAGGTAGGGGGATTAAACCAGGCACATGCCTGACCCAGAAGCGAGCAAATTTATATATTAGGGGCATGGTTTGGTTCTATGCTTTTTAGACAGAGCTTTCCGAATTAAGTTTACTTGAGTTCACACTGCTTCCCCCATTCATACCACTCACTTGATGAGCATCAAATGGCAACTCATATCATGTTCTAGATTTTTTTTTTTTTTCTGGATACCAAAATTCGACTATTATTTGAAAAATGCGATGTGTGTAAAATCAGATATAATATGATGAACAATGGTGAAATAGAAATATTCATCTACTGAAGATATGTTGAATACAATTGTCGAAATTGAAAATCGCACATAGGCCGTGAGACATTCCTTTGCACTGTCGTTGCACCCAATAGAAGTTAGAAAAATCGATCTCTTGTTATTTATTTTTTTGCATCTTTTTCTCGCCGCTTTTGCAATTTAACTTTTGTTTAGCCAAGATATCTCTGAACTTTCGAATTATATAGACAATGTAAAGTATTACTTCGTTTGTTTCTAAATATTTTAGATGGAAAGTGCAATGGTAATAGTCTGCCCCAAAACAAGCGAGTGCTTTGCCATGCATTGTTTGCTAATAAACATCGCGATGAATTAGGCGAATCACGACTTTGACATGACATGAAGCAAGGATCAATACAACAATTGCACAAAGGACAGAAAGAGAATAAATCAAGAAGTTTTAATATATTGATGAATGGCTTCCCTTCTCTCTTGTATGATCATCAACTTTGTTGAGGTATCACAGAGTCTACATAGCTATATATATATATCTTATCCACAAGATTTATATGCTCCACATATATATAGTTGCTCTCGACCTAGAACCTCGAGTCTTTCTTGATTGGATATTTTGACGTGACATCGAAGTGAGGTTCTACTCTCATTTATTTTGTGTACGTCTTTGAATTCCACTTAGCATTCTCGATGCGCCTCATGCAAAAAGCAGATAAATCCCGTGGGCGAGGGACGTTGGATACCTTAGATAAATCCCGTAGGCGAAGGACTTTGGATACCTTAACAAATCTCGCTAGAATGAGGAATTCCATATGACATTCAAGAGAGAGTAGGTCGTGCACGTGTAGTGGGGGAGCGGTGGGTCTCTTTAAGCAAGAATTTTGCTTCGGATCTGGTGCCCACTTTAGTTGAGATGGGGGGAGTGATGATGAGAGTGCGTTGGGAGGGGAAAGAATGTTGCCTTTCTTTTTATTAAAGAATATGGGGTTTCGACCTTGATGCCTCTCTTTTTCACGCTTCACGAAGCTGATTGTGGAGGAGCTCATTAGGAACTCATTCAAAAGGGGCCTCCTTTTTGTCCAGCGGGGCTTATTTTAGTAACGCTAGGCAGATGGATGCCTTATTCCAAATTTTTAGGACCAAAGTCAAGAACTTGCCTCGTGAAATTGAGATCTTCTAGAGTTATAAAGAGATGGGTGATTTCCTATATGTGTAAAAAGGCCTAGATTTATTTCCCTTTTTTTCCTTTCATTTTCTTCTTTTCGTTTTTACAGTCGTGCCTTCAACGGAGCTGAGTGCGATGCTGGCAACACAATTGTGTCAAAGGTGGAAGGAGGAGGGAACTATGTTTAGATTTCTTTCATACTATGCTTTTTGAACCCTATCTTAAAAGATCTCAATTATTTTGCCATGAATGTGAATAGAACTTAAATCAATTAATTTAATACATACAAGCATAAAAATAAGATAACTTTTCAAAAAATGACCTGAAGTGCCCTTATTGTCTCAAATAATGGTCCGAAGTGGACTCTAATTCAAATAAAAACTTGAAGTGGCCTTGGTTGTTTCAAATAAAAACATGAAATGACCTTGACTATTTCAAATAAGGGCCTGACCTTGCCATTCACCGGCCGACTAAATTTTTTGACTGGTCAAGGACATTTTCATCTAAATTTTCTTTTCTTTTTTCTCTTCTTTTCATTTTCTTTTTTGGCGTCAGCCATTGGGTAGGGCTAGTCAGGGCTTGGTGACCCGAAGAAGAAGAAGAAGAAGAAGAAGAAGTGAGGACACTTCGAGTCCCTTTTTTGGAATTTTCTCCTAAAAATAATGGGGTTTAATAGAGAAAATTGCCTCATTGAAATTTTTTTTCCACGACACGACCTATTTGTCTTTGTGCAATTAGATTCCTATATTATGCTCTTTACATTCATGTCATACCTTTCAATATAAATACTTAAGAAAGGTTCACATGAACTACCACGTCAGTGGAATTAGACCAATCAGCTTATCGAATCCAAAGACAAAACCACAGGGCCCAGCAAGATGGGGAAGGAGAGCAATCACGTCACTCGGGCCTCTATCAGCCATCAATTTGACCAATAAGCTACTTCAAGGATTATTGGTGTCCTGTTAATGTCTTTATCATGTGATGCAATGTCTACGTATATAATCAACTTACTTGATGACTAAGTGCGCATGTTCTAGCCAATCACGTTCAATCAAAAGCTCGAGAGGACACTTCTAGAGCTCCCCTCATCCTCATGGTAGTGTGCCAAGCATTCGTACTTCGATTTAGCCTACTTGAAATGATTTTGCTTTTGAATTTGGATTATTATTCGGTCTTGTTATTAGTGTAGAAAAATCCTTATTCACTGTCAAATAAGTAATATTTGTGTTTGTAGTTAGTTTTCTGCCAAAAAATTTTCATATGTCAATCATTCAACTGTAAATATTATTGAAGTATGACTCATACTCTCCATCAACAGGAAGGTATGGAGGTTTCGCTCTTGGATATATATAATTTCTTTCTCGTCATTGAAGATTGTAATAAAGAGGTGCAAAGTGCTAATTATAGTGGAATTATTTGTGGGATATAGCCCTAGTTTAAGGGTAAATCAAAATTAACCTTTTGTCTTGATTTCTCTTTCTCCCATTTACTTTCTATTTTATTGTGTTTGTGCGTCAAATCTATCAAATATTTGACTTAACCAATAGTGGACCTAATAAAAGCCATTTTGAGTTATACATCTAAGCCTTTTTCCCAGGACTATCAGTTTCATAGTTTGACAACTAATTTACAAGAAACGATCTAAATCTTTTCAAAAGTATATCGAATGCAATATCAATAATCATTTCCCATAATCTTGGTGAACTTATTGTTTAACTCAAGATTCTGGAAGTTAAATATATAATGAGCAAACAGGTAGAAGTCGCATCAACTATAAGACCCTGCCTCAAATACCGCATAAAAGCTCCTTTTTTAGTGGCCATCACCTAGGAAAAAAGTTCAAACATGATAAAAGAGAGGACCTAAGGTTTACCGAATGCAAGGCTAAAGTATACCGACTTTGCAAACATTGACATGAGCAACATTTATTAGGGTTGGCCAGCTGGGAAAGTTCCATTTAGGTGTGCTAGGTATAAGTGGGCGAAGCCCCACTACCCTCCCCTAAAACATCCTGTCTTCAGTGGTCGCGGGTCATTCGGGTCACCTCAAGGCAGGTCCAGCTGCTTCGATGGAAGGCCAGGGGGGCTCTCTCGAAGCCCCGTAAGGCTCGGTTGGGGCTCGCGGTCGGAGCGATGCTAGATCCTCCTCCAAACGACCTCAACCCAAAGACCAGCTTGCTAGGAACTCAAAAATTCCTCCTACCCGTTCCTGGGCCAATGTTGCTAGAGCTGCATCTAAGGGATATGACCTAACATTTATTCCCCCATCATTTGTAGACGATAAGCATGTTGTCAACCTTTCGAAGGATGTTCTAGAGGCTACTGACCCCAAATGGCACGAATGCCTTCTTGGGTATTACATCATGAAGAATCTTCCTTTCAAGCTCACGGAATCAGCCCTTAAACAAGTCTGGGGCCAGAACCTGTCAGAAGTGATGGCAAATGACCAGGGATTCTATTTCTTCCGCATTCCAGATCGAGAGGTTCATAGAAAGATCTTGGAGGAGGGTTCATTCACGGTTGCTAAGGTTCCCCTTATCCTGCAACGATGGAAACCTCCACTGGAATTGAAAAAGGACAATCATTCCTTTGTCCCGGTGTGGATAAGGCTGAAGAACCTCCGCTTTGATCTCTGGTCATTGCCAGGGATAAGCGTTGTTGCTAGTGCAATAGGGAAACCTCTTTATGTTGATCAACACACTGAACAAATGAACATGATCTCCTATGCTAAAGTGTGTGTGGAGATTTCTGCGAAACAACCTTGGTGTAACTCAGTTGATGTAGTCCTTAATGAAATATTGCAAACTGTGGTTGTCGAGTATCAATGGAGACCAATGTCATGCCCAAAATGTGGCACTTTTGGCCATAAGTGTGCGACTGCTACGGCTCCTCCTATCCCTATGGATGTGACACAACAAACCTCACCTAGCGATTCCCGTTCTGCTCAAGAACAAGATCCGTCCCCTGCTTCTGTAGTGGCTGTGATTCCTGGTAGTCCTAAGCCAGGTTGGAAGCAAGTAGGTGGAAAAAAGAAGAAGAAGCCATTCGTTCTGGAACAGGGGATACATTCGTTGCTGGTTGTTACTGATGAAGCAAGCCAGATCCTTAAAATGAAGGACTCCATTCCAGGGAATGTTGGGACCTTCGTATCAACCCGTAAGGTCCAAAGTGGACAAGTAGTTATGTCGAAGCTTAGGGACACCCTCGCCACTCCTTCTGGTGCTGGTAGCGCCTTCCAAGCAAGGTTCAACTCTTCAGCACCATCATCCAAATTTGGAGAAGATTTGGAAGACTCGGCTAGCTCTGTGAGCAGCGTGAGTGAGGATGATCAGCCCTTACGGTGCCTCCTATCTCCAAAAGCCACCCCTATTAGTAAGCCTGGTTCTAAACAGGATAAGGTACTCAACCCATGCCCAGCTCCGCCCCCAACTGAGCCCTCTAGTCTGATGACCAGTCGGCGTTGAACGAGCAAGCTGAGGTAACCTTGTCCATCTTTTTCTATATATATGTATATAGGTTTTTAGAATATTAGGAGTCTTGTTGGCCTCATTAGACAGGCTGAAGTCCGGAATCTAGTTTCTTCTAATGACCTTATTTTGTTGGTTTACTGGAGACTAAAGTCCCGGAGTCTCTGTTTAGCTCCAATTATGACTTCCACCCTAGGGGTAGAATTTGGGTCGGCTGGAACCCTTCTCTGGTTAGTTTTGATGTGACCTCTTCTAATGCTTAGCGATCCGTGGAAGCCTTAAGTTTCTTATATCTGGTCCGGTTTGCTGTGTTTCGGTGATTTATGCTGAACATACCTTCCTAGCCCGATGGCCTCTTTGGGCGGATCTTGTCCAAAAGAATGACATTTTGCAGGACTCGGCTTGGCTGGTGGCCGGAGACTTCAATGCCATCAAGGACTTGTCTAACCGAATTGGGGGCTCAGACACTTGGATCCCTTATTTTGATGATTTTAGTTAGTGCTTAACTCAGATAGAGTTAGAAGATTTGAGGTATGTTGGCTTTCGCTTCACCTAGTCTACTTCCTCTGGTCTCAATTGAAAGTTAAGAAAGATAAATCGAGTTCTTGTGAATAACAAATGGAGCCAAGATTTCTCCTTCTCGAAAGCTTCCTTTCTTGCACCGAGCATTTCTGATCATACCCCTATGGTAGTTAGAGTGTTGAACCCGGTACATCGGAGGAAACCTTTCAAGTTCTTTGACTTTTAGATGAAACACGTGGCTTTCCATGCTATTGTTACGCAGGTATAGGAGAGTCCGGGAGATGGTGTTCCCATGTACAGGTTAGTTTGCAAGCTGAAGATCCTCAAAGGCCATCTAAAGCAACTCAATAGGGAATCATTCTCTAAGATTTCCGAAAGGACAGTTGAGGCGAGGAATGCGTTACAGCTCACCCAGATTGGCCTACAACAGGACCCGACCAGCAAAGTTCTTGCAGAGCTGGAGAAGACTCAACGGTGGACCTTGGTAGACTTGCGAAGTCAGGAAGAGTCTTTCTTTAGGCAAAAGTCCAGGGTCAGGTAGCTCAAAGAAGGAGACCGAAATACTAAATTATTTCACCACTCTATCAATAGAAGATAGCTGAGAAATAGAATTCTTTCGATCTTGGATACCTCCGGAAATCTTGTCACGGACCCAAGTTTGGTGCAGCATATTTTCGTCTCCTACTTCCATGATCTCCTGGCACCGCAGATTGTGCCTTTGAAGCCTACGTTGCAAGAGTTACGGGAGGTCATTTGGTGTCCTCTAGATGGGGAACAGGTCAAGTTCTCTTTTGCACCCCATTTCTAAGCTAGAGATCCGCGACACTCTTTTCTCCCTTGCTCATGGTAAGGCACCTGGGCCGGATTGGTTTATTGTCGAGTTCTTCAAGCTCAATTGGGAGATTGTAGGGCCGTTGGTCCTTGCAGCAGTTAAGGATTTCTTTACCTCGGGGAGACTCTTACGGGAGATAAACAACACCATCCTAGTCTTGGTGCCTAAAGTTCCTAATGCGTCTTCAGTCAATGATTATAGACCCATTGCCTGCTACGATACAATTTATAAATGTATCACCAAGATCTTGGCTAACCAAGTGGCTGCCTTTCTCCTTGCCATAATCAACCCATCTCAAAATGCTTTCGTCAAAGGCCGGCGGATTAGGGATAACATCCTCCTGGCCCAGGAACTCTTTACTAGCTTCCACCAGGACCTTTGTTTGCCTAAATATGCGGTCAAGGTGGATTTCCAAAAGGCCTATGATATTGTGGATTGGGATTTCCTAGAATTTGTTCTCCATGCCTTTGGGTTTCCCAATCAGCTAACACAACTCATCATGGTTTGTGTGCGTACTCCAAAGTATTCCATTTCTTTAAATGGGGAGTTACAAACCACTTTGATTTTAATAGACTTTCACTAGTACATCAAAATGAGATTGGATCAAATTGTTGATTGGACTTCGACATTGGTTATCATTGATTTTGATCTCATATTAAGAGACTTATAAGATTTGAAACCATATAATATATGTTTCCGTTAGCGTTTGACCCTCTCTGTCCAATACTAGCATAGAACCAAAGTATCATTTTATAAAAATCAAAATATAACACTCTCTGTCCAATACTAGCATAGAACCAAAGTATCATTTTATAAAAATCAAAATATAACACTTGGTAAAAGATATTTCGTTTCAAGACACAAAATTGACGAAATATCTTTTTGGCATGCTCGGTGGAACTACAATGTTAGTACAAGAGAATATTATGCCATGCACAAGAAGTTGCAACGATCTAGATAGTGTTATAGATGAGCCCTTAATAGAGGATATCTCACGTGCCAAGTCATCATCTGCTCAACTTATTCCAAATTAGATATTAGGTGAGAACACAAATGTCCTAAGGCAACATGTGAGGGAACCACGAAGATCAGCGAAAATTACTCCTGTCATGCTTTCATCAATGAGACAGACCATTGAGGATATTCAGAACGAATTCACTAATTATATGGTGAGACGAATGACTAATGTCATCAAACCATTAATAATTAACACATATCATGAATGTGCTCAAGGGCAATATGGAATTCTAGTAGGATCAGCCCGGCCACAGATTTGGAATGTTCCCATAACAATAAGGTACGCCCCTTTGCTATCAGCTCTTACGGTAGTTTTGGCACTATAGGACACAATGTACCACCCTTAGCACCTATAAGGATTTTGTAAAGGAGAGAAGCAATTTTGACAACCCAAGCTAACGCGTCTAATCCCCAAGGAATTTTTTATTTTAATAGTATAGTCGAGCAATAGCCTTGTCAAGATACACTTCTCACTTTTAATGAGAACACCTAGCATGTCACTAATGTCCCCAATGTTATGTCCACAATATAGTCTAACGTGTCACTCATACCACTTGCACACATAGTTGTTGATCATCAAGGGATGATGTTAGCTCCAACTAGGGGGAGGAAAAGTTACCTTCAACCAAGGGGTAGGATGAGCATTTTCAACCATTAATATTCCAAATAGCAATCCACAAATTCCTCATCAAGACTTTCGACCCATACATCTTAACCTATAAAAAAACAATCCACTAGTAATCTAGAATGTTCCTCAATTTCCCCCAATTTCGCAACAACCAGTATATCAGATTTCACAGTAATCGCTATATCAACCTCCACAATAGCCAGTGTACCAAGCCCCACAACAACCAGTTTACCAAGTTCCACAGCAACTAGCATGTCAATTCCCGCAACAAAATGTGAATCCAATGTTGCATCTAATTATGGTGCTCAACAAATGGCAAGGTTACCTATAGCCATCCTAGGATAGAATCAAATGGCCATCGAACCCATTACAAGGAATTATGGTGGTGATGTTGTCTACATCGGCAATGTCTATAGAAAACCTTACGTAAATTTGAAGGACACGGTTTCATATCCAAAGGGCTTTAAAATGCCAGAATTTTCACTATTTAGCTTGAGAAGATTATCATTCGGCCTTCAAGCACATTACCCGCTTCTTAGCCCTGTGTGGCGATACTACTCATGGTGATCATTGGAAATTGTGCTTATTCCCACTCTCTCTATCGACGACATCTTTCACATTGTACACGGTATTACCAACCAACAAAGAAGCGACCGAGAGCCTTCGTGTAGTATCTGACACTCCAACACGTGTCTGACACGCGGTCAATAAGCATCGGAAAATCCAACACGTGATCAACTCTCCATGACATGCTCCGATATGTGAGTCCAAATTTCAACACGAGATTCCGACACGCTCTGACACACTCCAACCATTTCAAACCCACCAAACCCAAAAAAGAAAATGAAAGGAGCGACTCAAGGAAGGAGCTGCATGATAACACTAATGGGCCCTGAAATTGTAACCTGCAACTCTAGGATCATGTCTGATTTCACTTCCGACAGCAGGCGAGCCGAAAAAGACTTGAGCTTTAGGAAGGGGACCAAATCTTTGGGGGAAATTCTAATAGCCCACTAGAATGTTAGACCTCAGAGGAAGCAAGGAATATGGGGGAATCCACTACAAGGAAAAGGGGGCTGAGAGAATCAAGGAGAACCCAGTCAAAGGACAAGAAGCGGAGAACCACCCATGGAGGAGGAGGAGGAGGAACAATGGCAAATGCAAAGGAGAAAGAAGATAGAATATGGAAAGAGGAAGAAGAAGGTGGTGGGCAAAAAGATTAAGGTAAAAGGGGGACGAAGGACGGGGGCCCCACTAGGGGGATACATTGCAAACACATGAGGAGGTGACTGGATCTAAGATTTGAGGTGGTATTAGGGGTGGGGGTCAAATGTGGAGAGAGAGAGAGAGAGATTGAGGGGGAGGGGGGACATAGAAAATTCATTTATTATGGTGAAAATCAATCAACATAGTTAAACCATTATTTCGTTCGTCGCGCCCCCTCCTATCCATAGAGAGACAGAGAGGGGGAGGAAGTGGACTTGGATACTCAAGGTGGGCACTGCGCATCCCTTCCTTTATTATTTCCCAATAATGAAAATTATTGAAATAGAATGTAATTGAATTTATGAAATTGAAACAAAGAATTATATTAACAAATGATAGATTTATACTTTAACTATAAATTCATTTTGAGCTCTTTTTTTATTATAATTTATTTATTTATGAATTTGAATCAAATAAATTTGATTAAAATAATCATAATATAAAAATATATATTTAATACACAACGTATCCCGACGTATTGGAATTCTCTATTTTTTTTGGAAACATGTTGGCTATCGTGTCGTGTCGTGTCGTGTCGTGCCATGTTGTGGCCCGTGTCGATGCTACTTAGCTAGCCAATTTAGTTTTCTCATGAGAACAAATGAAACGGCTTCCGGGACTTATTAGTCGCTGACTTGTCAACTATGAGACAAATGGGAAATAAAATAATTGATCAATTTATAATAAGATACAAAAGAGCAAGAAACAAATGCTTAGTCCATTTGCCTGAGAAAACATTTGCAGATTTAGCCTTCTATGGCATGAAGTTTGAAATTCGAGAAAGAATGGTAGGCTAGCCCTATTCAAACTTGTTTCATTTGTCTACTATGACAATTAAACATGAAAGTTTGCTTAGGGAAAAGGACAAAAGGCATGGTTGAAGGGAAGATGTAAGCTTTGTTGAGAAAAATGACTTTGATGATGAACAAATGGAGCCAGCGGAAGTAGTTGTCACCAAGATAGTCATTGAAAAGCCATATACATGCCAAACGTAAAAACAAGCTAAAATGAAGGACAAATCAAGTATTATGGCTAACGCCAAAGAGTCGGTCCACTACTCCTTTGATGTTAGTAGGACTGAAGAAATATTTGACATGTTGTCGGCCGATGGCCAAATAAAATTAACAGAATGATAGGATATACCCACTAAAGATGAACTAGTGGGAAAAAAGTATTGCAAATGACATCACTTGTGGAGCCATATCACCTCAGATTGCATAGTCCTAAAGAAGAATATACAAGAGGAAATTTGACAAGGGAAAGTAAAGTTTGCTTATGACAAAGGGAAATCCCCGATAAAGGTGGGTATAGACCCTTTCCCTATAACGACCGGTATGGTTTCGATAGGATCTTGAGGCAAAAGGTATATATCACCACACATTTGCACTCATTGTAGGCAGATAATTGAAAACAAAGATCGTAAATATCCAAGAGAACAAGAATACTTGCTGGAGGATCATACTTTCAGCGAGTACTTAAGTGCAAGAACCTCCACACCATATTGTGGGACTTGTGACCACGATGAAATTATTCATACAGAGAATGTTCCTCCTTGTAGAAAGCCCTATAAGTCATTCAAATAGAGATATGAAGAAGGGGATCCTACCATAGGCACATTGAGAGAGTCTAGTGGAAAGTTCCATTATTATGTGAGTTATGTGTCTCCTCCTTCCTATCCTCATAAGGTCTTTCCTTCCTGATGGAGGGAAGAATTTCATGATAATGATGCTAGGAAGTTTGGTCATACAGTGCAATCACATCATTAACGGACTCTGAAAGTGCTTTATAATCCACCAGAAGGTCAGTGGTATGAAGCAGAGGAGGTCCAAAGGGGTAATATGATGCGAACCTAGAGAAGAAGGTTTCTTCAACTTTGATACTTACTCAAGTGAGGCTTTACATTGTTATCTTGTCGATTAGATATATCTATGCTGGAGATTTACATTGAACTTATGGTTTACCTTCTAGGAGTCTTCTTTTTATCTTATCGAGATCCAAACTTCTTGTTAAATACACTTGACATTTACGATGTGACTGGAGCTTTTCTAAGAGAGCTGGAAATGGATGATGATACTCTAACCAAAGCAATTGTTGGGACCACTGGAGATGTAGACTCTTACCAGTTACCTCATGCCAGAGGTTATAGCAGGTATGCTGATGGCACATTCTGCTTCCTTTTGTATTTGTTTTCTTTCATTCAAGACGCAGGGGAGAAAAGAGTAATTTAACTTATTCGGTATATGATATTATCTATGTTTGTAGCAGTATTTGATATGTGATACTACTACCATGTAAACAACTCTTATTTGCAATCTCACATAGGCATATCACCTTCTCCAGTTTCTATTTCACTACTTTCATCGATTTGGCTTCCTTCATTTCTCCCTTTTTATCGGATCTTGTTAGCAGAATACCTATGATGTCACCTTGCTATTATCCCCAGAGGTTCATGCATGAAATTGGGTATTAAGTGAACAAGAATAGTTGTAACTTGTGATTGATCCCTCTTGGGAATTACAGAGGAAGAGCGGCAAAGGCGGTGCAAAGAAATGCTGTTCACCAGTAAAGATTTTTTTCCATCTCCCACCAATGGAGCGGAACACTACAGACTGGAGAGTGATCATAGTCATAGTCAGTGCTTCATTATCATTCAGAAGAGATCCTCTAATCGGGTGTTCTATTCATGAAAACATTTGCGGTCATAAGTTTTGGAGGTCTGTACATGCACTTGCATATAATAGTTTCAGTACAATCAATAGCCACAAAGCTTAAACAATTGAAGAATCAGCTAGCGGGAAAAACCATCGCCGTTTTTATAAGTGAGTAACTAGGATAAAATTATTATATAGTTTATTAATGTAGGAGGCAAAACTATGCTGATTTTCTCGCTACCATCCTATGCTTGGCAGGAGTAATCTCACCTCTTCCAATATTTTCCTTTTAGCCTTCCCTTTTTGTTTCGCAGCTTGAGGGCTTTCAGAGATTTTGCGGATGTAATTGAATCGGTCAAAGATAAGGGAGTTGTGGCCTCAGAGGCATCTCCTGATGATGTTGAAGCTGCAAATAAGTTGCGTCCGATCTTCTTTCAAGTCAAGAATGTGCTTTTAATTTATACAAGCGGGACAAAGAAGCAAAGGACAGGGTATGTTTTTACCCCATTGTTACACTTGCAATGCTTGAAGGATTGTTTCAGCGATTCTATTGCATTTTGAAATCAAGTTATAATAGGCAATGCAACGAGGAGAGTCAATACAACGTGACTTTGTATTCACATCTCAAGGAAAGGAAAGGAAAGGAAAGACATGTATTATACCGTTGACACAACTGATTGCGAATTTGCCTTACCGATTTTATCAGCTTTGTCTGATATTATTGTGATCTTTGAGTTTAAGAACATATGCAAGGCGGGCCTAGATATTCCGAAAGGGAGATTTGCCGAAGTTGAACTTTCGAAGAGAGATATAAAATTTTATCGCCATGCACTTCAATAAAAGAAATGCTTGTGACATACTTGAATAGTAAGAGAAGGGATAGATTACAGGCTTGCAGGGGGGGCAAATTACTATGAAATATTTCTCTAGACATCGAATCACTTATTAATGCTTATGATTGATGCTGGAGTACAAAGAGTTCGATCTCTTACGTGAGACTCGTTGTCGCTGTGCAAAGTACAACCTCCAGCTGCGTATCCCAATGCGACAGAAATCGGTGCGCATTTGCCTAAACACGCGGACATCAGGATCACGGTCTTCAGGTTCATTGCATGTGTGAAACATGAAAACAGAGTTTTTGCCTAAGCACGCATCAGGATCGTGGCCCCGGGTCGTTCGCTTGTCAGGTTCGTTTCATGTGTGAAACATCAAAACAGACAGCGATACGTCTTTACCAACTCATTCCGTAGCCAGCGCGGCTGAATTCAACGAACGCTTGACTCGTGCTTTTATATGAAAACTAACGTGAACCGGCTCGGTAAGACGGAATTTATCTCTGTTACTTCATTTTTGCAGCATTTTATACTTATGATTTGGGTTATACTTAGGGTGTGCATGTGTTTCTCAAATGAACATCTTCAGATTGTATCAGTAAACATTGCATTACAAATACATACAATGTCAAATAGTGTATGATTTTATTTTTTTGTTTCAAAAAAAAAAAAAAAAAAAAAACAGAAATTTATTTGATAACTTTAGAACAAATTTTGTTTTAGAAATAGATTTAGAACGGAATTAATAAGTTAAAAAAAATTGCTTCTTTGTTTTTGGGAACAACTCCAAAATCAAACATTTTCTTTTTCTTTTTCTTTTTCTTTTTTTGTTCTCTTTTCTTTTCTTCTTTTCCTTTTCTTCTTCTTCTTCTTTTTCCTTTAGCCAGTTGCTGGAGCGTCGCTAGCCCCCAACAAGGCCAAGTCCTGTTGACTCAAGCTTCACCGTGGCCAGGCAAGGTTGGCCTCGTCGAGCCACCAACAAGGTCACCGGCCATGGCCAAGGCTGATGACCAACTAAAGGCAAAAAAAAAAGGAAAAAAATAGAGAAAAATGTAATAAAATCATTAGAAAATTAAAATAATTCTAAATCACAAAAGAATGTGAGGGTTGTACCAACATGTTTTTATTTCGGAAATAGAAATTTTGGACAATTATCAAATGTCTTCAAATACTCAGAAACTCGTCCAAAAAACAAAAAAATAAAAAAACCATTTCTAAGCAGAAATTGTTCCTGAAAATAAAATGGTTACCAAACACACCCTAAGTAGTGCCATGTAGGGGTTTGAGAGGGTGATTGTTTCAAATAGACATCAATCGATAGACATTTCATACATACATCCTCTTCGAAGATTCTCAACTTCAACCTCAGTTCGAACCCGCCGACCACCTAACACTTTGCAGGTTTTCACGCCGAGGGCATGTCAACTCGAAGGTCCATATTCCTCACGCATAAGACTAGGGACGGCTTAGGAATGCTCTAACGTTCTCTCAACTCGGTAGTTCTAACTTTCTCGATCATCCTTTCAACCCCAAGAAAACCAAAAAGAAGTGAACGAAAATCCTTTTATGGTTTATCGCGTCGTTCTATAGTTACTGAACAATGAGCTGACTGCATGTAAAAAAAAAACTCTTTTTGACCCGATAACGACGTTGCCTCATTCACAAGTTGTCTTTTGTAGGTGGAGAAGAATTATGTCCTTTATAGCGTTGTACAACGAAGACCTTACTCGGAATCGAAAGCGAGTTCCTAGGACCACAGGCCCTAAAAATCAAATGAAAAATACAACCGAACAAAGATTGTCCGGCTTCGAGGAAGACCTTCTTGTCTGACTCAAGGAGATGCCCCATTTCCGATCCTTCCTTCCTTCCTTCCAAAACCTTCCAGTTTGGAAGTATGTTGCCAATCCGTTAGGGCGGGGAAGGAGGAGGAGGGAGCCATTGATTGCTCTCTGTTTTTTATTGTGGGTCTGTGTGAATTTACAAAACCATCAAAGTTGATGATGCCCACTTGCTAATCTCGCTAATTTAGTTCAAAATTCCTAAATCTATTGTACTTTTACCAACTTAATCCTAAATATTTGCTAACACCCACTTGTTGCTCTAGTGGATCATCGGTGGCTAGTCAAGGTCTGCCAGGCTTACCCTCGCGGATAGCCAGAAAGGGTGAGCTAAAGGCCACGAGGTCAACCTCACTCGACCTCACCGGCTCTCATCTCTTGTTGATCATCGAGACTCAGCAACCAGCTAGAACAAGAGGAAGAGAAGAGAAAATTAAAAGGAAGGAAAGGGGAAAAATAAATAAATAAATTCGAAAAATATTAAAATATTATAAAAAAATTGTCCACGTCATTTTGGCCTATGGACTTAATTAATCAAATGTGAAAAGATTTAGGACTTAATTAACAAAATTAAAATGTTTATGACTGAATTGACAATAATGTAATAAATTGAGAACTTTTTGAATAATATTTCTAGTTGATTCCTATCCTGAATTCATCCTATATACTTCTTCTTGATGAGGAGGAGCATAATAAACTTGGGGATATGCATTAATGTATAGGAGGAGGATTTTTTACGCATCAAATTTTTTTCTTCTAGGACTCGACTCGCTAGGAAGGTCAAAACTTTGAGGTGTCCTGGCGATTAGAGGGATGAGGGTCCTCATTCTCCATATGTACTTTCAAACATGTCGCAATAATTTTAATTGTTTATTCAACATGACAGAGTTGATTTTGAAAATGACTTTTAACGCATCAATGGTTAACATTTGGCGGGACGATGACCGAGGCAACAAGCAAGATTGAGAATTTCCGATCGTGTTACGAGTGAGGAGATAACTATATTTTGCTTGTTTATTGATTAGTAATCATCTATGCATCTTGGTAAGTACAATAACCTCCTTCCGAGTTGTGGTTTAATAAATACCTTTTAAACATTTTTTCGATTCTTAAAATAAAAATAAAAAATACACACATATTGTAAGTCCAATTGATACTAGAGCCTTATCAAGCAAAGCTTGAATGCACTTGAATGAGCACCATTTGAAATAGTAGAAAATTTGAAGTGAGCTACTTTACTTTATTGTATACACCTATCTATAAACCAATAAACCCATTCACCATCTACATTTTTCTTGGTTTAAAATGATCCATGCACTTTTTAAAATTAATCATTACAACGATACTTTCTCTATCATATAAAAAGGGACCGTTGTCATGGGGCAATTTTGGCTTTAGATCTCTAGGTGATCGCGGCCACCTCTCGCAAAAGCCACCAACGTTAGCTCACCAGCTATTCAAACACATCTCTGAACTGACATCACTTAATCATGAACTGCTACACCGGTACGTAGGCCCTGTTTGGTTCAGCATTTGGAATGCTCATTTGGGCTCTAAAGTCCCTTGGCCAAATACAAAAATGTTTGGTTCGTTTTTTTGCGCAACTTTGGTGAGATGCAATTGCATCTCCAAGTGGCTCTAAAGGCCTTTAGTTCGATGCAGTTTTTGAGGTCCTTTGGAAAGTTGCATCTTCGGAATGCAACTTCCAGTATTGTTCATCTCTCCAGTGGAGAAGCCGATCGGCCGCCTGAATAAAAATAAATATGTTTATATTTTTATATAAAAATATATATTATATCTTATATAAAAATATAAATATAAACATATATTTTATGTTTATTTTTTTATATAAAAATATAAACATATCTATTTTTTATATTTTATGTTTAATAAATATATATTTATAAAAATATATATTATATATTTATATAAAATATATTTTATATATATTTTATATTTTTTATATAGATATAAACATATCTATTTTTTTATATAAATATATTTTATGTTTAATAAATAAACATATATTTATAAATATAAACATATATTTTTTTTATAAACATATCTATTTTATTTATATAAACATATCTATTTTTTATATATATTTTATGTTTATATTTTATATTTTTATATAAAAATATGTTTATATAAAAAATATAAAAATATTTTTTATTCAGGCGGTTCGGCTGCCGGATTCGGCGGTCCGGTGATCGGACTTCAAAAAAAATATAAACATATTTTTGTTTTTTTAATTTAATAAAAGTTAATTACAAATGCAAATTTTACCAAACGGTATTTTGACCAAAGTTGTTTCTCACTTACCAAACGACATTTGCATTTTGGAAAACCCCTTTCACCCAAAGGTATTTGCATTTCTACAAATGCATTCCCCAAAAGCCAAACCAAACGGACCCATAATTCTCGCGTAATCTCAAACTAGCCACAACACAACAATGTACTTCACGATACGGGAGAGAGCGACCTAGAGTGAACAACTGTCATGCCGACACCAAGTGGGGCCCACCTTCCAGCATCCTTAAATACATCCCCAATATATGGTCCATGTAACCACTGGGGAAGGTGGGGGGTTTGAATCCCCATCTTCTCGGGGGGGTTGGGGTTGGGGTGGGGACGAATTATTTTCAAGAGTGGGTTTCGACTCCCACGCCCCAAGGAGGTAATGCAAAAGTCTAAGAGTGAGGTTAAAATAGGCGTAGAGTAAGACCGACCAAAATATATATATATATAGTCCGTGTGCCGTTAGATAAGGCCCTGTTCAGTAAAAAAATTTTATGTTCCCCGGAACATAAATTTTTGTTCTTTTCTTCCGGAGAACAAAAAAGAACAAAAACGTGTTAGGTAAAAAATTTGTTCGCGAGAACAAATTTGGAACAAAAAAAAAAGTAAAAAAAAGTTGCTTCTTGTTCCCGGAAACAATTCCAAGAAATATTTTTTGTCTCTCTACCCTTTTCTTCTCCTCTTTCTTTTCTTTTTTTCTTTTGGCTGGTCGCCGGCCTTGGCCATGGCCGACACTGGCGACGGCGACCGGCCAAATGAGGGCCGACGACCTTGCCAGAGGATCACCAACCCCTAGAGACGCCACGCCATGGCGAGGCTCAACCTCACCAAGCCACCGCTAGGCGATGCCATCCTGGTGGTGGCCCAGCGAGGCCAAGCCTCGCCGATGGCAGGGTGAGCTCGGCCTCACCAGCCAACGTGAGGTCGGCCTCGCGCTCGCCCAGCCCTGGCGAGGCCGAGCCTCGCCAATGGCTGGGTGAGCTCGGCCTCACCGACCAGCGCAAGGTTGGCCTCGCGCTTGCCCAGCCCTAGCGAGGCCGAGCCTCGCGATGCTCGCCAAGCCACGGGGAGGCTCGGCCTCACTAGATTTGAGCGAGGCCAAACTTCACCAATGGTCAGGCGAGGCTCCAACAAGCTCGCCAACCCTCGCCCTAACCTAGCGAGGCTCCGGTAAGCTCGCCGGACCTCATCTAGCCGGTCGCTGGCGGCCAACGATCGGCCACAAAAAGGAAGAATGAGAGAAAAGAAAAAAGAAAAAAGAAAAATATTAAAAAACTAAAAGAAATAACAAAATTATACAATTTTACTAAACGTATTCGAGAATAAAAATTTTGTATAGTTACTAAACGCGTTCTTATACTAAAAAATATTCCTAGAAATAGAAATAAAAAAAATTACTTTTATTTAAAAATTATTTCCTGGAACGTAATATTACCAAAGGCGTACTAAATTTTGCGTAACCTCACCGGCCGGCGGCCACACGTACCGCCCACCTATCGCTGCGAGCTAGGCTTTAGCTTAGGGCCGTACTGCGCCCTAAAAGATTGGGACCCACACCATCCTCCTTCGAAATATATAACCCCTCTTCTCCGCCGTCCATCTCCGCCTCGCGCTCTCCCCCGTTTCTACGCAAATCGCCACCGCAGGGAGAGAGAGAGAGAGAGCTGCGATGGAAGACTCCCGCTCGACGCGACACCTCAAGCGAGCTGAGCTCGCCGGAGCTTCGACCATTCCGACCGCGCCGAAGCGACGGAGGCTCGTCTTCGTCCACGAAGAGCCGTTCCAGCTGCGGTCGGAGGAGCGCGAGGGCGAACCGCCGCTTCTGCTTCCGTGTCCGGACTCGCCGGAGAAGATCAGTGTTCCGTCGGAGGCCGGAGACTCCGTGTCGAGCTCGAACTCCGGTCCGTCAGAGCCGCCTCGTTCCTCGGGGAGGAGTGACGAGGACTCCGTCGACGTCGTGAAGGAAAAGAAGTTCGACATGGTCGGCGACGATCGACAGCAACAGGTAGAATTTCGAGCTTTGATCGTCCTCTCGCTCTCTCTGTCTGTTTCCTTGTGAAATCGATCGTCCGTGCGCGTTCACGGGAGAGAATTCTGGCCGTTTCGCCACCCTCGGTTACTAAATTAACCGAAGATCTCTAACGGTGCAGCCGCAGGCGAAGAGTTTCGAAACCGAAGCATCGACATGCAACCGCGATTTCAGGTACACTCCACATTCGTTCTTCAATTTCGATCCCTCTTAAATTCCTCCGCCGGCGAAGGATTTTGTTTTTTTTTTTTTGTTTTTTGGTTTCGTCTTTTGCACCGATGGATTTTTTGTCAATCCTCTCCGATTGTAGCGGAGAAAGCGCCCCGTCGAAATCGGCGATGACGAGCGAACGGAGGCCTCCGGCATCTCCGCCGTCGCGAGCGGAGCTGGAATCGTTCTTCTCGGAGGCAGAGGAGCGCGAGCGGCAACGGTTCACGGAGAAGTGAGTGATTCTCTCTTAACTGCTCCGTCGAACAAGAACGCTTCTCTTCATTCGTAGGGAGAGATAGAGAGAGAGAATCAAAACCCTAAGTGACTGATGACAAAAAACTCCATTCGCCTGCTTCTTCTTCTGCTTCTTCTTCTTCATCTTCTTTGTCGTCGTAGGTACAACTACGACGTCGCCATGGACGCCCCCCTCGAAGGCCGCTACGAGTGGATCCGCTTGAAGCCGTGAGGAGAGAGAGAGAGAGAGAGAGAGACGACGGAGGAGAGATGATGACGCCAGGGTGACGCCGAGGTCAGCTCGTCGCGACGTCGAGAGAGAGAGAGAGACAAGAACTGTTGACTTTCAGTGACGTGGATAGCTTTCGCCGGGAAATGCAAAAAAAAATCCCCCGCCGGATAATTACAAATAAACACGGAAATATCTGTAATTTCTTTGTTTTTACACACAAGGTGCAAAAAAAGTGTCTTTTTTTCCCGTTTCTGTCCTCGGATTTATATGAAATTACAATCTTCGGCCCGCTCTCCAAAAATTCTATATATCGAAAGGGAATGGAGAGGGAGAATATTCTTGCTAAAAGAGTACTGGATTACGGAGGCTAAAAGCGAGAATATACTCTCCTTTTTTTTTCTTTTTTTCTTTTTTTGGGGGTGGTCATTGCTAATATTTTTCTTGCAGGGGGCGGTGAGGCAAAAATCCTCTCGTGTCTCTTTCTTTTTGATATCGACGGACGACCCCCCGCGCGCGCGCCTCTCTTTCGGCTGGGGGACCGTCCTTCGTGCATTGACTCTGCCCCGGCGTTAAACACACGTACGTATAACTTCTTTCTTTCTTTCCTCCCACCTCTTGCACACGCGCCTCTCGACACACGGCGACACATGTATAAAAGACGGCGTAGATCCCGTAGATACGCGACGTGGGGATACCTTGATGCCCCCTCTCGCGTGCAAGTGAGCGAGGCGGGTTGAGGAACGGCACGTGGAGAATGAGCTGTAGTAGAATCTAGCCTTGTATCATGTTAGAATGTTCAATCCAAAAGCTTTAGATCCATAGGTAAGAGAGGCTATGTAAATATCAAAAGGGCACGAACTCCCTACACAAGTCACGTGAAATACTTCAATTGTCTCCAAGATCTTTACATCAGTCGCATGTTGGAGCTAAAGTCATAGCGTAACATTTTTTAGAGTGGTCGAAAGTATGACCCTAAAAACTTAGACTTATAAGTGAAGGGTGACACTTGTATATAAAGAACAGACAAATTCTATAAACAAGTGATGTAGGATACTTTAACAGAACTTGAAATGACATATAATCAATGTTGTTTTCTTAAATATATTTCGCAAAGTATATATAATTGCCATAGTATAATTATGCATGTTTATGTTATTATTAGTAAGTTAACATGTCCAAGTGCTTTGGATACTTGTAAAGGCTAATAACAAAGGGAGATAATTAAAGTTGTAACATTGTAATTAGTCAAGCAGGTGGGGATTATACCAGGCACATGCTGATCCAGAAGCAAGCAATTTTTTATCTTGGGGGCGTGGTTTGGTTCTGTGCTTTATGGACAGAGCTTTCTGATTTAAATTTACTCATGTTCACACTGCTTCCCCCGTTCATACCATTCACTTGACGAGCATCAAATGGAAACTCATGTTCTAGATCTTTGTTCCGGACATGAAAATTCAAATTTCATTTAAAAATACCATGTGTGTAAAGTCAGATCTCATACGAACAAGGGCGAGATAGAAACATTCATTTATTGAAGATACGTTGGATATAATTGTCAAAATCAAAAATCGCTCGTTTGATTTCACTTATTTACAAGGTCTATATGCTCTTCACATACATATGATTCTTCTTGGTCTTTAACCTTGAGTCATTCTTGATTGGATAATCTGACATGATATCGCTCATTTTCTTTTGTGCGCATCTTCGAATTCCACTTATCATTGTCGATGCGCCTCGTACATAAAGTAGATAAATCCCGTAGGCGAAGGACGTTGGATACCTTAACAAATCTCGCCAGAACGAGGAATTCCATATGATATTCAAGAAACATGAGGTCGTGCACGTGTAGTGGGGGAGCGGTGGTGGGTCTCTCCAAGCAAAGGGGCTTTGCTTTGGATCTGGCGCCACTTTAGTTGAGATGTGGGGAGTGATGATGGGACTGCGTTGGGAGGGGAAAGAATGTTGCCTTCCTTTTCATTAATGGAGATGGGGTTTCGATCTCGATGCCTCTCTTTTTCACGCTCCACGAAGCTGATTGTGGAGAAGCTCATTAGGAACTTATTTAAAGGGGACTTCCTTTTGGTCAAGCAGCACTTATTTTAGTAACGTTAGGTATATGATACCTCTTCTAAATTTTTAAAAACTAAGTCAAAAACTTGTCTCGTGAAATTGAGATCTTCTAACTACTGGGGATTCACCCCAGTAGCCACCCTTCCATCTTGGAAGGGATGAGTTAGGGGTTCAAATCACCACCTTCTCAAAAGGGGGTGAGGACGATTTCATTTCAGAAGTGGGTTTCAACTCCCGCGCCCTGCAAGGAGGTAGGGCAAAAGTCTGAGAGTGAGTGTTAGAGTAGAATTAACATAGGACTGATCTTCTAAAGTTATAGAGAGGTGGGTGCTTTGGCCTAGATTTATTTTTCTCCTTTTTCCTTCCATTTTCATCTTTTCATTTGCACATTTGTGCCTTCGACACATGCGTTCTCTCTCCACGAAGCTGATTGTGGAGGAGCTCATTAGGAACTTATTTAAAGGGGACTTCCTTTTGGTCAAGCAGCACTTATTTTAGTAACGTTAGGCAGATGATACCTCTTCTAAATTTTTAAAACCTAAGTGAAAAACTTGCCTCGTGAAATTGAGATCTTCTAAAGTTATAGAGAGATGGATGCTTTGGCCTAGATTTATTTCTCTTTTTTTCCTTTTTACATTCGTGCCTTCAACACACACATTCTCTCTCTTTACAAATCCTTGATGCCCATCGCAACCCCCACTCCCACCCCCAATGTGCGTTCAAAATCGGCCATGAGTGTAGGGTGCGACATGAAGTATGAGATTTCGAACCTTAAACAACTCAAACCTAGTGTTGCTGCTCATGGATGGGATGGCCATTTCGGGCACAAAGGGGTCAGGGAGAGAGGGGGTATGTTTAGATTTATTTCATATTAAGCTTTCTGAAGCCCCGAGTTTAAAAGATCTCAATTATTTCTCCCTGTATGTTAATAGAATTTAAAATAGTCGATTTAATGAGTACAAGGACAAAAATAATGGGGTTGAGTAGAGAAAACTGCCTCGTTGAACTTTTTTTTTTCCACGTAGCCTATTTCTCTTTGTCCAATTAGATCCCTCTATTATGGTCTTTAGGTTCATATCATACCTTTCAATTTAAATACATAGGAATGGTCCACATGACCTACCGGGTCGGCGGAATTAGACCAATCAACTGATCGAATCCAAAGACAACACCACAAGGCCCATTCGAGCGTCTATCAACCATCAATTAGACCAATAAGCTAGTTCAAAGATCATTCACGTCCTATTAATGTCTTTATCATATGATGTGATGTATATGTATATAATCAACTTACTTGATGACCGAGTGCACATGTTCTAGCCGATCACGTTCAATCAAAAGCTTGAAAAGGACACTTCTAGAGCCCCCATCATCCTCATTCGATTAAGCCTATTTTGAAATGATTTGGCTTTTGAATTTGGATTATTACTTGATCTTGTTACTAATGTAGAAAAATCTTTATTCACTGTCAGATAAGTGGTTTGTATGTAGTTAATTTTTTGTCAAATTTTTTTAATATGTCAACCATTCAAAGGTGAATATGTAAACTTATCTTTTACACCTACAGTGGGCCTGATAAAAAGCCTTTTAAATTATACCTTTTAACCTTTTTTCAAAGATTATCGGTTTCATTGTTTGACAACTAATTTACAAGAAACAATTTCAATCTTTCAAAAGTATATCGACATGCAATATCATATATAATTTCCTGTAATTTTTGTGAACTTATTGTTTAATTTTTAAAGATTCTGGAAGGTATATAAATAATGAGTAAACAGGTAGAAGTTGCATCAACGATAACTGACGGTTGACGCTGCCTCAAATACCGCATAGAAGCTCTTTTTATATAAGCCACCACCTAGGAAAAGAAGTTCAAACATGATAAAGAGAGGAACTAAGGTTTACCAAATGTAAGACTAAGGAATAAAGTATACCGACTTTGTAGACATTGAAATGAGCGACATTTATTAGCATTTATGTCCATTTAGGAATAGCAATTTGACTCGTCCTAGCAAATATCCGCACCGCCCTGCCCTAATGGCAGTGATAGAACCCGCAACATGTAGATTTCGAGACGAGACCGGTTCAAAGAAATCACCGCACGCATAAGGTGGAGCGAGGATGGATTTAGGAGCTTGGATTAAGCATCCGCAAGGCTTAAAAAGTACAGCTTTAGCAGTTGTTTGAGTAGACAATTGTTCGGCTATGGCCCTATTCATTCAACCCCGACTAGAGATGTAGGACCCTTTCCGGCAGCCCTCCACTCTTCCTCTCTTTCTTTATCTTCCTCCATTGGCGAAGCCCCCATGCTCAATGTTCGGCCTAAAGGAATTGAGCTATCTTAAGTTGCAAATAGCCCTTGGGAGTCACCGTATCATGGGACATGGACCCTCGATGCTCGAGAGGCGCTCGACCTCGCCCATCCCACCTCCACTTCTCTCTCTCTCTCTCTATGCAATCATGTATTTTGTGTGCATTGGAAGAATATCGGCGAAAGAAACGACTAACATCTTTGATGCGCAACAAACAAATTACCCAGGAATGTACGTTGAATTACAAGCAAACGTGGACGATACAACTTCACGATAGTTTGAATACAATCACGACGATAGTATTCACGTTCCATAGTGTTAATGCCGATTGTCTTCTCAAAGCAATAATGGAATTGCCTTTGTTCATTGATGGAGAGAGAAAAAGAAGAGAGAACCGTTTATCATAACTTTCTTTCTGACAATTAGCTATTGCAGTTATCTCTAGAAGTTATTTATATAAGTTTTTTTTTTGGTAAGAAGAAGTTATTTATATGAGTTCACTCACAAATTTTCAAAAGTTGTCTCTCCATTATATCATATCAAGAAAAACCAGCGCATCTTAATCGCACCCCACTTGGATATGATAGGGTTGATAGTGCCCTATCAAGAATATAAGGCATTCGACATTCATCTACTTTAAAAATAATTTATATTGGCAAGGAAGTTGTGCGATCAGAGAGTACACTTGTACTTGGGAGCTCAAATTATGTACCTATTAAAAATGACATAATAGCTACAACCCAAAAAGAAATGAAAAATCGATGTCTCACGATACTCTAGACATAATTTGCTACATCAGTTCAAGTATACATATCTTATAAGGGTTATACTTAACTATTCTCATAACACCATCTATTTACAATTATATTTAAAACCATATAAGGCGATATAATTAGTCAATCGATAAAATACATGTGACAGATGTAAAACAACAATAATCTTCCTTCGCACTCATATCTCTCTCCATTTCAGAACAACTACTTTCCTATATACCTCCTATAAAACCATATCTATTCATGACCGTCGGTAACATGCTAAAGTAACAACATTGATCTTTCACTTCGAGAATATAGTCAAGAGTAACATAAAGCACAAAATGAGGTATATTATAAATTATCTCAAGGGCTGACACGATGATTAAATATGGAGAATTTCACTCACCTTCCCTTGTTGGTCATACAATGCACATATAGTTTGAATTACATGTTATAGTGAATTTTTCTTTCTATAAGAGCGTATGTCATTTATTTAACACATCCATGCTATAAATCTTAACCTAAACATAGTCACGTGCTTCTCAGGTACTAATATTTAGCTTGAGTACTATATAAGCTTGCTTTCTACAATGCCCAAATAAGTACTCGCATCCAGATATCCTTTAAGCATATATGATTATGGGATTATCATGTTCGGTCTTATCACAAACAAATCATAGATCCCATCTTAACTTTAATCAAGGCGACATAAAAAAAATTTATATACTAAACTTGCTTTTCCAACATTTATAGATACATAACGTCTCATCTTAACATGCTAACTATAACATTTGAGGAAATTGCTCGTGTGAATGAGAAAATCATTGCATACCGACATACCTTTCAACGATATATATGTGCTCGTGTTAGTCTCGTAATAGATTTATACTTATTGATGAAGCATTAAGTCGCTAAAAACAAACAAGTTAACACATCTGTTCTCATATACATAAACTAGTTATCTTTAACAATATTATATATATATCATATTCTACGTAACTCTAAAGACATCATGTGGATCAAAAACACATCTCTAGGAATAGCCTTTAAAAACGGATCAACGACCATTCTATTGATTGAAATGGAGAGCATGACACCTAAAGTGCTAAAACTTGGCACGGGGGGACACTAAAGTGTCAAAAGTTAAGAAAGTAACACTTAAGTATCAAAATCGGAGCAAAAATGATTAGTTAAGTGCCAATAGCGAGAAAATTTGACCAAAATATAGACGTGGCAATTTTCCGACGAGGTAAGTGCAAATCGACAACGTTTTGCACGCTGGCGTGGCTAGATAAGTGCAAAAACAACGTTGTTTTGTTGCTGAAATGGGTATAATTAATATAAAAATTAATTAAATTTAATTTAAAATCAAATTATTTAAAAAAAAAAAAAAGATAGAGGATGAACAGTGGCTGAGGGCTCAGCCCTCACCGCCATCACCGAGAAAGGCTGGCAACGGTGAGGGAAGGGTCAGCCAAGGTCGCCGAGCCCTAGCCAAAGGCCAACGACCCACCCCGGTCGACCAGCAGCAAGCAAGCAACAGCCCTTAGCCTAGCCAAGCGAAGACCGACAACCCTCACTGGATCTAGAGGAGGGTCAGGACCCTCACCCTAGATCTAGGCAAGGGCTCACAAGCCCTCATCACTGATTGATTGGGAGGGCCCGATGACCACGGCCCTTTGCTAAGGCTCGGCGACCCCAGCCGACCCTCCCTCTATTGTCGCCAACCTTTCCCCGCAATGGCGAGCAGGTGTGCGGTGGCAAGGTCTAAGCCCTCAATCGCTTCCAACTATTCATCTTCTTCCTTCATTCCTCTTTAATTTGGTTTTAAATTTAATTTAATTAATTTTTATATTAAAATTCAAATCCTCACCAAAACGACATCATTTTTGCATTTCTTTACTAAGTTAACTCTTCGATGAGCCATATATGCGAGAAAAAATAATAAAAAGTTGCCACGTAGGATAGCCAAATGTGGTTTTCAAGTGTCCCATTTTTCAAAAAAAAAATAGCACTTAAATATCACTTTCCTAACTTTTGGCACTTAAGGGCGCGTTTAGTAAAGTTTCTGTTCCGGGGAATAATTTTTTAACAGAAATAGTTTTTTTTCTTATTTCTATTCCGGGAAACAATTTTTGAACAGAAGAACACGTTTGGTAACTGCACAAAATTTATGTTCTTGGAATAGAAAAAGAACATAAACACGTTTAATAAACTTCTATAATTTTTTGTTTCTTTTAATTTTTAAATTTTTAAATTTTATTTTTAATTTTTTTCTTTTTTCTTTTTTCTTCCTTTTGGCCGGTCGTCGGCCTTGGCCGTGGCCGGCAACTGGCCAACAAGGGCTGGCGGCTTCACCCAACCACGGCGAGGCTCGTCGGCCCCCGGTGAGGTCAAGCATTGCCCAGCCACCAGCGAGGCCAAGCGTCGCCAGTGGTTGGGCAAGCTCGAGCTCACCCAGCCAAGGCGAGGCCGAGCCTCGCCAGGGGCCGGCAACACTCCAGCGAGGTCGCCAGCCCTCAATGGCCGATCGTCGGCCATGGCCGAGGCCGGCAACCAGCCAAAGAAAAAAGAAGAAGAAAAAATAGAAAGAAGTGTTTCTCGGAATTGTTCCTGAGAACAAGAAACAAGTTTTTTCTACTTTTTGTTTCTGTTCCAAATTTGTTCCTGAGATCAAAAGTGTAAACAAACGTGTTTCTGTTCTTTTTTTGTTCCCCAAAACAAAAGAACAAAAATTTGTGTTCTAGGGAACAGAAACAAATTTAAACAAAGAGCCCCTAAGGGCCTGTTTGTTTGTGTTCTTTTTTTTGTTTATAAACAGTTTTTCTGTTTTTTTTGTTCCCGAGAACAAAAAAAAGAACAGAAACGCGTTTGTTTGCGTTTTTGTTCCAAATCTGTTTTTTTGTTCCCGGGAACAAAAAAAGAACAGAAACAAGAAACAAAAAAAAGTTGTTTCTTGTTTCTGGAACAAAAACGAGAAACATTTTTTTCTCTCTCTTCTCTTCTCTTTTCTTTTTTTTCTTATTTTCTTCTTCTTCTTCTTTTCTTCTTCTTCTTGCTTTGGCCGGTCACCGGCCTCGGCCATGGCCGGCGACCGGCCGATGAGGGCCGCGAGGCCTCGGATGGTCGGGCTGTCCGAGCTCGAGCCGCGCCAAGCGAGCGTCAAGAAAAAAAAAAAGAAAAAGAAAGAAAAAAATGAAAAATAAACATTAAAAAATTAAAAGAAACAAAAAAAAAACATAAATTTACCAAACATGTTTTTGTTCTTTTTTTATTTCAGGAACAAATTTACCAAACACGCATTTTTGTTCAAAAACTGTTCCCCGGAACAGAAACACAAACAAACGCACCCTAAGCGTCCCATTGTGCCAAGTTTTGGCACTTAGGCTATTCTTTTCTCGATTGAAATGTATTGTAAGATCATTTCTTTATTCGCTATTATATCTCTAATGAAATTGTTTTTTATGTCAATGTATTTCATCCTGTCATAATACTTGCAATAAATTCCACATCCATCATAGATAAAGCCGTGCATATATGTTTCTTGTTATTCCAAGAAATTACACCTTTATTAAGTAAGAACACATACTCAAAAGTCGATTTACGTTCATCTAAGTCTCTTCTCCAACTAGCAATTGAGTAGCCTTATAAGCATAAATCATGCCCTTGATAATAAAATAGATAATCCATGGTGCCTTTCAAATATCTTAGGATATTATTCACTACTTTCCAATGTGCTTAATTATGATAAGATTATTATTGGATCACCAACCCCATGGCATGACATATGTCGAATCGAGTATACATCATAGCATACATCAAACTTCTAACTATACTAGCATAAGAAATAGTTTACATTTCTTTCTTTTCTTTTTGGGGTCCTTAGACACTTTTTAGTACTCATGCCTTCACTTTACATAACTGGGGTATCAATGGGATTACGATACTGCATATTAAAATGTTCAAGAATCCTCATTATATAATACTCTTGTGACAAAGTGAGGAGTTTCCTTAATCGATCTCTTTCGATCTTAACTCATAATATATAAGCAGTTTCTCTCATGTTCTTCATTTCAAAATTAGATAACAACCATTCTTTTATAGTGATAATTAAACCCTTGTCATTCCCAATCAACTATATATTGTCCACATAAAGTGATAAAATCACAAATTTATTTTCAAACCGTTTGATATATACATAATGATCTTCTTCAATCATCACGAGCCTAAAAAACGTTATGGCTCGATGAAAACGAAAATACCATTATCTAGATGATTGCTAAAGGTTTTATATTGAGCAATTAAGTTTGCAAACTTTACATTCTTAATCTTCAACTATAAAACCTAATGGTTGCTTCATATAGATTTTATTAGAGACGCGGACCCCTAGAGTGCCATAACTTAGCACAAAGGGACACTTAAGTGCCATAACTAACGAAAGTGACACTTAAGTGCCAAAATCAAAGCAAAATGGAACACTTTAGTGCCAATCCGGCCAAAATCCGGCCAAATTGCATACATGACATCTTCTGACGACTTATTTTACTGAGGTGGCAAATGTTTAAAAAAGAGCCCACGTGGACGACAAAAACGACGTCGTCCATCCACACTAAGTAAGCTAACCTAAATGACATCGTTTTTCCTTGGTGTTAAACGACGTCGTTTAGGTCATTTTGGCTTAAGCACACCTAGCCGTCACCATTCCTCCCCGTCCGCGTTCACACTAGATCTCAGGCCCTTCTCTCCGTCGCCGTTCACATCCAGAGGTGGTCATCGGTCGCCGTTGTCAATCGCCGTTGTTGGTCGTCGTTGCCACTCACCATCGTTGGTTGTCATCACTGCTCACCATCGTCGCTCCTCCAAATTCGGCCCCTTTTCCCCCTCCCCTGTGATGAAATTAGGGCCCGATTATTTTATTAGGGCTCCAATGGAAATTATGTTGAAATGCACGCACTCTATTTGGCTACTCCCTTATGTGGAGATGCTCGCCTCAATCGATGATTTATGCAATTGATGCTCGAGTGAAACGAAATATTGAATAAGGTGGAACTAGGAACTAGTGTGTTTGAGTGAAACGAAATATTGAATCAGGTGGGATATGATGGATAGATTAAGGTGGAAGGTGTGAAATAATGACCCTCAAATGCTCTACAAAGAGCACGCAACATTGCTATCAATATGCTTTTGTTCCCTTGATTATGATCTTTTGGTTATTTTACTCTTCTTTCCCAATTGTTGTTTCTAATCAAAGAGTCAACATATATGCAAGGAACATTGAGGAGTGCAAAATTTGTTTTGATATTTTATATAAGTTCATTTACCTGCAAGGGACATATTTGGAACCACATGTAAGTACCTCCTTTTAAAGTTTATAACCTATTAGCACTTTTAACATGTAGTATCAGTCTACTGTTCAATGGATAAATTCATTTTCCTCTGAATTTCTCTTGGTTTGTGTAATGACCTCTTGACACAATATATTAATAGCCAGACATCATAGAGTAGGGTATGATTTCTCCCGGTTGGATGAGAAACGGGACTTTCACCATATATTTTTACATCGAGCTTTCCTTAACTTTTTGTGTGTCTTCACAGAAAAAATAGATTTGATTAAGTTGATATACGTTCTCTCACATCGCAAGTTTAGTTCAGTAAAAGATAGTAGACAAAATTGCTTGGACTGTGCTTGTTGTGGGGACCTTTGTTTTTGGTTAATATTTTAAGGGAAGGGATAAAGTGGCGACCTCTTTTTTGGCTATCATGTAGGGGCATATTGTCAGTGTGGGGACCTTTGTTTAATAAAGTCCATGAGAGTGGGGAGACTCCCATGTGCAATTGTCTATTATCCTTTGTGGATGTGGTCCCAAAAACTTATTATTATTTTTCTTATTCTTGGTGCAAAAATGGCTTATGACAAGGATTATATCAATGTCATAGTTTGCTATGGTGGGGATTTTATGATTGGGGAGGATGAGTGGGAGTATGAGGGTGGAAATGAGGGCACCATCTTTGTCAAGATAAATTATGCATCTTATATAGGATTTGTTAAGGATATAATGACTTATTTACCTTGTAAAGTTCATAAATTGTTGTATTGTATTTCTGGGAAAGGCTTAAGAGATGATTTGAGATGCTTAGAAGATGATAATAGGTTTAGGGATGTTCTACACCATTATCTTCATGGTGAAGAGGTAAAAGTATATGTTAAGTACAATAGTGAAAGTGAGGACGAAGATAATGATGGAGAGAGCGCCCAAGTAGGACAAGAAGAAGATGGTATTCAAGGTAGTACTGACGTTAGGGTCAAAGGAGGGCAGGATAGATATGATGGACAGGAGAGGAGCGCAAATGCAACTCACCGAAGTGATGATGACATAGGTGATGTCACAATCACTGGATTAGATTAGGAAGTAGCTAAATCAAGTGATGATGATGATGAAGGGTTGCCTGCTGAAAATTTCATAGGTGATAATGACGATGAAGAGCTTGTACAGTCAAGAAAAAATTGAAAGGATTTTTTGACAGATAAGTTTGCAGCTTTGCAGGTAGATGATGAAGTTCCAAACAGGGCCGAAAGCCCTGCAGATGCTGGTGCTGCTGGCAAGGAGACTGTGTCACGTCCTAATCCTCAAGCACGCACCCATCCCTTACTTGGTCGATATAATAGCGACGTCCCAAGACGTATCATCAACCCATTCATTTATAATACGCATGCGAAAGCATATATAAAATCCCCAGACAATAAAACAATTGGATAGAAAAGTAGGACCGCAAATTTCAACACCAACACAATCCTTTTTATAAACAAACGGGTATATATACACTGTCAGGTTGTTTACAAAAAATATCGACTTAACAAAAAGGAACTGTCCTAAGACACTCTAGTCAAACATGTTCACCAATTCTTCGATCTCCACCTTCCCAAACTTCGGGGCTTCCAATCCTCCACCAATACCATCTTAGGACCTGAAAATGGTTATACAATAACCAGTGAGACAATGTCTCAGCGAGTTCTATTCCTTAAGACTCGATTAGGAAGCCAATATGCCATAAGGGCTTCCTAAGCACAACACAAGTCAGAGGACTTACCTTGGCCTCATATTCCACCTGCAATGCAACACAATTCGAATAGGCACCCAATCAATCAACATAGATCAAAACATCGATCAATCGACCTAATCGATTACATGTCAATCAAACCATTCTCCGATCGTTCCATTCAATACTGTCCATTCTCCAAAATAACCTATCGAGTTACCGAGCCAATATATTATACAATTCATTCTTCGAGATGACACACTAAGTCATCGAGCCACTATAATATACTATTCATTCTCCAAGATAACCTATCGAGTTACCGAGTTAGTATGTTATAATATTCATTCTCCGAGATGACATATAGAGTCACTAAGTATATTCATCATAACGTCCATTCTCCAAGATGACATGTTGAGTCACCAAGCCGTTATGGCATACCGTCATTTCTCCAATATGACATATAGAGTCACCGAGCCGGTATACATGCAATTCTTTCTCAAGATAACAAGAGAGTCATCAAGCTATAATAGTATAACGTCCATTCTCCAGATGACATACGAATCATCAAGCTGTTATAGTATTTTTTTTCAGAAGACACACTCAATTTTACCCATTTTTATCATACTTGATAAAGATACACGTGTGTGGATACACGACCGGCCTTAGCCAAAAGTATCAGGTTTTCTCTTTTGAACCTCCCACTTTTTAGCAGTCCCAAAAATAGATTTTTGGCACTATCGACCGACGCTCGGTAATTCTCCAATTAACTACCAAATTATCCGGTTTTTGGAATAAAATACTCATCCACGCAATTTCACTCAATTTGCACAATCTGGTACTCAAATAAATAAACAGAGAGCATCACTGTATTCAGCACAAAATTCTGGTCGCTGGCTATCCCAGTCTAATTTCTGGAAAATAATTAATTAATTAAAAAATTATAAAAAGTAATTATTAAATAGCAATAAATCCAACTTAGGCTCGTAATTCCGAGGTTCATTCAATAAATAATAGAACCTATTTACTTACTCTACTCTAATATATCCACCTAATTGCACTTAATTAAATTTAATCAACCCTTAAGCATCATTAACCTACTAAGCGATGATTAGTGAGTTAAACTCACTAGTTTTAAAGCGAAGACCGGTTCACCACGACGACGGCGCGACGGTGGCCGAAATCCGAATTTTCGGCGACGTCGACGGGCACATGGGCTGGGCCTAAAAGACTTGCAAGCCCACAGCAATTTGCTGGGCTTGGCCTACTTCACGGGCTTCAAGACTGGGTTGAACAAATAAATTGTATGGGCTGTTGAACCGGGCCCAAAACTTGGCTAAGTTGTGGGCTTCAAATGGACTGAGAATGGGCTGTTCGGCTTGGGCCGAACGTGCAGGCTTTGTTGGCCAAACTGCTGCTCGTGCGGGCTTCAAATGGCCCAACTACTAGGCCGTTGTTGGAGGTGGGATGGACTATTGCAGCGAGAGAACACGTGGATGAAGAAGCAGCTTTGTCTGAGCTGCGAGGGACGCGTGGCAGCTTCGGTCTTCATTGCTGGGGTCAACAAGTGCTGGTTTATTGACAATGCGTGGGGACGAGAAGCAGCTTCAGTCGCTGCTTGATTGCGTAGACGGCAATTGGGTTAATGGGCTGAAGACACACGACAAGGAGTCAACAAACTCGCTACGGTTGACTAGACGCGGCAGTGGAGTTTCGTGGCCGCGTGAAGGGAAGATGCAGGGGATGGCGAAATAGGAGATGACACACGGCAGAGATTGGAGAAGAACAGGCTGGTAATCGCCGAAGGAAAATTGAAAAGGAAGAAAAAGCAAGGCTCGACTAAGAGAGAGAGTGTGTCGCACCCGAGAGAGAGAGAGAGAGAGAGAGAGAGAGAGAGAGATAGAGAGAGATAGAGCTAGTGTTGTTGGCGCAAGAGAGACCGGCCGGGATAAGGTTAGAAAAAGCAAGAGAATGGTCCAACTTCCATTAATGGTTTGGTCTCCCTTTTGTCTCCATGTATATCACTATGTTCCCTTAATACTTTCCAACAATAATTTCCCACCAATTAACTAAATTGAAGCCAATTTTGCTGCCCCAAAATCCAACTCCGAATTTCCTTAATTTTTTGCTCCAATTTCTTCATTCGATTCTCCAAATCAACGTCCAATTTTGCTAAAGGAAAATCCCGAACAATTTTCTATAAGTCCCTGACACTCAAAGGCTCGGCTTGGAAGTTCAAATTTCCTTCAATTTGGCCTATCCAAATTTCCGTTATTTTTCCGCAATGTCCGAATTGATTTTCCGTAAAAATCTCGAAATCTCCAAAAATTCTTCGGAGGATGAGTCGACATTCCTAAAATAGATAATGACACCACAGAACTTTCAATTTCTGAAATCAGGTTCAAATTCGCGGTTAATTTCATTCGGCGCGTTTTTAACGTGACCTAGGGTACCGAGTAACTTTCAGAAATTTTTAGTACAAATGACCCGTGGTTGATTTTCTTCAAGTCACAATGAACCCACTTGACACATTGATGACTCTCAGTTGTCGTGAAAATCTCGAGGATTCAAACACGGACACAAGGTACCAAAATGATAGAAAAAATCAATCTAGTGCCGGCCGACGAGAATTTTCCAATTTAGTGGTGTTGCCCACGATTAGCCACACATCTCAGTCAAACCAACCTATCTCTGATCTCAAATCGATTTATATCTATGCCGTAATGACCTCTAAAGATAAACACGGTCGAGTAACCAATTCCTGGTCGAATTCTCAAGTCTATTGCCTTAAAATTCCCTAATGGCTTTCCCAGCTAGTCTAGTTATCTTGAGAGTGATCAACTCTAAGAACAGCCCTATAAGCGCTTCAATGAAATGCCCGATTTATTCAATAGAAAACAAGATTGAAAATTTGGGATATCACAGACTAATTATGAAGAAAGCGTCGAGAATGCTACTTCCCAGGATGAGCTTGAAGAAGATGAAGGAGCTGTGCGTATAAGGAAAAGTAAGTTTCCTTCTTATGATCCATCTATTGTCTCTCCTACTTTGTCGGTAGGTATGAAATTTCAAGATGCAAAACAATTTAGAGAAACTATACTGAAGAACTTCATTGCTGCACAAAGGAATATTGACTTCATTAGAAACGGTAAGACCTTTGTAAGGTATTTGCAACAAAATTGTCCATGGAAGATCTATGGCACATTTGTTAGGAGAAGTGGATCTTTCCAGATTAGAGCCTACCAAGAGGAACATAATTGTTCCATTAATTTTGAAAATAAAATGGTAACAAGTACATGGTTGTCCAAGCACTTCTTTGAATTGATTAAGTTGATGCCTCAGATTAATAGTACTCAGTTCAGGATGCTGGTAAAGGAGCAAGTAGGCATCAATATATCTAGGAATCATTGGTCAGTACAGCAGCAAATATGGACAAATGTGGGATTATGCTTGGGGGTGTAGGTTGCAAAATCCTTCAAGCAAAGTGTATGTAGAGGTCGTGGAGAGACCATTTCTTGATATTGGGACCAAGTTCGATAAATTCTATGTTTGCTTCAATGTATGCAAACGAGGATTTTTATCTGGTTGTAGACGGATTATAGGATTGGACGGGTGTTTTTTAAAGGGCTTGTACAATGGAGAATTGATGGCCACAATTGGAAAAGATGCAAATAACCAAATGTTTGCACTGGCTTGGGCTGTTGTGAAGGTAGAGAACAAGGACAATTGGTCCTGGTTTCTAAAAAAATTGATGACTGATTTGGAGATAACAAATGGGGCAAGGTGGACGTTCATGAGTGACCAACAAAAGGTAATGTTTGTTTTTTGAAAATTTTGGTCAATTATTTGCTTTTTGATATCAACATATCATTTGCTTACATTTATTATTTTGAATTATTGCAGGGACTGGTTCCAGCAATAGCTGAGTTATTGCCTTATACTGAACATCGAATGTGTATACGGCACATATATGCAAATTGGGCAAAGAACTATAAAATGGACAAGCTGCGGTCGCAATTTTAGCAGCTAGCAACAAGCATGAATATGGCTGACTTTAGGATGGCCAAAGAAGAACTACTTCAATTGACAAAGGAATGTTATGATGCATTATTCCAAACAGAACCGAAGTATTGGTGTAGGGCATTCTTCAACGAGGAATTCAAGTGCGATAACATCGATAACAACATATGCAAATCATTCAATGGGAGGATAATAGATGCCAAATGCAAACTAATTATCTCGATGCTTGAAGACATACTGGTTATGGTCATGACTCGGCTGCACAGACAAAGAGATGAGGCTGCAAAGTGGACTAGGCAATGTGGTCCTAGAATTGCTAAGAAATTGGATGAGAACTTGGCTGCAAGTAGGTATTGTCATCCCATTTGGAATTAGGATGAAGGATATGAGATAATGAAGGGTTCCAATAAGTATGTTGTCCATTCATGTAGAGCATGGCAACTAAGTGGAATTTCATGTGCACATGCCATATGTGCCATTGAATTGAAGGGCCACAATACATAAGACTACATTGATGATTGGTACAAGAAACCAAAATTTCTTACTTCGTATCAATTCATGTTGCAGCCAATCAGAAGTAGCAAGTTCTGAGAGCTAACAAATCGCGAAACACCACAACCTTTGCCACTAAAGAAGAAAATGGGAAGACCAAAGCGAAAATGAAGAATGACGGAGGGAGAGATCTCATGTCAACATAGGATGAATTGGACAGGTGTACCGATAAAGTGCTCTTTTTGCCACATAGCAGCGCACAATACTAAAGATTGTCAATTAAGGAAGCAGCAGGAACAATTGAGGCCAGCCAAAGGGCCTAGTGAAGAGATAGTTGGAGAAGAATAAATAGAAAGGCGAAGTGAGTCGATTGTTCTTCAATTGATGACAATAAACCTAATAAGTCATGACAATTGTGTTTATGTTACTTTATGATTTGTTACAAATATGTACAAAGATATAAGTGACATGTATGTAATGTTTTTGTCTTTGTCAAGTCACGAGAATGACATGTGAAAAATTGGCCAAAGCCCCTGTTGTACCTGAAACTGAAGGGTCTATTCCAAGAAGGTAAGGTAGAAGACTGCCACTTGAAGGATTGGCCAAAGCCCTTGCTTTACCTAAAACTGAAGGGCCTGTTCAAAGAAGGCAAGGTAGAAGACAGCCAACTACAAGATTGGCTTAAGCAACTAGAGGGCTAATTAAGTCAACTGTTCTTCAGCAGCAGCAAAGAAAAAAATATCCGGTAAATTCAATAATTTAAGTTTAGTTTTCCTTTACGTTGTTATATGGCCTAATGTTATATTTATGGTATCATTTGTCTTTTTCTCAGATTCGAAGAAGGCAAGCTAGAGCTCAACTACCAATAGAGGGCCCAACTGAAGGGCCACCACAAAATCCATCACCAAGGTCACCACAAAGGCCACTAGAAGGGTCATCACAATGGCCACTACAAAAGCCAACCGAATGTGTCACTGAAGCTAAAGGGCTAAATAGAAAAATAACTAGAAGAAAGCCAAATCAAGAGACACCTAGAAGAAGGCCATCTAGAAGACGCCTAACTGAAGAATTGGTCGAAGAAGCCCCTACTGTAGTTGAACAACCACAACAAGAGCCCAAGAAATCACATGCAAGAAGAAGAGCTAACCAATCACAAGTACTTGAAAGTGACGCTCCCCTTCGAACAAGAGGGGCTCTTGGAAAAAGGCTAAAACAATATGGTTATGGCATTTATACATATGAGCGTTCTGGAACAGTTATTCTTAATGTAAATTTTATAGGCTGCATTTAATTTAATTTATAGTGCAAACTTTTGTTGATAATTGAGTTTTCCTTTTGAAGCCTAGGAGAAGTTCAGAGGTTATTATCTCTCAAGGCCCAACTTAAAAATCAACAGCTGCGCCAACAAAGAAGAAGACATTGGCTGCGCCAACAAGAAAGAAGAGTAAGAAGAACCCAATTGCAGGTCCTTCTAAATCAGTTCAGCCTACAACAGTTGCAGTTCCTTCTGAATCAATTCAGCCTAGGACAATTGCAGCTTCATCAGAATCAACGCATCCCGAGACAGTTGAAGAAGAAGTCTCACGTCCAGTTAGAAAAAATGCAAGGATTATAAATCAAGTGCAAGGTCCATCAAAAGGAGCACGAACAAGAGGCATTGTACATATTGATTAATGAAATGGGATGTGATATGGTTTGTGGGGCTGAGGAGTCAGTTGGATGTTTTTTTTTTTATAATAGTTTGTTATTAAGTTTGTGAGACTTCATTTCAATATCAATGGAACGATCTTGTTGCTTGTCATTTTTGCCTTTTTCATTTTTTTTATTTTTATTTTTTACTTTTACTTACTGCTTCTGGTGGTGGATCTGTGGTGGTGACTAATGGCGGCGGCTAGTGAAGCCTAGTGGTGGTGGGTCCATTGTGAGGGTTGGGTTGGGGCCTCTTGCTGTAGCTAGTACTAATGCAAAAATGCAGTGTGCATAGCCTAGCTTACACTAGCCCCTTTTGCAACAGATCCACAACCCACCACCGATAATGGCTGCTAATGGTGGGTCTATGGTGGTGGCTACGTGCTGGTGTGGTAACTGGGATGTTAGTGTTGCTAGTAATGGTGGCTAGTGGTGACTGCTAATACCTACTGATGGTGGGTTTATTATAGGAGTTAGGTTTGGGGTTTTTGCTGCACCTGGTGCAAGATGTAAGTGTGCAAAATGCACATCTTGCACTAGGTAGTGTTGGTGCAAGTTAGTGTAAGGCACCTTGCACTAGAAACTTTTGCAACAGCATACCACCAGCATAGTGGTGGCTGGAGACCGATGGTGGCTAGTGGTGGGCGGTGGTGGTGGCTGGTAGTAGCTGATGGCTGGTGCAATTTATAGAAGAAATGTATAAAAAAAAAAATTAGCACTTAATTGATCACATTCTAAAAAACCTAGCACTTAAGTGTTCACTTTTAATCACAAGTGGCACTTAAGTGATCACTTTTAATAATAACTTGACATTTAAATGACTCTTTTTTTTATTACAACTGGCATTTAAGTGATCACTAGATACAACTTATTGCACTCGAGTAATCACTTGTGTCTGTTTTATGTATATGGTGGTTTGCAGCAAACTAGAGAAGTTGCTGGTTTATATATACGGTTCAACTTATGGCAACTCCATTCAATTGAATGTTTGCTGCTGGTTTACATTCAATTCGAGTAAAGAAGTCACCACAACACATCGACCCAATATACATTCCATCATCACCGATTTATATTTGAGAATAAGCAAAAACATAGTACAAACAGTATCTCATTCATTCATTCCTTTTCCTTGACCTCCCCACAAACACAAGAAGTAACACATAATACATATGACAACCAAAAAAAAAAAAAAAATGCCTCAACGATCTTGTAGACAACACAAAACTTATTCTCATCTTCCGCCAAAATAAGTTACATTTCATTCAAAACAATTACATTTTTCCATGCATTTACAACTATGGCAGTCAAATAAACTTCTTCTCATCTTCCAGTACTTTACATTTAATCATAAAGTATGATAGACAAAAAAAATAGCAACACAATAAACGATTGATAACACTTCCGTTCAATTTTCATCATTGAAACTTCATTCTTCAAATGGTTAGCAGAAGATGCTTGAGTTTGCATTGAGTCAACATCGTTCAAGTCATCTACAAGTGTAGATGGAGGTTGATGACATCCATCAAGTAGGTCCAATATCACCTCTGTTGCTCGGTGAGAGAATTTCGCATCGACCCATTTGAAATATTTGCACTTCGACCCTTCTCTATATCGGGCACATCCCAGAATCTTCTCCTAGGATTCATTCGAGTCCAAGATGTTCTTCTTGACTTGGTAACCCACAAAAACATAAACACTCGACTTCTCCTTCACTTTAGCAAGAGAAATTTGAGCCACTGCTGAAAGTCCTGCTCTCCTTTTCCAATATTTGACTGTAGAATTTGGGGCAAATCAAATTAGGGTTTAGGATTAGGGCTCCAGTGCTTCAATGGCATTTTGCCCGATTTAGGGTTTTAGATTTAGGGCAATTAGGGAGACAACAGCATTTTGGCTAATTTAAAGGCTCTATTTTGGCCAACACCCGAAACGACATCATTTGGGGTGAATTAGAGCTAACTCAGCTCTCCGGCGAGCCACCTTAGCAAGAAATATTAATATTTAATTGCCACGTATGATTTCCAGCCGGCTTCGCCGGAGGTGGCACTCAAGTGTTCACTTTTCTTAAAATGTGGCACTTAAGTGTCACTTTCGTAAGTTATGGCACTTAAGTATCCATTTGTGCCAAGTTATAGTACTTGAAGAGATCTTTTGCCAATTTTCTTATCTAGTTCTTCATTGAGAAATATTGTCTTTACATCCATTTGATATAATTTTAGGGTTCAAATATGCAACAATAGCTAAGATAAGGCGTATAAAGACAAACTTTACAACTGATGAAAATGTTTCCCCATAATCTATAACCTCTTATTAAGTATAACATTTTGATACAATGCGAGTCTTATACTTTGCAATGGATTAATCTACCATTTGCTTAGTCTTAAAAACTAATTTGTTTCCAATAGTCTTGCGATTGCGTGACAAATCAACCAAGTCTCAGATGTGATTTGCCCTCATCGATTCCATTTCATCTTTTAAAACTTTTCTCCATTCTTCCTTGTTAGAGGATGAGAGAGCATTTTGGATAATCTTAGGCTCGACATTATCTTGCAAAGTAATCATAAATGCTTCCCATTAAATCTCAAAATGACAACAAGAAAAACTCTTACTATTACTTTTACATAACTGAACTTCTGAATTTAGCTCGCTAGGCAATGCGACACTCCCACTAAGTTTTGTATGTTGAGATAAATCTTCATTTCCCTCAACAATATTAATGGGTGTGTTATTAGGATTTCTCATCTTATATAATTGGAAGTCCTTATTAATTTCACCTCTACTAGGAAAATCGTTATCTAAAAAAGTGACATTTCATGACTATTTCAATCACACTTCCATCAGCTTATTCACATATGAAGATGTACCTTTTGGAGTGTTCTGAATATCTTATAAAGATACATTTCTTCCCTCTAAGGCCTAATTTACCATATTTATGGAAAAAAAATCATGGGCATAAGTTACACACCCTCAAAGTTATAAGTTACTTAAGTTTAGTTTTCTACCAGTGCACAATTCATAAGGCGTGGAAGTATGGTTAAGTATATAAGCAGCAGTCAATAACGCATCTCCCCAATACGAGATCAGTAGATTTGCTTGCGCCATCATAGACTTAACAATTTCCAAAAGAGTTTTATTCCTTCTCTCAGCATTCTCATTTTGTTGTAAAGTACTAGAAATAGTCAATTGTCTTATAATTCCCTTACCATCACAAAGAGTCTTGAATTCCTAACATAAATACTCACGTTCACAATCAGTTCTTAATGCCTTTATTGTTTCGTTTAACTAATTCTCTACCAAAGTTATATATCGTTTAAGGGCACGCATGATAAAATTTCTGTTACAGAAATTGATTTATGGCCAGAAATCGATTTCTCAATTTTTGTTCCCCGGACAAGTTTCTGAACAAATAAACCTGTTTGATAACGACTAAAAATTTATATTTCTGGAACAGAAATCCTTTTGATAACATAATAAAATTTTTATTTCTAAGAATATAAATTGATTAGCTAACAACATAGGAAATCCTCAAATACAAAATAATAGTTGAAATAATACTAATACATTACAAAAGTTGAAAATACAATTTCATGGAATTTCCTAGTACATGTGCTTACGTTTCCTATTACGTAATATTTTCTTTCGAAAAATAAACAATGTGGCAAAAAAAAATCAATTGAAATTCAATTGTAGTGAATATGTCATTATGTTTTTGCCGAAATTGATTTCACATTAATTAAATAAGTTTAATGATAGCCATGATTATAATAGTCTAATCTCCTAAAAAAAATCCTAACTTCAAGTCTAATTCCAATTTCTTTCCAAATTTTGTTAAAAAAAATCTTCACCGTGTTCAAAAATCGTCACCAGTTTTTTTTCAAAATTATCAACACTAGGATTATTTAAAAATTTATTATCAAAATCTATATTTTCATCAACACTCTTACAAGAACAATAGATTCCTTATTAGATCTCTTTTTACCCGCGTCTTGATAAGTGAGGACACTATATAAAAGAAAAATCGGATGAAACCCTAATGATTTGACCCATTTTTACCACCTCAATATGAAGTTTATGAATAAAAAAATAGTTAGCCAGATAGAGCCATTGTCTGGCGTACTACGGAAGAGTATGTGAAGAAAGACTCATTAGATATGAATATGGTAAGTTAACTATTACCATGCGTGAAATCTCTTGCGTGCAACAAATGAAGCCATGTTCATTCAATTCCCACCATCTGACCCAATGGTTAAGATTTTCAATCAATATTGATTAAAATGATTATATTCAAAATCATTAAAATATTTTGGACTAAATTAACTAAATTGAAAAGTTGAGAAAAAAAAATTTCTATTTCTATTTCAGAAACTAAGAAGTTAAAAATTTCAGCTTTTGATTTCTTCGGTTTCTCTATTTCTGGAATAGAAATCTGTTTCAAAAATAGATAAATCAAATTGCATTACCAAACGGATTTTTGTTCCAAACCTGTTCCGGGGAACAGAGAAATCGAGAAACATAAATTTTATCATTCGCGCCCTAAAGCAATTTCATGCTTCAAACTTATAGGAGATTAGAAAATCATAATCAAAACATGTGAAATCATCTATAAAAGTGATTAAATATGAGGCTTCATGCCTCGCCCTCACATTCAATGAACCATAAATGTCAGAATATGTGAGCCGCAATGGAAGCTTGGCGTTGGTTCCTTTACCAAATAGTTTTCTAGTTGTTTTTCCTACTATACAATGTTCATAAATGGGTAAATCAATTTTAGCAAACAACCCTAAGAGGCTTTCTCTAACCAATCTTTGTATTCTTTATAACCCAATATGATCTAATCTAGCATGTCAAGTACTTGCATCAGCATCCACATTACTAGAAGATGTAATTAAAGAAAAACAACCATAAACCTTAACAATTTACACATCATAATCAATGTAACACAATAAAACCATCAATATATAACCAGAAACGTAATAAACTGTTCTAAACAAAATGTCAACACAATCATAAAATTCCATACATAACATAAACTTAAAAGAACAAATACAAAGATCAAATCCTGTCAAATATTTAGAGCATGGTGGATATCATGTACAAATAGGTTTCAACTACCATATAAAATCAATTTACATGTATCGATACCCTTCACTTGAACTATTGAGTTATTTCCAACGTATATCCATCTTTTTCCAAACTGTATCCAACAATACTCCACAAATACTCATCGATCTCTAGTTATGTGGTCTTGTTGTTCCCGAGTCTACAGTCCACATAAGATAAGATTCAACAAACATTACTGTGCTGAAATAAAAGCATTACATTAAGTAATGGGGTAATAGGATACTTTCTTCGGTTAATGCATTCACAAGCTAAGCGACTTGACTTAACACAATCATAACATTTCATGTTAGCCTTGTCTTTCTTCCCTCCACGTTTCTTACGTCAAAAGGTCTTAGCTCTATTGAGTGTCTAATCAATCTCATTTCCTTTATTGTTGAATTTATGGTTCCCCGTGCGCTTGCAGCCGAAAACTTTATACAAACTCATTTTAATAACATAAGCATGGGTAGAGAATCTCACAACCTCTAGGTGCTCATCCTCTAATTCCAAATTATGTGTTACATCGTCAAAAGTGATAATATTCTCATTATACGTCATGTTAATTTTCACATGTCCTTAATTATCAGGAAGAGACATTATAACAGCATAAACTTACTGTTCATCAATAACAGTGTGACATATCGATTTCAGCTCACATATCATTTTTGACATCTATCGAAGATGCTACTTCATTGTTAGATTTGGGCATTTTCAGTATGTGTCAAAATTGATTTTGAGTCTTCTCAATTTAGTGACAGACGTACTCCCAAAATTATCTTTTAAGATAGCTTAATTGCTTGACCTTTATCATTAACCTTTAAACTCACACATAAGATCATCTTGCATATAGCTCAGTAACGTGATGCGAGCAATGCTATTTTACTTTTTCCAAGTTTGATAAGCTTCTTAATTTATTATGTGCTGAGCTGAGTCTCCATGCTCAAGTTCATTCATTGTATGATTGAAGGTTTCCAAAACCTCTTACTCCTAAATGATGTATTGAACATTTCGATGCAAAATATCATAATTGTCATCGTTTAGCTTCTCGCCCTTATTGAGGTCAGCCAAAATGATCTTGAATGTCGAAGTCATAATCAATTGCTACAGCCACATTGACATAATAAATCAAAATCAATACTATCACATTTTCCACATTAAAACACATTTTTGCAGCAAAGACAAACTAAATTAATGATAATTTAACAAAAGATACTGAAACAAAAGTTCACTATGTTCCAATCAGCTTTTATGTATAATTGTTTTACTATCATTAACTAGTTTAATTTGCGTAAATTTTAAATTTTAGGTGAGAACTCCTTTAAATTCTATTAACCTACGAACTCATACTAGAAAAATAATTACATCACCTCATGTAATTTCCACATAATTCTATTAATATCAAAAAGGCATAGCATGACGTGAACTAAAATATAAAACATTTATGCAACAACCATAAAGCAGAATTCAAGACGTAATTAAAATATCAAGGATCTCCGACCATTGTTTGAATTTTTCGAAACAAGGAAATTGCAAGCATGTTAACCATATACATGTTATCATTGAATCAATCTCCACACAACACGTGGTCATTTACATATAGGCTAACTTCTGTATTTCCAAAACCTTAGTGAAATACAAGTTAGAAGGAATAAACAATACATTTATACCCCAAAAATGTGTATTTAGGTTCCATATGCATTTTTATACCTTTAAAAAGACTCAAACATATAAAAATAACTACACAACGATGTATAGCACATCTATACAAACTAAACGCCACCAACTACGCTCTGATTAAAGCCCGCATGTGCCCCCACACACATCGCTTGATGTGCCGAGCCAAAAAGGCTTTATTTGGCCAATCCGATCGATCCAATCGACAGCTCAATCAACTCGATCCAATCAGTTGACTAGTCAACTAGGTCGAGTTGTCAAGTCAAGTCGCCAATAGGTGAACGACCGACGAATGACGTCAGCTAGTCAGTTACTGACTGTTTGCTAACATCAGTACGCATCGGTTCATCGACACGCGTGTCGGGCGCGTGGCGCTCATGCACCATGGCTTCTAGCCATGAGTGTGGGTGCATCCGGCAACGTGTCACCCGCCATTTTGATCGTCTCGACGAGTACTTTCACCCTATATATTCAAAATTTGATTTTCACCAAAAAAAAATTTGCTAAAAATGGCCAAAATAGAACAATCGTCTACAACCTTCAAACCCATTCTTCACTTTGGTTCATTTTCGACAATTAATGTTACAATTTCTGAGCAATAAACATCCAGATGATATGAAGTTCAACCTTGTGATCCCCATGTCAAACAACAAGCAAGAAAATTTGATAGAAAAAACAAGGCAGAGATCATAACTCGGGCTCTGATGTTGGAAGAGTGTCGGTGGAAGAAACGACTAACCTCTTCGATGCGTAACAAACAAATTACCCAGGAATTTACGTTGAATCACTAGCAAACAATGAACGATACAATTTCATGATGGTCCGAATACAATCATGAAGATAGTATTCACATTTCACAAAGTTAATGTCGATTGTCTTATCAAAGTAGTAATGGAATTACCTTTGTTCGTTGAGGAAGAGAGGAGAAGAAGAGAGAACTGTTTATTAGAACGTTCTTTTTGCCAATTAATTATTGTGGTTTTCTCTAGAAATTATTTATATAACTTTCCTCACACCCTTTCAAAATATATCTCTATTATATCATATCAAGATGAATTGGTGCGTCTTAATCGCACCCCATCATGGACGTACCATCGAAATATAACAATTTGTGACAAGCATGTGATCATTGATCGTAATTTTTTTCACTAACGTTTAGCTCAGGGGAACCATCGATATAAAGGTCTCAAGTTCAGAGCTACTTAAGACAAAGTCATATGTACTTTGAGAAGAAATTCTCCTCCATCAAGATTTTGGAATTTTCCCAAACATATATCAATACTGAGCTTGATATGTTGCCTTGGCTTCTAAGTTTTGATTAATTTGCTTGGATTAGGTTTGATTTTACTTTAGTCTCTCTTGCTCTCTCTATCTCTCTCCCCTTTAAGTTGTTGTAATTTTGTTGCAATATGCAAATGGCAATTCACGAAAACAGATGTTACAACTACAAAATTAGAAGCTAATTTTTATATGGACTTAATTTTTCTCACTGTTTACATTAAAAAATCATTCAGTCGTCAACATGAGCAAGCATGTGCTTGACACGTGAGCATAGGCGGCCAAATGAGTAACATGTGAGTACTACCCATGCACACATTGTCGATGACCATAAAGGTTGATAGTTTGATCGGTATTGATACACATTAGTGGCACATATTCATTTATCAATACATGATGACAATCCACTAGCAACAATCAACATAGATGAAGTAATTGGGACGTTTGAATAATCGGCAAGGATTCACTTAAAGAGCATAAACACACAACCATGAAATAGAGTAGTTGGATTTGAAGAGGAATGGGCGTGCATGTTCAAAGGTAACAATTACCATTTGAATATAAGATCATGGGACATGTCATGACATGGAAGATGAGAACATGGAGTGGCAAGATTGTGGGATAGTTACTAATGAGCAATTACCAATCATCACTCAAGAACAAGTGCATGGGACAATTATAGGATCATGGAATAGTTACTGCAGAAATAACCATTAAAGAATGGTATCAAGCGCTAGATTTTCTAACCTAAGAGGCACAAAAAAAAAAACCCACTGGCAACTACCTAAAAGAAGTTACCACTAAATCATTATAAATACCACCAATCGTTTACTAGAGAAACCCCCTACACAAATTGTCTTGATCTATCTCTCGGGGGAGGGAATATAGGTTTAAAGGTATTGCCTAAAAGACAGATCTACGACCCATGATCAAGCATGAGCTCTCCTAAACCCATACCTCGTGCAATATTAGGATGTTCACAAGAATTTTATAATAAGGAGTTGTCACTAGTATATTGGGGTCAGCTAGAAATCGAGTGAGACATGGGAGTGTACCTCCCTTCCTATACAACCAGAGAATTTATGGTCAAAAACTTGATTACACTAATTAACCAATTAGTGTATTTTCAATACCTAATCTTGTTCATTTTAAAAAAATAATTTTGTCAAGCGGTTTGGATTGATTTTACACCAATCTACTAATACATGAAGTGATTATGCGAATGCGCAATCATTAAAATAATAATTAGCAGCCAAGAAAAGCGTTAGATTAATTGCATGGAAGAACACATATTTAACATTATCAAATAGGGAGCATGCCAACTCTAACTAAGCTAAAGGAATGCCATAATCAACATAATTAAAGTGCACAATCAAGGGCATTCATTTTTAAGGATAATCAGAATCCTACGGTAGAGCCTTAAAGGTTTGTTTAATTTTGAACACGATTTTTACCAAGAATTTTCATACATTTAATGAGAAGATTCCCCAAAAAGACTCTTAAGCTATTTCTGAGAAATTAAGATTTTTTGAAAATTTTCTTGAATTTTTAAGAATTTTTAAATATTTTTATATTTTTCTGAATTTTCTATAAAAAAAAATTATGGATTTTCTATTTTTTAATGTTTTTCCGAATTTTCTAATTTTTTAATGATTAAAATTTATAATTTTTCATTGATTTTTCGAAATTTTCTAAATATTTTTATTATTTCCCAATATTTTTTCCATTTTCTAAATTTCTAATAATTTAAAAAAATCGAATTTTAAAATTTTTTAAATTTATTTATTAATTATTATATTTGAGGAACGGGCTCGAACTGGGTTTTTCTTCCCCTACACCTTCTTCCCTGCGCCTTCTTCCGGTACGAACTCCAACCTCACCTGCAACTCATTCCACCAAATAAGAAAACCTCAACACAACATCTCTCCGGCCATTGTTCATCGCCGCCACAGAAGCACAACCACCCGCCGGTCACCCATTTCAACTATCGCTAACCACCGCTGGCCGCCTACTCCGATTGTCTAAAAATTTCACAATAACCTAGACCAAAACGAAATGTTAAAACGAGCAATCTAGTGTACAACAAGCATGAATGCATAACAATAGGGAAGAATGGCCTAACTAACGTGACCTCAAACCGCAGGCACACCATGAAGGATGGGTTTCCAACAAGGAGCTTTCTAGCGCAGAAAATGCATATTCAACCGCCTCAAGCGAGATTTTTCCATCAAGTGCATGGAAACACAGAGAAAATATTCACATTAGACCAAATCCAACCAACACGGGACAAGATATAAATTGATCTTGAGCTCTAACATGCATAGACATTTCGGCCTTCTCTTCGGCATTCTATCGAGCACATAATATGTAGATTAAATGATGCATTCCAGAGTAAGATTCAGATCGATTTTAGAAGCAAATGATGTATGGAAGTCCAAATCAACATATTTTGTGCCAAATCAGTCTCAATTTGTGGCGATTCATTCGAAATCTCGCACTCAAGTCAGTGCTCTTAAGCGTTCCACATTGTTGAAATAATAGTTGTTTCTTTCTACACGTTTTGCTGATTTGGTTTTTCAGTTATTCTAGTCTTAAGGAGTTAGTGGAGTCACGTTTAGCTAATTTGTGTGTTAATTGTCCTAGATTTTAGGTGTTAGTAGAGTAAGTGCTTTATGCAAAACATGCATAGTTATGGGTCATATTTTAGTGTGTTTTTACATTATGTATTTGTCTTTGTAAAAGACTTCGAGATTCTGAACGAAATATGAAGTTTCAGACTCATCTCTCCTCCCCTTTAGCAATTTTACAATGGTATCAGAGCCTATGAGAAGACTGGGAGAGTTTTTTTCAAAAAGATAAAGAAGGTTTAGGGGTATGAGATACTTTCGTGAGATAATAGGAGCAGCAATATTTCCAATGGCCATAGACAATTTTGTTCGACTAGCAATTTTACAGTGGTATCAGCAACTCCATGCTTTGATGGTCACTATAACCATTGGAGCATGCTAATGGAGAATTTTTTACGGTCAAAAGAGCATTGGTCGGTCGTTGAATATGGAATTCAATAGCCACTAGCAGGCACGGCTTTGACAGATCCCCAGAAAGCAAAATTGGAAGCTAGAAAGCTGAAGACCTGAAGGCAAAAATTATCTCTTTTAGGCTATTGATCATCCCATCTTGGAGACTATTCTTTGAAAAGAAACTTCCAAGGATATTTGAGATTCTATGAAGAAGAAATATCAAGGCTCTATTAGAGTGAAGTGTGCACAACTTCAAGCTTTGAGAAGAGATTTTGAGACACTAGTGATGAAGGATGGAGCATCTGTCACCAACTATTGTGCCAAAATAATGGAAATCACCACAAAATGCGATTCCATGGTGAAAAGATAGACCACGTCACCATTGTGAAGAAGATTTTGCGTTCCATGACACCAAAGTTTAATTATGTTGTCTGCTCAATTGAAGAGTCGAAAGACATAGATGCGCTATCTCTTGATGAATTGCAAAGCTCCTTATTGGTCCATGAACAGAAGATGAAACAGAAGTTCAACAGTAGAAGAGCAAGCGTTGAAGACTTCTACCAATACTCATCTCAACAATTTCAAAGGAATGGGTAGAGGTAGAGGCAAAGGAATTAGAGATCGAGGAAATAGAGATTTTAGCAGAAATTTCAAAGCCAATAATGACCAATTTCAAGGCAAAGGCAGAGGACGGGATCCTAACAAATCCAAGGTAGTGTTTTAAATGTCATAATTTTGGTCATTATGCATATGAATGTTATACTAGGCTTCCTAATAATAAAGAAAATGCGGAGAGTTCAAATTTTGTTGAAGAAAAGGAAGCAGAAACGTTGTTGATGGATGTTCAAGATGAAAAGAAGCCCGAGTCGGATATTTGGTATGTGGATATAGGCTACAGTAACCACATGAGTGGAAGTAAGTCTTCTTTTTTCTTATATAAATGAAGATTTTCATTCCACTGTGAGTTTTGGGGATCATTCTATTGTGAAAGTGATGGGAAATGCGATATTAAGATAAGAACCAAGAATGGTTTTGTGGAAACGATCTCTAATGTGTTTATGTTCCTGACCTAAAAAGTAACCTATTGAATGCTGGTCAATTACAAGAAAATGGTTATGTTATCACCATTAAGAGGGGTGCTTGTGAAATTTATGATTCCGTTAGAAGTGTTATTGCAATTGTTCCTATGAGTTCAAATAGATTGTTTCCATTAAAGATTGAAAATATTCAATCTTGTTTGATGGCTGAAAAGAAAAATCCCTCATGGATGTGACATTTTCGATATGGTCACTTGAGTTTTGGTGGATGATAACTCTATAAAAGAGTTATTCTACCTATTTTAGGCAACAATTAATGCAATATCTATGAAAAAATATTTGGATTTCCTTCTGATTATTTGAATTTTCCTTGTTTATGCAGAATAATGAGATATGGAGAAGATAAGGAAAATAATGACAAAAATCAAGAATTCAAATCAAAAAGCAGTGGAAGATGGATATCAAATCAAGGAATCCTTGATTTTGTTCCCTAATGTTATCTGCAAGCAATGGGAGATAGATATCTTGGATATATCCTATAAATAGGAGAACATTGAGAGCTTGAGAGAGCAGCTAGATTTTTGTTAAATCATTTTTCATTGTTCTATGAGTTTTTCAAGTATTTTGAAGAGAAGACAAAAGTGGTAATAGAATTCTTGTTTTTTTATTCAAGATGCTGGGTTTGATTTATATTTCTATTTCTTCTTCTACTATGTTCTAATTTTCTTTTGTTAGGACTATGTAGCATAATCATGATGATGTGAATTTCATAATTTTTATGTTTTACAATTGATTTTATTCATGTGAATTATATATTATTGTGCATAATGCTTTTAAGTAATTGGCCACCACTTGAATGATCTAATGTGCATGTTTGAAACTGAGAAGTGATAATATGCAATTGCTCATTATAATATATAACCATGAATTAAACGTGGATAGAAATATATCACGTTAGTTATGTAGCTTTCGGTGATGAGGTGATCCAAAAGACTCATTGTAAACCGAGAATATTCATAGTTTTTAATGCATACATGTTTATGTTAATTCACATAGATATATAGTGGATTAATATACTGAGTAGGTTTGTTATACCTAAAGATAAGATAGTAAATAGATTAGAAAATTCCGCCATCACATGTTTGATATCGTTCTTGTACCCACAACAATCTGAAATTCATATTTAGTGGTTATGGTGAAATCGAATGCTCTAACATATCTATCTAATTGATTTACTGCATTTAGTCTCCAAATTTTGTTTTTAATTTATTTTCAATTATATTTTGATCTATTAGATAAATTTTAGAATTAGTCTATTTTAGTATTTTATTATTTTATTAATCATTAATCTCCATGGGACAATACTCTTTCTTATCATTATATTACTTGTTCGATACGTTCACTTGCGTTTAGAATTTTACGAACAGTGGATTGAAGACCCTCCAATAGAAAAGCATGGTGATAGGTCTTCCTCAAATTACTACTCCTTCCCAAGTCTGCGAAGAATGTGTTATTAACAAACAACATCGTTCTCAATTTTCAAAAGAGAAGTCATGGAAAGCAAAGGATGTTTTGCAGCTGGTGCATTCAGACATTTGTGATCCTATAAACCCATATTCTAATTGAGATAAAAGATACTTAATTACCTTCATTGATGATTTTTCCAAAAAAAACCTGGGTTTATTTTTTACAAAAAAAATCAGAAGCTTTCTCGACATTTAAAAGCTTCAAAGCTCGTGTGGAAAATGAAGCAACAAAGACCATTAAGACCCTTCGAACAGATTGTGGTGGTGAATATTGCTCAAAAGAATTTGAAGCTTTTTGTGCAGAGCATGGCATTCAGAGAGAGCTTACAGCCGCATATACACCACAACAAAATGGTATATCTGAGAGGAAAAATAGAATCATTCTCAACATGGTGAGAAACTTATTGGCAAGAGAAAGAGTTCCAAAAACTTTCTGGCCTGAAGTAATAAATTAGAGTATTCATGTTTTGAACAAAAGTCCAACTTTTGTTGTTCAAAATATGACACCATAAAAGGCTTGGAGTGGGAGAAGACTAGCTGTAGATCACTTCAGAATCTTTGAATGCATCGCATATGCCCATATCCGAGATGAGAAAATGAAGAAACTTGATGACAAGGCTAAAAAAATGTGTCTTTCTTGGAGTATGTGAAACATCCAAAGCATATAAATTATTCAATCCACTAACAAAGAAAACTGTAACTAACAGGGATGTTTTTTATTAAGAGAACACTTGGGATTGGAATAGACAGTAGCCTACCCAAGTCATTTATGACAATGATGCTGAATATGAGCAAAATTCAACACCTTGTATGGCCAAAAATTCATCAAATACAACTTCTACAACCACTGGAATTGCACCAACAATCGCTGAAATCAATGAAGAAAAAGCTCAATCTCTTCGCCATGATAGAAGAAGGCCTGCTTGGATGGAAGATTATGAGGTAACTGGAATTGGAGATTCAATTACTCACTTTGTCTTATTTTCACACTAAGACCCTACAACTTTTAAGAATACTATCAAAGAAGAAAAATGGCGAAAAGACATGATCATATTGATGGTTGCATTGGCGACATATAATTCTTGGCATATTTTCCAACTATATGTCAAATCGGCATTCTTGCATGGGTACTTAAAGGAATAGGTATTTGTCGAGCAACCCCCTAGTTATGTCAAGATTGGAAATGAACATAAAGTTTATAGATTGAAGAAAGCTCTCTATGGGCTAAAACAAACCCCTCGAGCTTGGTATATTCATATTAAAATTTATTTTCTTAAAGTTGATTTTTCAAAATGTCCTTATGAGCATACACTTTTTGTCAAGATTGGAGATAAAGGGAAAATGTTCATTGTCTGCTCGTATGTTGACAATCTTATATTTACTGGAAATTGTTATGTCATGTTTGAAGAATTCAAGCAATCTATGATGGATGAGTTTAATATGTCTGATCTTGGTATAATACATTACTTTCTTGGCATAGAAGTGGTACAATCAGATGATGGGATCTTTATTTCTCAAAAGAATTATGTAAGAGAAATTTTGGACAGATTTTAAATGAATGATTGTAATCATGTAAACACTCTAGTTGAGTTTGGCTTAAAGCTATACAAATATCATAAAGGGAGGAAGTTTGACAGCACACTTTACAAACAAATTGTGGGCAGTTTGATGTATCTAACTGCAACAAGACCAGACATAATATATTATGTGAGTTTAATCAGTAGATATATTAGCTGCCAAGAGAATCCTTCATTACTTGCAAGGAGCTAGAGACTTTGGGTTATTTTACCATAATGGTGAAAAGTCCAATTTGTTGGGATTTACTAATAGTGACTATGCAGGAGGTCAAGATAATAGGAGGAGCACTTCGGGTTATGCTTTTATGTTTGAGACATGTGATATTTCGTGATTATCTAATAAGCAACCAATTGTCACATTGTCAAGTACAGAAGCTGAATTTGTTGCTACAACAGCTAGTACTTGTCAAGCTATTTAGCTAAGGAGAATTCTTGAGGAGCTGCAATTTAAGCAACTAGGAGTTACCAAAAAAAGTTATGACAACAACTCAGCAATCAAACTCTCCAAGAATCCTGTGCTACATGGAAGAAGCAAACACATTGATGTGAAATTTTATTTCTTGAGAGATCTTAGCAATAATGGAACAATTGATATAATCTATTTCAGAAGTGAAGATCAGCTTGCTGATATATTCACCAAGGCTCTCAAGATTGAGTCATTTGTGCAGCTCAAAAGGTTACTAGGTGTTTGCATATTGAAAACAATTAAGGCTTTAAATTGAATGTTAATAAACAATAATTTAAGCGAAGGATTGTTGAAAATAATAGTTATTTCTTTCTGCACATTTTGCCGATTTGGTTTTTTAGTTATTCTAGTCTTTAGGAGTTAGTGGAGTCACGTTTAGCTAATTTGTGTGTTAATTGTCCTAGTTTTTAGGTGTTAGTGGAGTAAGTGTTCTATACAAAATATAGATAATTATGGGTCATCTTTTAGTGGTGTTTTTATGTTATGTATTTGTTTTTGTAAAAGACTTCAAGATTCTGAATGACATATGAAGTTTCAGCCTCATCTCTCCTCTCTTTAGCAATTTTACACATTTCATTCAGGCAAAACATCAAACGATTGGTATGCGTTTATGAACTCGAGTCCTAGATTCAAATCGAAATCGTTCCCCAGCCGAAGCATGATGCATTACTTTCAAAACATTATGAATCGACTTGAACTTACTTTGGTTTAACAAGATTTCATCAAATAAAAAAGAAAATTCATCCACCTAGGCAAGTTGCCCTCTGGCCGAGAAAAAAACGTGGGCGAAGCTGGAGGTTCGGGGAGGATCGTACTTGGTTTGTCGTGCGAGTCAAGGCCTCGATCGGTCGAGGACAGAACGCAACGAGCTGGGCTCTTCCTCGGCTGTCTTCCTCGGCTGTGGGAAGTCCTCCGAATGAGCAAAGGTCAGCCCTTGACCGGAGTTTTAGAATCCGGCGAGCTTTCGGCGACTGGGTTCTCCGTTACTCACTGAGAACGGGAGGAGCCGTCTTTGTCTCCTGCCTTCCTCTCTATGGCCAACGGCCTTCTCTTCACGCTGTCTCTCTCCCTTTCTCTCTCTCGTCGAAGACCCCCTCACCTCTTTGTCTAAGAAGAGCTTGCAGAGAACCCCCAAAAACTTTTGAGCCAATCTCTTCCCAGAACTTCAAGCATCTCCTCCTTCACCACTGGAACGCTACCACCGCCAAATATCTCGAGAACATAGACACCTCTCTCTCTCTCTCTCTCTCTCTCTCTCCAAGAACGAGCCCACCCAAGCTCTCTCTCGTCCCTCTTTCTCGGTCTCCCTCTCTGACTCTCTCTCGCTCACCCTCTCTCCCTTTTGAGGGCCACCGACTAACGCTAGATCGCTAGCCGGCCTCGCCCCGACCCCCAGATCACGCTGCAATCTGCGACTCTCGATCCTTTCTTGCAGAGGCGTGACCGGCGTGAGGAGGAAGGAGACTCGCACGCGGGCTAGGCCTAGAGAAAGGGAAATGAGGCTAGGCTTGGCCCAGGTGAAAAGGAGAAAATATTGGCGGCGAGAGAAAAGAGATGCAGAGGACAGGAGGACAGAAAAGGACTAGGCCTAGCCCGGTCCTTTCCTTTTCCTTTTTTTTTCCTATTTTTTATTGCTTTTTTAAGATTTTAATAAGTAGTGATGGTGATGTAAATGCTCCTAATGTTTATATGCAATGCATTTTAACAAAAACATATGCCATGCATTTTTATGAAAATTATTTATTTTACTTTTTTTAAGAAACTAATCCTTGATTTTCCATACAGTTAACTCGTAAATAAAAAGGCAATAATTAGGTGTTAACACAAATCAAACAAATTCACTATCTTTCAATACTTTTACTTTCCTACGTTGCACTTTACTTTTCATAGTTTAGCTTGCTACTTCATGTCGTCGATTAAATTATGGCGTGTAATATCTATCTTTGATGTTGTGCCATCAATTAAATTTTGATTTAGTGTGTTTCGTGTTCTCAAATTGTGTCGTGATTAAATTCCAGTATAGCTTATTTAGATTTGGTTGCTTTGTTGAGTCTATATTCTTCAAGTTGTGTCGTCAATCGAATTTCGGCATAATTTACGTCCGTACGGTCCTATTCAATATAAAGTCCTTGATTTCCTCATTCGCCTGGATATCTCATGTCCACAATCAATGCATGACCCTAGTTTTCTAATTAAAAGCCGAAGAATTACTCTCGATGAAAGTAATTTCGTAACGTTATAAATTCTGGCGAAACACCCATATATAAATATGAGAACATAGCACAAAAACGAAGAAAATTGCCTAATGACTTGAGCTCCAAAATTTATATCCGGCATGATTTTTCCCATGGGAACATCGCCGGGAACTTTCACGAGCTTCCCTTTCCCTAACAGGAGCCCTCCCTCCCTCCCTCCTGAGCATGCGAGCAGACAAGCTTCGATCGGCACAAATTCGAACAATTTGTTTCCAAACGATGGTCAAAACTCCGCTTTCAACCAATCGGCGACTTGTATTCTTATTTCACCGAGAATATTCTAGATCAAAATATCTTTCATCGAAAGTTGGCTCTTTAACTTTTTATTTATCGGATTTTGTGTTCTTTCGGAAAGGAAACTACGGATTCTACAATACAAAACAAATCTAACACAACTTAAAATAAATGCGAGATGATAATAACTGAAGAATGATAGCCATAGAAAATGAGTGTATTGGGTTATTGTCAAATTGTTCCATCTTTTTACAATGACTTCTATTCAGCTATTTATAGTTGGGAATGGAAATTTTGAACAGTTATCAAATGCATTCTTTTTCTCAAAAATTGTTCCCGAAAATAGAATAAGAAAAAATTATTTGTAATCAAAAATTGCTCCAGGGAACAGAATTGTTACCAAACACGCCATAAAACTTCAAAGTTACCCCCCAATAAAAGGCACAAGAGAAAATAAGACATCATTGCAATTTCAGCTAACTAACTAGCCAAGAACACAAGAAAGTATCGTTTGTTACTCCTCCGCAGTTCCACCAGCATCATTTTCTTTCTCTCAAGAATGCCTAATCCCAACGACCGAACATCAAGTACTACTTCAATAAAAATGCATCCAAAACCATGTAAAATATTTGAGAATTTAAAGAAACAAAACAGATATTTATTTAGGAGTAACCATCACGTTACATAACCAGACTAGAAAGTAAGAAAGAAAAAGGGAAAAAGAAAAAGACTCAACAGTTTGGACAAATTTTCCTCTTCTCTAACTGATAAGGACACCGTCACCGAAATTCAAGACGTATAGAAGCCAATTCAAATCAATAGAACTTTGTACTAAGTTACTTTGTTAAGTAGTCTTAGGCCATGCACTGCCACTTGAACTTGTCATGACGTCAAACTAGAGTGCAATTACGATTATTGGACAGTATGGTGCAAATAGAAAGTATATAGTGGTGAAACTACTGCTGCTCAAAGGTGTAAGACAACTTACTTCGATGTTCAATAATAATATTGTTCTTATCAAGTTAATCAAGTTCTCATGTCAAAACATGACCATGACAACATCGTTCTTAGGGAAACATATTTTAGGACTCGATTAGCACAACATATTTGACACCAACTTTTCCTTCAATACTTATAACCTTGTTCCCAATAAAACTAAAACCCAAACCCCTTTCAAAAAACATTCTATCTGACTCCAAGTTGGTCAATTATCAAGAGAAATTAATATCGAGTTCAGCTCCATTCTTGCGGTTGATAACTCTACATTAAATTCACAACGAACATGAGAATTGAAATATCTATTGTAATATTGAAATATTCCACGGTAAGGTTTTCTCACAAGTTCTTTTAAGTCCTCCTTGATCAACCATGAAAGTGGTGCAAATCATAACCAATTTTGAGCACATATAAGAGCCTCCACCATGCTTGGTGTCAAGGACCTACAAAACACGTTAAGTATACGATCTCTTGTGCTAAATGCAACCAATGATGATATAGTTGAGACGAGCACCGCCAAAATATTTCGATCAATTGAAGAGAGGATAAAATATCTCATAGAATTGACTTTCCACCAATTTAAGAAATCAAAGTTGAAGCTGTACTGTTTACATCCTTCTTCATGCTTATCTAATTTAGATTTTTCTTCTAAATATTCTTGTCTTGTTAAGCTAAGATACATTGCAGTCATGATGTGCACACCCACCATAGGAGACACTAACACACTCATTGTCCTTGTACCCTATAACGTCAAGTTGCTTTGGAGGCATATACCGATGCAATATTACTTGAATAATAACATAAAAGATATTGTCACTCTATCTCATAAGGTTTCACTTATTTGCTTTCATAAACTTGATTAATTATCCATTTCACATACCCCACTTATGTCAAGGGTCAAGTATGCAAATAATAAACAATGTTAGATCGATATTGTTCACTTGTAGGCTCACATGCTACAACGGAACAGCAAATTCTTGACCAAATCACCACAGTAAAAATGTTACAAGTGCAGATTATCCTAGGTTCAAATCCTATGGGAGAATGAGTTTCCGTAGACTCACAGAGCGAACCCACGCCAAGAATCAAAGAGCCAACCCTCAAATCCATCACCCACAAGCCATCACTCAACCTTGCCTCTACGGCCGCGCACAACCCAGTCACCAAGCCATGACCATTGTCGCCTCCCTCCCTCCCTCCCTCTCTCTCTCTCTCTCATCAACGATGATCAGCTTGCACACAGAGCCACGTACACTCCGCCCTCTTCAATCAACCCAAGGCTGGTGCAATCGCGAGGAGGGAAAGATTGAGGGTCAAAGCGGATCAATTCGAAGGAAACGAGGGGCGATTCGAATCGTTGAGATCAGGGGTTCAATCAATTTAGGGTTTAGACTCTCGCTCTCATACTGACAAAGCGAAAGAAGGAAGTGACTAGAGTAAATTATTAAGTTCTCACAATTCGGTTTAGTTTATGAATCCAACCAAACATAAAAGAATCCAAATTGGCAAAAAAAAAAAAAACAGATTATTTATTCATTATCCAAAATGAAAACCGAATCAAATCAAAAATGTATTATATTGCGATTATGCTTGATTTTTTTCAGTTTGATTCTAACACCCCTATTCCTGACCACTTTTTAGTATTTGCCAGCGGTCAGGACAATGGCCTTTTTTAGCAAAAAAAAAAAGGGCAATGGCCTTAGGACATGAAATGCACCACCATCCACTATACCCCCAATAAAGACCTAAACAAAGAGAACTGATTCTAGCCCACTGCAGTCTCTTTCTTTTCCCCTCGTATTGCACGTTCCATTATCCACAACAAGCAAGGCGTCCGTTCTTGCAGGTCAGCCAGCATGCCGTGTACTCGAACGTATGCACACTGTAGCTTGTGTCTTTCCTCCAAGGTTGTACTATTTTCCACTAATGCCTGCAAAGGAAAAAGAGAGGAGACCACCTATGTGATTAAATTAATGAGCCAAAGTAATGTTGGAAGTTTGTTTGTAAATTATCCTTCTCCCATATAAGAAAGTTGGAAGGAGATGAGCCAAGTAATAAGTGTGAGTAAATAAAGGATTGGTGTGGGCTAAACCCCATAATACCCGCATGCTGGTGCACAAATAATTAACGTTTATTAGGCACACTTAGCATTTGGCACGCTTACATGCCTGCACTTTAATTAGCATTAATCTCTTTATTTTTATTTTATTCCGTATGGTTATCTTATTAACATTTATTGGTTTAGAGGTTTTTTTTTATTTAGTATTTTTGGAAATTTTCAAAACTCGAAATTTTATTTATTAAAAAAAATTATTATTTTTATTATTTCAAATTTTCATATATGTAAAGACAACCATTGAAAATTATACTTGTTCAGTTTGCAACAGTTTTCAGAATGTTGCATTTGTTTATTTTTGTAACTTCTTCCAAAGGGATACCTCTATTCATTTTGCCACTTCTTTCAAAATGATACCTTTGTTTACCTTACAAACTTCCACAAAAAGTTGCCTGTGTTTTTTAAGACCGATTTATATGAGTGAGTGTGTGTGTCAATTTTTGGATGAATGAGTATTCTTCTTTCCAAAATTACAGATATTTTCGATTGTTTTCTTGAGAAACCTTGGAGATATACTTAAATTGCTATCTAGTATTCTCATTTAAGACTTTGTTGCATATTGAAGAACATTTGTTGATGACTATTAGCAACATTGTAAGGCAAATAAATTTTTAAATAAAGTGATATCACGCTTCAAAGTCCGACTTGAGTACTTTATTGATTTGAAGCCATATTTTTTCCAACAGGCAATGACTGCAAGCTCATAGATGTATTCTTTATAAGATATAAAAGTAGAGCATAATCAAAGCACGAGTATTACAATAATTAAGTTACATGATGACCCTTTCCACATGGACTAACAGTTCAACACTACACAATAAGGTATGAGCACATCCGACCAAAACGTTTTTACTGTCAAGCATCATCCCTGACCAGGCCACGACCAAGCATGTGAAACAACTAAAACAAGCATGGCGAGCTCATAATTGATATGAACTAGAATGCAAAATCAAACCTGTAATGATCTTAGTATGCACTCAATCTCTGCCTTGAACGAAGACAGAATCTGTCATATCTTGAAGTCCTTGTGCATCAATTGAAGGACATAAACAATGGTGATGACATTAGTTGAATGATCTGTCCCATGGCTACCATTTTCCGAAAGAGGCGATGAAGTCCTATCAGATATCAATGATTCCATCTTGGTTTAAAACTAGTTTCAGAAGTTTGTGACTTTCGATCAAACAAGAATAAGCAAGGTAAAACATAATAATGGGTCATGCATTGGAGAACAGCAACAGCAGTTTCATCATCATCTCCTGAAATGTGGGGGATTACGACCTGAATATATGAATAAAACGTCTGATTAGATAACAAAAACACTCGACTCTTGAGCCTGCTGATTCAGAAAAAGAGATGGACAACCACGACTTTCCTAAGCAACTTAAGTATAGACCAATAGTCATCAGATACCCAATCTTAACAGATACTAGTAAGAACCATGTCACACATATGTACCTCACAAAGACTAATTTCTGGATTATTCGAGTAAAATATAATTAGCATTAGTTCCAAGCCAAATTTCAGTAACTATTACTAAAAACCATGTCACGCTCGTATGTACCATATGGAAGACCAATTCGGAGGTTATTCAAGCAAAACACCATTAGCATTAGTTCTAACCCAAATTTTGTTGCAATTTATGAGTCAAGTGATTGAAGCTGAACTGAACAAACAGAAGATTGACACAAAGAATCTCAAATTATTGATCAAATGTGAATCAAACTTAACAAAGAAGAAACACACACACTTGGGACGGGAAAAATTATGTTCGACGTGTGTGTCTTACCCACTGCGAAACGCAGTGGGCTGCATCCAGCGGAAACAGCAGCCATAGCCTCTTCAATATAACTGATGCCACACCCTGATCCAATGTGGTCAAGGTGGCTCCTCCAAGAGTAGTTTGTAGATCAGACTCGGCCTTATCCATACTAAAAATAAAAAACTTAACAGCAAGATCTATGCTCTGAAGGCATACACAGCATACAATCAATAATCGGAACTCCAGTGAAGGCATCGAATTAACCACAGATAAAATGTCCCCGACACAATTGATCAAAACCGGCACCAGATCCTACAATTTCTCCAGGACAAGAGTGTATCCTACAAGAAAAACTAAGTGTTGGTGTTACCACTTACAACTACAATAGCTAAATCTCAATAAGACTAGATTATCATTTTTTTTTTTTTCTGTGACGATTTTTTTCGTTCACTTTCACAAGAAGAATATCAGAAGGCGTAGGTCTGAACCGATAAGATGAATCCCACAAAGGGTTGAAAACTATGATGGATAAGTACATGCAAAACTTACTAACATAATACAGCGGGGAAAAGCCTAGTTCTCTCGGTATATGCACGCAATTCCTTTTCATTACTCCTCATTGTTTGTTTCTCACCGCAATTCTCGTCATATTAGTTCCCGAGAATTCTGACTAGTCCTTTCCGAATGCAAGTGGACTATTTCATTCCAGTACTTCGAGCATAATCTAGTATACGTTGGTCTATCAAGTATTTTAGTAGTATTTCCAATCCTTGAAGCACCGTTAGCGTTTCATCTTTGGTCCTCTTAATTGAGCTAACTCTGCATATCAGTTAGCAATCTTAAATCTAATTTTCCAAAGAATCAAAAGTAGATAACCAAGAAAGTGCGACGAGAAAATGGTGAAAGTTCACAATGCATGGACAGAAATGAAATCACACAAAAGTTAGACGAGTTAAATTTCATTAACACTTCTGTCATGGCCTAGAGAAATGACATGACCTAGAAGATTTCTAAACGAAGGACCATAACGAGCGGACCTTGAGACTTCTAAGTCCTCAAGGTCCCAGGGTGGGCATTATTATAAATGTACATTCCTATAATAAATACAGGTAGTTGGTAGATAGAAAGATGACATCTCCACTGTTAGATTGAGGAAATATATGCAGTTATGATTGAGTCTGTATTTATATATAAAAGGTTCTACTCTCCTCCAACAAGTGCAAGATTAAGTACCTTAAAAACATACTATCAGAATCCAATTAAAGGAATGAGAAATCAAAGGCTGAGTAAAAGACACTTACCAACCGGAAGAACTTGCATACACATCATGCTCAAGCCCATGCGATAACCTTTTTCGAGTTGTTTTCTGATCAATGTTACAGAGATGTTGCGAACAAAGATAACTCTAGTGAGTTACACGTAAAACCCTAAAGAGAATAAAAACATTGTTATTTGAAGAAAATGTGTCGACCAACATGAGGAACATTTGTTTTGCTTCTCTCTCGGACAGTACCTTCACTCCAGATTCTTGTTTGGGCCGTTTATACATATAAGTAGTGGGTAAGAGTAATCCTGAAAACCCATAAAGCCCAGACCAGTTCTTTCGGGCCTAATATAGTTTTTTAATAGGTTGTCTGGGCCACAGGCCTGAGACGATGAAGCCGATTGAGCCCAAACCAACCTCAATAATTGCTTTTTTTTGGTCGAAGACCTCAATAATTGTTTGAAATAATACAAAATTAATAACATTAATGGCACTATGAAACCTGTTCCAGACTTCCACTTTACCTCTCTGTATCCTCACTCCGAAATCCTAATGTCCACGTGAATCAGGGCACACAATTAATAAGATAACTCCCTCAATAAGCAAGCTTCAGAAAAAAATTGTGCCGGCTTAAGCATCCAGTCATTGACCAGCGATGCTTAAAGCATAAAGCATCAAGAAAGTAGCTACTTTTGACACAGAAGATCATAAACTTAAAATGATTCGGCCAGCTTTTCTCCTCCAAAATCCAGCAGACATCCACAGAGGAAAGACATAGCTGAACCTTGTAAATTAAATAAATGGAAGATATTTTTTCTAGATGCAATCATCTTCTAGGTCATTGCATGACACTAATGACAAGCAACACATTAGACCCACAACTTGGGGGATAGTGCAGAACGACGAGGCAGGTAAATAATGCTTGTGCAAACGTAGGATGACCGATGTACCATTAATTTAATATCGTGACACACTCCTAAATCAAATTCAAGGGGTTTCTATAGTTATTGAAGAGACCAACATATAGTCGTAATGCATCGTATTGAGATACTTTGCAGCATAATTCCTATACCAAGCATTGTAAAAAAAAATTAAAAAAAATTAACATCGGAAATCTAGTTATTTACAATTAGATGATTATCAAACCCTCAAGTTCATTTGAGGGATTTAAAAATATATAAGAAAAACTTTAGCATACTTTAGAAGTGAAAGTGTAAACAGGAATGTCCATTTTTCCAAGGAGAGATTTCCTTCTCCTTGTAAAAAATGGCAATCTCACCTTTATCTCCATTTATAGAAATTATTATTATTTCTAGGTTATCTATTCAATTATTTTTCTCTCATATTTATTTATTCAGGTGAACCCTTGGTTCGCATTTGTCCTCAAGCCTGCCATGCATGGACAGGAAATTGAGGCCCATTACGAGCTTGGCCCGATTATTAAAATAATTTAGATTTATTTCATAAAATATAAATAATTATAAAATATTTTCCTAAAAATAATATAATATATCACTTAAAATAATTAGCCGATAAAAAATACTATCATTACAAATAATAATTTATTTTTAAATATTTTCATGAACGATAATTATATTTTTCGTTTATTCATTTTCGTAAGCGATACAGATAAATATTTAAAAAAATATTTTCATAATCATTTAGTTACTACTAGACAAATGAAACCTTAATCGACCATTTATTTACGAATGATGAGTCATGATTTTTTCCACATTAACTATACATTGATTTTTCCTTCTGCCAAATAAAAAATGTTCAGATTCATCGCTTTTATACATTTCGGTCCATCGGGGATGTGACCTTTGATGTGCACGCTTTTAAACTTTTGACTTGTGCAAATGTTGCAGGATTCACACGTCTTCCATCACATTCAAGACACTCTTAACATTTTCAAAATATTTAAATCTTTTCGACTTGAATAATCATATGCAATTTTTTTAAAAAAAATCTTAATATTCACTTCAAAATATCAGAGGAAAAGAAATAAAAAAAAAGTACCCGGTGATCAAGGGAAGCATCAGCCCAAATTGACCCATGATCCGATCGATTACGTAAAGTCTACAAAAAACTGGATAAATTAATTTTCTCTTTTTCGTGTGTTCACAACTGCGACACCATTCGAGAGGAATTAATCAAACAATAGAAAAGTTTATGCCTTCCAAGGAACTCTTGCGATGTCATCTGCTTTCAACGCACTCCGACGGTTTCCGTTCGCAAGCTAATTCATTTGACTTTGTCCCACGCGACACCGAAGATGCTCCAAAATTCACGAGCTTTATCCTAAGATCCGCGCAATATCGGACGTGGCATTTCCATCGATCCGCTTCCCTCGCCCGCCACCCATCCAACCAAGGATCGTCACCCCCTTCTATATCGCCTCGCACGCGCGAGTGCACGTTTTCACCAAACGTACGCTTGTGGCTGTGGCGAAAACCCACCCCCGGTAGCCAAGAGCCACCGATTTGCTCCCTACCCACGACGAGATTCGCCGTGCCCACGTCTTGTTCCGGGCCAAAGCCGCGAAATTCATTGCGTCGGAGCTGTTTCGGAAATGGTGGGTGGCGGTGGGAGTGTTTACTGGGGTGCTAAGGGAAGTGGGTTCAAAGGGATTGTGGTGGTTTTTGCTTGGGTGTCGATCCAGGAGAGGCATCTGAGGAGCTACGTGGAGCTGTATTCATCTCTTGGGTGGAATTCCCTCGTTTGCCATGCCGGGTTCTTGAACGCGTGAGTTGATTTCTTCTGCTTCGAGTGTGATTTCTGGGTTTCGTGCTTTCCTTTCTTTTCTCGTGCGGAAGGGTTGGGGTGGTTGGCGGGAATATGTTTGATTGTGTGGTTCTGACTTGAACTGGGCTTGATGCTTGGTTTATTGCAATTATGTGCGCCTTGTGCTTCATTTTCGACGATTTTGATTTGTTGAAGTAGGGTTGTTCGTCGAGCAAGCTTGAGTTGTTAGGATGATGGATTTATTGCAGTCTCAAGCTTTTCTTTTATCTAAGCTTGAAGGTTGCTGTTATTTGGCTTTGTATGAGGATGTAACATTTTGTGGCCTGGCGTGTCATGTCTGGAAACATGACGTGAAATTTGGATGGATCGAGTATTTGGATCATTTGAAACTGGAGTCTCGGTTGATGGCCTAACCAAATGTGGTGCTGTTCTTATGTTTCTTAAGAGGGGCCAAAACTGTCTTACATTACATAAATGAGACAAAAATGGTTATTGGCTTTTGGAATTAGGCATCACGCGGAAAGATTAGAGTTTTGGCTGAAAGTAATCTGTCCTATGGCTTTCCATTGGTCTGTATATCATCCATGTATGGGCCTGAGCAGGTCCTTAAATGGCTCAAGGGAAGTAAAAAGGGGAAAGAACCCCCAAGGGATGGGACTCCCTGCTGACTCCCGTATTCCCACCTCCCCAGGAAGAAAAGCTTTTGTTTTGGGGGGGGGAAGGGATTGGGGAGCTGAGGCATGTGGGCACTGGCACGTTAAAATAAGAAAATTCTGTCCTAGCAGCCCGCCAACGGTGCATCCAATTAGAGTTTTGGTTGAAAGTAATCTGCCCTATAGCTTTCCATTAGTCTGTCTATCATCCATGTGATGCCTGAGTTTCTTTTGATGGGGAGCTGAGGCATGCGGGCACTGGCACGTTAAAATAAGAAAATTCTGTCCTAGCAGCCCGCCAATGGTGCATCCATTAGACAAGGGGGGGCGGCCCTCAGTTGGAGTCTTTGACTCCCTCTCTATGGTGAGGCTTCACATGGAAAGATTAGAGTTTTGGTTGAAAGTAATCTGCCCTATAGCTTTCCATTAGTCTGTCTATCATCCATGTGATGCCTGAGTTTCTTTTGATGGTTTCAGTTGAAGAGAGTATGACACGCACACAAGTATCACATATTAATCATCTAGGTATAATTGTTGAATGAGGTGAAGTTCTAGAAGGGGAGATCCAGATTTTGAAAGAGCTTGATTTCAGGGGTAAAAGTTGTCAGTCAAGTAACCACTTTCTATCAGAACACTATACTCATGCTGTTCACTGAAGTAACTCTACTTTTGAAATAATTTCAATTTGTTTAATTGCGTTATTCTTCCATTTGAGAAACTTTGGGAGAAGCTGACATGGTACGTTATGCAAAAATATGACATGCTTCGGTTTTCTATTGGTTGCGGAGTGATCCAATTCAAATTATATCAAAGTACTATGATCTAATTGAAAGTTTTGAAAGTAGAGTGACCTAATTGTAAGTAATGCAAGAATTGAATGACCATGGAAGTAATTTACCTCAAGCTACTCTTACCATGGAAAGATGTAAACAAGGACCATTCTACTGTCTTCCTTCAAGATGATTAACTTTTGGATCGTATCGTTATGACCAAAGCGTTAAGTAATTGGTATATCTCATTGGCCACCATTCTTACTCTACATGGTATGGTAGCTATTTTTAAATTCTGAAAAAGTGGATGAGGATGGGGAAGGAAGTCTAATAACCTTGCAAATGTTGCTTTTTTGCTGAAGATTGTGAGGCACAAAATTAGTCATGTGAAGGACCCTATTTGGCAATAGTATTGCTGCCTTTGTGCATTTGTATAAAGTATATCTGCTTGCATTTGTAATTCATGTCAATGCCGTTTATGTATACTTGTCAGTTAGCACACATATTTAAATGTAGATGCATTACTCATACCTCCTGAAGAGGGCAATGGGGGAAATATGTTAGCATGAAAGCAACAAATCTCCAGCTTAACAACATATGGCCTTGTGCGACGTCAGATAGTTAGCCTTTTAGACTTTCTTGAAGTGAGTTGTAATTTCTACCGGTTATTAGTTCTCTAATAGCAAAAGCTTCGTTCAATGAAGTAGAGATCCGTCATCTTATTTATCTGCTTTACAAAATTGGGATTCTTGGTTGTTGGAATTGCAGAAAAATATTAGTTGAAAGAAAATGGTTTGGAATTTTCTTCTGTGCTTTCAGTTCCCATGTGGGGGAGTTTCCCTATTTCTGGGTTATACAAAGCTTAAATAATGAGAGTTTTTCACAGGTTTGCTTCTGAGAAGGCAATGTCAATGGCATTTTTTGTTCTCAATGAGCTTCTCAAGGTTAGTTTTCATCATAGTGCAACAAATTGTGGTTGATCCGTATACTGTACAAACTTTTTTGCTGATCCTATCTTGGTTTTTTGTATCTGTTGTAATTTAATGTTATCTTATAGAAATTAGGGCTTGCCATGGTAGGATTCTCTTCCTTGAGTGTAGCACTATTTTTTGTTTATGTGTACATTCACTCCTACATTTTTCCCTTGTTTAAAAAAAAATCTAAGATGACAGTAAACTGATACTATTTAGTCTTTGTGGGGATGCAGGAACTACAAATTAAGCCATGTCCTGTAGTCTTTGCAGCTTTTTCTGCCGGTTCTAAGGCCTGTATGAGCAAGGTTTTACAGGTATGTCCAGCAGTTGTCTGTCTGGATCTAGTACTTATAAAGCGTTCACTAATGTGTTCAGTTCACGTTTCAATAAGATAAACTAAATACATGCTGTTTTAGCAGATCATCGAGAGACCGTGTGAGAGTCAGCTGAAGTGGGTATGCATAAGCTCTCTCTATTCTGACTGGGGCTTTCAAACTTCGAATATGTTTCCCCATTTCATGTCCATTTCATGTCCATTTCATTTGATATCTTGTCAATATTTTTTATGATGCATATGTAGTTCTGAAAGTTATTTTCTTTCATGAAGGACAAATATGGATTGGTGAGAAACTGTGTTTCTGGGCACATATTTGATTCCAGTCCAGTAGATTTTACCAGTGATTTTGGTTCTCGGTGTACTATGCCTTCTACCATCCTAAAAAGGCCTGTACCAGCAAAAGTCATCTCTTGGATAGTCAAAGGTGTTTCCTCTGGTCTAGATGCTCTGTATCTTACCAGATTTGAAGCCCAGCGTGCTGAGTATTGGCAAAACTTGCATTCTTCAATTGTAAGTCAAATTTTTCAATGAGATCTGTTTTGCTTTTCGTGACTGGTTTCTGACATACATTTTCCTCATTGGTAGTGCATTGGAGCTCCATATCTCATTTTATGCTCAGAAGATGACAGCCTTGCTCCTTATCAGACGATCCTCACCTTTGCCGAGGATTTACGAAGTTCTGGTGCAGATGTTAGGCTTGTGAAGCTGCATGGCTCCACTCACAATGGTTTGTAACAAAACTGTCTTCCTTCAATATGTCACGTTATCATTAATAGTTGCTCTTGTTTTATTTATGAAAAAAAGTTCATGCTCTAGATTTGGTGGTAGGTTTTACTTCCCGTATCTTTATGTTTATGCTTGAGAAAATTCCTGCTCTTGCACTGGGAACTTGTGTTGCGTGGTCGGAGGGTAAAAGGGCTGGGCCATTTCATGTAAAGAAGGTGAATTTAACTGCACTTTATGGTGGGGATTTAGGAGTTTTCCTACCAAGCCCATGACCTGACTTGCACATATAAGAAGTGGATAGAATTGATTAAACTGGTTTTTAAAAAGGTTTGACTCATTTCTCTTATTCTTTTTCCCCTTAGTTTGGGTCCCTCTCTTCTTAAATTTAGAAAGGTAAGCAAGAGAGTTGGAAAGAAGCCAACCAACCCTAGAAGCGGCTGAAGCCTGAAAGAACAGCATAACCTGCAGAGATATTTTTTAAACACCTTTTCTTGTGCTTTTCTCGGTTACAGAATTACATTCAGATGAATTTCTTCCATTAATCTGTCAAAGCTTTAAAGCCAAAAGGTGCAGCCAGAGTGGATCTATAAGCTTGAAAACAGAAAGGGCATCTATAAAGAGAGAAATAAGAAAGGTGGAATTTTGAAAATTTTGATCCGATATAGATGAAAAGAGCCAGATGAGTAATTAGTAATTTTGGATGTCAGGTTTTGTGCATGGATATTTTGTTTGTTTTTTGTTTTGGTTGGGAGAGGCAAATTTTTAGGTTCTCGTGGAGTAGCTGCTTAAGGTGCCCCTGGATTATATGCAATCATCAATCTTATTCTTTGTGTGGTTCTATATATTTGATGGTAATGATTGGTCCTGGAGTAAATGAGCATTTACTACTGAATCAATCCTTGCTTGAGAGAGGAGAAATGTAGGTGACCTACTGCTTTGATGTGGGAAATTACTTACCGTTGACTTTACTCAAAAAGGACAAGTTGGCAGGTGTGTGTAAAAGCAAAAACTTAACTAACAATTGAGAACCGAAAATTAGAGGGGTGTCTTGGACAGGCTTTAAAGCCCACTCCAGTAAGCCACATTCCAATTCCCTGCCAAAATCAAAATTCTGAAAAATTTGCGTAGACTATAAACGTTTTTATAATTTCAGGTGTTCATGGTATATGTGGTATATGTATAACTTACACATATAGCATTAAAATGAAAATTGAAAAGTTGAAATCCACAAGATAAAATATAAATGAAACACCCATATAGTATTCTCAGGCCTTTCATTTCCTTGCGCTTCTGTATTTGCAGAGCCAGAACTTGATCGAGAACCAAAATCCGAACCTTAAAAAAAAAGGACCATAAGTATCATTAGATTGGGTTGGTTCAATTTTCAGTTTGGTCAGTTTTCCTCCCCTCTTCCATTGTACAAATAATATCACCATAATGGCATATCTACCTTCTTTTCTATATTGATGTTGCCTAATTTAAAACCTTTCTGGCCACTAAAAAAATTGTCTTGGTGTTCTCCTGAATAAAAGAGAGAATGAGAATGCACTTATCTGGAGAAAGTTTCTTGTTTGAATGACCTTTATCAGGATTTTGTTTCCTTTTCTCAAATTCACTTCTCTATAGTTAATTTGCTCATTTTATCGGAAATATTTCAAATGATGCTATTGTTTTTTGTTGGCCTGATTCTAATAATAAGATGGTTCTTTAGAAAGTTGTTCACCTGCATCTTCAAGCACATTTTCTGCTTTCCTACTAGCATAGAACTGAAAAAGTCCTTTGAAATCAGTCTCTTCTTGCATGCACTCCCTGTACTTGGTGCTATATTGATGAATGAGAGATAAAGTTATAGAACTTGGCGAAAAATAAGTTCCTTGCAGTATGGTATTTTGAAAACTCATCCATTTGGAGGTCTTTTTAGATCTAAAACATGAATACCAGTCATAATGTTCCAACCTGGGTTCAATATCTAACTGTCCCATTGCATTCTCATGTATATGTAGATGTGTCTATATCTAGATCTTACTTTTAAATACATCTATCCAAACCATAAATACATACAGACAATATGTCTACCACATAGATAGATCCATAAATATGTACATTCATGTAGACATATGCATCATGCATATTGATATACCCCTTTGGTAGTTAGCGAAATCTGCTCATTCACAATGGACCCTTAATGGCTGAACATTCATTCAACATTAAACAGAGTACATATCATGATGTCGATACAACTGTTGTGGCCCTGAAGACCGCCACATTCTTTTATCCGGCTCCTGTCAAGTGATCCGAGGCCCTACTATGTTTACACGACAAGGGAGATTTTACTTTGCCTATGGCATATAGACCTTCTAAATTCTCGTCTCTGGCTTTTCAGGTCATTATAAGCATTATCCAATCCAATATCGTGCTTCCATAGCCAGTTTGTTCGCAAAGGCAGCTTCCATATTTTCCCAACGAATCCAGCGACTCGAGGAAGAGAGAACTAGAATGGGGAGCAAGCGCGACGAGATCTCGGAGTTGATATGTGACCTCCAAAATGCAGCAGTGAACTCCAATCAGAGCTTAAGAAGGGTTGCCACAGGACCCAGTGACCACTTCTTCCTGCCAAGTTCAGTGAACGACAGTTACGCAGCCTCTGGGTCGTCTGACAATGAGCAAAAAGAGTCCTTGAATCTTGCACGGAATGCCCCAGAGATCAGCGCGCACAGCATATTGGGCCAGATGCTGTTCGACATTTGTGTACCCAAGAACGTGGAGGGTTGGGACATTAAGTTTTCTGGTTCTTTGAACGGACAACCATATGCTTGTGCTCGGAAGCTGTCACCATCTCATGATATCAAATCCATACGCAGGTCAAGATTGTAACGGATAGTACAGTTAGGGGCCTCAGGCACATTTGCTGAAAATTTTGCACAACTTTACTGAAGATTCTGTGAGACAATTGGCGAGATCATCCGCAACAGAAAGCTAGGCACGACATCTCGTGAAACCAAAGGTATTGTGGATATAGAGGCTGATGCTTGGTGTTTCTCTGGCATGTAAGTGTACAGAAAAAGCATGACAGAATGGATTCTACATAGACAAGTCCAATCCATGTAAGAATGATCCTGTTCCTCATCGACTATATAAGATGCATGTTATAGACGATTCTCGTCACTAACATTGGGTGCTGTGGGATCACTGCTGATGGTTTGAAGGAGATTCAGCTGCACTAGCGTAGATAAGATGTATAGAGGTGTTGGATGCACATTTATAACTGTTTTCTTGTGACCAAGTATGTCTATGAATTACGGTTTTTTGAGTTATCGAGTGTGTATCGGCTGTATAGAGGTGTCGATTCACATGTAAATAACTATTTCCGTGTGACCGAGTATGCCTATGAAATACAGTTTTTCGAGTCATCGAGCGTGCATCGGCCATACAAATTTCAAGCGTGTCTGCTAATTTTCTAGAGTTTGGTGATGTGATTATCACTTCAATTTGTGGTGTGGTTCTTCTTAATTACTCATATCTCTTTCACCTGCTTCTGGCTGAGCCAGAAATTCATCTATGTGTCTGCAATTTTTCGTTTGTTAACTTCTTCTTCCTTGCTAAAACTTATGTCTCGGCAGCTTACAACTCATTGCTTGAACTCTTGAAGTTTTCATGTGCAAATGCTGGGACGTTAACTTATATATATGCTTTCATATTTTTTAAATTATTTTTTTTCTTTTTTCTTTCTCCTTACCTCTTGGATGGTGAGAAAAATCTGAAAAAATATAAAATTTGTTCACACGGCGCCGCATAAGACCGCCATTGGTTACGTTAGCAATTTCTGGCTTAAATTAGTCGGATAGACTGAATTGGTACCAATGTAAAAAGACTTAGGACTAAATTGGTCCAATTGAAAAGTTTATAACTGAATTGATATCAATACAAAATGTTTATAACTATTTTAATACTTTTCCCATTCTCCACCGGAGATTCCGGACCTAGGGTTTTCTATAAGTCCTCAAGCATCAGTTCCGGACGTGACGACAGTTGGATCCAATGATAAAAATTTTCCCTATTGATCGTAAGTTTTCCCAATTTTTGTGTGATTCGACATTTTATATAGAATTTATTAAATATGTGCGTGATTACAACCGAATATGATCGAGGATCCTCATGGAAGGGCCCGACTCTCTGGCTTGATGACAAAAAAAACTTTTGTTTCTTCGATTCATTAGGAATATTTCCTATTCTTTTCCCCTATCTTTTTAGCCTTCCGAAGCTTGCTTTAAGATTGTAAAGTCAGATTTTGCGCGGGATGTCTCCCCATCTGTCGCTTCCTATAAATGGAAAAGCCTGACCATGTACTGATAAGGCGGCTTCTGATTGTCCCGGGGCTACTTTTAACGAGATAAATGCGGGCGTGCATCTAGACCACTTTTAAAATACCTAATTGACAAAATTATATAATTTTCAAGATCGCATTTTCTCGTATTATGTAAAATCAGTGTTTTGCAAATTGAATTTTCTATAATATACGAGATTGCAGCGCCTCGTGCACATTTTTTAACTTCATCATTTTTATAGTAGATATCTTTATATTTGGCAAAACACTCAAGACAAATAAAAATAAATTTAATAAATTTATTTTTAATAAAAATAATTTATATTTATTTATCATAAATAAATTATTTTTAATAAATTAAAAATAAAATGATAAATAAAAATAATTTATTTATTTTAATAAATTTATTGTTATTTTTAAATGAATAAAATGAATATATTTATTTTTATTTATTTTTATTTTTAAAATGATATTTAATTAAATTTATTTATTAAAAATAAATTTATTTTGATTAAATTTATTAAATTTATTTATTTAATAAAAATAAAAATAATTTTTATAATAAAAATTAAAAATTAAAAATAAAAATGAATAAATGATATTTTTACAATAATTTTTATTTTTAAAATGATATTTATTTATTTTTAAAGATAAACATTTATTCATTTTAGTTTAAAAACATTTTATTTTTAAGGATTTTTTTAATTTATTCATAAAATAAATATTTATTCTTAAAAATAAAAATAAATATCATTTCATTTAAGTCGAATAAATTTCATTTTAAAATGATATTTATAAAAATAATTTATTTGGCGACCGGCGGCAGTAGGGGCCAGCGGGTGGCCGGCGATTGACGGATGGTGGTCGGCGGTAACGGATGAAGAACCGGTTGACAAACGATGAAAAAAAAATATTTCTCATTTCTGTTCCAAAAATAGAGAAGTATAAAATTTATACTTCTGATTTCTATTCCAAGCCTATTTATGGAATAGAAATCTATTCCAGAAATAGAAAAAATGAATAAGTTTATCAAATGGATTTCTATTCCAGAAACAGATTTGGAATAGAAAAATTGTTTCTGGAACAGAAATTCTGGTTTGTCATGCACCCCCTTAGCTTTTTCAGCTTCCATACATAACCGATTACCAACCATACAAATGAGACTAAGTTATCAAAAAATGAGTTGATCAATAGGTACCTTATAATTGCCACTTTGTCGCCTCTACAAATTAGTTGAGGCAGCACGAAGTTTCAAGGTCTTGAGCGAAGCTCAAAGAGGTATTCAAGTGGATGACTTCCATTGAAGATCAAGTTTTTCTAGGTGGATTAGGTAAGAAAGCTCTGGCAACGTGGGCCCTCGATAAGAAGCCCCCAGATATTTTAAGCTTAAAGGAAGTTTTGGCAGCGATATGAGATTGTCACAATTCCAAAGTTCAAGGTCTCTGAGAGAAGAAAGATTCTAGATGGTTTCTGGTAGGCCGGATATCATGGACCAACTAATTTCTAGATTTTGCAAATACTATAAATCCCCAATTGAGCTAGGGATTTCTCTTAATGATCAACAATAGCTACCACTCAATGTTGCAGAACTTTTAGCTGCTTTGCTACCTATACAAAAGAGAAAAAGCTGTTAATAAATGAGTTCATCGACAAAACAAGAAAAACAAAAAATCATAGAGGGTATCTTTTGTCAATCTTACCATGATTGAATTTCATCCTCTCCACTCCTCCGTGATTGAGCTATATGACAACTACAACACCACTAACTTTGGTAGATGCAAATTGGTTGCCCAAAAAGACAGATTGGGTTCAATGTGAGGCCACCAAAGCCACCTTACTTGGGAAAAGAATTCATTTAAGTCTCCACTTGCAGTCACATTCCTTAATCGAAGGAACTTTAGCCTCGGTGACATTATAAATTGCCCGCATGTGTATGTCAGCAGATGTTCAACGGTCAATGGTCGGCGATTGCATCATTGATCATAATCACTGCATCATCCCGTACCTCAATGACTTGATGAGGCACGACGCTATACCCCTTGGCCTCCTTCAACTCGCACTCCTCTACAATTGAAAAAAGAAACATTTTTTTAAACGGTCAACGGTCAACGGGTCACCAAAGACGGGTCAGGTCGGGCCAAATCAACCGCCCTGGCACATGCCTGGCGCGTGCACGGGCAACCGCTGGCCGACGTCACAATGACGTCAGCTGGCCAGTGCCGCGCACACGCCAGCGGTTGCCGCACGCGACCGTGCGATTACCGTGTGCGTGCGATGCACGCGCCTGCGATTTGCCCTCCTCGCACGTGCCAGCAAATTCTGTATGCTCAACACGTGGCCTCCCCTGTCGATCAACTGATTTCTAGATATTTTCAACTTCCTCAGAGAGCCAATTGATGTAGGAATCTCTGTAATTCCATAAAAATCTAAAATAAGTTCTTTTAGTTCTTATAATTCACCGACTTCTCTTGGTAGATTCTTGAGACTCTCACTGTAGCTCAAGTTCAAGTGAATAATACTCTTCACTTTGCCAATGGAAGGGGGGATTTGATTTAGTTGTCCACATAATCTCAAGTTGAGAATCTCCAACTTTGTGGAAGCAGAGAGATTAGGTTGTTCCAACCTTATAATGGCATTGGGCAACTTTTCAATTGGAGAATCTATAAAGTGTAGATATTGCAAATTCCATAAATCCCAAATTGAGTTAGGGATTTCTCTCAATGACTCACAATGACAAGCACTCAACCTCTCCGACTTCCTCAGAGAACCGATTCACGTAGGAATCTCTGTAATTCCAAAAGAATCTAAAATAAGTTCTTTTAGTTCTTCTGATTCACCTACTTCTCTTGGTAGGTTCTTGAGACTCTCACAGTGGCTCAAATCCAAGTGAATGAGGCTCTTCACTTTGCCAATAGAAGGGGGGATTTGCTTTAGTTGTCGACATGAACTTAAGTTGAGAACCTCCAACTTTGTAAAGGTAGATAGATTACGTTTTTCCAATCTTATGATAACATTGGGCAACTTTTCAATTGGAGAATTCGTAATGTATGGACATTGCAAATTCTGTAATTCCCAAATTGAGTCAGGGATTTCTCTTAATGACTGACAATGATGAGCACTCAGCTTCTCCAACTTCCTCACAGAACTGATTGACATAGGAATCTCTGTAATTCCAGAAGAATCCAAAATAAGTTCTTTTAGTTCTTCTAATTTTCCCATTTCTCTCGGTAGCTCCTTGAGACTTCCACAGCCACTCAAGTCCAAGTGAACGAGGATCTTGACTTCACCAATAGAAGGGTGGACCTGCTTTAGTTCTTTACAATTTTTGAAGATGAGAATCTCCAATTTTGTGAAAGTCGAGAGATTAAGAGTACATCTTAAAGAATCAAAATATTCGAGTTGCAAAACTTTTAGCCGCTTCGCTACCTATACAAAAGAGAATAAGCTGTTAACAAGTGAGTTCATCGACAAAACAAGAAAAACAAAAAATCATAGAGGGTATGTTTTGTCAATTTTACCATGATTGAATTCCATCCTCTCCAATCCTCCGTGATTGAGCTGTATGACAACTGCAGCACCACTAACTTTGGTAGATGCAAATTGGTTGCCCAAAAAGACAGATTGGGTTCAATGTGAGGCCACCGAAGGCACCTTACTTGGGAAAAGAATTCATTTAAGTCTCTACTTGCAGTCGCGTTCCTCAATCGAAGGAACTACCGACCCGGCACGTGCCTAGCACGTGCGTGGGCAACCGCTGGCCGACGTCACGATGACGTCAGCTGGCACGTGCTGCGCACGCGCGTGTGCGGTGACTGTGCGTGTGCGATGCACGCGCCTGCGGTTTCCCCTCCTCTCGCGTGCCAACAAATTATGTATGCTCAACACGTGGCCTCCCCTGTCGATCAACTAATTTCTAGATATTTCCAACTTCCTTAGAGAGCCAATTGACATAGGAATTTATGTAATTCAAGAACAATCTAAAATAAGTTCTTTTAGTTCTTCTAATTCGCCCACTTCTCTTGGTAGATTCTTGAGACTCTCATTGTAGCTCAAGTTCAAGTGAATAATGCTCTTCACTTTGCCAATGGAAGGGGGGATTTGATTTAGTTGTCCACATAATCTCAAGTTGAGAATCTCCAACTTTGTGGAAGCAGAGAGATTAGGTTGTTCCAACCTTATAATGGCATTGGGCAACTTTTCAATTGGAGAATCTATAAAGTGTAGATATTGCAAATTCCATAAATCCCAAATTGAGTTAGGGATTTCTCTCAATGACTCACAATGACAAGCACTCAACCTCTCCGACTTCCTCAGAGAACCGATTCACGTAGGAATCTCTGTAATTCCAAAAGAATCTAAAATAAGTTCTTTTAGTTCTTCTAATTCACCTACTTCTCTTGGTAGATTCTTGAGACTCTTACAGTGGCTCAAATCCAAGTGAATGAGGCTCTTCACTTTGCCAATAGAAGGGTTTGCTTTAGTTGTCGACATGAACTTAAGTTGAGAACCTCCAACTTTGTAAAGGTAGATAGATTACGTTTTTCCAATCTTATGATAACATTGGGCAACATTTCAATTGGAGAATTTGTAATGTATGGACATTGCAAATTCTGTAATTCCCAAATTGAGTCAGGGATTTCTCTTAATGACTGACAATGATGAGCACTCGGCTTCTCCAACTTCCTCACAGAACTGATTGACATAGGAATCTCTATAATTCCAGAAGAATCCAAAATAATTCTTTTAGTTCTTCTAATTTTCCCATTTCTCTCGGTAGCTCCTTGAGACTTCCACAGCCACTCAAGTCCAAGTGAACGAGGATCTTGACTTCGCCAATAGAAGGGTGGACATGCTTTAGTTCTTTACAATTTTTGAAGATGAGAATCTCCAATTTTGTGAAAGTCGAGAGATTAAGAGTACATCTTAAAGAATCAAAATATTCGAGTTGCAGAACTTTTAGCCGCTTCGCTACCTATACAAAAGAGAATAAGCTGTTAACAAGTGAGTTCATCGACAAAACAAGAAAAACAAAAAATCATAGAGGGTATGTTTTGTCAATCTTAGCATGATTGAATTCCATCTTCTCCAATCCTTCGTGATTGAGCTGTATGACAACTACAGCACCACTAACTTTGGTAGATGCAAATCGGTTGCCCAAAAAGACATATTGGGTTCAATGTGAGGCCACCGAAGGCACCTTACTTGGGAAAAGAATTCATTTAAGTCTCCACTTGCAGTCGCGTTCCTCAATCGAAGGAAGTTTAGCCTCAGTGACATTATAAATTGCCCACATGTGTATGTCAGCAGATGTTCAACAGTCAACGGTCTGCGATTGCATCATTGATCATAATCACTGCGTCATCCAGTACCTCAATGACTTGATGAGGCACGGCGATGTACCCCTTGGCCTCCTTCAACTCGCATTCCTCTACAATTGAAAAAAGAAACATTTTTTTAACGGTCAACAGTCAACAGGTCACCGAAGACAGGTCGGGTCGGACCGAACCGACCGACCCGGCATGTAACTGGCACGTGCGCGGGCAACCGCTGGCCGACGTCATGATGACGTCCGCTGGCACGTGCCGCGCACGCACTAGCAGTTGCCACATGCGTGCCGCACGCGCGCGTTCGGTTACCGTGCGCGTGCGATGCATGCGCCTGTGGTTTCCCCTCCTCACGCGTGCCAGCAAATTCTGTATGCTCAACACGTGGCCTCCCCTGTCGATCAACTAATTTCTAGATATTTCCAACTTCCTTAGAGAGCCAATTGACGTAAGAATCTCTGTAATTCCAGAAAAATCTAAAATAAGTTATTTTAGTTCTTCTAATTTCGCCCACTTCTCTTGGTAGATTCTTGAGACTCTCACAAGTTCAAGTGAATAATGCTCCACTTTGCCAATGGAATGGGGGATTTGATTTAGTTGTCCACATAATCTCAAGTTGAGAATCTCCAACTTTGTGGAAGCAGAGAGATTAGGTTGTTCCAACCTTATAATGGCATTGGGCAACTTTTCAATTGGAGAATCTATAAAGTGTAGATATTGCAAATTCCATAAATCCCAAATTGAGTTAGGGATTTCTCTCAATGACTTACAATGACAAGCACTCAACTTCTCCGACTTCCTCAGAGAACCGATTCACGTAGGAATCTCTGTAATTCCAAAAGAATCTAAAATAAGTTCTTTTAGTTCTTCTAATTCACCTACTTCTCTTGGTAGGTTCTTGAGACTCTCATAGTGGCTCAAATACAAGTTAATTAGGCTCTTCACTTTGCCAATAGAAGGGGGGATTTGCTTTAGTTGTCGACATGAACTTAAGTTGAGAACCTCCAACTTTGTAAAGGTAGAGAGATTACGTTTTTCCAATCTTATGATAACATTGGGCAACTTTTCAATTGGAGAATTTGTAATGTATGGACATTGCAAATTCTGCAATTCCCAAATTGAGTTAGGGATTTCTCTTAATGACTGGCAATGATGAGCACTCAGCCTCTCCAACTTCCTCACAGAACTGATTGACATAGGAATCTCTGTAATTTCAGAAGAATCCAAAATAAGTTCTTTCAGTTCTTCTAATTTTCCCATTTCTGTTGGTAGCTCCTTGAGACTTCCACAACCACTCAAGTCCAAGTGAACGAGTCTCTTGACTTCGCCAATAGAAGGGTGGACCTGCTTTAGTTCTTTACAATTTTTGAAGATGAGAATCTCCAATTATGTGAAAGTCAAGAGATTAAGAGTACATCTTAAAGAATCAAAATATTCGAGTTGGAGAACTTTTAGCCGCTTCACTACCTATACAAAAGAAAATAAGCTGTTAACAAGTGAGTTCATCGACAAAACAAGAAAAACAAAAAAATCATAGAGGGTATGTTTTGTCAATTTTACCATGATTGAATTCCATCCTCTCCAATCCTCCGTGATTGAGCTGTATGACAACTGCAGCACCACTAACTTTGGTAGATGCAAATCGGTTGCCCAAAAAGATAGATTGGGTTCAATGTGAGGCCACCGAAGGCACCTTACTTGGGAAAAGAATTCATTTAAGTCTCCACTTGCAGTCGCGTTCCTCAATTGAAGGAACTTTAGCCTCGGTGACATTATAAATTGCCCACATGTGTATGTCAACAGATGTTCAACGGTCAACGGTTTGCGATTGCATCATTGATCATAATCACTGCATCATCTCGTACCTCAATGACTTGATGAGGCACGACGTTGTACCCATTGGCCTCTTTCAACTCGCATTCCTCTACAATTGAAAAAAGAATAATTTTTTTTAACGGTCAACGGGTCACCGAAGACGGGTCGGGTCGAATCAAACCGACCGACCTGGCAATTGCGCGGGAAACCGCTGGCTAACGTCACAATGACGTCAGCTGGCACATGCCACACACGTGCCAGCAGTTGCCGCACGCGTGCGGTTACCGTGCGCGTGTGATGCACGCGCTTGTGGTTTCCCTTGCTCGCACATGCCAGCAAATTCTGTATGCTCAACATGTGGCCTCCCCTGTCGATCAACTGATTTCTAGATATTTCCAACTTCCTTAGAGAGCCAATTAACGTAGGAATCTCTGTAATTCCAGAAAAATCTAAAATAAATTCTTTTAGTTCTTCTAATTCGCCCACTTCTCTTGGTAGATTCTTGAGACCCTCACTGTAGCTCAAGTTCAAGTGAATAACGCTCTTCACTTTGCCAATGGAAAGGGGGATTTGCTTTAGTTGTCCACATAATCTCAAGTTGAGAATCTCCAACTTTGTGGAAGCAGAGAGATTAGGTTGTTCCAACCTTATAATGGCATTGGGCAACTTTTCAATTGGAGAATCTATAAAGTGTAGATATTGCAAATTCCATAAATCCCAAATTGAGTTAGGGATTTCTCTCAATGACTCACAATGACAAGCACTCAACCTCTCCGACTTCCTCAGAGAACCGATTCACGTAGGAATCTCTGTAATTCCAAAAGAATCTAAAATAAGTTCTTTTAGTTCTTCTGATTCACCTACTTCTCTTGGTAGGTTCTTGAGACTCTCACAGTGGCTCAAATCCAAGTGAATGAGGCTCTTCACTTTGCCAATAGAAGGGGGGATTTGCTTTAGTTGTCGACATGAACTTAAGTTGAGAACCTCCAACTTTGTAAAGGTAGATAGATTACGTTTTTCCAATCTTATGATAACATTGGGCAACTTTTCAATTGGAGAATTCGTAATGTATGGACATTGCAAATTCTGTAATTCCCAAATTGAGTCAGGGATTTCTCTTAATGACTGACAATGATGAGCACTCAGCTTCTCCAACTTCCTCACAGAACTGATTGACATAGGAATCTCTGTAATTCCAGAAGAATCCAAAATAAGTTCTTTCAGTTCTTCTAATTTTCCCATTTCTCTCGGTAGCTCCTTGAGACTTCCACAGCCACTCAAATCCAAGTGAACGAGGATCTTGACTTCGCCAATAGAAGGGTGGACATGCTTTAGTTCTTTACAATTTTTGAAGATGAGAATCTCCAATTTTGTGAAAGTCGAGAGATTAAGAGTACATCTTAAAGAATCAAAATATTCGAGTTGCAGAACTTTTAGCCGCTTCGCTACCTATACAAAAGAGAATAAGCTGTTAACAAGTGAGTTCATCAACAAAAAAACAAGAAAAACAAAAAATCATAGAGGGTATGTTTTGTCAATTTTACCATGATTGAATTCCATCCTCTCCAATCCTCCGTGATTGAGCTGTACGACAACTGCAGCACCACTAACTTTGGTAGATGCAAATTGGTTGCCCAAAAAGACAGATTGGGTTCAATGTGAGGCCACCGAAGGCACCTTACTTGGGAAAAGAATTCATTTAAGTCTCCACTTGTAGTCGCGTTCCTCAATCGAAGGAAGTTTAACCTCGGTGACATAATAAATTGCCCACATGTGTATGTCAGCAGTTGTTCAACGGTCAACGATCTGCGATTGAGCCACTTTGAGATATAATATCATTCACCTTATCAATTGGCTTTGCAGCAAAAGGAATGAGTGCAAGATCGAGAGCAATAGTCGATTGACATTCATGCACAATCACAAAGGGATTGTATGTAGTGGTACGGTTCACTAAACAATTATATGCAAATTCTCTCAGTCACAACTGAATTTCCTAAGAATGGGGATTATCATTTATCAATGTCCTTAATAGATTTCCAAAAGACTGATTGAGAACTTCAGTTTGTCCATCCGTTTAGTGAGGAAATAAAATACCAACCTCCTTCATGGCACCCTTTTCTTCTTTCATTGCTTGCAAAGTAAGGGATAAGGAATTTTCAACTAAAGGGGCCTTAAGAGGTTCCTTACTAGGTGTCAAAGTGCATATTTTGATAACCATCAAGGATAGCCTTTCTATCAAATTGCCACGATCGGTCAAGGATAATGTGACCAGCATCAATGGGTAGAACATCATATCATATCTTGTCAAAATAGATAGAATCAATGGAAAGATTGACAAGGCATCATTTGGAAATGGTTATCTCGGGACCTCTCTTCAACCAAGACAAATTGTAAGGTGTGGGATGCCCTTTCAACTCCAATTTCAGCTTGCTTGATGTCACTTCAAATTTACATTTTCACGATAACTAGAGTCAATAATTAATAAAATGCCTTCCCCCGAAGTAGTGCAGGCCTAGCGAAAAATATTGGTGGTGCAGCCACCTATTTCCAATGTTTTCTTCGGGAGTCATGAGAAGCTCGTCAGAATTAGCATGTATTATTTGTTCATTTTCCATAGCAACTTCACCATCTTTCTCTTCTTCAAGTGACTCCTCCGCATCCTCATTAGATTCATTTTCCACCAAGAAAGTTTTATTGGCCAGTAAATTCTTATTGATTCAACAATTACTAGCACGATGACCAATCTCTCCACAATAATAACAATGTATATAAGTAGTAATTGGTTGTTTTGAAATGTTGGGCTAAGTAGAGAGCTTACTAGTATGTGGTACCAATCAATATACTCAAGATATGACTTCCTGTACAATGGCCAGTTAACTCTCTGCCGGTAGCTTTAGCAACTTTGGTGGTGCTAGTGATATTTCTAGTTGCTCGATTTGGCACGATAGAGGGTTGTTGTCTCCTAGAGTGCAAACCCTCCACTTTGAGTGCCCACTGATGTGTAGCCCTAAGTCTCAAATGTCAAGGACTTGGCATTTTGGATCTAAATTTGAAGACCATTCAAGTACTTTTTCACGAGCACCTCTTCCGATTCTTGAATGTTGTTGCGAATCACCAACTCATTGAATTCATTGGTGTATTGATATACTATTCACGAACCCTGTCTCAGATTTTGGTACATTTGATAAAGCTCTCTCTTGTATCCTTTTTAAAGGAAATACTTTCGAATCTTGTTCTCCATTTTTCTCCATGAAGTTACTGGAGCCTTGACAACAGATTGATGAGAGTATGCTTCTATCCACTATGCTATGGCCTTACCTCCGAATCGCATGGTAATGATGCCAACTCGGCGATCTTCCGGGACATTCCTATGCTCAAAAACTTCATTCACAAGTGTTAACCAATAGATAATTTCATCAGTAGAATTGGTACCTGAAAATTCTGGAATCGTGTTCTCCATTTTTCTCCATGAAGTGACTGGAGCCTTGCCAACAGATTGATGAGAGTCTGCTTCTCACGTCCCCACTATGCTATGGCCTTGCCTCCTAATCACGCGGTAATGATGCCAACTCGACGATCTTCCGGGACATTCCTATGCTCAAAAACTTCATTCACAAGTGTTAACCAATCGATAATTTCATTAGTAGAATTGGTACCTAAAAATTCTGGAATCTCTCTCTTGATTTCCTTTTCCCAATTTGGTTCATGAACTTCTTGTGTATGATATGGTGTGTTCCACCTTTAGGGAAATGAATGAGCACACTTGAAGAAGCGAAATCACCATTGGATTCTTCGGTTTTGGAACAAGGTGGAGGTTGTTTGCTTGAATCCTTCAAACATTGAACTTCTCGGGTCAAATCATCAATTTGTCATTGCATATGCTCCTGCAAATTCTCTGTAAGTATTTGTACTTCGTTTAATGGAATGATTTTGCCACCTCAACATCTTGCTTGTCTTGGGGGCATTGTCTACTCCTCCAAAGCTTTGAAGCCAAATGGTGTAGCCCAAGGTTGGCTACTCAAGCAATAAGATCGGTAGAGTGACTTATGCACACAGAAACTTAGTCACAAAAATGAGCAGAAATTTCAATTCTGCACTAGCTTGGGAAAAATGGGCATAACTTTGTCAAATCAAATCCAAATGACTTGATTTCAAAGCCAAAAGAATGGAAACTTTTGGATCTACAACTTTTATGTTTTGAGTTTTCTCAAATGAGTATTGTAGGCTTGTCAATTTTGGAAGGAAGTGGACGAAATGAAATTGGACAAAGTGAAGAAAATGATAGGAACTTCAGCGGTTGCTCTTCTAGGCCTCCACGGAAATTGAAATGGCATCAACTCTTCAAGATTGATGGCTGCAATTCTTCAAGGATGCAGGCTTTAAAAGCTTCGACTTTTCAAGGATTGAGTGAAAAGTGGTCTAAACTCTTTAAGGTTCAAGGAAATTGCATTAAGCAAATTTTCATTAATCAAATTGCATGTTGTACAGAGACTCGATGACCGTTTATAGCAAAACAAAAGAAAAGCAAAAGGCTATAGTCAAACCAAGAATTCAACGGTCATTATGTGCATAGAAACTAGAAACATTTAAAAACTATGAGCTATTAAATGCATGACATTTTCAATGCTTGTGGCCATCCCAAAATGTCGTGATGCAAACTTTGATGCATGGGAAATGACAATATAAAATTTGAGGCCTTGTCAATGAGGGACTTTTCGGTAAGAATGCTATTGATCTTGAATGCATACTAATCTTCTTGGTTGAATGAGTTGGTCTTGAATACGGGTTGCATCACATTTTTCGCTGTAATTTTCTTGAATTGGTGTAATTTGTCAAAAATCATCCCAAGACGGATCGCACATTTAGGTAATGATTTAACTTTATGGGTCATAATTTTACTTGTAGTAGTATTAAATTGTTGCACTCATATGTGGTAGTTTGTAAGTTCTTTCCTAGTATCTTACAAACTTCAATGATGGCAACATTCCTTTATGGTCCTTAAATTTAAGGTCTTAATCAATGAGTAATTATCCTAACGCGTCATAATTTTCCTTAATCAACAGCATTTCTATCAACAAATCATATAGGCGTAACTTACTAATTTTTCAAAATCACCCAATAGTCGAACCTAAGGTGTTGTTTGGTAACGTGCCAAACAGTACATGATTCTGATTTTTTATTCCTAGAATCAGTTTGGGACGAGAATCGCGTTTGGTAAAATTTTTGTTCCCAGGAACAAATTGAGAAGAGAATTGAGAATAAAAAAAAAATATGATTATTCGTCTGAGAATCAAAAAAAGAATCAAAACAATGAAACTTTCATTTTTCCCTTCCGTCATCCCACGATTGTCGTCCACCACCACCCGCAGCCGTCCGTCGCCGCCGTCCGCCGCCGGTCGCCGAAGGCTCACTAGGCTAGGGCGAGGTCCGGCGAGCTCACCGGAGGCAAGCCCAGCCACCGGCAGGGCTAGGCGAGCCTCGCCGGCAGTTGAGCGAGGCTCGCCCAGCCCCATCGGTGGCCAGGTCGGCCTCGTGTGGCCACCGGCGAGGCCGGCCTGGCCATCGGCGAGGCTCGGCCGACGAGGGCCGACCTCGCCGAGGGCCAGCGACGCTCCGATGAGTGTCGTCGGCCAGATGAAGAAGAAGAGTAATAGGAGAAAAGGGGAAAAAAGAAAAGAAAAAAAGTAAAAAAAAAATATTTAAAAATCAAAAGAAATTAATTTGAAACAGAATCAATTAGCACGGTATCAAACGCGATTTTATTTCAGAATCAAAAATTTTGTACAGTTACCAAACACGTTTTTTTACTCAGAATCAGTTTCCGGGAACAGAATAAAAAATAATCATTTCTAATCAGAATCAGTTCCCCGGAATAGAATCGCTATCAAACGCGTCCTAATTCTCTTTAAATCAAACGACTCATGTCAAATGGGACTGCCTTGTACCGACCAAACGACAGAACCTCCCTTACAAAACCAGGCTCGACTCCCCCTATTTTCACCCTCATAGAAAAACTGGTTTATTTATTTTTTTCTGTGATTAATTGATTTTTGTCGTTGGCAACTCCAGAAATCACTTTTTTCAAATTTTGGCTCCAAACCAAAGCCCCCGGAGTACGGATAGTAGTAGGTGGTAGGTCCCACTTCTAGGCGTGATGAGTAGTTTGATGGCAATTACTAATATTCTTATTATTTCAAAAGCAGGACCGGACGGTCCTCCACCCTCTCCTCAGTCCTTCCATTCTCGCCTGTCGCAGTCCCCGTCCGTGCGAGGTACGCAGAGGCCTCTGACGCTCTTCGTGTCGTCGTCATCTTCCCACACGGGCTAGTCTCCCATGGCGATTCGTCAGGACGAGAAGCCGCGACCTCTGCCGCCACCTTCCAAGGTGTGTGTGTGTCTCTCACTCTAGACGTCTGTGTTTCTTCTGTCTTGGGCTATTTTTTCTTTCTTTTGCTGACGTTTAGTTCAGGTTCAGCGAGGAACGGCGCTGAAGAGGAAGGAGAAGCTGCTGTCCGGAAGGCCACTGAGTGTTCAAGGAACTTCCTGCAAGCAGGTGAGAAAACATGGGCACCCTCTGTTTCTTCAGTTCTTGCAGTCACTCACTTTCTTGGTTTTTTATCTTTTTTCTGACTGACATTTTGCTTGGGTTCAGCAAGGGACGTCGCTGAAGAGGAAGGAGAAGCTTCTCCTTAGAAAGCCACTGGGTCTTCAGGGAACTTCCAATAAGAGGGTGAGAAGCACAGACAAACTCTGTTTCTTCAGTCCTTCTCTCCGTCTCTCTCTATGTTAGTGCTCCGTGCCTTGCCTGCACTCCTTGTTGAAGTTTTCGATCTCTGGAATGTGATTTCAATGGCGTGCGTGAACGAGAAGTGGGGAGAAATGGAATGGGTGAGAGTGAGTGAGAGAGTGAAGGAAGAAACGGAGGGTGTTCCTGTTTGCAAGATCCAAATTTCAGGATGGGTTTTCTGTCCAAACATAGACACGCAGGCTTCAAATACTCTCTCTCTCTCTCTCTCTCTCTCTCTCAACCTCTTGTTCAACTGATTACTTCAAAGGCATGAGCTGTCAGAGAAGCCGTGGATCATTTTAGCATCTCATTAGATTCTTGTAACAAAATTTCGCATGCTTAAATGACTGACTTGTCGTTACACATTTCCTCAGGTAATCTGTTGTGGTTTGCCTAAGCTGGAAAGGTTAGTTGAGTACATTGCAGTGGCTGTGATGCCTATCTTAATTAGTTGCACTTTTAAGTTCTCTCATGATGAAGGGCCGGAAAAATCTGATTCTTTAGTGATCAAATCTGAAAATTTTCCATTTCAGTCCAAAGAGAGAGAGAGCCACGGATGACGGATATAGTACTAATTCTGCAAATGATGCCCTGGATCGAGCAAAAAGAATTCAGTCAACTCTATCGCCAGAGTATCCAGTCATGGTTAAGCATATGCTACCATCGCATGTTGCTGGTGGATTTTGGCTGGTGAGTCTCATGATTAACCCCGGCGCAGTTCGAGTGTCCTGAAAAAGAAAAAGCTTGAAGCGTTTAATAACCCGACGATTCTTGTTGACAGGGTCTTCCGAAGAAATTCTGCGACTCGCATTTGCCACAGCAAGATGTAACTATTACTTTAGAAGACGAAAGCGGCAAAGGATATGAAACCAAGTACCTTGGGGCAAAGATGGGGCTGAGTGGTGGCTGGAGAGGGTTTTCCATTGCTCACAATCTGCAGGAGGGTGATGCATTAGTTTTCCAATTAGTCAAGCCAACCCGTTTCAAGGTGATAACATGTAGAGCATTCTCAATTATGTATAACATCAGTTTCTTCGCTACTCCAGAATGTGTACGGTTCTGGTTTTACCGGTAGTTAATTCTTATTGCAAGGAGAGCATTTTACAAAAAGAATTTGACATTCCGTATGTGGATGGGAGATCTTTAGTTTTCATATTTCTGTAGGTTTTAAAGAAAATGGTTTTCTGTTTCAGTGTTCTGTTCTCCTAGACAAGCAAACAACAGCAATGCTGAGACTACAAGCCAGTTTTGAAAGAAAGTCTATAGGGATAAGTGCATCAGAAGTCCTAAAACTTGTTATGAAAGTGCAATTGGGTCTTAATATTTCCAAAAAATGCAATTGAGTTTTAAAATTTGTTATGAAAGTGCAGTCGGGTCCTAAAACTTTCAAAAAGTGCAAAAAGTCTTAAAACCTGTCACAAAAATGCAATTAAGTCATAAAACTCTCAAAAGTTGTTCAATGAAATGACTTGATTTGATCAATTTGATAAGTTTTAAGACTTAATTACACTTTTTGAAAGTTTTAGGACTTAATTGCACTTTTGTAATAAGTTTTAGTACTTAATTACATTTTTTGAGAGTTTTAGGATTAAATTGCACTTTCTTGACAAGTTTTAGAACTTCCAATGCACTTATCCTAAGTTTATATTAGAAGAGGTGAAAAGAAGTATACTTTTCGGATGGTACAGACAGGCACTTAAGTTTAGTTAAATTGGTTTCACTAAAAAGTGAAAAATTTGGAAAACTTCTGTGCTAAGGTGATATGCAGATGCATCACAACATCATTAGCCATTTTATCAAGAAAGACTGAAAGTTTGCATAGTTTCTTGAAAGGGACACCGAAGGATTCTCCGAGAGATTGATTTGTTCGGCTAGTGATGTAGTTGGTATGTAAGATGCTCTCGAGCATCCCTCTGGGTCACGTTTAGCACCGATTAGTTCATTAACTAGTAAGCTGCTTGCTGATCAAATTGGAACTTTGTTTCAGGTTTACATTGTGAGACGAAGCAATTTCGACGATGTGGATGGGGCTCTTGGCCTCCTTAGTTTGGATTCCTGCTTAAAAACAGGGGATTCTGGTATGTTTCTGCTCCAGGAAAATTGCTAGGCTGTCGCTTTCCCATCTTTCTCTGTTCTTCACTTTCGACTGTGAATCAGAAAACGGCTGCAAGACCTGCGAAATATCGGATGATGATTATTGGAAGCCTCTCACAACGGAAGATCCTCCACAAAACTCTCTAAATGACAACTTAAGAGCCTGCAATGTGCTTGCTCTGCCTGTCACCGAACAGGCCAAGAGTGATCCTGGAGATCCTGTCTCTGAAGTCCTCGACGGAATCCGGTTCTCTGAAAAAACTGTTGACTTTAACGACGTGAGAAGCATCGAGAACTTTGAGATAATAGCCAATGACCTAGTCATTGACTCCGAACTGTCCAACCACTTTAGACTCAAATACTACGAGCTTTGTCGGAGTCAAAAGTCGTATCTCCATGGTCACCTCCTTGAAGGATTGAACTACAAACTTGCTGCCGGTATAATCTCGGAGACGGTGAACTTAGCAGACGCTATTCGGGCTTCAAGGATCATGACGTCAATGAAGGAATTCGATATCTGGAACAAGACACTGAAGGCATTTCAGGACATGGGCATGGAAGTGGGGTTTTTGAGAGCCCGGCTTGAGCGGCTCCTGGAACTTGCGATGAGGTCAAAGAGGTACAGAGAAGCGGAGAGTGATCGGGCTCGGGCCGAGGAGGAGAGGTGCAGGCTTGAGGTGAAGCTCGCGGAAGTAAGAGAAGTGATCAGCAGGCTCGATGATGAGATTGAGAGTTTGCGCAAAGGGAGTGATGACCTCGAGATGACATTCGAAGAAGTTGCTAGCGCTCCTTGGTGATTTATGAATTGACTCTTTTTTGGCTTTTGACACGCACTTTTTTGGAGGAGATGAAGAGATTCATCATGATTATGAGGAGTTAGACAATTTACCATCATGTTTAGTTTTGTGAACTCTAGTTTAAAAGGGAGTCTATTTGCTTAAGAAATGTGTATATCAACCCATTTTGATTTGTATTGATTCTCTAAATTGGACCCTTCAGAGTTCAGACATATTGATAGCAATGCATCTTGATTTTGTGCAAATTTCTTGGCTCAAGAGAAGAGAGGTGTTGGATGTCCTTAAAAAGCTCAAGGAGAAGAGACAAGTGGGAGATCAGTCCAGAAGTGAGAGACTCTACTTTATCTGGACTTTGTATTCCTCTCCTATTGGGAAGAAAAACTTGGCAGGGAGTTGGGGATATTAGGAGCTGAGTCCCCAAGGCATCGTATCTGAAGAATCCAAACAGCCCACCGTCATTGTGTATCCAATGGATGGGTGTTGTAGACCTGGCAGGGGTGGCCAAACTACCTCCTAGTTTAAGAGGAGGTAAGAAGGGATCCATGGTACATGTCCTTACTAATGAACCTTAGGCTAGCCCTTAGTTCCATGTAGGACTATATACCTTAAAAAATTTCGACTTTAACTTTAGTTCCAATTCTACCATGTGTATATTATATATATATTTTGTTTCATAAAAATCCCAATTTTAGGTTTAATTCCAATTTTGCCATATATTTTTTGCTTTATGAAAATTACTAACTTGCACTTCAATTCTAAAACTATCCTTATTAACCTTCCATCCAAAATTGCCTTTGGTGATTTTACGTCATTGCTCTAGTTTTCTTCCCTAAATTTCATATCTAAGAAGACATCTTTTGAAGATGAATCTTCATATTAGCCAAAATATCTTTTCGGATCTAAAATTTGGATAAAAACTAGAACAATTAGGGTTAATGTTTTTCAATTGCTCTTAATATTAAGAGTCTTCTTTTCATCTTCTTAGGGATCTTAGATTTTGCACTCATTCTTCAATCTCTTGTACTTGGAAGTGTTCTGTCTCTTGTGGTCAAAGAGCTCATGCTCAAAATGCTCAAATGCTTGTGCTTGGGAGTTTTCTATATCTCTGTTGTCAACAAAATATTTTAAATGGAGAGCTAAAAGAAGACTTAAAGTTGAGGGTTTTTCATGATACCAAAAAAAAAACAAAAAGAGAGTAAAATCGACATTGGATCTAAAGTTCGTTGTTTCTTCAATCAAGATAAAATTGGAATTGAACTTAGGACTCGTTTGGTTCAGCCTTAGGAAAATGGCTTTGGGAAAGTGCAAATACTTTTTGGGTAAATGAATTTTTCGAAATGCTACATTATTTAATGAATTGTAACTTCAAATAGTATTGATAAATAGTTTTGGCATAGATGTCATTTGGTAAAACCCACATTTATAAAGGGCTTTTGCTATTTTTTTAAGTTTGAAAATTAAATCTGGTGTAGGTCGGTTGTCGACCAACTAGCCAACAATCGCCGAATGGCTAGATGTGGTTGATTTGGCGGCTTAAGGTCGTGCAAACCTTAGGCGAGGGAGCCTGAGGTTGTGCGACCTAGGTGACGCTGCCTGAGATACTGTAGACCTAGGTGGCGTTGCTTGGGTCACGCAAACCAAGCAATGCCGCTTGAGGTTGCGTGAACCCAAGGAACGTCGCTTGAGTTGTAGGTCGCGTCACCCCAGGCGATAGTTGTTGGGGACGTGTGACCTTTGACAGCGGTGGCAGTTGCCGGAAAAGCTCGACTCTTAGGTGGCGAATCGGGGAAAATGAGCAACATGATGAATGGAGAAGAAGATGAATAGTGACGGGTGAACAATAAACTTGCATTTTAAAATGTTGAAAGTTCAAAGTAGATTCTTACCTATATTGGACTTTCAACATTCAAAATGTTAGCATTTGGTCAAGAGAGTCTCAAAAATACTTACTAAATGCTTTGTATTTTCCTTAAAAGTTGAACCAAACGGAGTCTTTAAAGTTGTGATTTTATAAGGTTTTAGGCCTATAAATGAGTTAAGCTACTTGTACTCCATTTGGGGTTCTACTCGAAATGGGCATAATTCTTCTCAAGTTGAGAATGAATAGCTTGAATTTTTTTATTTTTTTTAATGGAGTCAAGATTGAACTTTGAAAAAGTTCGACTCATGTAATATGTAGGCCTAATGAGTAGTTGATTTTATTGGATACGTTTAATTTCATGTATACATTTATAATTATTATGTTGTAAATAACTAATTAATCCTTTCTTCGAATTGTATTACATCTTAAGAATTGAAGTCAGAAGTTAATTCGAGTTTAGACTAAAATTTAACTGTCGATGAAGTCGAGTGGAGCCAAGTTTGCATTTATTGAAAACTTAATCAGAGTTATACTCGGGCTTGGGATAGACAGCTTGATTGAACTTAGAGCAGCGTACTGTGATTTATTTGAAACTTCACTCAATTTTGTTTTTCTAAAACTTAAAATAATTCTTTCCTTTTTGGAATTTTTATGGAGAAACGTGCAAAGTGCTTGATAGTCGCCCACTTCACCTCACGTCAAACAAGAAAGACTTTGTAATTAGTACGGTTTCCTTTTTGTTTTCATTCTCGTCTCTGTTTATGCAAGTCCCGCAGAGAGAGAGAGAGAGAGAGAGCTGTAAAGTCGTCTTCCATCAGTCCCATGACCATCCTTCACGATGACACCACCAAGCTTCTCGTAGCTCGTCCAATGCTCTCTCTCTCTCTCTCTGTTGACATTTATGATGTGATTCGTTTTTCAAATGACGGTTTCTACTCGCGTTTTGGTGAGGTTCAGCGTGGAAGGTCACTGAAGGAGGAGGGGAATCTTCTCCTCAGAAGGCCATCGCGTGATCTCGGAACTCGTGACGCAGAAGTGCGTTGAACTCAGTCTCCATGCTCTGTTTTGTTATTTCATCCATTTTCCCTGTGTTGCTCCTCACGTGTTTGCTTTGGCCAGTATTGATGAGTACTCGCTGCTTCTTTTTTGAAGTACGTCGAGTTTCAACTATTGGATAAATTCTCTTATAGTATTTTGAAGTTGACAAAACATTTTCCTCAGTCTAGTCTGAAGACTTACAAACTTTATTGACAAAGTCTGAAGATCAAAGTCTGAAGCTAGCAAGACTCATGTTTCAAAGTCTACTCTCATGGACAGTTTCCAGATCGACTTTTATTCTGATCTTATATGGTCTTTATTATAACGGCTAGAGAATATCTTTCTACTGGATTCAGCACTAGAATATTTTACTTTTGTAATCGAATATGTATAGATTCTCTAAAGATTTCGCAACTTATATTTGGAATGATCTACTTATGGAAACCAATATCCTGATTGTATGGGCAAGCAGGATTGATGGGCTATCAACACTTACCTTAAAGAGCTCGAGATCTCTCTAATTGATTATGTCCAACGGGTTGATTGGAAGAACTTCTTTGGAAGGTGCCAACGGTATTGAAGGCATGAAGAAGTATATAAGAGAAATGCTCCAGTTGTTGAAGGGTGCTGGATAGAAGAATTCCAGTCTTTTGAGAGTCCTCGAAGTAGTTTGTTAACATTCATATGTCCTGATTTTAGATGTCCCTGATATTCAAGACCATTTATAATTTCAGTAAAGCGACTAAACATGTCAGTTATTGATTCTCCTGATCTCATCTTAAAGACTTCATATTGTCCCAAAAGAATGTTGATCCTCGTTTCTTTCACACGATCAGTTCCTTCATAGGTAATGTGAAGCTTATCCCAGACTTCTTTTGCTGTATCACAAGAAGATATTCTATTATACTCAGTAGGGGATAAAGCACAATATAAGGAGTAAATAGCTTTGGTGTCAAGAGTCTGTCTCTTGGTGATTTCTTCTTGAGTCAGTAGAGTAGGATCAACAGTTTCTTTTCCTCTCTCTGATTCTGATGCAGCAGCATGAATGATTCCTTTATCAACCACTTCCCATTCCAAATGATATTTCGATCTTAGGAATGCCTTCATCTTATTTTTCTTTATGCTGTAGTCTTTTCCATCAAAGTATGGAGGTCTGGTATTGCTTTGACCTTCAACCAACCCTGTAGGCAACATACTAGCCATAGATCTTTTACTCAGAAATAAAGACACTTCTTATGAACAAGTACACAAGCTCTGTTACCAATTGTTAGGACTAGAATTAGCACCTAGAGGGGGGTGAATAGGTGATTAAAGCAATTTCAACAATTTAATCCGAATGAGATATTAATGAATTAAAACCACAATCGCAGCAAATGAAAGATAAAAGGATTAGGGATAGAGAATCAAGATTCCAGATTTATAGTGGTTCGGCTTAGACCAAGCCTACGTCCACTCTCTCGCACGGACAGCCCTTTTGGCTGGATTTCACTAAGAATCAAAAAGAGTAATTACAGTCTCACGCTCTTGAGTCCACGGTGTAGAAGCTCTACTACACTTCCTCAAGGTCTCACTACAATATGATCTCTCTTTTGATTACATATAACGCTCGAAGAATAAGATCGCAAAATAAAAAAGAGATTCAGACTTTAGAATTCTTCTATTCGACACACTTCAACAACTGGAGCATCTCTCTTATATACTTCTTGATTCTCTATCCCTAATTCTTTTATCTTTCATTACTTTCATTTGCTGCGATTGTTGGTTTTAATTCATTAATATCTCATTCGGATTAAATTGTTGAAATTGCTTTAATCACCTATTCACCCCCCTCTAGGTGCTAATTCTAGTCCTAACACCAACTTGAACGGTTCCTGTGAAATCTTTAGAGTGCGTTTGGTAATACTTCTGTTTAAAAATTGTTCTAGGGAACAAAAATAGAAAAAAGTATTTCTGTTCCGGGGAACAATTTTTGAACAAAAAAACGCGTTTGGTAAATTTGTATTCTTTTTTTTTTATTTCTTTTAGTTTTTTTCCTTTTTTTCTTTCTTTTTTCTTTTTTTCTTCTTTTGGTCGGTCGCCGGCCTCGGCCATGGCCGGCGACCGACCGACGAGGGCCGGCGGCCTTGCCTAGGGCCGGTGACGCCCCGGCAAGGTTGCCGGCCCTCTTTGGCCGGTCGCCGGTCATGGCCGAGGCCGGTGACCGGCCAAAGAGAAAAGAGAAAGAAAAAAAAAAAAAAAAGGAGAGAGAAAATGTGTTTTTAATTTTTGTTTCTGTTCCAAAAGTGTTACCGGGAACAAAAAAATAGGTTTGGAACAAAAACGCAAACAAACGCGTTTCTGTTCTTTTTTTGTTCCAGAGAACAAAAAAACACAAAATTTGTTTAAAAACAGAAATAAGAAGTAAAAACAAACAGGCCCTTTGCTGTCTTTTCGTTTTCTTTCTATACGCATTTTAATCCGACTCAAACCCGAGATTTGTGCATAGTAATATATTTGGAGGTCATGGGTGTAGGAACCAAAAAGAATAATGACAACTTTGGAAATTTGGAATAAGTGCACAAGTTGGAGGGAGAAATTGTCCTTTTGCCAAATTTGGTAACCTTCCAGAGAACAATTATTTATGTTCTTTTATTCCCTGAAATAAAAAAAAAAGGACGGAAATTTGTTTGATAAAATTTTTATTTTCCAGAAGAGATTTAGAAGAGAATAAAAAAGTTAATTCTTATTTCCGGGAACAATTCTTAGAATTAGTTCTTGTTTTTTTTCTTTTCTCCACTTTTCTTCTCTTCCCCTTTTTTCTTCTTCCTTTTGGCCAGTCACCGGCCTTGGCTATGGCCGACGATCGGCCAAACAAGGGTCGGTGACGCCAAGCCACGATAAGGCTTGTCAGGCTCTAGGGCGAGGCCGACCTCGCGCGACCTAGGCGAGGCCGACCTCACCCTGGCTAGGTGAGCCTTCGGCAAGCTCGCCAGACCTCGCCTAGCCGGTCACTGGCCACAGTGATGGCCATGGCTGGTGACCGGCTACAAAGAATAAGGAAGAAAAAGAGAAAAAGAAAAAGAAAAAGTATTTAAAATATTAAAATATTAAAAAAAAATTAAGAACCCTACCAAACACATTTCTATCTCAAGAATTTTAGACAGTTATCAAGCATATTCTTTTGCTCAAAAATTATTCCCAGGAATAAAACTGGAAAAAAACTATTTTTGATAAAAAAAAATTATTCCTGAAAATAGAATTATTACCAAATATACTCTTAAAATGCTTTTTTATGGCGTCCATTTACATCATTCACCCTCACGTCCTTATATGATAGCAGAACATCTACAATATAGAAGATGAACATCCTACACACTAAAAACACACATTAAATGAGCCATGAAGTCTTTGAGCACTCCTTCTGGCAACATTAAATGAAGTAACAAACAGTCCACAAAGCTAATAAAAAAAGCACACAAACAAAGTCAACACAATGATTGCACATCATTAATGCATTTGCAAAACAAGCATCCGTGGAAAAACTCTTCAATGACCTTTATCTTTACAAAATGCTTGTAGCTTTTGTCTTCATCTTCATCATTTGCCTGCTAACATATTGAGATTATTGGACCATTCACCAAGACTTTTTAAAATACAAATAGACCGGCATTCATCCTCACAGCCACCGAGTACTACACAAAATGGGCCGAAGCAAAGGGACGAAGTGACTCGACAGAAAGGAGAGGGAAGGAATAGGCTGAAAAAAGACTATCATTAACAAGACGAAAGGCTTTTTGCTGAATTTGCCGCTGTTTCCGCGTAACATAAGATGAATGGGAAGCTCAGACAGCTATTCGTCTTTCCGTGACATGGCTAAGATGTTAGTATTGAGAAATTGCGAAATATCATATTCTATGTAGTAAATTATGCTGAAAAGTCTGATTTCAAATTCAAAGTCTTATTTATTTAGTACCGTTCACAGAGAGATTTTTATTCTTGAGTTACACAATCCATCATAATTCATGTGTTGATTTCTTTTTGTCTTCATTGAGGATTTGCCAACGCAACAATCAATTTAATTAGTACTTTAACAATAGGTTGATTGGTAGAATTGTTGCTTGAATATCACTTCTAGCTAGATACACTTCTCATCGTATTGATACTCGAGCGTGTCTTTTGGCATGCTTAAACTACAAACTGACTCAAATGCAATACAGTTACGAACTGCTAATCAGGTAACGTGTCGTGATATGGTGAAGCTGGAGAGGTTATTCAAGTTTACTCAAATAGATACTATGGTTGATAATCCTGCTTCAACTGATTAGAGCACTTGATTTTTCTTGTGATTGAGCTGAATCACTTCACTGTAGCCAAAAAAGAAAGAGAGCTGAGGAAGATGATTATTGCAGGCTATTGCAATCGACGCCATGGAACGAGCCAAAGAGGTTCAGTCGTCCTTGTCACCGCAATTCCCAAGCTTTGTCAAGTGCATGCTCTCATCGCACGTGACTCGTGTATTTTGGATGGTGTTGTACCCCATTAAGCTGCACGGTGTCGATCTTGTGAAGATATGATTGCTGACAAAGACATGAATTAGTTCTCTGAGATGACAGGGCCTTCCAAAGCAATTCTGCAACTGGCACTTGTCGAAGGAAGATGTGACGATCAAGTCAGAAGACGAGAGTGGGAAAGTATACGAAACAAAGTACATTTTTGCTGATACTGGCCTGAGTGGGGGGTGGAGAGGTTTTCGATTGCTCACAGCATAATAAAGGGTGATGCAGTAGCGTTCCAACTAGTCATGCCAACCTATTCAAGGTTATGATAGTATTGTAGATGATTCTTTACTCTGATATGTCCCTTTTCATGACTTTTGAAAGTTACTGATTCAATATCCGCAACTATCGAATGACATGGTGAGGAACCAGGCTGTGATTATAACTTTGGTCACCGTAGTACAGGTTATATGGGTTGATGATTGCTGTCGTTGTTTTCAGGTGTACATTGCAAGATTGAGTAATTTCAGCGAGGTGGACGGGGCTTTGGGCCTGATAAATTTGGGTCCTTGCTCAAGAAGAGTCAATCCTGGCAATCTGAATCCAAAATGATTGTAGTTCTTTTTGCATCGAGTTTCTTCGCTCTTCCCCTTTTTCCGATTATGAGTTGTGCAGAGGATACCAAGAGCAGTGAAGAAGAAGACGATGACACTCATTGGGTGCCTCTTGCAAAGGACATTACTCCAGAGAACATTCATGAGAACCGTTTAAAGATCAGTAACACTGATTGCAGACCTGTCACGGATCATCCCAAGACCGGCTCCAATGACCGCGTTTCCAACGGTCTTGCTGGAGTCCAATTCCCTGAATCTGTCATTGACTTCAAAGACGTGACAAGCATTGAAAATTTTTCTATAATCAACAGGGGTTTGGTGGATGACTCCGAACCCTCCTGGTACCTTAGAGCCAAGTACTACGAACTGTGTAGGATTCAAAAGACATTTCTCCACACTCGCCTCCTCGAAGGCTTGAACTGCAAGCTGACAGCTGGTATAATCTCTGAGACGGTGAACATTGCGGATGCTGTCAGGGCTTCGACGATCACGACTTCTATAGAGGACTTTGATGTGTGGGCCACGACTCTGAAGGCATTCGAGGACGTGGGCATGGATGTCGGCTTCTTATGAACCCGGCTCGGCTGGCTTATCTCTCTAGCGTTGGCATCAAATAGGTGCAAGGAAGTGAGGAGTGAACGGGTTCGTGCTGCAGAGGAGAGGCGTAGGCTTGAAGCTGAGCTCACGGAAATGAAGGTTGCGATCAGTAGGCTCCATGCTGAAATCAAGACCACAGACAGTGACAGTTATGGGCTCGACATGGCATTTCAACAAGTTGCTAGCGCCCCCTGGTGGTTGGAAGGACATGGCCATCCATCACGATTGCCGTGTGAGGCGCGCTAAGAAAAGGCTGTGGCGAAATAATCACGGGATGCTCGACCTGCCACTTTTGGTTAAGTACTAATGTCTTCTTCTCCCTCTTTTTCTAGGGAAGAAGATCTCACGATTATAAAGCCCTTAGGCTTCGGATGACCGTAAAGAGTTTTTGTCTTGCCCGCAACGGTATTCTCTAGGGACTCTATGTTAGCTATATGCCCTATAGCAATCATGTAATATAATTATCTGTTAGGGATTATTTAATGGCAAATATATATATTCATTCATCATCCTATTTTGATGAATGAGTCCATGAGATCAATTATGACCGAACTTATTCTTAAAGTATTAAGAATATTTGTGATAGATTTTTATAGTTATGCTAAATCTTTAAATAGTTACCGATCGATGAATCATTAAGAGGATATTGATGATCCTGTTAAGATCAGTGTGTTATCAAGTTTCACCATTCAGTATTGGTTTGAGGAGATGATGAGTCACAAATGATATCCGAGCTAGAACAGATGTGCTTATCTCGGACAAGTTCATTGAACGTGACATACATATAACAATTGACAACATGAAAACTTTTAGTAGGGTCAATGTCTTATCGTTCACACTTTGGTCTAGTGTAAAATACTTAAACCTAAGGCACGATACTGACTTGTATATTGATGGTTGTGGTTCACAAGTGCGCATATTGGCGCTTCATCAAATCGTCTTTGTACTTGATGGTCATAATTTGTTCACATACGAAAGCACATGCATGCATAATATGGAATCTATCTTATTGTTATATATAGATATACAAGATTAATATACTATGCGATATAAATGTGACATTGTATTGAAATCTTCAGCCGGAGTTATAATCAAGAATGAATGGTTCATATCTCGAAATAATACATGTCAATTAAATTTGGGCATATGATTGAATTAGTGGTTTTATAAATAATTCTATGGTCTTTATTCGATCGAGATATGATGAGATAGAAGGATAGAATTACACGGTCACCAAAGTTGACAGGTTCATTATGTTCTTAAAACATTTCACATTGTTTGGATAGCCATAATATATTGCTCGATGCCACTTGTTTGTAAGAACAAGAGATTGATCTGAACAATCAATTCCCTTAGTTGTACTAATGTGTTAGTATAAGTTCTACTGCCAACTCAGTGAAGAATCTAGAGATGTCACACACCATAACCAATTAAAATGACATTTAAACGAGAAAGACAATATTGCAAATGTGCTTATAGTTGAGCTAATCAAATTGAGTCGGACTAAAAATAAAAGATCTAAAAGGGACTTTAGACTTTACAATGTCTGAAGCGGGTTTCAAACTTTACGGTCAAATTAAAGATTTGAAGTGTGTCAGATTCAATGACCAAATTATTAATCTGAAGTGAGCACATAATTAACAACTACATTAATGATCTAAAATGAGTTCAGAATCAATAACCAAATTAATTATCTAAAACGGTTTCATACTTAATAGCTAAATTAAAGATCTAAAATGGTTTGAGATTTAACAATTGCATTAATGTTCTGAAACAGTTTCAAACTTAACGGCCACATCAACGATCTAAAACGGTTTCAGATCTAATAGTGACATCAATGATTTGAAATAGTTTCAAAAGCAATTGATAGTTTAATGATTTGAAACGGTTTCAGATTCAAATGACCAAGAAGAACATCATGGACTCGAATGAACCCCAAGAGAAGATTCTATGGATGTGTTCGATATAGAGAATAGTCGAAGTGCAAATATTTCAAATGTGTCAATGCGAAATTTTCTCAACGAGTTACAGAAGTGATATTGGACTTACTTGATGGACGACATCAACCTTCATCTATGCTTGTGGACGATTTGAACGATGTTGACCCAATACAAGCTCAAGCATATTCAGCTAACCATTTGAAGAATGAAGTTTCAAGAATAAAAATTGAACGGAAGTATTACCAAGCATTTATTATGGTGCTGTTTTTTTATCTATCCTATTTTATGATGAAATGTAAACAACTGGAAGATGAGAAGAAGCTTCTCTAACTGTCATAATTGTAAATGAGTGGACAAATGTAATTGTTTTAGATCAAATGTAGGTTGTTTTTTTTTGGAAGATGAGAAGAAATTTTGTGTTGTCCACAAGATTGTTGGGAGCATAACCATGCATTAGTACATGAGACATCCCACCACAATATGAAATCGATATTTCTCAAACTCAATCAAGTGTGCCACTTTAACTATCACAACCCAAGTTAATCATTGAAATTCTCTCATACTAGGGATATAAACTTTATGTCTCACATTTACCATTTACATGTGATTTTAAACTTGATGACAGGAGCAATTTGTCACTAAAATCACATATCACATCAATTACATTACTTCATTCATTAATACATGTCGAACCTTATATATGTTATCAATGAATCACACTTTACACATTCTTTATATGATGATATTCATGTGAGCTAGCACCTGTATTTTCAAAATCACAAAAAATCCCTAAAAATATGCAAATTTAAGGTTTCGTATGTGTTTTTACATCCATAAAATCATCAAACATAAAAAATAAAAATATGATGGTGTAAAGCATTCTCATACAAGCACATGGATACCAAGAACGCCTAAATCAGAGCTTGAACTCGCCCATACGTAGGGCCGGAGTACATGGCGCATGTAGTGCACACGTAAGCCTGCTTGGACCTGTTTGAACCGCTAGTCCGATTGGTCAATGGTCAATGGTCAACCGCCAATCCAATTGGTTGAGTAGTTCGATCGATAGAGAACCGGGTGAGGCGAGCAACTAGTCAAACTCAACTTGGGTTAATTGGGTCGAGTCGAAGGTCAACATCGGGTCAAGTTGGCAATCAATGGATCGAGTCACCCAATCACTAATGTCACTAAGATGTCTTCCCTAACACACGCACAAGCCATCGCCACGTGTAAAGGCTCGTGGGAGCGCGTGGTGGCTCATGTTTGATGCGCGCCAACTCCCAGAGGTGCGTGGCCACGCATTCAACCTCCCTTAGAGGCATGCCACCCACCAATCTGCTTGTCTCAATGAGCTTTTTCTATTTATATGATCAAAATTAATTTTTTCTGCACAAAAAATCACGAAAAAGGGAAAAAAAACTATATGTTCGAGTTCTGGGCTATAATTGCTCTGATACCACATGTTAGTCGCGAAAGCTCACCCCAAGATCTCTATAACTAGAATCAAGAACATATACGTAATCAAGTAAAGAAATTTATGTACCTAGTTTGGAATCCATCGTTCTTGATGCGAGACCGCGACGATCTAAAGCTCAAGTGCTTCTCCTATATTGCCATTTGTATCACTGGCTCATGAGACTGTCCCTCACCTTAAGCGTTTTGTAAACACTCATTATGTGAGGATAATTGTGCGTCAAGGTTAGAGATTTGAGCACTATTTATAAAATTTCAAACCAGGGCCTCTCATTAGGAGTCGGGCTCAACTAAGCCCACTTTAGTCAGCATCATATTAGACTAATTAAGAAATTTTCTATCTCACCTTATTAGACCAATCCCGTAAAATAATAAATTATAATATCAATTAATGTAACCCATATTAAAAAAACGCTTACAACCAATACTCACAGAATGCGTCTTCATCAAACACCCATCCCCTCTATTCTTTTGTCGGCAAATTTCAATTGCCCGCCCCGAATTGCTCCTTAGACCACATTTCTGAATACTATACAATTTGTTATTGTCGTGGCTCCAAAAATGGCGACACTTCCAATATTTTCTACTCTTTGTTTCCTCTGCTGTTAGTATCTCATGACCTTCAAGCATTTGTGTCTGCCTATCTTTTATTAACATGTGAAAAATCTGATCGGCTTTAGAAGTATCCACAGAAAAGTGCTGGCTATCCATTACTATTTCTTTTGCTTGGTTCGGCCTAAGTGGCAAACACTCGTATGCTTTACCACAGATTTTCCGCTACTGCCTTTTCTTGTTTTCCTCTTCTAAATCAATCATGGAGACAAAGTGTTCCTTAGCTTTAAAATCACAATAATTTCTTCCTTGTCCATTCTTTTAATAACTACTCATATTTAGCCACATGAACTGCGAACTGAAATAAATCTATTGACACCTTAAATATTGGCCCCATTTTTAAAAATCTTCAAACTAGATCCAGGGTTGATTGACAGTTGACCAAGGTTTGACTGATAATATGCAAGGCATAAAACACATTTTAAATGTCACAAATGGGTTATGTTAGTCAAAACGAGTCTTTAGACACCCATTATGATTTTTTAATTCAAGTTGCACATTATTAGATTAGGGATCGCAAGCATTCCGACGCAACAAAAATCGGGTCGAATGGGGAAGTTGTCGCCGGTTAACTTCAGTCAAACTTTCCCTCGAAAAAGTCTCAGAACCCACAACTGTACTTAGAACTCTCCAAATCAAATGGAACTTCAGACCTTTATGTTATGGTATATAATGATTTTTTAGAACGTTAAGGGTGCGCATGGTAACGCTTCTTGGTTGGGGAAGAGTTTTTTTTTTCAAAAATAGTTCTTTTCAATTTCTATTCCGGGGAACAATTTCTAAGTAAAAGAACCCGTTTGATAACTACACAAAATTTCTACTCTTAGAATAGAAAAAAGAATAGAAATGCATTTGGTAACGCAACGATTCTTTTTTGTATTTATTTATTTTTTATTTGTTCTTTTTTGTTTGTTTTTTATTCTTTTTTGTATTTATTTTTTTTATTCTTTTTTTGTATTTTTTTGTTTTTAATTTTTAAATTTTAATTTGTTTTTTTTTTGTATTTTTTTGTATTTTTTTGTTTTTATGTGTTTTTTTATTTTCTTGCGTTTGTTTTTTATTTGTATTTATGTGTTTTTTTTGTATTTTTTTTGTATTTTTTTGTATTTTATTTGTTTTTTTTTATTTTCTTGCGTTTGTTTTTTATTTGTATTTGTATTAGTATTTATTTGTTTTTTTTATTTTTTTTGTATTTATTTTTTGTTTTTGTTTTTTATTTGTTTTATTTGAATTTTTTTGTTTTTTATTTTTTTATTTGTTTTTTTATTTTCTTGCGTTTATTTTTTATTTGTATTTATTTTTATTTTGTATTTATTTGTTTTTTGTATTTATTTTTATTTATTTGTTTTTTTTTGTATTTATTTGTTTTTTTTTGTATTTATTTGTTTATTTGTTTTTTTTTGTTTTTTTTTATTCTTGCTCACGGTCGGCGGCGGCGGGCGGCGATCGGTGGTGGCTCCGGGCGGTTGGAGGTGGCCACGGCAAGAGAGAAATAAAACAAAAATAAAAATAAAAATTTGCTTATCTCTAGAAATTGTTCCCAAGACAAGAAGCAATTTTTTTTTGTTTCTTGTTTCTATTCCCGGGCTAACTTTTCTATTCCGGGGAATAGAAATCAACTTGGCGTTACCAAACGGGTTTTTGTTCTTTTTTTGTTCTAGGGAACAAAAGAACAGAAATTGGAAGAAACAAAAATGTTACCATGCAGACCCTAAGTCACCGAAACGATGTTCAATTTTTTAGACCAAGCCTTAGGCCCTGCTATGTTGCTAAAACCTCAGGCCATAATTTAACTTGTCCCGCGTCCCCTTTGACTATTGGGCCTTATGTACCCGGAACACTTAAATCGCATTTAACCGTATACATATAAAGGAATTTGGTTGCAGTTAGGCACATGTCAGCAACCATAAGAATACAATGTACCGATCTTCCTAATGTTTTTGGCATTGGACTGGATGCTATGCTGGTCAAAGATGCTCCGCCCTGTATGAATGTATTCAACAGTCATTGTAGCCATCTCTACCCTAAAGAAAGAACAAATTACGGTTTCTCCCAGTTTCCTTGGATTTCTGATGTAATGCTATGAACAACTCAATCATGAAAATTAATGACTATTAATCGGTTCAGCTGATAATATAATCCAAGTCTTTGTTGACTCTAACTTCCTCGGATAACATGTGTCATGTTAATAATTTCGTGTTCTAGTCTAATGCTTCTATCAACTTGCTGTGGGAGCGTATAGAAGAAGTTATCGACTCAAATCGAATGGCTTCTCACTAATCAGTGATGAGTCCCTACAATTTCTTTTCGGGCTGATGACTTGTTCAACATATATCCAGAATTTTCAATGTCAACAAACGATGGTTTTTGTTAAGGATGTTGATGTTCCATCCAGAAGAAGTTGACTTTCCTGGCCATCTTTCAGCCAAATGCTACAAGCAAAACCCTTTTATGAAGCTCAGATACATTTCAGAGCTTGAGGAGCGAAAATTGAGAGCAGGCTTTACAAAGCAGCAGCTGAAGGAGATGTGACTTCTTTGCCTGATTTGCTCAAAGACAATCCACTGATTCTTGATAGATGTATCATATGGTCTTACAATGGGACCCCATTACATGTAGCAGCAATGCTTGGACATAAAAAATACGTTGACGAGATTCTGGATTGAAAAAGTCGAGCTTGCAGGCGAGCCGGATTCTCAAAAATTGTCACCCTTGCACCTCACTACAGCAAAAGTTCATCATATAGTAGTAAAGAAATTGTTGAGCATCAACGCAAATATGTGCTTCACTTGGGACAAATATGGTAGGAACCCTCTTCACGTTGCAGCAGTTAAAGGCTGAATCGATGTTCTAAAGGAACTGGTCCGAGAGAATCCCGATGCAGCACGTCATAGGATGGAGCATGGTGAGACTATACTGCATTTATGTGTGACGCATAATAATTTGGAAGCTCTGAAGCTTTTGGTGGAGAATATTGGAGATAATGAGTTCGTTAATTTGAAGAACGATGATGGTGACACTATATTGCACTTGGCTATTTCAGATAAGCAAACTGAGGTAAGTAGAAATGCACTAGTTCGATCTTATAATTTTAAGCACCTATAATTGTCTTCTCTTTTGCATCTCCCTAAGCCGACCGGTATAATCTCGGGTTGTCTTATCATATAGTCCCTTAACGCATCCAATTGCCGATCTAAGCAGACAATAAATTTCTTGATGTCTTGTGTAGCAGTAGAAATGGACCTTTTGAATCGGAAGAATCCGGTAGCATATGACCTTTCATCACAGAGCGGAATACCTGGAAGGCACATTGACAACATAAACAATTTTTGTGAAGCCGAAGTGAGGAGCGCAAATGTTAATGCTCTCTGTACGAGTGAAATCGAACCCTTAATGATAAGAGCCTTACCTCCAAATGCAAATGATCAGAGTATCACATTCCCCATGCGGCGAAAAGACTGGAAGAAGAATCTCAAGAAACAATATGATTGGCTCAAAAGGAAAAAAAGTGCGCTGATGGTTGTAGCATCTTTGACCGCAACAATGTCCTTCCAAGTTGGTGTCAACCTCCGGGTGGTTTTTGGCAAGACACTATCGAGGATGACAGCCCAAATCCACACACTGCAGGATTTTCCATCATGGCCGATAATTATTCGATAAGATACTCGCGTTTCTTGGCTGTTAACACAGTAGGTTTTCTTTCGTCCCTTAGCATCATCCTATTACTTGCGAGTAGGCATAGGTTTTTCATGTGGATTCTAATGGTGTCGCCTATGGTCTCTCAATAGCAGCCTTCACACCCTCTCAAGAAAACAATTTGATCTACCAGATTATAGGATTCGGAATCATCGTGTAGGTTGGCTTGATGGCTGTGCTTCTCGTTGGGCAAACGATACGCCTGATAGTGAAGACAATCCGCAGCATCAGGAAAATAGCCACACAGAGAAGATCGACCTCAATGGTCATGCACCAAGACAGCGTCTTATGAGGATGCTAGGCCATATCAGTGTATATATGGTTGCCCAAGTGTCTAAGAGAATATGCAATAATGAACATAGTTGGGACTCAGTTCAGTTCTCCGTGTGCCCTATACGCGAAGCTACACGGTCTAAACTTAACAAGAGCAGAAGATTTGCAGGGTTGGCTTGCTCCTCTGTAAAACCCGGTATTATCTCCGCACCAGTAAAGAGTGAAAAGTATGCCGTGTTCTACGGGTTATGCTATCCCAGTTAAGAAGAAATTGCTTCTCAATATCTTTCGCTCTACTTCACTCGATGAACAAATTCTGTAACTGCACTTTGAGCAATTGTTCAACACCCATTCTAGACAATATGTACCCTATGTGGACTAATTGCAGGGCTTGCTTGCTTAGTATGCTATTTACACTAATTTGACAAGTTTGAGGAATTATCTGCAGTTTAAAAATTTTAATTTTCGATTGCAATTTTACTATAAGTTTTAGGATTTATTTCTTGTGTTGCGTCACATTTTGATGCACTGGTAATTGTTAGGATTTCGTCAATCGTCATTACTATCTTGGTACGAGGTGTGAAGCATTGTGAACAACATCTAGTTTTATTCGTGCACGGATATCACCTAGACCTGGAACTGATTGACAGCCGTCTTAATCAAGAGACCATTTATTCACCTTCAAAAATCACAGAGCACTTCCCAACATGAGATATCGTAAGGTTATTCAGATTCGAGTATCTTGAGAATCGCTGGTTTTCAGGCCAATCACTAGGACAGAGAGACACTGGGGTTTAGGATTTTACGGTTTAGGGTAATGATTGACAATTTAAACAGCAACGTACAAGGAAGTTACTGCTCGTGCTGCTGCATAACTTCATCTCAAAGACATGGTTGTCCTCTAGTCTCAAGGGAACTTACCACCGGAGATTGCAAACGGGTGATTGACATGATTAAAAGTACATAAAAAAAAGATTAATATAATGAAAATTTTTAAATGAATATATCTATGATAAATTTACCTTAAATTAATAATCTCAAACTGATATACATGTGACAAATTTATTTTCATTTAGTTTCTATTAAATTTTATTATCAAATTACTGAATTAGATGACACGTGTACCAATTTGCGATTTTATTTTTCGATTGTCACAATTGTCCTAGTTTATGATTTTTCGTGGTGCTAGTTCAATTTAATGAAAACCAATAAAAGGTAAAATTGTCACAAATGTATTAATTTTGAGTTTTTAGTAGTTAAAAAAATTAATTTGAGGTATTAACAAAAAAAAAAAAATTGTTTTGTACTGATAGTGTCATAGAGACTACAAAAGTATCATGATGCCTATGATCAATGGAATACAAGTAATTCATATTTATTAGGAAAGAAATAAAAAACCAGACGAAGGTTAGCCCAAACTTGATTGTTTAATTGTTTTGGAGGTCTGAAATTAAACTTGAATTTCATGGAGTCCAATGGCAAAATGACACAAATAGTGTTATAACTTTCACATTTTGGTGTCCTGACTTTTTAAGTTATCAATTAAGTGTTGTGACTTTTTTAAAAGGTTCACTTAAGTTACATCGACAATTTTCATTACCTGTAAATCTTATATGGCATTAATTTAATGTTAAATCGTGCGATGTGGCTGGTGCGAAGGGATGATGGCAAGAAAAAGGATTTGTAAAAAGGCCCCATTTAAGGAAGATTTAAGGTTTTATGGTTTGGTATAAGGAGCGAATTCAACCCAATTCTTGAATTTTGAGCATATTCCTATTGCTAAATAACTTCATCTGATCAATATCTTGAGTGTTGACATCTTAGACAAGACATGTCGAATTATTTATTCTAAAATAATGTCACATGTGATTTTCTGGAAACAAAAGTGGTTGATATTAGTTGAATGATCAATTTTCAGAAGTTACGATATTTAAATGATTAATTGAAAACTTACGACGCCAGAGTTAGCATCGTACAAAAGTTGGTGTTCGTTAGGAAATTAAATAATGAAAGAAGAATCACCACAGGAAAATCAACGGAAGGCAACCAAATTTACTTTTGTCGCTGTAGGTTTCCCAAAGGAGACCAAACAGAGTTTCATCGCCTTAGGTCAAACTTCAGCATAAAATTTATACTTTTTTTTTTATAACCGAGGACTCCCATAAAATTTATACTTTATCGCCATTGATTCAATAATTTAAACTTGTGGCAATAATCATGGTATTGTTACCTTAAGTTAGGCGCGATGATACAAATTTTAAAATTTTGTCACCTTTAACATATCCCAAGGCAATGGAATACTTTGTTGCCTTTGGCAGCATAGTGTGCTCGAGTAAGTGTTACTTGAGATTGACAAACTTAAATTTCTTTCTCATCTCTTTCTTGCTTACCCTAGGGGGACAAAAAACAATTTTTAGGCCTCGTTTGGTTTAGCTTTGGAGGAATATCTTTGAAAAAATGCAAAACTTTTGGATTAAAGATATTTTCCGAAATGCAAATAGTATTGAGTGAATAATTTTAAAGTGCATTGGCAGATAACTTTGACTTAAATGTCATTTAGCAATTTTTTTTTTTTTTGGAGTTCAACCACTAGTGGCCGGATCTAGCCATTGGAGGTCTCGCCTAAGGTTGCGCGACCCTAGATGATGGTTGCCTAGGTAGTGCGACCTCAAGCATTGTTGCCTGGGTTCACGCGACCCAGGCATCGCCACCTGAGTTCAGGCAACTTAGGCGACGATCACCTGAGGTTGTGCAAACCCAAGCGGTGGTGCTTGAGGTCGCGTAACTCAAGTGATGATCACTTGGGGGTCACACGACCTAGGCATCAATTGAGGTTTGGTGGCAATTGTTGGGGTTAAGTGACCCCCAAGCGGCGGTTGTCGACATGTGTGACCCCTTAGCCGGCGATCATTGGCCTCCGATCAACTTTTTCATGCGGTGGTTTGAAGAATATGAACAGTAACCAAGGCCCAAGACTTGTATTTCGAGAACGCAACTTCCCAAATAACCTCCAGACTTGCTTTGGGTTAAAGGCCCTTAGAATCATTTAGAGATGCAATTGTATTTTTCCAAAGTTGAGTAAAAATATGAACTAAACGTGTTTATATTTGGCTGAGGGACTTTAGAGTTTCAAAGCCCATTGTAAATGCTGAATCAATCGGAGTCTTAGGTAGTGTTTGTTGGTATTCCTTGTTTCTGTTTTTGAACAAAAATTCTGTTTTTTTGTTTTCAGGAACAAAAAAAAGAACAACTTTTCTCTCTCCTCTTTTTTCTTTTCTTTTTTTTTCTTCTTCTTTTTTCTTTGGCCGGTCGCTGGCCTCGGCCATGGCCGGCGACCAGTCGCCGAGGGTCGGCCATGCCGTCGAGGGCCGACGACCTCGCTAGCCCTCGGCGAGGCCGAGCATCACCGGCCCTCGGCGAGGCCGAGCCTTGCGCCGGCCGACAACACTCAGCCTCGCCTTAGTTGGGCGAGCTCGGGCTCGCCTAGATTTGGCGCCACCAAGCTCGCCTAGCCACCGATGAGGCTTGGCCTTGCCGGATTTGGGCGAGCCCGAGCTCGCCTAGCCAAGGCGAGGCGAGCCTCGCCCAACCACGGCAAGGCTCGGCCTCGCCGGGGACTGGCGAGCCTTGCCATGGCTGGGCCAGGCTGCCGGCCCTCGTCGGTCGGTCACTAGCCATGGCCAAGGCCGGCGACCAGCCACAAGGAAGAAAAAAAAATGAAAGAAAAAAATGAAAAATAAAAATATTAAAAAATTAAAAGAAACAAAAAAAGAACACAAATTTACCAACACATGTTTCTGTTCTTTTTTTATTCCAGGAACAAATTTATCAAATGTGTTCTTTTGTTAAAAAACTGTTCCCCGGAACAGAAATAGTCTTTTCTATTTCCGTTCCTTAGGGTCCGTTTGGTAACATTTCTGTTTAAAAATTGTTTCAGGGAACATAAATAGAAAAAAAAATGTTTCTGTTCCAAATAACAATTTTTGAACAAAAAAACACATTTAGTAAACTTGTTTCGGGAATAAAAAATGAACAGAAACACATTTGGTAAATTTGTATTCTTTTTTTATTTCTTTTAATATTTTTATTTTCTTTTTTCTTTTTTATTTTTTTCTTCTTTTGGCCGGTCGCCAGCCTTGGCCATGGCCGACGACCATCCAACGAGGGCTTCTTTTAATTTTTTAATATTTTTTTTTCTTTTTTTTTTCTTCTTTTGGCCGGCGGCCTCGCCAGGGGCCGGCGACGCCCCGGCAAGGTCGCCGGCCCTCTTTGGCCGGTCGCCGGCCATGGCCGAGACCGGTGACCGGCCAAAGAAAAAAGAGAGAAAAAAAAAAGAGAAGAAAAAGAGAGGAGAGAGAAAATGTGTTTTTAATTTTTGTTTCTATTCCAAAAATGTTCCCAGGAACAAAAAAATAGATTTGGAACAAAAACGCAAATAAATGTGTTTCTGTTCTTTTTTTGTTCCATGAAACAAAAAAACACAAAATCTGTTTATAAACAAAAAAAAAAGAACATTAACAAATAGTCCCTTAGTCATCTTTGGTTGAACTTAAGCGGGAAAAAAGTATCCAGTCGCCATCAATGGTTGGACTTAATATAGTGCTTTATCGAGAAATTCTACTACAACTTTCTCAAAACACAATGCGAAAGATAGAATCGAACTTTGAGCGGGAAACCCATGTGTGTAAGCAGTGCTAATTTCTATAAGGAAGTCGGTCGCTAACCTATTTTGAGAGATCTTTGTTTAAGATTTGTCCCCATGACATCTTTTATCCCCATCATTCGATGGCAAGAAAGGCATTAAAGAAAGTGAAAAACGACAGCGAGCAATTTGAACTCAAAAAGGTTCAAAAGCAACACCTCACCAGCTCTGTCGTTCGGGCGCCCAAACGCCATTTCTACTCTCTCTCTCTCTCTCTCTCCCCCCTTCTCCGTCTCCTTCTCCTTCTTCTTCTCAGACAAGCTCTCCATTTCCATTGGTTTCCCTCGACGGGAGGAGGTTTTGGAGTGTGAGGTTTCCTAAGGGGAAAAATGGGGAAGGTGGTCGGGTCGAAGAGGGACTACGAGGAGTGCCGTCGCCAGAGGATGGAAGAGAACAAGAAGAGGATGGAGGAGCTCCGCCTCAACAAGCTCGCGGCTGCCCTCACCGCCGTTTCCCCCAAGTCCACCCCAGTACTCTCTCTCTCTCTCTCTCTCTCTCTCTCTCTCTCTCTCTCTCTCTCTGTTCGTCTGTGTTTGTGTGTTTTGGCATTGCTTCAGCAGGTGTTTTACATCTGTAGCTTCATGTGGGCTTGTGGGTGGTTCTCTTTTGCTTGCGTGGGCAGGTGAAGCAGAGCAAGATGCGGACTCCTCGAAGGCAGCTGGAGCCCTCCTCCGAGCCCGTGAGGCGCTCCAGCCGCACGGCCAACAAGCCTGCTCCTAACTACAAGGAAGTAAGATCTCTCTCTCTCTCTCTCTCTCTCTCTCGGCGCTTGTATGCAATCTTCAGCTTAAGCTGGAGGATTAAACCATCCCACGAAAAGGGCCTCTTTTGATGCGCACCGTGATATGCATTTTCAACTGATATGTTCAATGTGAAGATTTCAGCTTATGGTTGGAAGTTTCGGACAGTAGCTTTTGCGACATATTGGAAAAGTATATAGGTCAACTACTGCTATGTAGCTTACAGAGGTGTCAACTTTTGAGCTCCTGTGATGAATGTGATGAGCGCGCCAATTGTTCACAGGATTCTAGAGATGGTTTGTCAGTGATTTAGAAAATCATCTGTTAAATCCGGGTATTGAAACGCCACTGTGGTAGAGACTCGTTGAAATTTTTTGCAGCAAGAGTGGCGGTCCTGCTGGTTCCATATATCGAATAATGCTTAATTATCGGAAGAAACATTATTAATTTGAAAGGGTTGAAAGGCTAAACTTTGATTGAGGGAGTGTGATAACTAAAGTAGTGCAGACATGAACACGGTATTCTAATCTGTTTGTATGATGTAAGCGTCCATGAAAGTTGTTGTATGGTCCTCTTACATATGGTCCCCTTTGCAGGTAATTGCAATCAACCCTTCGGAAAGAGTGAGGAGGTTAGTGACAAGAGCTCACTGGTTTTCTTCCAGTATTCGATTGTGTATTCCTGAGTGAAGTATCTAAAGTTTCTGATTTTTGAGTAGGAGCTACTCGCGAAGAGACCTGTTGAACAGGGTATATGCTTCTGATGCGATAAGGACATATGCCATTGAGAGAGCAGAGCAACTTCAATCCAGCCTAGATGCAGAGTTTCCAAGCTTTATCAAGCCCATGCTTCAGTCCCATGTCACAGGAGGCTTTTGGCTAGTAAGCAAATTGACCCTTTCTTTTTTTGCACTCTCCTTCGAATGTGATATGGAGGAAATTGTCGTGTAGTATCGATATGCTCGTGCCTCGATTTGTAAATCCTGCAGCATGTGTAGTATGCGTTAGACCGTTGCTTTGACTTGGAAAGAGTGAAGGATGAGAAACGAAATGATCTGGCGAGTTAATACGGATATATGTCCAAGTAAATTCTGAATTATCCATCCGCTTGTTTAGAATTCATCTAAGAAAAGAAGAAAATCGCATAATTGATGCTTGGTCAAGTAGTAGAACTAGGTATTTTGAAGGTTTGATACAATTAGGAAAAAAGCCACCAAAAACTCTAAATTGCTCATTGTGACATATTTATTCCAAACTTTTTTTGTAATGCTAAAAATCTTAAACTTATACCCTGATAACACATTTACTTCCAATTAGTTTGGTTACACTAAAAACCCTAAACTCATATCCATATGATACATTTTGGATACAGGTTAAGGTTTTTGGTGAAACAAGAAAAAAGTTTGGGGCAAATATGTTATATGATACAAGTTTGGAACTTGAGATTTTTTGCATTAACAAAAAATTTTGGGGTGAATGTCTCATAATGGGCATAACTGAGAGTTTTTGGTGGCTTTTTCCTGATCTAGTTATCTGTGATTTGTCTGAAGGAAAGAAGATTTTGAATGATTCTTGGTTATGAATATAAGAGTGGAAGCGTTCAATAAGCACTAACTCTTACCACTTTGAAGCAGCATGAGACGTGTTGTAATTGATCTACTTCTGTTCCTCAGCTACTTTTTTGTAGTGAATGCAGTCTTGATAAGCTGCTTTAAGTTTGTAGTAGCGAGAGACTCCACTTAACTTTGATGCGTAGTAAATTGCGATAATGACTTGTAATTAGAAAAAAAGGGTACGAGCTTTGAAGTTTCGGATAGGCCTCCGTGCAGCTGACTTTGCATGAAAACTGGCTAACAGTCTCTACAAGAACCTGATAGAGCTATTTATCAGTGCTTCTAATGGATGATTTGTCTCCCCTGTTTTCAAGAGCCTTCCATATAACTTCTGCCACAAGCATATCCCTCACCGGGACGACACCGTGACCCTCGTGGACGAGGATGGAGAAGAGTTCGAGACGAAGTATCTCATTGACAAGAATGGCCTTAGTGGCGGGTGGAGAGGTTTCTCCATTGCTCATGATCTTGTCGACGGAGATGCTCTGGTGTTTCAACTGATCCAGCCATTGACGTTTAAGGTAAGTCTTCTGAACCCCCGGGCATGCATGGATGAATCGTAGATAGTGACCACTCAACTTGCCGTTTGCCGGGCATTTTTGACCATCCATCTTGAAGTACTTAGATTAGCACCTCAGATTTCATGCTGGCTTTACTACAAATTAGTGCTTGCCTTTCGGCAGGTACACATCGTCAGAGCCTATGAATCAGAGGAGAAGGAAGCGGAAGTCGCTGAAGGGGAGGACGAGGAGGAAGCAGAAGACCGTGGAAAGGAGAAGAAGGAAGCTGAAGTCCGGAAAGAGGAGAAAAGGGAAGCAGATGTCAAATACTTAACAAGAAGCGCCAAACGGATTCGAGCAAGTAAGAATACACTGTTCTTTCTGACTCCTTAAAAATTGGATTGCTTTTGTTGCATCAATTGCTTCCGACAAGAGGGTTAAAAGAAATATAAAGAATGTGACGATTTATGAAGCATGCTATAGAGAGTGACAGATTGGTGCTAAACAATTTTCAGTACAGCAAGTGTGCATCTAATTTTCTATAGATCACTTTCAGTTACAAGTTTTTACCATCAGTAGAGCAGACATATCTACCGAAATGAGATTACCAAGAGCAATTCCTATATATCCTAAGACTGTGTTTAGTATGATAAAATTTATCCTATCAAGTGTTTCGTGTCTACTCAACACATGATAAAATTGGATATGAGAAGCATATAAGCCGAATAAAATTATCCCGTAAAGAGGTGGGATAAAGATGGATATGATTTTTAATATATATAATAAGAAAGTTATTTTTTTCGAATCATAAACTTATTAAATTAATAAAATTGAAATTATACTTTAATATAAATAATATTTGAACTACAATATAAGAAATTAAAAAAAAAAATTAGCTTTTTAATTTAATCTTAGTATTATTTATATATTCGATTTTATTTCTATCTTATGATATAAATTCAATATATGATTATATAGATATATATTTATAACACATTTTAGGTATTTTTTATTTTAGATATATTAGTACAATTTGCTATTTAATAGAATTTTATTAGAGAATGATGGAAGGGGAAAAAAGAAATAAAAAAGAAAAAAAAATTAAAAAATAGAGGAAAAATAAAATAAATAAGCAAACAGAAGTAAATTAGGTAAGAGTTTCGCAAGATATTTTTACCATCTGCGTTTGTGAATTTTTAGATTGACTTACATTGATGTATTGTTTATACTAAAAAAAAGTACATGATATGTAGTGAATATGTCTGATTTTATTATTGTAATTCACCAAACAATAGATAAGATATATCTTAAATAGTTAGTATACTAGTCTCATTCAACTAGGCATAAAAAGCTTAAGTCTTGCGTCACTATATAATTAAATATAAAATAGATATATCTGCACATGATAATATGCTAAATCATCGCGATAAATGAAAGTTGTGAAACATTCTGTTCATCCAAAAGTGAACAGAACTGCACAGAGTTTATCATCCCTCTCTTAGCTTCAACGAGGTAATGACTTGATCAATAGCATGCTGTGTGTAATTGCGAATGCCTTCCATCCTTAATACATGTACCATGCGCTCTTCCAGTCACAGGAATGTAACTACTTTGATGTTTTGACAGGTAGAAAGTGAACAGGAGTGCAACGCGTTCCTGTTATGTGCTTGGGCATTGATTGTCATGGGAGCAGTATGTATCAGCAGTATTCTATCTAAAATTAACAGAAACATGCTTGCGTTTTGCACCATCAAAGTTGTACAAGACACATCTTTCATTGTGTCTGAAACATTCTAAGTTATTTTGTGGTTAATCAGGCGGTGGGGGCAATTAACATCACTAGCTTTTTGAACACCAAAAGCATTATGTGGTAAAAAGAATCAAACAGTGATCTACCATGTCATTAACGCCCAGCTGAACAAAAAACAGGGTGTTAAATGGGACACTTAAACTGATCTGTTTACATGAAAAATGATGTTTCCTTACATTGTAATCATTTGTGTGATGGTTCTGTTTATGAGAATGACCACAAAAGGGTTGTCAGAATATCTGAAGGGGTCTTACCAGCGTTTGTTGCCTGGCAAAAAGCCATGGGCAATTCATATTTATCACTTCAATTCCTTTGTAGCCTTTTGGTTTTTTATGCTGAAGATTAACATTCATTTTCTCGAGGTCTCTTACTGCAGTTCCCTAATAATCACTTGGAAGGATATGCAATCTGAGTCATTATTTCAAACAAATACCTTTGTAATTCACTTTGACAGTTATTAACGAAACAATCAAACAACCTTGATCAGACTTCAAAGTCTTGCTACTTGATCAGTGAAGGTTGGATCCATGCAAACCACCACCTGGAATAAGATTTTGTTCATATTCACAAATTTACTATGCATCGAAAAAAAAAAGAAAAAAAAAGTAGCGAATTTTGCAAAATGATGTGCCCAAATATCCATAAAGTTTGTGGAAAATGAACATACCTTGCCGATACTTTTACCAGAATGAAGATGCTCAACAGCATCTGCCACAGCATTGAGACCCACGAATCTTTTTGGGTCGATGGCCACCTGCATTCAGTTAGAAGATTAAGTCTGGGCGAACTTTGAAATTTGGCAGTGATAGCAACTTAGGCGCAGGGATAATCTCCAACTGATTCTACAGATTTAGTTTGGCAGGGAATTGGATATAAAAAAAAGGCCAAAGGAATAAGATAACAGGAAAGCAAGGGCCTTGCGTTGTGTGAAAGGCACAAATATCTACAATTAATAAAATGTAAGTTCAGCATGATCTATGATGGAAGAGTCCAGTCTCACCAGTAAAAGAAACGTTTAAAAGAAGAAGAAGAAGAAGAGCAGTACCTTGAGTTGTCCTCTGGAATAGAGTTGAAACAGTTTATCTAGATGTTCTTGCCAGAAGTGACTATATTGTACCAGGAAAAAACCAGCCTGCCAACATTGGCAATATCATATTATACACTTCAAGGGGAGAAAGGCATAAACAACTATAGAATTCACAGTCCATGCTTATTCCTGATATATAATTGGCACATCACCAAGAGCAAAATTATTGCAGTAGAGTACAATCACTATCCTTGACGCAGTAGTATTATCAAACATACCACAGTTTTGCTTTTAGACAGAAGTTTCTCACAAAGTCCAGGATACTTATTGGGTGTCCATCCATGCTCTCCTTGATACTACAATCAAAGTAGTAATTTTGTACTGCTTAAAAATTATGTACAACTGTCAACAGTTAATATTCAAGCATGAAGAATGTTAGAACAGTATGCATACTGAGGGAACAGATCACAACTGGAGGAGAGACTGGAGAAAAACCATACATGCATGTCGATAGAAAAACGTAGCACTTGCTACAAAGACACTTTGCACAGTCTTCTTTATTTCTATAGCATCTCTAACCAATATTCCTCATTATACAAAGCAAAACATCTTCATGTCTGTCTTGCGCCCCCCTGCAGCACAGAAATGTGATCGCAGTAGAACTTCTACCATGCATTATGACCACAAGACTCATTCAAAAACTTCAGAAACCTAACTTTCCTTTCACTAGTATCTCACTGAAAGTGAGAGCAAGAATGTAAAAGCTCCCGCACAGCCTAATCGAGATAACTAAGTTTGAGATTGGAACTGCTAGAAACTCGTGATAAAAGATCAGGCCCAGATGGATGTCCACAACATAAGGAGGCAATACCTGAGAAATCATGCCAATTACAATCAATCGTCCAAATATGGCCAAAGCATTCAAGCAAAGATCAAACATTTCCCCACCAACAGACTCGTAAACTATGTCAACACCTTTTGGAAATTCCTTCTTCAAAACCTGTAAATTTGGAAAAGATAGAGAAAAAGCTCATTACATAAACTTTTACTCGAGTATCATGCAATATCTGTTAAATCATGATAAATGAGTTTATTTTAAATGAAAGTTAAAAAAAACTAAACCCAAGAGGAGAGAAAAATGCAGAAACCGGTCTAGACACCAAGCATAATCCTACAAGAATTGTTACAATATAGAAAATAGTAACTAAACTGCATAAAGTTCATGCACAAGGGAAGGCTGCAGCTAGCTATTTGAGACATGGTATGAAAATACAAAAATGTCGGGTAAACCTGTTACTAAGGCACACTGTTGTTCACTTCAGAGTGTCCCATATGAGAAAAAACAAGGTTCTATAACACCATCACCTTTTTATCTTCTGCCCCTCTTTTAAGGATAGGAAAATTGTAACATGAAAATGCAGATAATGTCAGTTGCATTCAGATGCCAGAGCCCAATGGAGGGGCAAGACGCCTTTTTGACAAAAGGCTAAAGTTATTCTTTAGACATTGAATAGGTGATAGGAATTGATTACAAATCCAGCTAAGTAGATCCATATCAAAAAGGATTTGCATGGAGGATCATGTAGTAGCACTACATTTCAAAAATAAAATGAATGTTGAAGATAAAGAGAATTTCCAGGGTTTCGTATACATTTTAATTTTGCACGAGTAGATATGATAGTATCTGTGCATATGTGGATGAATATGCTCATTCACTTTTACCTAATCAATATAACTATCTACTGATACGTGTGTGACAGTGAACTTATCTAGAAATAATTTGCTGCACTACTTGAATGAATCAGGGTCTTTGATTTCTCTAACCCCCACATTGTGTGCAAAAAGGAGAGTTGAACAGATGAGACAGATTTTTAGGAGACATACAGTTTTGATGTCTTCAGCTTTATAATCTATCACACGATCGACTCCCAAATCTTTCAAAAACATGGCCTTCTCCCTCCCTCCACAGGTTGCTACTACTGTATTTCCAGCAACTTTTGCAAGCTGAAATGGTGACAATAAATAGACAAAGTGACTCTTATTAGTGTAAAATTATGTGAGCAGTTGAGGAACATAGTTAAGCACACGCAATGTTGTGTTTAAAAAGAAGAGATTCTTCTCTTCCAGAAGAAAATGCTAACATATTAGAAACAATAATATCAGCGAGCTGCAGTGTAATTCTTCCCTTTTAGCAAACACGCGGAATCATGAATGCAAGGACACAAGCCTACATGCAAATATGCAAAAGCAACTTAAGGTAATTTTTTAATTCTTCTAAGTCTAAAACTGGAAAAATCAATATCTAACAATGGAAAATTAGACAACAAGATAGCCAGAAGTCTGGATAACAATCGCCTAAATTTGCAGGAGTGTATAATTTTTATTTTTCTTGACTACTCGGGACAGAAGGGTACATAAGCAAACCCCTATAGATACCGTATTATGATTAAACACATCACATTACCTGATCATGACAAGATCATACACCTAAAGAAAAGATTAGGAGTAACATTCAAGTAGACAAGCAAGCTTGGCAAGCATGTAGATAGAAAGCCAGTTAAGCGGACCTCTAAGAGTTAGACAGTAGGTAGAGATGGCAAAATGGGTCATAAACCTATATTATGACTCATTTTTAGTTAAATGGATCATATATGGATTAAGTGAAAGTTAATCAGAAAGAGAAATGAGTCTAATTATTAGGAAATCCACTTTGAACCCATGGCCTTCTTTAACTTTATAAAATGTTTTTTTTTTAATATAAAAAATTGAAATTCTAATTATTTTTCATATTTCGATTTTTTTTCTTTTCTTTTTTCTTTCTTTTTCTTCCTTCCTTAGCCGATGATTGACAGGGCGATGGCCGGCCGGCGATAAGCCAGGCGAGGCTCGAGCATGCTGGCAGGTCGCCAACCTCGCCTAGCCTATTGTCGACGACTGGCGAGATTCGAGCCTCGCCGGATCTGGCGAGACTCGAGCCTCGCCGGTGTTGGGCGGGGCCTTGCCATCAGATCAGCGAGATTGAGTCTCGCCCGACGCCGGCGAGCTCGAGTCTTGCCAGATCCGGTGAGGCTCGGCCTCACCGACGACCGGCGTCGGGCTGGGGCCTCGGCCTCGCCAGATCGGCGAGATCGAGTCTTGCCGACGACTAGTGAGACTTGAGCTCACTCGCGTTGGGCAGGGCCTCAACCTTGCTAGATCGGCAAGATCGAGCCTTGCCGGATGCTGGCGAGCTCAATCTCGCCTGTGGCTAGTCATCGGCCGTTGTCGTGGCTGACAGTCGGCCGAAGAAGAAGAAAAAGGAAAAGAGAAAAGAGAAAAGAGAAAAGAGAAATATTATTAAAAAATAAAAATTATATTTTAAAAAATAAAAAAAATTAAAAATTATATTTACAAAAAATAAAAAATTCGATTTTTTTTTAAATATTTTAAAAAAAATTACAAAAATTATATTTATATTGCATAAAAATGTTTTAACAATACTTTTTTTTTAAATAAAAAAATCATAAAAATGAGTTTTTTTAGGTTTAATTAAAATTTTTTCATGTTATAGTTTTTAGTTATTCAATGGTATGTTTACTTCAAATAAGAGAAGCATGTGCATAGTCTAATTCTTTATAAATATTTCATTTTATAGGTTTTTTAACTTTTTTTATTTTGTTTACTATTTTTAATTTAATGTGACGTTTTAATCCAATTAACATATAGTATAATTGGGTTTTCCTAGAATATTAATAGATTTTAGTAATACGGGTTGGGTCACTTGTACTACATGAATATGGGTCAAAACGGGTTAAATGGGTCAAATATGAGTCGACCCATTTTCGACCTGACCCGACTTGACCCACCCATTTGAGGGGTCAAACTGCAGGGTGTTCTTCAAAATTTTTATTCCCAACTATCCTTACTTAATGACTCCCTAATTCATGGCGTCTTCTTCAGCACCTTTCACTTTAGTAAGTTAGCTTATCAATAGACTAATTGTTGGACATCAATCAATTGAAATTATGTAAAAACACTACAGATAGAGATCGTCATATCTCATTCCCTCGATACTGACCTCTGCAATCCTACTATAGTTGCAAAATCGCAATACTAATTTAATAGCATCAATCTGAATGAGAAACAGACCTGGACAGCAAATTGTCCAGTCCCTCCTGCAGCAGCTGTAACAAGAACTACTTTGCCAGATTCCATTTGTCCAGCCTAAATTTTCAACAAGAGCAAATACAAATTTTAATATGGCATATGAGACATGATCAGATGTCTGAAGGTAATTATCTCCATGTACTTAGACTAGAAAAATGACCGAAAGCAACAGCTCCAGCAAATAAAATTGCAAAAGGAAATAAAAAGCATAGTTTGCTATATTGCATAAAAGTCCGACCTTTTCTAGTGCAATAGATGCTGTAAGCCCTGAAGTAATCATGGCAACTACTTCTGGATCTGGCCTGGCCACTGAAAGGACGTGTTTTGCCGGAACCTGAGAAAGATATGATATTTATTACAATAAAACAGGGATCTCCATGTCATGAATTTGCAGTACCGAGAGGCTATGAAAGATATTAACCACAGTCAAAACCAGACATTGACATTATAATATCCCTATGGAATATAATTTTACCATTGAAAATTCTGCATAGCTTCCAAAAGTCATCAGTGCAGCAGGCATGCCAACTTTCAAGTCCTTGACAGAATCACCAACTGCAGCAATTATCCCCACAGCCTGCCATGTCAATCATGAAGATACCATTATGAGTATAATAAATATATGGTGCTGCTAGAGGAACCACGAAACTATGCCAAGAAAATCAGCATTATTGGATATTGCAAAATGCAACAACAGAAATAGATTTTTCCCAGACCTCAAAGCCAGCATCAAAAGGAAGAAGGGACCCAACATCTGTCTTTCCACCTTGGAAATAACGTCCTGAGCTGAAATTCACCTGTTTAAAGCATGATTTTTTTATTAAAAAAGCTAGAATGCTGACTCTATATCAAGTATTCACAATCGCTCCTAATATCTAACAGAGTCACACAGATCTAACAGTCTGGGGCCTGTCAAATAGTGATAATAAAGATTAGCTAATGAGCAATTACTAAATGATGATCTCTGGAGTTTTAATAAATTCTCTCTATTAAATACTGCACAAGAAACGTGAGAGCATCAGAAATACACATGGATTCTGTATAGACTTTGACATGCAAGCTGAATCCTGAGTCAAAACCTTCAAATACATAACAAACTTCTGAAGTTGAAGAGAAAAAGATTCTTAGTAAAAGGAAAAACCAGTTATACCAGCAAGCATCTCAAGAAATTGGAACACTAACTTTGGTGCCGAGTTATCAGTCCTCTATTGACTCATATGCTGGTTAAAGGATAACTTAGTTGGCTTGTATTAAGGGATAGTCCTATCAATTGTATATAAGCCACATTACAAAGATCCAATTTGCTTTTTGATGTTTGCTACAGTAACATATAGAAAAGCTAAATTTCAAGTTGAAGTTTTAAGCATAGTTTTACAAATGGATCAGCCAACACAGAGCTACGCATATTAGAAGAGGATGAGAAAGATTTACCTGAAATTAAAAGAATACCGATCATAAAGGGTGAGAAAAAGCTAATATTCTTAAAAGAAGCCTTGAACTTACATCACTTGCATTTACTCCAGCATGTACGATTTTCACAAGGACATGCTGTGGTGCAATTGGCAACCTCAAAGGCGTTTGAATAATCCGGGTGGCATCACGGAAATTGTGAGTCAAGGTGTGAACCACGCTGAATACAAAAATTTAAAGTACATCAATAGATCTTCCAATTGATAAAATGCTTATATTCCCAAACTAAATTTCTAAGTACTTTGTTCCTCACGAAGAGAAGCTTGAGAAAAAAATTCCATTCAGGATTCAATAAGAATACCAGATAAAAAAACATGTTATTAACTAAAAATCTAAAATCCACTAAAGAAAATTGGCACTAAAGGATCAACATAACCAGTATAACAGCTTATGGAGGGTGCTCCGACACCTATTAATCCAAACATATAGAAGCGGAAGGCCATCAATGGATGATTCTAAAGCGTACTCATTTTTTGACCAATTAATAATTGCATAGATGCGGCTATTGCAGTGATATAAATGTCAAACCCATTAAAGCGTAGTAAGTCATTGCTTACAATTATTTTAGTCCACTGTTCACATCCACATTTAACATTGACACAGATCTACTCTGCAAAAGCTGACTTCCTCTTTTGTGCATGTTTAAAGAAAAACAAGATAAATAGAGGATGGGAATGAAATCATTCTTAACTAAGATATGTTTCAAGCTGTACCCATTACCGTGGTAATCGAACCAGGAAAAGAAAAGCTGTTATGATATAAAATGACATAACATGGTCAAACTGTGAAAGAAGTTTGTCTAGAAGCCTGATAGAGATGGAAGACCTTCAAGCCTAAACTCATCATGGCAATTTGTCATTCCACTTATACAAGAGCAATGATGTACTGTAGCTGATAACTTTTGTTAAATAAACAGGAGAGGGAATCTCTAGGGTACCTACGGAATACTGAAGCAGTCCAGGTTTAAGCTTTAAGAAGCTAAACACTACTCTGGTTGAACAGTTCAATTATGTACACACATATGGTAGCCCCAAATTATCTTCACTCACATTTTCTCAAAATTATTAGGAAGTTGCAAATTCACTGGTCCTTTGTACAAAAATCTTCTTGTGGAACTTGAGGATTTCACTTGGTATTTTGCCTCTTCTGCTGCACTGGGCCAATATTGCATGCCACTGCGCTTTGTAATCCATAGACATGAACCACCTTTGCTTTCATCAGTAATAAGTTCAAAAGCTCCTGGAAAGTGTAAGTGGACTAGCCATCAGAAGCGATCCCTTCTACATATGATAGCTCATTTTTGGAGCAGGGTCCAATGAGTCCCTCACTAATCATGTATGGCAGTTCTTTAAATTTTTCTACAAATTTTGTAGTTGTACCAGTATGTATCTCTATAGTATATCTAAGTCTTAATACAGAAACTTTAAATGCTCCAAAGTACGAGCAAACGACTCATGCTCAGAAAATTCGATTGCAGTAAAAGAGTGAATTTGTGTCAATCATACAAAAACTATTTTATTTTCATTCATTTTGATTTATAAGTCCGATAAGATGTAAAGCACGTGGAGAAGACTGTATATGGATGTACCTTTCACCACCATTTCCATAGGTATAAAGCCCCCTATCGAGTCTATTAAGTTAGAATCCATCTTTAATGCCATCTCTGTTTGAACAGACTGCGTAAGTAGTTCAGGATTCAACCGTTAAGCATCATACACAGCACAAGACATTTTCTGGAGCAAAGGAAATCAGGTCAGATAAAACTGGACTACAAAATTCTATGCTCCTTTTTATTGTCATAATAAAAACCAAATAAGTGAAAAGACAGCAAGATTTCTTCTGCCACTAAGTACAGGTATAAAATTTAAACATCAAAATTTAACCTAAACCAACGATCAAACAAAGGGCCAGGTCACAGGAGAAGATAGCTTGATGCACATGCAATTCTCAACATTTTTCAGTGATGATTAAGCTTCCCATTGATCTACAGCATTAGGAGTAATGAAATTTACTAAAGATAATGCACCAAACAGTCACCAAAGCATCTCCCAGTAGACCAAATGACCAGCCTGAAGGAAATGAAAAGCAAGAATCGGTAAAGAAAGAAAGACTAGCTGAGATTAGTATATTATTTTACACCCTAAAGGGATCAAGTACAAGTTTATTCCCTCAAAAGACCAAGTACAATTCCATATACTAGCAATTTTATCTTGAAGTTCCCTCCATAAATCGGCTCCAGCTTACAATTCTTTTCAGGCACTCCAACAGTGCTACGACTAGTTAAAAAGAAACACAGTAACATATTTTTTCTGCTTTCTGCTCCAAAAACGAGGTGTAAGGAATCAGACATATCGAACACTCAGACACAGAAACTATGTTAGGTATTCGTGGTAGAATAATGTTTCTCAATCACCATGATGAATTTATTTCATAAGGTGTTACTCAACATACAGAAACATAGCAGGACAACAGAAAGATCAACTTGCAAATTATTGGTCTTCCCTGATCTAGAACGAGTATTTAGAGAGATCATCTCTAGAGGATGACACTATCGAACATTGGAAGAAGAGTCATATAATCCATAAGGTCCACAGAAGTTTCTGGTCATCATGATACCGTTGCTTGAAATTAAGATTAATAAAGGAGATATTTCTGATAAATCCGAGCAAGATTCGAGATTCATGAAGGCAATAGTTCCACCCATAACAAATCCGGAATTGAGAGCAGAAAAATGAATCTTCAATTGATTAAGCACTTCAGGCGAAAAAACAAAGAGGAAGATGAATAATCATGTCATTAAAAGTGCCTATGTCAAGTACAGAAGACTTTCAAACAGCACAGGATAACCAATCAAAAGAAACAATCCTCCCGAGTTTTGATTACACTAGTACATCCCATCGCAAAACCATCTAATTTAATACAGCACCTCGGGGCAAAGTACATTGATGCGAATTCCTCGGCGCTTGAAGGGTGCAAGGGATCTAGTAAACAAGACGACGCCACCTGCAATGTTATCAAGTCTCTTAATAATTAAAAGGTGGTATCACCAGAGGCACTTACTGAGAAAGCATTAACTGAGAACTAACCTTTTGAGCCAGAGTAGATAGGATCAGGGTACATAGGGTAAAGACCTGCAGCAGATCCCATGTTTATTATTACACCGGGTCTCCCAGCAGATTCCATGGCCTTAACCTGTTAAGAAGTGCAGATCATTTTGTGCTACTTTCCTCACAGTAAAGCAATATCCACTAGCAATCAGAATTGTCATTGCTCCCTCCAACCGAAAGACAAAAGAAAGAGAAAAGAGATGATAATCTCAGGCAAATGCTGGAAAAACTCGACTTGGTCACTGCAGCATGACCAAGCGAAGTGCTCGGAAAAATTGCGGTCTTACTGCGAGGCTAGTGCAGTCGATGACGGCGACCAAATTCACGTTCAGCGCGTGCCGCCAGGATCGAGTCCCGTCGGTCTGATCCTTGTGGAACGGGATCGGGGTAGTGATGCCGGCGCAATTGATACAAATGTCCAGTCCCCCGTAGGTCGCGACATGCTTCTCGAAGGCGTTGACGACATCTCCTGCTCACCAAACAAGACGACATCCATCACCACAATCTCCGTAAACCCGAACAACCCGAAAAGCTTGAGAAAACGAGGCAAACTCACTCGAGTTCGAGACGTCGCATTTCACGAAGATGGCGGAGGGAAATCCCAAGCTGGAGTGGAACTTGGAATTCGCCTTCTCGACAAGGGAGGCCACCTCCTTTCCCCTGTCTTCCGAGAAGTCGACCACCGTCACGAATATCCCCTTCTCCGCGAGCGCTATCGCCAGAGCCTTACCTGAAGAACACCATCCAAAGCGAAAATCCAGTCATCACTACTCAACACGTAAGCTCGCGACGAGGTCAAATCAAAACACGTCGATCATGACGACGACATCGGCAGCAACATCAGAATCCAGCGGACACGAAAGGAAGACGAAAGCTCGGAATCGAGTTCGACTGCGATCGACAGTTCCACCGGCGGCGAAGACGGAGGCGAGACGAGTGGGGGAGAAGAGAGGTTTTTACCGATGCCGGAAGCTCCGCCGGTGACGAGAGCGGACAGGCCGGGCTTGAGCTCCATGGGTGGTCGCGCGCGCGGTGCTGCGGGCGTCCGACGATGTTTCCAAGAAGAAGAAGAAGAAGAACAAGGAGGAGGAGATAGTGAAGAGAAGAGAGAAACGTAACCGTCGCTGACGATTCGTCGTCAGATGTCGGGAAAAACGAGGTTGCGGCGGGGTCCACCGGCGGTCGGTTATTTGGCCCGAAAAGGACAAGAAAGAACGAAAGAGCGAGACGGCGGATCTTTTCCTTTTCGTCATTACTCGTTCGTTCGTTCGCGTTCCGGCCGGAGGCGCGGGCCGGCGGCGAGGCTTTGACTTTAAATTTGTCGCGGGCGGTTCGCAATCGCTGACACGTCACAGTCCCCCACGGACCATGGCATGCTCCCGTACGCACCCGAAAATAACCAAACGAGCCGAATCGATTAAAGATGATATGATCAGGACGGCCCAATTAACGAGGAGAAGGGTCACGTGTTGGGGATTTCGATGGCTTTGAAATATTCCATGTCATTTTTTTTTGGGATGGGTTTAATGGAAATTAGGACCACAATCAATTTGCAACGATTTTGTAGGGGTTGATGTGATTTATTTCTTTATTGACCCTCTCATTTATTTGCAAAATCTGACGGTCAAAATTTACCAAAAAACAAAAAAATTATCCACATCACCTTCCATTTATTTACTGGGTTGTTATAAGTAAAAGGGCTGAAATGTTTATGCAATAATAATGACAGATGACGTGCCTACGATGACATGGCAATGCAACTTATTCTAGATGACATATTCATACTGTTCTCTTTTTTGTGATTTTCTTTTAACATTGAACTATGAAACCACTTAAAATATGTGATTACCCAATTCAAACTTAGGAAATAATTTATATTAAATCCTACCTTTAATTAACTATATGGTTCTTAAATATGCAATTCTAGCTATGAAACTAATCTAAATGGGGAAATTTACTAGATTAAAGACATGTAACACAAACTTATAAAGAAAAGTACCAATTTAGTTCTAAACATATTACATTGATATCAATTTAAAGCTAAACATTTTAATTTGATCAATTTAGTCGTAAACTTTTTTACATTGATTCATCTGGCCAATTTAGGTCAGAAATCACTGACATGGACCTCAACCATCCTGCGTGGCACATTCAGCGCTGACATAGACATTTTTAGTTTTTTTTTTTTTAATTTTTTTTGTTTTTTTTCCTACTTTTTTTTCCCTTTGGACTATGGTTAGTATCGACTATGGTTGATGACTAGCCACAAACAACGGCATGACTTGGGCTGGGAGGGGGGGTGTTGGATTTAGTAAGGGCTCGACCCTTGTTGCCTAGGCGAGGGTGGCCCTTGCCAGATCTTGTGAGGACTTGACCCTCACTGTGAGCTTGGGGGAGAGGGTTACTCTCACGGCCTTTGGCAAGGGCTTGACCCTTGTTGCCCCTACTGAGTCTGGCGGTGGGACTTCCCTCACACCCAGGCAGTGAGGGTCAAGCCCTTGCCAAATTCGGCGAGGCCCCCCAACCCAAGAGCAACCTAGGCAAGGGTCGAGCCATTGCTAGCTCAAGTGAGCGTCGCAACGCCCTCATTGACCTATGGCCACAATCGGCCACAATCTAAAGGGAAAAAAAAAGGAAAGAAAAAGGGAAAAACTATTTAAGAATTGTTTAAAAATGTCCACATCAGCACCAGCCATTTTACGTAGGATGATCGATGTCCACATCAACGATTTTTTGATATATTGTAAGGGTGAGTATGGTCTGGGTTGGGCCGATCCACCTCCTAACCCCGAGACCAACTCGCACAATGCTGGTCCTCAATTTTTGGGATCGAGGACTGACCCAATTGAGCTTGGGATAGAGGATCGGACTAACCCAGTGGGTTTGGTCTAATTCCAAAGTTAACTCAAGACCAACCGATAATTTTTATTTTTATTTTTATTTTTTGTAAGCGATTGAAGACCCTACTGACTCAATGGGTTTAGTCCAATTCCAAGATTAACCCGGGATCAACTAAAAAAATTTTATTTTGTTTTTTTGTATTTCTTGAAAGGGCAACCGATAACCGGACTGATCTAATGGATTTGATGACGAGCAAGGTCAGCTAATAAAGGCAAGCAATGAGGGAGGGTCGAGTGGGGTGAGCATTGAGCGTTGAGTGGGGAGTAACAAGCCAAGCGAGCATCGAGCGTCGAGTAGCACGAGTAACCCAAAGCAAGCGAGGCGAGTGTCGAGTGATGAGTGGAGAAATTGTTTCTTTCGATTTTGGCAAATTGAAGACTAAGAGGACAAATAAAACGGAAGAGAATGAGTACTAGAGGAAAATGCCGTAAGGAGATGTTTATACCCTTTTGGACGTCGTGAGGCCTCCTCACAAAAACAATTTCCTCCTTCGTAAATTATGACTATTGATACCGTAAAGAATATTAAAAATCTAAGTTATTAAAGAATAATGTAAAATTACTTGAACTCTTTACTAAATAGCTATTTAATATTGTTGATGCTGTTTATTGTAAGGTTTTCTCTATATAAAAAAAAATTATAAATAATTTATTATATATATATATATATATATATATGGGGGTTGGTCCGGGTTGGACCGACCCCAACCAACCCACATAGTGCTGGTTTAGAAATCCTAGGACTGATCACCAACCCAGTCTCCTTGGGAACTAGATTAGGACTAGCAGGGTTGGGCCGATCCATGATTGACCCTAGACCGATGCTCACCCCTAATAATTTGTCTGGATGGACTAATTTGGCATCAATATGAAAATGTTGGGTTTAAATTGATCTAATTGAAGGGTTTATGACCGAATTTGTCCCCAAACTTATATCATAAAACTATTTATCCACAACCAAAACTTAATCAAGAATCCTCACAACTCGAATTCTAGATTATTGAGATTTTCAATATGACAATTCTCCTAGTGGGGATATGCCAACGAGTGAGATTAAAATAATCCCGGGAAAAGTGCCAAAAAATTTCTAAACTTTTTGTCTCTGTGTCGATTTAGTCATAAACCTTTTTTTGGTGTTGATTTAGTTCTAAACATTTTTGCGTTATGCCAATTCAGTCCTTTCCGGTCAATTTTGGCAGAATTTTGCTGACTGGACGTCGGCCGGCTGACGTGGCTTGATCAGTGCTGACGTAGACAACTTTTAATAATATTTTAATATTATTGAATTTTTTATTTTATTTTATATTTTTCTTTTTCTTTTTTTCTTTTGCTCTTCTTCCTCCAGCCAGTCGCTGGACCTTGGCGACCGGCCAGAGGCAATGGCTAGCGAGGTCGAGGTCAACCTCAGCCACCGCACTTGCGAACTGAGGCGCGATTCTAGAGCAACACGAATGCATAGGGGAGGAAAAAAAGCCGACCTAAGCGAGTACCGTTGGAGGCGACTCGCTTGAGGTCCTTCTTGAGGATGAAGCTTGCATCGATGAACGCGCTCGAGGCCACGACTAGTACGAGCCCCCTGGTGTTGTCGGACATCACCATGGGCAGCTCGGCCACAGGGGTGGGCGCTCATGCGAATCGCCTCGAGAGTGCGTGCAGGCGCACTACTCACTGGACTCGTCGTTTGGTCGAAAGCTTCTGGTGGCCCGGCGCAAGGCCAGCTCAAGGCTGCCTCCTCGCACCAAGTTGGCGGGGCTCACCCTCGCCGACCATGGGTGAGGCTCGACCCTCGCCAAATCTAGCGAGGGCGAGTCTTGCTGCCCAAGCCTCGAGGGTGGCCTCATGGCCACCTGGCTAGAAGAAAAAAAGAAAAAGAAAAAAAAGAAATTAAAAAATTATTAAAAGTTGTCTATGCCAGCGCCGATCATGCCACATCAGCCGGCCGCATCTAGTCAACAAAATTCGGCTCAAATTGGCCGAAAATGACTGAATTGGCACAACATAAAAATGTTTAGGACTAAATCGACAAAAAAAAAGGTTTATGACTAAATTGGCATAAAGACAAAAGGTTTAGGACTTTTTTGACACTTTTCCCAAATAATCCCAAACTAAGCAATTACACATTTAAATTGAACAAGTGAAATAGGAAATTACCTAATTGGCTCTCACAGACAAACGTTGAGGAGGCACCCCAGATGACCAACGATGGGATGATAATGGTGAAAAACTTGCAGTGACCAGCAAGGGACAAGCTCGACGGTGAGGGAGCACGGTGGCGGCAAGGCTGCATGAGAAGGCTCGTAGGGCACTCGGGATTTCAACCACACGAGTCGGAAAAGCTTCGAGGCGTTGGCGAGGCTGTTTTAGTACATTGGAAACCCACCTCGTTGCTAGGACGTCTTTGGATTGCTGCCGTTCACAGAGAAACTTGCAAGAATAGTTTCTAGCGCAGCTTCGGCTAAGCAAATGTGGGGGCTCCGCCTGCTCTTGGAGCATCGAAGATTAGCTATAGATGCGGGGACAATGAAATTCGTTAGGATAACTTGCAATGAAAGAAGAGATCTTGGCAAAGGGCTGGTTCACAACAAATTGGGAATTGAAGAGCTGCGCTGCAGCGATGTAGACGGCGCAGAGAGGTCGCTAGAAACATTTTAGTGATCTCTGGTTGCCGCGGGAAGGATTGGTAGGTGCTGAATCGCCATCGGAATTTGCCTGGAGTTGCTGGGAAGGTTGGTGAGAACTGCTTGAAGCGAAGTGCAGCAAGCTTGGACCCTTGCTAGATCGACTATGGGAGGTTATCGCGGGGGCTGGAAATTCATTGGCCCGAATTGGGAGATCCTGAGATGCAGCAACACTGGCTGCGGAAGTAAGAGTTGCAGGAGGGAAGGTGGTGCTCTTCTTGTTTCGAATCAATACAAGTTGAAGTGGAATGAATAAATGTGACATTGACACTCTAATAATTATTTTGGCTTAACGTAATAGTAATCTACCTTTGATCTTTCTTTAATTTCAGCAGTTAGAATTTGGAGCAATAATATTTCTTGAATGATTAAGAACTGAAGTTCTATAATTTATGTTTTTATGTTACGTCTTTTGAACTTTTTATTTTTTATTTTATTTTATATGTCCATCTTTTATGGATTATTTTTTTGATAAATGGAAAACTTTCAATTTTATTATTGAGTTCACTATCATTTTACTTAACTAAAAAAGAAAGAAAAAAGAGAAAAAGAGGAGAATGAAATCGGCGATTCTTGAGTATGCATGAATCAATCATAAAACTTGTGTAACTAGATAGATTCCAAATTTTTGGGTATGTATGAATGGCTCCAAGTTCTAAAAAATGAGGAACGGTTCCGAGGTTTCATCTTCTAGGTGGACTCTTCTAGGAAAGTGTGTTATTGTTTAGGGATAAATGTACTAGAAGTTTCAAAACTTGTCATCAAAGTATAATTAAAACATAAAACTTGCAAAAAGTGCAATCTTTAAAACTTGTCTAATTGGTATGATCGGATTCTTTCATTAACTCTGTCAAACATGATTAATAGAAAATATTGATGTCGCGACTTAAAATTTCGGATGCATCACCTAAAACTAGGTTAATGGATTACTAAGCCTTTAAACTTAGCTCGGGCTCTCCCAAGCCCATATCAATTCGCGACTTAGATTTCAAGTTCTTAACATGCAAATGATTATTATTTAGGAGTCGTCACTAATTAGTTTTTGGTATGTCGATTAGACACCTAAGTAAAATAATGTGAGATTTATTTTACTCTTACGAACTAGAGACTAGAGACTAAGGGTACGGGGACTTGATTACACTAGACTGTCCTAGTGCCCTTTCGGTACCTTTCTCTTTTTATTTCGAAAAAATATTTTTCAGGCAGCTTAAACTGATTTTAATTTGCTTTCCTAACATGTGAGGCGATCATGCGGATGTATATACCACCAATTTAACACTCAAGAAAGTAATTAAATAATGCAAAACCTAATTCAAAGCAACGAAAGCATCTGCATTGTTAAATCAGAATTCACATTAGCAATCATATATATGATTTCTAATTAACAAGTAATCACTCAATTTTTGCTTTCACTTTTTAACGAGAATATAGGCCATTGCATATGCTTCTAATCTAATATGAAATAATATTCCATGGCAAAATGTGATTCCTTAATAAACATGCAATAATTAAATATGCAATCTAAATGAACTAAAATGACCTAATTCTAATGACGGATAATTTCTAATTAAATGCATCTAGTAATAATCCCTAAATGACGTGCATTTCATGAACCTAATTCTATATGACGTGCTTTTCATGAATATAATTTTATATGACGTACACATGATTTTTTATTTTTTATTTAACAAAAATATATAATTAAAATCACTAAAAATGAAAATCAAACTAAAGTGAAATACTATATATTCTAAATGCTTTCTAAACATGCATTTTAAAAAAAAAAAACCTATCATGCAATTCATCTAAAGATCTATCTCGACTTAAAATTAAACATGCAATTTTATTTAATATAAAATGACGTGTAGAGAATGCCCTAATTTTACATGACATATGCATGATATTTTTTTTTTTTTTTTTTTATGATTTTTTTTATAAAATTCGAAATTTAAAATTGCCACGTAATTAAACATGCAACTTAAATTAAACAAAAACTAACATCCTAAATGAATGTATTTTTTATTTTTTATTTTTTTCTAAATTCGAAATAAAATCCATATTCTAGATATGCAAGATAACAAGAAATATTCCAAAATAAATTGAATCCTAATTCAAATGTTTTTTGGATTTTTTTTTATTTTTAGTGTTTTTCCAAGATAAGCAACTATATCTAAACAATTAAGATATCCACAAAATAAAGAATTAAAATAAACGTCAAATTAACAATTACTCTAACCCTAAATATCATGACAAAAGATCAAATAATTAAAAATCTAATCCGAAGTCTTATGGATCAAATTAATAATTATAATGATTTAACAATTAACATACTATCAAAATGCCCAAAAATTAATATAATTAAAAAATGATATGACATCTTACGGATCAAATTAATAATTACAATAATTTTAGACAAAACCCTTGCGGATAATGCCTACAAAATTTATGAGAATTGACATCCAATGTTCCAATTTAAATAATTAAACTTAAAAGTATAAACAAAATAAAGTAAAATAAATGAAAAAAATAAAAACTACCTAATTGACTTTCCCCTTTTTTCTTTTCCCTTTACTTTTTGCTTTCACACACAGCACGTGCACAGCCACGGGCAGCTGTGATGGGTCGCCGGTGTTCGGGAATCCAGCGTGGGCACTCCGGCAAGGGGTGGCAGCGCGTGGCGAGGGACTTGGCGACGGCGAGACCTGCGCTGGACAGTTGCAGAGGAGGGCTGCTCGGCTGTGGCAGCGTCAGGTTGAGGCAGAACAGTGTCGGGCCGTCGGTCTGCAGGCGGGGGACGACGATGGGCGCGATGGCGTCGTAGCTTCAGGCAGGGGTGGCGAGTCACGAGCCTGACTATTGGATGCAGGCGTGAGATCTGCGGGTCGTGGATCACGGGCGAGGCGGGGGTGCCGGTGCTCGAGCGGATTCGGAGGGACTGGCACTCAGGCGGAGACCCGGATCGGCACAGCAGAAGCTTCGTCGGGCTGGTGGGAGATACTTGGTAGCAACGGCAGAGGAACGGCGTCGGGCTGCAACGGAGACCGGCGATTCGAGATCTGCAGGTCGCGGGTCGGCCGCAGTAGTGGTAGATGTCCGCGGAGCAGGAGAGGCGCGATGGAGCTCGAGATCCGCTGCAGAGAGCTGTTGGTGTCGGCGTGGTGGAGCAGGATCGACGGTGGGCGCGCGCGCAGGGGGTGGACTGGCGGTGGCAGTGGCTTCACGTTGCAGAGCAGGGCTTGCTAAGATGGACGGACTGAGGCGTCGGACTTCTCGGACGGCAATCGGTGGGGCCGAGCTTCAAGCGACTGTCGAAATGGTGATGGTCTGCGGCTTGGCAGTGGTTCGATGGGCGTCGACACCTGGGCTAGCGGAGGCAGATCCGGCGTTGGATGCGGTCGGCGAGCGGTGGGGAAGACGATGAATAGTCTTCCCCGCTGCCGCCTGTACCTTTTCTCCTTTTTGCCTTTTTCTTGCTTTTTGCTTTTTCTTCTATGACCCTAAAACCGAAAGCCAAGGAACCCCCCCTACTCCTCTGCCGTACACTGTCTCCTTTTATAGAATGTGATCTTCGTAGAATATTTCAAAAATTGCCTATAACCTCTTAATCACAAAATCCTTTTATCTCATGAATATTCTCCCCCAATTTCATCATCTATTAATAAAGATAAGATTACAATGCGGTTTTTTCAATTTAAAAAAATCATTATAATATCACATCAAATCTTAATTTTTCATAAGATAATTAATTAAAAATAACAACGGGCTTGGGTTAATTTGTTCATTTCATGGGCCTAGCCCGGCTTGCCGAACTAAAGTTCAGAAACATTAATTCAAACTTATCCACCTTCGGTCCAATAAATGCATAAAAATTAAAAACAAATGTAGCTAGATTAATATGCTATGCTATGCAACACACACACACACACACACACACACACACACACATATTTAGGGGTTAAAAATTAATTCCTAATTTTTTATGCAATAAATGACTAAATGGGTTGTCCAAAATTTAGGTGTCAATAATTGACATGATTTTTTAAAATATTTTCTCTCTTATACATGATGATGAAGTGGCTAAAATATTAAACATAAGGTTAAAACGACATCATTTTGGTTCAAATCAGTTTTTTTAATGTAAATTTTATTTAAATTAAAAAATAAGCTAAATGTTAAAAAAATTAAGAAAAAAGGAAAGCAGGTGAGAAACAACCGACAGGGCTGCAAGTCCTCGGCTTCACCGCCCCACCCTCACCAGGCCTTCCCAGTGATGGTGGGTGCAGTAACGTCAAGGTTTTTAGTTCTTACCCTCTTCCTATTTGTTTCAATCTTTTAAAGTTAGCATATTTTTAATTTAAGTTGAATAAAACAGTATTAAAAATATCATTTGCATCAAAACAAGTCATTTTAGGAGGGAGAAAATATTAAAAAAGTCACATCAATATTTTTTTTTTCAGTTATATTAGACAAAATTAACGGAAGATATGAATTAACAAATTTTACAACTTTTAACGCCTTTTGCCCCCCGATTCCATTTTCATCTCCTTCTCGGTATTGTCGTGTTTTCTCTGAACTCGCACCTCTCGCCTTTAATGAATGTCAGCTCCTCCTTTTACACGCGAGAAATCTGAACCTCCAAGGAAAGAGCACGTATCTTTTTCTTTCCTGTACCATGTTTTCGCTTCTTTCCTCCCTTGCAGACTTTGGCTTGAAGTACATTTCCCTCTTGACTCCACGTGCCCAAGCCGTGAATGAGCATGGCTAAATTCATTTTTTCGTTAGTGCCCATTATTATTTTCTGGCCAAGAAGCCACATATATTCAGCAAGGATCTTCCTTTTTGTACCAAGTGAATATATTTGCTCTTCTAACCTCAGGAAATTAAGATATCATCTCTTAACTATCCTCATATTAAAATTGCAAAGATGATTTCTAAATTTTCTTCCAAATTTTGGTAACAAATTGCACTCTTGCGATTTAGTTGTCTGTCATTCAAGTTTTGAGCATGCCTTCTATTATAGGTCCCAGTTAAATTAAGGCTAGCCAAAAAATGCTCAATACGTGTTGAGTAGTGATGACTGGATTTTCGCTTTGGATGGTGTTCTTCAGGTAATTCACTTTGATGGTTATTAACGAAACAATCAAACAGCCTTGATCAGACTTCAGTCTTGCTACTTGATCAGTGAAAGTTGGATAGAAACAATCAAACAGCCTTGATCAGACTTCACAGTCTTGCTACTTGATCAGTGAAAGTTGGATCTATGCAGACCACCACCTGGAATAAGATTTTGTTCATATTCACAAAATTTATTATGCATCAGGAAAAAAAAAGTAAAGAAATTTGCAAATGATGTGCCCAAAATATCCATAAAGTTCGTGGAAAATAAACATACCTTGCCAATACTTTTACCAGAATGAAGATGCTCAACAGCATCTGCCACAGCATTGAGACCCACAAATCTTTTTGGGTCGATGGCCACCTGCATTCAGTTAGAAGATTAAGTCTTGGCGAACTTTGAAATTCAGCAGCAATAGCGACTTAGGCACAGAGATAATTATCCAACTGATTCTACAGATTTAGTTTGGCAGCGACTTTTGGTAGGGAATTGAATATCAAATAAGGCTGAAGGAATAAGATAACAGGGAAGTAAGGGCCTTGCATTGTGTGAAAGGCACAGATATCTACAACTAATGAAATGTAAGTTCAGCATGATCTGTGATGAAAGAGTCCGGTCTCACCAGTAAAAGAAACGTTAAAAAGAAGAAGAAGAAGAAGAGCAGTACCTTGAGTTGTCCTCTGGAATAGAGTTGAAAGAGTCTATCTAGATGTTCTTGCCAGAAGTGACTATATTGTACCAGGAAAAAACCAGCCTGCCAACATTGTCAATATCATATTATACACTTCAAGGGGAGAAAGGCATAAACAACTATAGAATTCACAGTCCATGCTTATTCCTGATATAAAGTTGGCGCATCACCAAGAGCAAAATTATTGCAGTAGAGTACAATCACTGTCCTTTACGCAGTAGTGTTATCAAACATACCACAGTTTGGCTTTTAGACAGAAGTTTCTCGCAAAGTCCAGGGTACTTATTTGGTGTCCATCCATGCTCTCCTTGATACTACAATCAAAGTAGTAATTTTGTACAGGTTAAAAATTATGTACAACTGTCAATAGGTAATACTCGAGCATGAAGAATGTTAGAACAGTATGCATACTGAGGGAACAGACCACAACTACAGGAGATACTGGAGAAAAACCATACATGAATGTTGATAGAAAAAATGTAGCACTTGCTACAAAGACTCCTTGCACAGTCTTCTTTATTTCTATAGCATCTCTAACCAATATTCCTCATTATACAAAGCAAAACATCTTCATGTCTGTCTTGCGATCCCCTGCGGCACAGAAATGTGATCGCAGTAGAACTTCTACCATGCATTATGACCACAAGACTCGTTCAAAAACTTCAGAAACCTAACTTTCCTTTCACTAGTATCTCACTGAAAGTGAGAGCAAGAATGTAAAAGCTCCCACACAGCCTAATCGAGATAACTAAGTTTGACATTGGAACTGCTGGAAACTCATGATAAAAGATCGGGCCCAGATGGATGTCCACAACATAAGGAGGCAATACCTGAGAAATCATGCCAATTACAATCAATCGTCCAAATATGGCCAAAGCATTCAAGCAAAGATCGAACATTTGCCCACCAACAGACTCATAAGCTATGTCAACACCTTTTGGAAATTCCTTCTTCAAAACCTGTAAATTTGGAAAAGATAGAGAAAAAGCTCATTACATAAACTTTTATTTGAGTATCATGCATTATCTTGTAAATCATGATAAATGAATTCATTTTAAATGAAAGTTCACAAAAAAACTAAAACCAAGAACAGAGAAAAATGCAGAAACTGGTCTAGACTCCAAACATAATCCTACAAGAATTGTTACAATATAGAAAATAGTAAATAAACTGCATAAAGTTCATGCAAAAGGGAAGGCTGCAGCTAGCTATTTGAGACATGGTATGAAAATACAAAAATGTGAAAGAGTAAACTGGTTACTAAGGCACACTGTTGTTCACTTCAGAGTATCCCGTATGAGAAAAAACAAGGTTCTATAACACCATCACCTTTTTATCTTCTGCACCTCTTTTAAGGATAGAAAAATTGTAACATGAAAATGCGGATAATGTCAGTGGCATTCAGACGCCAGAGCCCAATGGAGGGGCAAAGACGACTTATTGACAAAAGGCTAAAGTTATTCTTTAGACATTGAATAGGTGATAGGAATTGATTATAAATCCAGCCAAGTAGATCCATATCAAAAAGGATTCACATGGAGGATCATGTAGTAGCACTAAATTTCAAAAATAAAATGAACATTGAAGGTAAAGAGAATTTCCAAGGTTTCATATACACGTTAATTTTGCACGAGTAAATATGATAGTATCTGTGCATATGTGGATAAATATGCTCATTTACTTTAACCTAATCAATATAACTATCTACTGAGACGTGTGTGACAGTGAACTTATCTAGAAATAATTTGCTACACTACTTGAATGAATCAGGGACTTTGATCTCAACCTCCACATTGCGTGCAAAAAGGAGAGTTGAACAGATGAGACAGATTTTTAGGAGACATACAGTTTTGATGTCTTCAGCTTTATAATCTATCACACGATCGACTCCCAAATCTTTCAAAAGCATGGCCTTCTCCCTCCCTCCACAGGTTGCTACTACTGTCTTTCCAGCAACTTTTGCAAGCTGAAATGGTCACAATAGACAAAGTGACTCTTAGTAGTGTAAAATTATGTGAGCAGTTGAGGAACATAGTTAAGCACATGCAATGTTGTGTTTTAAAAAGAAGAGATTCTTCTCTTCCAGAAGAAAATGCTAACATATTAGAAACAATAATATCAGCAAGCTGCAGTCTAATAATAAAAATTTAATAGCATCAATCTGAATGAGAAACAGACCTGGACAGCAAATTGCCCAGTCCCTCCTGCAGCAGCTGTAACAAGAACTACTTTGCCAGATTCCATTTGTCCAGCCTAAATTTTCAGCAAGAGCAAACACAAATTTTAATATGGCATATGAGACATGATCAGATGTCTGAAGGTTATTATCTCCATATACTTAGACTAGAAAAATGACCGAAAGCAACAGCTCCAGCAAATAAAATTTCGAAAGGAAATAAAAAGCATAGTTTGCTATATTGCATAAAAGTCCGACCTTTTCTAGTGCAATAGATGCTGTAAGCCCTGAAGTAAGCATGGCAACTACTTCTGGATCTGGCCTGGCCACTGAAAGGACGTGTTTTGCTGGAACCTGAGAAAGATATGATATTTATTACAATAAAACAGGGATCTCCATGTCATGAATTTGCAGTACCGACAGGCTATGAAAGATATTAACCACAGTCAAAACCAGCCATTGACATTAAAATATCCCTATGGAATACAATTTTACCATTGTAAATTCTGCATAGCTTCCAAAAGTCATCAGTGCAGCAGGCATGCCAACTTTCAAGTCCTTGACAGAATCACCAACTGCAGCAATTATCCCCACAGCCTGCCATGTCAATCATGAAGATACCATTATGAGTATAACAAATATATGGTGCTGTTAGAGGAACCACAAAACTATGCCAAGAAAATCAGCATTATTGGATATTGCAAAATGCGACAACAGAAATAGATTTTTCCCAGACCTCAAAGCCAGCATCAAAAGGAAGACGGGACCCAACATCTGCCTTTCCACCTTGGAAATAACGTCCCGAGCTGAAATTCACCTGTTTAAAGCATGATTTTTTTATTAAAAAAGCTAGAATACTGACTCTATATCAAGTATTCACAATCGCTCCTAATATCTAACAGAGTCACACCGATCTAACAGTCTGGGGCCTGTCAAATAGTGATAATAAAGATTAGCTAATGAGCAATTACTAAATGATGATATCTGAAGTTTTAATAAATTCTCTCTATTAAATACTTCACAAGAAATGCGCTAGCATCAGAAATACAAATTGATTCTGTATAGACTTTGACATGCAAGCTGAATCCTGAGTCAAAACCTTCAAATACATAACAAACTTCTGAAGTTGAAGAGAAAAAAAGATTCTTAGTAAAAGGAAAACCCAGTTATACCCGCAAGCATCTCAAGAAATTGGAACACTAACTTTGGGGCCGAGTTATCAGTCATCTATCCACTCATAGGCTGGTTAAAGGATAACTTAGTTGGCTTGTATTAAGGGATAGTCCTATCAATTGTATATAAGCCACATTACAAAGATCCAATTTGCTTTTTGATGTTTGCTACAGTAACATATAGAAAAGCTAAATTTCGAGTTGAAGTTTTAAGCATAGTTTTACAAATGGATCAGCCAACACAGAGCTACGCATATGAGAAGAGGATGAGAAAGATTTACCTGAAATTAAAAGAATACCAATCATAAAGGGTGAGAAAAAGCTAATATTCTTAAAAGAAGCCTTGAACTTACATCACTTGCATTTACTCCAGCATATACAATTTTCACAAGGACATGCTGTGGTGCAATTGGCAACCTCAAAGGCGTTCTTATAATCCGGGTGGCATCACGGAAATTGTGAGTCAAGGTGTGAACCACGCTGAATACAAAAATTTAAAGTACATCAATAGATCTCCAATTGATAAAATGCTTATATTCCCAAACAAAATTTCTAAGTTGTAAGTACTTTGTTCCTCAGGAAGAGAAGCTTAAGAAAAAAATTCCATTGGAACTCAAGGATCAACATAATCAGTATAACAGCTTACGGAGGGTGCTCCGACACCTATTAATCCAAACATATAAAAGCGGAAAAACATCAATGGATGATTCTAAAGCATACTCGTTTTTTGACCAATTAATAATTGCATTGATACGGCTATTGCAGTGATATAAATGTCAAGCCCATTAAAGTGTAGTAAGTCATTGCTTACAATTACTTTAGTCCACTGTTCACGTCCACATTGAACATTGATACACAGATCTACTCTGCAAAAGCTGACTTCCTCTTTTGTGCATGTTTAAAGAAAAACAAGATAAACAGAGGATGGGAATGAAATCATTCTTAGCAAAGATATGGTTCAAGCTGTACCCATTACCCTGGTAATCGAACCAGGAAAAGAAAAGCTGTTAGGATATAAAATGACATAACATGGTCAAACTGTGAAAGAAGTTTTTTTAGAAGCCTCATACAGATGGAAGACCATCAAGCCTAAACTCATCATGGCAATTTATCATTCCACTTATACAAGAGCAATGACATACTGTAGCTGATAACTTCTGTTAAATAAACAGGAGAGGGAATCTCTGGAGTACCTACGGAATACCTAAGCAGTCCAGGTTTAAGCTATAAGAAGCTAAACACTACTCTGGTTGAACAGTTCAATTATGTACACACATACAGTAGCCCCAAATTATCTTCACTCACATTTTCTCAAAATTCTTAGGAAGTTGCAAATTCACTGGTCCTTTGTACAATAATCTTCTTGTGGAACTAGAGGATTTCACTCGGTATTTTGCCTCTTCTGCTGCACTGGGCCAATATTGCATGCCATTGCGCTTTGTAATCCATAGACATGAACCACCTTTGCTTTCATCAGTAATAAGTTCAAAAGCTCCTGGAAAGTGTAAGTGGACTAGCCATCAGAAGCGACCCCTTCTACATATGATAGCACATTTTTGGAGCAGGATCCAATGAATCCCTTACTAATCATGTATGGTAGTTCTTTAAATTTTTCTACAAATTCTGTAGTTGTACCAGTATGCATCTCTATAGTATATCTAAATCCTACTACAGAAACTTTAAATGCTCCAAAGTCCAGAGCAAACGATTCATGCTCAGAAAATTTGATTGCAGTAAGAGAGTGAATTTGTGTCGATCATACAAAAACTATTTTATTTTCGTTCATTTTGATTTATAAGTCCAATAAGATGTGAAGCACGTGGAGAAGACTGTATATGGATGTACCTTTTACCACCGTTTCCATAGGTACAAAGCCCCCCATCAAGTCTATGAAGTCAGAATTCAATTTTAAGGTCATCTCTGTTCGAACAAACTGCATAAGTAGTGAATCTATTGAGCATCATATGCACCACAATACATTTTCTGGAGCAAAGGAAATCAGGTCAGATAAAACTGGACTAGAATAAGCTAAACCAACGATCAAACAAAGGGCCAGGTCACGGGAGAAGATAGCTTGATGCACATGCAATTCTCAACATTTTTCAGTAATGATTAAGCTTCCCATTGATCTACAGCATTAGGAGTAATGAAATTTACTAAAGATAATGCACCAAACAGTCACCAAAGCATCTCCCCGTAGACCAAATGACCAGCCTGAAGGAAATGAAAAGCAAGAATCGGTCAACTGCTAACATAGTTTATTCCCTCAAAAGACCAAGCACAATTCCATATACTAGCAATGTTATCTTGAAGTTCCCTCCATAAATCAGCTCCAGCTTACAGTTCTTTTCAGGCACTCCAACAGTGCTACGACTAGTTAAAAAGAAACACAGTTACATATTTTTTCTGCTTTCTGCTCCAAAAACAGGGTGTAAGGAATGAGACATATCCAACACTCAGACACAGAAACTATGTTAGGTATTTGTGGTAGAATAATGTTTCTTAATCACCATGATGAATTTATTTCATAAGTTGTTATTCAACATACAAAAACATAGCAGGACAACAGAGTTTCTTTTGCAGTGAAGATCAACTTGTAAATTATTGGTCTTCCCCGATCTAGAACGAGTATTTGGCGAGATCAGCTCTAGATAATGACACTATCGAACATCGGAAGGAGAGTCATATACCATAAGGTCCATAGAAGTTTCTAGTCACGATAATACCCCTGCTTGAAATTAAAATTAATAAAGGAGAAAATTCTGATAAATCCGAGCAAGATTCAAATTCATGAAGGCAATAGTTCCCCCCTAACAAATCTGGAATTGAGAGCAGAAAAATGAATCCTCAATATTAAGCACTTCAGGGGAAAAAACAAAAAGGAAGATGAATAATCATGTCATTAAAAGTGCCTATGTCAATTGCTGACGACTTTCAAACAGCACGAGATGAGCAATCAAAAGAAGCAATCTTCCTGAGTTTTGATTACACTAGTACATCACATCACAAAACCTTCTAGTTTAATACAGCACCTCGGGGCAAAGTACATTGACGCGAATTCCTCGGCGCTTGAAGGGTGCAAGGGATCGGGTAAACAAGACGACACCACCTGCAATGTTATCAAGTCTCTTAATAATTAAAAGGTGGTATCACCAGAGGGACACTGGTGCAGGAATTCCATCTCTCTATATATATAGCTGGGGAAACAGAATTGAAATTGAAAAATGAAAGGAGGTATTAACTGAGAACTAACCTTTTGAGGCAGAATAGATAGGATCAGCGTACGTAGGATAAAGACCTGAAGCAGATCCCATGTTTATTATTACACCAGGTCTCCCAGCAGATTCCATGGCCTTAACCTGTTAAGAAGTGCAGATCATTTTGTCCTACTTTCCTCACAGTAAAGCAAATATCCACTAGCAGTCAGAATTGTCATTGCTCCCTCCAACCGAAAGAGGAAAGGAAGAGAGAAAACAAGATGATAATCTCAGGCAAATGCTCAAAAAGCTCGCCTCGGTCACTGCAGCATCACCAGGCGAAGTGCTCGGAAAAATTGCAGTCTTACCGCGAGGCGAGTGCAGTCAATGATGGCGACCAAATTCACGTTCAGTGTGTGCCGCCAGGAACGAGTCCCGTCGGTCTGATCCTTGTGGAACGGGATCGGGGTAATGATGCCGGCGCAATTGATACAAATGTCCAGTCCCCCGTAGGTCGCGACATGCTTCTCGAAGGCGTTGACGACATCCCCTGCTCACCAAACAAGACAATATCCATCACCACAATCTCCGTAAACCCGAGAAACCCGAAAAGCTCGAGAAAACGAGGCAAACTCACTCGAGTTGGAGACGTCGCATTTCACGAAGATGGAGGAGGGAAATCCCAAGCTGAAGTGGAACTTGGAATTCGCTTTCTCGACGAGGGAGGCCACCTCCTTTCCCCTGTCTTCCGAGAAGTCGACCACCGTCACGAATATCCCCTTCTCCGCGAGCGCTATCGCCAGAGCCTTACCTGAAGAACACCATCCAAAGCCAAAATCCAGTCATCACTCCTCAACACGTAAGCTCGCGACGAGGTCAAAGCACGTCGATCATTACGACGACATCGGCAGCAACATCAGAATCCAACGGACACGGAAGGAAGACGAAAGCTCGGAGTCGATAGTCGGACGAGACCGATCGCCGTGAATCGCCGGCGGCGGCGACGAAGGCGAGACGAGTGGGGGAGAAGAGAGGTTTTTACCGATGCCGGAAGCTCCGCCGGTGACGAGAGCGGACAGGCCGGGCTTGAGCTCCATGGGTGGTCGCGCGCGCGGTACTGCCGGCGTCCGACGATGTTTCGAAGAAGAAGAAGGAAGTCATAGTGAAATGAGAAACGTAACCGTCGCTGACGATTTGTCGTCAGATCAGATGTCGGGAAAAACGAGGTTGCGGTAGAGAAAATATTCAGTAGTTCCAATAATAGATCGACACGTGTTGGATGAGTGGGATAAAAAAAATAATTTTTTTTTTCTCTCTTCATCTTCATCCCTGACAGAGGACACCCGTCCGGCCACCATCTCCGCCCCTACCGGTGTCACTTGGCCGCATCCAGATCTGGAACCGCGAAGCCATGGCCGCAACAGACCTGGCCAACCTTTAGATCTCGGCGACTCCCTCCTCCAGTCATCACTTAGCTTCAGAAAAGCTGAGCGCTAAACCTTCTCCGGATCTCGACTGAGCCATGGCCGATGATGTGAATCGCTGCGGAAGGATCGTTCTATGAAGGCCTAGATGGTGCGAATTGCAAACCTCGACCTCTAATCAAACCTGTGATTGGCAACCTCGGTATGAACGTGACCTGTTGATGAACACGTGTCAACCAACCAACGTTATAGACGCCACGAGCAAAAGAATTCGCTATCTCGCTCGATAAGTCAAATCGACCGTCACAAGGGAATCTTGATTAGGTCAAGTCCTCACAAGAACAGTAAAAGAGAATTTATCAATTATTTCTCAAAGTAAAATATATCTGTCCCCAAAAAAATTCAGTCAGTCTTATATATAGGTCTTATAGCCGCCACACAAACCCTAAAATCAACCCTAGAAATATAATGCGTCATATTCTAGAATATTCCTAAACAAGAAGTATATATATCTCTATATATATATTTGACTTGGTCAAATATTTGGTGTCCATATAATCAAATTGCGCCAAGATTTCCAAGATTCTTCAAGATTTGATCCAAGGTCATCTCCACGTTGAAGATCACGAACCATGACGCCAACAACTTGCCTAAATTGCTTGGCCCGCGCTCGAGTGATCGAACCAGTAGGAATAGACAATGGGTCCTTAGCACCTCCTCCTCGATATGGCTCGATGTCCACATCATTCCCTCCCCCGTGCAAAGGATTTGCCCTCAAATCATCACTGGCATCGAAAAGAGTCAAGTCAGAAACATTAAATGTGGCACTAACATCATACTTACCTGGAAGATCAAGCTTGTAGGCATTATTGTTAACTCTTTCCAAAACCATGAAAGGTCCATCCCCTCGCGGTAATAACTTAGAATGTCGCTGCTCAGGAAATCTCTCTTTACGCATATGAACCCAAACCCAATCACCGGGTTCAAACACCACTTCCTTGCGCCATTTGTTGGCTTGCCTTGCATATTGCTCAGTCTTGCGCTCAATATTTGCGCGCGTCTTCTCATGCAACGCCTTGACAAATTCAGCTTTCTTTGCTCCATCTAAATCCACACGCTCATAAATAGGTAAATGGGTTAAATCTAACGGAGTTAACGGATTAAAACCATAGACAACCTCAAATGGTGTAAATTTAGTAGCAGAATGCACGCTCCTATTATATGCAAACTCAACATGTGGTAGACAACATTCCCAAGATTTTATATTCTTTTTAATAATAGCACGCAACAATACCCCTAAAGTTCTATTAACTACCTCGGTTTGACCATCGGTTTGTGAATGACAAGTAGTAGAAAATAATAACCGTGTTTCTAGTTTTTTCCACAATGTTTTCCAAAAGTAGCTAAGAAATTTAGAATCTCGATTTGAAACAATCGATCTAGGCATGCCATGCAAACGTACAACTTCCCTAAAGAACAAATCAGCAACATGAGATGCATCATCAGTTTTATGACAAGGTATAAAATGAGCCATCTTTGAAAATCGATCAATAACCACATAAATAGAATCTCTACCATACTTAGACCTAGGCAATCCTAACACAAAATCCATAGAAATATCAGTCCAATGATGCGTTAGAATAGGTAATGGTGTATACAAGCCATGTGGTTTAGTTGTAGACTTTGATTGCTTACAAGCAATGCATCTCTCACAGACACGTGTAACATCTCTCTTCATATGTGGCCAATAAAAATGTTCATGTAGTACTTCATAAGTCTTACTAATGCCAAAATGTCCCATTAAACCACCACTATGCGCTTCTCGCACCAACAATTCACGCAAAGAACACCTAGGCAAATATAACTTGTTTTCACGGAAAAGATAACCTTCATGCCTATAGAATTTATCAAATGCAGCGTGTTCACATGCTTCATACACTCTCTCCCAAAGTCATCATCATCAGTATATAAGCCCTTGATATGCTCAAAACCTAGACACTTTGCTTCTAAAATAGTTATAATCGCGTACCTTCGAGAAAGTGCATCGGCTACCACATTCTCCTTACCTTTCTTGTACTTGATCACATATGGAAAAGTCTCAACGAACTCCATCCATTTGGCATGTCTTTTATTCAACTTTTGCTGCCCTTTCAAGTACTTCAAGGTCTCGTGGTCGGTGTGGATCACAAACTCCTTTGGCCATAAATAATGTTGCCAAGTCTCCAAAGCTCGCACCAAAGTATACATCTCCTTATCATAGGTAGGATAATTCAATGTTGCTCCACTCAATTTTTCGCTGAAATAAGCTATGGGACGCCCTCCTTGCATCAACACGGCTCCAAATCCTGTACCAGAAGCATTGCACTCTATCTCAAAAGTAGCACTGAAATTCGGCAAAGATAACAAAGGAGCATTAGTCAACTTATCTTTTAAAAGATTAAATGCTTTCTCTTGCTCTTCTCCCCACGTGAAATCCACGTGCTTCTTGATAAAAGAAGTTAAAGGTGCGGCAATGGTGCTAAAATTTCTCACAAATCGCCGATAAAAACTCGCCAATCCATGAAAACTACGCACCTCTCCTACAGTCTTAGGCGTTGGCCATTCACGAATTACTTTGACCTTTTCTTCATCAACCTGTATACCATCAGCACTAACAACAAATCCTAGAAATACTAATTTGTTGGTAACAAAAGAGCACTTCTTTAGGTTAGCGTATAATTATTCGGCCCTTAAAACTTGCAAGACAACTTGCACATGCTCAATATGGTCATCAGGGCTTTGACTATATATCAAGATATCATCAAAATAGACAACCACAAATCGACCAATAAAAGCACGCAAAACATGATTCATAAGTCGCATAAACGTGCTCGGTGCATTAGTTAATCCAAATGGCATGACTAACCACTCATATAATCCATACTTGGTCTTAAATGCAGTTTTCCATTCATCACCTTCTTTCATCCTAATTTGATGATAGCCACTTTTCAAATAAATTTTAGTGAAAATGCAAGAACCATGCAACTCATCCAACATGTCATCTAACCTAGGAATATGATGTCGATACTTTACCGTAATATTATTGATTGCTCGGCAATCGACACACATTCGCCAAGTTCACAACGAGGGTCAAGTCCTCACGAGATCTGGCAAGGGCCGCTCTCGCCTAAGCAACAAGGGTTGAGCCATTACCAAATCTAACCCCCCACCCCCTCCCCCCAGCCTAGGTCGTGAGGGTCGTGCCCTTGCCAAATTTGATAGCCATGGTCGATATCAGCCATAGTCCAAAGGAAAAAATAACAAAAAAAAAAAAAAAAAATTAAAAATGTCCACGTCGGCGCCAAATGTGCCACATAGGATGATCAAGGTCTGCATTAGTGATTTTTTTACCTAAATTGGCTAGATAGATCAATGTAAAAAGGTTTATGGCTAAATTGAAATGTTTAGACTTAAATTGATATTAATATAATAGATTTATGACTGAATTAATACTTTTCCTTATAGATTTGTGTCACATGTCTTTAATCTAGTAAATTTCCCCATTTAGATTAGTTTCACAGCTAGAATTGCATATTTAACAACCATATAGTTAATTACAATATTACCTAATTTAATGGAGGATTTAATATAAATTATTTCCTAAGTTTGAATTGGGTAATCACATATTTTAAGTAGTTTCATAGTTGAATGTTAAAAGAAAATCACAAAAAAGAGAATATCATGAATATGTCATCTAGCACTTTAACTTATAACAACCCAATAAATAAATGGAAGGTCATGTAGATAATTTTTTCTTTTTTTTGGTAAATTTTGACTGTCAGATTCTGCAAATAAATGAGAGGGTTACAAAGAAATAAATCACATCAAACCCTATAAAATCATTGCAAATTGATTGTGGTCCTAATTTCCATTAAGCCAACCAAAAAAAAAAAATGACTTGGAATATTTCAAAACTATCAAATCCCCAACACGTGACCCCCCCACTCCTTTGGCATTCTCCTCGTTAATTGGGTCGTCCTGATCAGATTCTCTTTCATTGATTCGGCTGGTTTGTTTATTTTCAGGTGGCGAACGAGAACATGCTATGCTCCGTGGGGGCCTATATAAAGCCGTGGGCCATGACGTGACGGCGATTGCGAACCGCCGGAGACAATTTTAAAGTCAAAGCCTCGCCGCCGGCCGGAGCGCGAACGAACGAGTGACGACAAAAAGGAAAAGATTCGCCGTCTCGCTCGCTCTTTCTTTCTTTCTCATCCTTTTCGGGCCAAACAACGGTCCCCGGTGGACCTCACCGCAACTGAGAAAATATTCAAAGGTTCCGGCGCCACGCTGATGTGGCGTGCGTTTTTTTATTTATATTCAATAATAGAGCGACACGTGTTAGATGAGGTGGAATAAAAAATGAAAATCTCTTTTTTTTCAACTTCCTGCACCACCCACTCTTCTCCTCTCCTTTGCAAATCGTTTCTCGGCCATGGATGACACGGCCTCCTCCTCCTTCCGGCCACCGCCTGCCCAGCCACTTGAGAATCTGGTGTGGCTGTCTCCACCGCACAAGCCAGAGGGGACTTGGAATAGTCATGGAGTCTCTCTCTCTGGTGTATATATTTTACTTTGAGAAATAATTGAGAGACTCTCTTTTACTGTTCTTTTGAGGACTTGACCTAATCAAGATTCCCTTGTGACGGTCGATTTGACTTATCGAGCGAGATAGCGAATTCTTTCGCTCGTGGCGTCTATAACGTTGGTTGGTTGACACATGTTCGTCAACAGGTCACGTTCATACCGAGGTTGCCAATCACAGATTTGATTGGAGGTCGAGGTTTGCAATTCGCACCATCGAGGCCTTCGTAGAACGATCCTTCCGCAGCGATTCACATCAGTTTGGTATCAGAGCATGCTTCTACAAGGTCTATTTATCTTTATTTTTTTTTGTTTATATTCAGCAATTTGAGATTTATTGAGCTAGGGTTTCGGTTCTAGCCAATTTAGGGATCTGATTGGTTTTGTGCGTCCATACGTAGTTGTTTGCTATTAGTTTTAAATTTTTTTCCTAGCATCTTAAATTGTATTTGAGTTCGTAAAAATAAAAAAAACGCACAAAAAAAAGTGCAAAAGAAAAAAAAAAACAGATTCGGCAAAAAAAATATATAGCCGAACAAAAAAAAAAATCAAGAAGGCGACTCGTTTGTTAGTGGACCGAATTGAAACAAAATCAGTAGTGATTTGCGTTTCAATTGGAATTTTGAAAGTTGTACTTGTTGGTTTGAAATTGTTACTTGTTGAAACAAAATCAGCAGTGATCTAATCTTGTTTGATTAGTTTGATTGATTGTCGTGAGAGGGTTGAGAGATAGGTTTTGAGTCCAATAAAGAGCTTGTGAAAAGAGAATACGAGAGGAAAAATGCAAGAGTGTGTGAGTTTAATTGAGGGTAAAAAAAAAAGCCTAGACTTGAGTTAAACACGAGGGGAGTGACAAACACCTTGAGAGAAACACGTGAGGGAGCGATTGGTGAAGATTTTTGTGACTAATGTTTATTTGCAGGTCTAAAATATGTCGCGCGAAGAAAGCGTGAATCAAAGGGAGGTTGACTCCATACGAAGGGATGAAGCGCTCGTGGAAAGCATCCAACAATTGAGGGTCGTAGTGGAGGAGCTTAGTGGCCGAATGATGGAGAATGGCATGAGAGTTGATGGTGACCGAGAGATACCCCGAGGAAGGCCGCAGCATCAGCGAGATGCCTTTAGAACACAACCTAGAAGGCAGCGGCATTATGATGATGATGAGGCTGACATGGAGGATGATCGAGATGCTCGATTTGGAAGGTGGAATGGAACCCGGGGGTTTAGACACCGAGAAGATAATGAACTTGGCAATATCAAGATGAAGATTCCTTCTTTCCAAGGAAAGAATGATCCCGATGCGTATCTAGAGTGGGAGAAACGCATGGAGATGGTATTTGATTGCCAACGAAACTCCGAGCTCAAAAAGGTAAAAATTGCAGCTGTTGAATTTACTGATTATGCTATAATTTGGTGGGATCAACTTGTGACTAGTAGAAGGCGCAATGGTGAAAGACCGATAGAGATGTGGGATGAGATGAAAGTGGTGATGAGGAGGCGTTTTGTACCAAGTCATTACCATCGAGATTTGTTTCAAAAGTTACAAAATCTCACACAAGGCAATAAGAGCGTGGAAGAGTATCACAAGGAGATGGAGATTGCCATGATCCGTGCTAATGTGGTGGAGGATCGTGAGGCCACAATGTCAAGATTTTTGAGTGGTTTGAGCCGAGACATAGCAAGGGTAGTGGAGCTGCAACACTATGTTGAATTGGAGTCGCCTTCTTGATTTTTTTTTTGTTCGGCTATATATTTTTTTTGCCGAATCTGTTTTTTTTTTTTCTTTTGCACTTTTTTTTGTGCGTTTTTTTTATTTTTACGAACTCAAATACAATTTAAGATGCTAGGAAAAAAATTTAAAACTAATAGCAAACAACTACGTATGGACGCACAAAACCAATCAGATCCCTAAATTGGCTAGAACCGAAACCCTAGCTCAATAAATCTCAAATTGCTGAATATAAACAAAAAAAAATAAAGATAAATAGACCTTGTAGAAGCATGCTCTGATACCAAACTGATGTGAATCGCTGCGGAAGGATCGTTCTACGAAGGCCTCGATGGTGCGAATTGCAAACCTCGACCTCCAATCAAATCTGTGATTGGCAACCTCGGTATGAACGTGACCTGTTGACGAACATGTGTCAACCAACCAACGTTATAGACGCCACGAGCGAAAGAATTCGCTATCTCGCTCGATAAGTCAAATCGACCGTCACAAGGGAATCTTGATTAGGTCAAGTCCTCAAAAGAACAGTAAAAGAGAGTCTCTCAATTATTTCTCAAAGTAAAATATATACACCAGAGAGAGAGACTCCATGACTATTCCAAGTCCCCTCTGGCTTGTGCGGTGGAGACAGCCACACCAGATTCTCAAGTGGCTGGGCAGGCGGTGGCCGGAAGGAGGAGGAGGCCGTGTCATCCATGGCCGAGAAACGATTTGCAAAGGAGAGGAGAAGAGTGGGTGGTGCAGGAAGTTGAAAAAAAAGAGATTTTCATTTTTTATTCCACCTCATCTAACACGTGTCGCTCTATTATTGAATATAAATAAAAAAACGCACGCCACATCAGCGTGGCGCCGGAACCTTTGAATATTTTCTCAGTTGCGGTGAGGTCCACCGGGGACCGTTGTTTGGCCCGAAAAGGATGAGAAAGAAAGAAAGAGCGAGCGAGACGGCGAATCTTTTCCTTTTTGTCGTCACTCGTTCGTTCGCGCTCCGGCCGGCGGCGAGGCTTTGACTTTAAAATTGTCTCCGGCGGTTCGCAATCGCCGTCACGTCATGGCCCACGGCTTTATATAGGCCCCCACGGAGCATAGCATGTTCTCGTTCGCCACCTGAAAATAAACAAACCAGCCGAATCAATGAAAGAGAATCTGATCAGGACGACCCAATTAACGAGGAGAATGCCAAAGGAGTGGGGGGGTCACGTGTTGGGGATTTGATAGTTTTGAAATATTCCAAGTCATTTTTTTTTTTTGGTTGGCTTAATGGAAATTAGGACCACAATCAATTTGCAATGATTTTATAGGGTTTGATGTGATTTATTTCTTTGTAACCCTCTCATTTATTTGCAGAATCTGACAGTCAAAATTTACCAAAAAAAAGAAAAAATTATCTACATGACCTTCCATTTATTTATTGGGTTGTTATAAGTTAAAGTGCTAGATGACATATTCATGATATTCTCTTTTTTGTGATTTTCTTTTAACATTCAACTATGAAACTACTTAAAATATGTGATTACCCAATTCAAACTTAGGAAATAATTTATATTAAATCCTCCATTAAATTAGGTAATATTGTAATTAACTATATGGTTGTTAAATATGCAATTCTAGCTGTGAAACTAATCTAAATGGGGAAATTTACTAGATTAAAGACATGTGACACAAATCTATAAGGAAAAGTATTAATTCAGTCATAAATCTATTATATTAATATCAATTTAAGTCTAAACATTTCAATTTAGCCATAAACCTTTTTACATTGATCTATCTAGCCAATTTAGGTAAAAAAATCACTAATGCAGACCTTGATCATCCTATGTGGCACATTTGGCGCCGACGTGGACATTTTTAATTTTTTTTTTTTTTTTGTTATTTTTTCCTTTGGACTATGGCTGATATCGACCATGGCTATCAAATTTGGCAAGGGCACGACCCTCACGACCTAGGCTGGGGGGAGGGGGTGGGGGGTTAGATTTGGTAATGGCTCAACCCTTGTTGCTTAGGCGAGAGCGGCCCTTGCCAGATCTCGTGAGGGCTTGACCTTTGTTGTCCCTACTGAGTTTGGCGGGGGCTACCTTCACACCCAAACAATGAGGGTCAAGCCCTTGCCAGATTCGGCAAGGCCCCTCGTCCCCCACCTGTAGCTTGGGTGAGGGTCGAGCTCTTGCTAGCTTAGATGAGCATCGCAATGCCCTCGTTGCCTATGGCCACTATTGGCCACAATCTAAAAGGGGAAAAAAAAAAGAAAGAAAAAGGAAAAAAAAAAAGAAAAAAATGGGAAAACTATTTGAAAATTGTTTAAAAATGTCTACATTTGCACCGGTCATGTTATGTAGGATGACTGACGTCCTCATCAGCGATTTTTTTACCTAACTTGTTCGGATGGACTGAATTGATATCACTGTGAAAATGTTGAAACTAAATTGGTCTAATTGAAAAGTTTATAATCGAATAGGTCCCCAAACTTATATAATAAAATATTTCTCCACAGCCAAAACATAATCAAGAATCCTCGCAGCTCGAATTCTAGATTATTGAGATTTTCAATATGACAATTCTCCTAATGGGGATATGCCTATGAGTAAGATTAAAAATAATCTCGAACTAAGCAATTACACATTCAAATTGAACAAGCAAAATAGGAAATTACCTAATTGACTATCACGAACAAACGTCAAGGAGGCACCCTAGATGACCAACGATGGGATGCTCATGGTGAAAAAACTCACGGCTACCGGCAAGGCCGCACGAGAAGGCTCATCGGGCACTCGAGATTTCAACCACACGGGTCGGGAAAAGCTTCAAGGTGTTGGTGAGGCTGCTTTAGTACGATGGAAACTCACCCTTGCTGCTAGGACGTCTTTGGATTGTTGATGTTCATTGAGAAACTTGCAAGAATAGTTTCCAGCGCAGCTTCGGCCAAGATGATATATTTTATACATGGTTCTCCGAAGGCATTGTTCGTGCGTTTTAATAAAAAATCTGAATATAAAGGGAGTTAAACGAATTACCTCTTGAAATGCGCTTTAAATGAATTGGTTCGGATGTTCTTCAGTTCGAGCCCCACAAACGTCGGACCTCTAGTTTAGACACACCGCCAATAGACGTTGAATGGAAGAGAGAACTTTCAAATAATCACCACTCTGATCGTGCTAGCAATCTCGTGGAGAGAATTCCTATATCCTTGATGTTTTTAGTCATGGCCCAAAATGAGAGAATTCATTTCCTTTCTCGTGTACAAAAACACACAAGAGCACGCATGTTTCTCTCTTTTAGCAAACTAACACTGATCTCTCATTTTTGCGGTATTTTTAAAAAGCCCCTCTCGAATCAGCAACGGTTGCTGATCGTTTATTATGCACGATCGTGCATGAACAATCATGAACGGTTAGCAATGATTGCTGACCATTCAAACACGTTGCTTCGTGCATCATGCGGGAAGCTTTACTATTTTTTTTTTATACAAAATATAACCACGCACATGATGTGCGTTGCACACCGACAACAATTGCTGACCGCGTGCATAATTTATTTAATTAAATAATTCATTAATCAATTCCTAAAAAAATAAAATATAAAAAGGACATAATCTTTGTGTGCGCATTTAGGGTACATTAACATATATTCACTTTGGGCATGCGTGTGCATCATATAAACGTAGGCTCATGACTATAATACAAATTAAATTAAATCTCATTTAATTTAATTTCATCTTGACTCAATGCAATTGCAGTAATTGCAAACACATTTGCACAATTATTTCTCTCTTGTTCCACGTTATCCTAATTGGTTATGATGTGTGACATCTTTAGGTTCATCACTAAGTTGGTAGTAAGACGTGTACTAACATATTAGTACTCCCAAAAGAATTAATTGTCCTCATTAATCTTTGGGTCCTACAAGTCATGATTGACATATAGCAATATGTCATGACTATCCAGATAGTGTGAATGTTTTAAGAACGTAATGAACCTATCAGTTTTGGCTACAGTATAATTTAATCCATCTGTCTTACTATGTCCTGATCAAACAAAGACCATGGAATATTTTCGAGTCACCAATTTGATCATATGCACAAATCTAATTGACATGCATTTTATTCGAGACATAAACAATTTATTCTCGGTTACAACCCTGGCTGAGGATTTCAATGCATTGTCATAATTAGATTGCATAGGACATCATTATTATACATTGCATGTAACAAGGAGATAGATTCCACATTGCATACACGTGCAACTTCGTATATGAACAAACTATGACCATCGGGTATAAAGACGGATCAACGACTCGGCATTATGTGCACCTGTGAACCATAGTTGTTCGACACACAAGTTAACACTGTGCCTCGGGTTTAAGGATTATTTACACAAGACTAAAACATGAACAATTATACATTGACCACGCTAAAAGCTTCCATGTTGCTAATCGTTTCATATGCGTCACGTTCAGTGAACTTGTCTAATACAAACACCTGTGTTCTAACTCAGACATCATAATACCCAATGACATGCGACTCATCATTCCTTTAAGTATCCAATACTTAATGGTGAAGTTAAAAACACACCGGTCTCAATAGGATTATAAATATCCACTCAATAATCCATTGACCAGGAATGGTTTAAAGATTCAACCTAACTATGAACCCATCACATATATTCTTGACATCTCAAGAATAGGTCTAGTTGCAACTGATCTTATGGAATCGTTCATAAATATAAAATAATTGGACAAATGAATGAATACGTCATTGCCATTAATTAAATAATAGTAATGATAGTACAACTGAAATCTCTAACATGTAACTATTACATAGTAGCTTTAGGGCATACATTCAACAATCTCCCACTTGCACTAAAGCCAACTTGTCTGGTACTTCAAATCCATTTTGTCAATATGCCTTTCAAAAGAAGACTGAGGTAAGGCCTTAGTGAAGGGATCTGCCACGTTTTTTGCTGAGGTAATTTTCTGTAAGGCGATATCACCTCTCCCAACAATTTCTCTAATGAAATGGAAGCGTCTCTCAATGTGCTTGGACTTCTGGTGAGACCTTGGTTCCTTAGCTTGAGCTATCGCCCCATTGCTGTCACAAAACAATGTAATCGGTTGCTCAATTGAAGGAATGACTCCAAGTTCATAAATAAACTTCTTCATCTAAGCGGCTTCCTTTGCTGCTTCAAAAGCGGCTACATACTCTGCCTCAGTGGTGGAATCGGCAGTTATGCTTTGTTTGGAACTTTTCCAACTAATTGCGCCACCATTGAATGTAAAGACAAACCTAGACGTAGACTTATAATCATTAGGATCCGATTGAAAATTGGAATTTGTATAAGCTATAACTTTAAATTCTCATTCTTCATATATCAAGAATAAATCCTTAGTCCTTCGCAAGTACTTAAGAATATTCTTGACTGCTATCCAATGCTCTTCTCCTAGATCAGATTGATATCTATTAGTAATACTTACATCATGTGCAATATCAAGTCTAGTACATAGCATAGTATACATTATATTTTCAATAGCAGATGCATATGGTATCTTTGCCATCCGCTCTCTTTCTTCAAGAGTGTTGGGACACATCTTTCTAGAAAGACGAATCCCTTGCCTAAAAGGCAATAAACATTTTTTGGAACATTGCATGTTAAAACGTGTTAACACTTTGTCTATGTACGTAGACTGTGAGAGGCCAATAAATTGTCTTGATCTATCTCTATAGATCTTGATACCTAAAATATAGGTTGCCTCTCTTAAATCTTTCATGGAGAATTTCTGTGACAAGAATAGTTTTATCGATGATATCATTGGTACATCATTTCCAATCAAAAGTATATCATTGACATACAAAACTAGAAATGCAATTGCAATCCCACTGATCTTCTTGTATACATAAGGTTCATCCAAATTTTTGATGAAGACAAACGATTTGACTACCTCGTCAAAACGAATATTCCAACTTCTGGAGGCTTGTTTGAGTCCATAAATTGATCTCTTAAGCTTACACACCTTCCGATTTTCACAATTGGATTCAAAACCCCGTGGTTGTTCCATATAGATGTCCTTATCGAGAAAACCATTTAGAAAAGCTGTTTTAACATCCATTTGGAATATCTCATAATCAAGGTGTGTAGCTATAGCCAACATAATCCGAATGGATTTTAGCATGGCCACATGTGAGAAAGTTTCGTCATAATCGATTCCTTATTTCTGACGATATCCTTTCGCCACCAGCCGTGCTTTGTAAGTTCCAATTTGACCTTCAGCATTCATCTTCCTCTTAAATATCCATTTACAACCAATTGGTACAATACCATCAGGCAAGTCAACGAAGGTCCAAACATCATTAGAATACATTGAATCCATTTTGGATTTCATGGCTTCTAGCCATTTACCATAATCGATGTCCGACATCGCCTCCTCATAGGTTTTAGGATCACTAGGTTGATCACTATCATTCACAATGAATAATGGTTCAATATGATAAACCGAGTTTCTATAACGAGCAGGTGGGCGAGACGTTCTCACACTTCTCCTAAGAGGTTGTGTATCAGAAGCTCCCACTGAATAAGAGATTGGTATCTGAACTCGGTTGTTTGGTACTTCATTATTTTCTTCTTGTAAGACTATTTTCCGCCCAGCACCACCTTCTTGGACGAACTGATTCTCCAAAAAAGAAGTGTGCTTGCTCACCAAAATTCTTTGGTCTGAATGAAAATAGAAATAATATCCAAGAGTTTCCTTTGGATATCCAATAAATTGACCTTGTTCAGATCTTGCCTCCAATTTTTCCATTTTCAGCTTTTTTACGAAAGCTGGACAATCCAAAATCTTAATATGATTAAGACTAGGTTTCCTACTATGCCATATCTCATAGGGCATAGTTGGAATAGATTTGGACGATACTCTGTTTAGTATATATACAGCTGTCTCAAGGGCATATCCCCAGAGGGATATTGGCAAATCGATGTAATTCATCATAGATCGCACCATATCTAATAAAGTACAATTTCTTCGTTCAAATATACCATTATGTTCTGGAGTTTTAGGAGGTGTCCATTGTGATAAAATGTCATTCTCTTTAAGATAGTCCAGGAATTCAATACTAAGGTATTCACCTCCTCGATCTAATCAAAGAGCCTTAATACATTTTCTTGTTTGTTTCTCAACTTCGACTTTGAATTCCTTGAACTTTTCAAAGGATTTAGATTTATACTTCATTAGGTATAAATAACCATACCGTGACTGATCATCGATGAAGGTAATGAAGTAATTACAATCACCTTTAGCAATTTCATTTATTGGTCCACATACATTTGTATGTACTAATCCTAATATGTCAGCAGCTCGCGTACTATGTCCCACAAAGGGTGCTTTGGTCATTTTTCCTAGAAGACATGCCTCACAAGTAGAGTATGACTCAAAATTTGATGGATCAATGTACCTATCATTACTCAACTTGTTAATTTTGTCTTCTCCAATATGACTAAATCGGAGATGCCAAACATACTTTTTATTTGGACTGTCTCTAGAGCGTTTATTAGTTATGGCATTTATATCAATTCTATTTTGCTTATTGACATCAGTAATCGCATTACCGGATATTGTAATGGTATAAAGATTATTGGTTAATAAGCTAGGTACAACAAATCTTATATTATGATAAATAGAACATACATCATTAACAAAAGAAAATTCATAATTCTCTTTACCCAAACGAGGTATAGAGATGATGTTCCTAACAGCATTCCTATAATGCAAATAGTTCTTTAAAACCAATACATGTTCAAAAGGTAAACATAAACGAAAAGTCCCTATAGCTAACGCAACAACTTTTGCTCCATTGGCAAATGTCAGGATAATCCCATTTCGCCTTAACGTCCTGCTTGTTTCTAGATTTTGTAAAGACATACAAATATGTGAAGTTGCAGCATAATCTAGAACCTATGAGCTGGATTCAATACTAATCATAAGATTAGTTTCAATAAGCATAGACACCATACCTTCATAAGGTTGGTCCTTGGGCTTGACCTTCAAGCTCGAGGTACTTCTTACAATTCCTCCTCCAGTGCCCCTTGACACCACAGTAATGACATTTCCCTTTATCAATATTGGGTTTTGGTTGCACAACAAGTTTGACAAGCCTCTTCCATTTCTTTTTCTTCAAAACACTCTTACTCTTTGAAGAAGAAGCCTTACCTGTAGCCACTACATTGGGCCTCGTGTTGTGCATTTCCTTCTCATAAACTACCAGCATGCTATGTAACTCAGTAAGAGTTTTCTCTTTCTTATGCATATGAAAGTTTTGGACAAAATCAGAGAAGGAATCGAGCAAAGATTGGAGGATCAAATCCACAGCTAACTCGTTGTCCATAATGAGATTTAGCCTAGCCAATTCTTCAATGTGCCAGATCATTTTCAAAGCATGATCATTAATTGATGATCCTTTAGCCATCCTCATACGGTACAATACCTTAGATATCTCATATCTAGAGGTTCGACCATTCTCATCAAAGTATTCATTTAAGTGCAAAATGATCGACCTAGCATCTTCCATAGGTTTTATACTTCTTATGTAATTCATTATTCATTGAAGCAAGCATATATGATCTAACTTTTAAGTCATCATCACGCCACTTATCATAAGTGATACGCTCCTCTTGGGTCCCACCCTCAGGAAAGGAGTTTGATATCTTTTCATCAAGCACATACCATATTTTTTCTAAATTGAGAACAATTCTCGAATTCCTCACTCAGTTAGTGAAATTGGGTCAAGTCAAACAATTCTTGTCAAGTATAGAAGCGAGTGGGTTTGTGGTCACCATTTTCAGAGTAATAATATATCTGTTGTAGAAAATAAATTGTTAGCCGTTGTATCTTTGAAAATAACTATTTCATTTTGGCATTTAAATGAGATAGATCCTCCGACTAAATTTATATTCGAATCTCCTACTCCTTAAGATGGGAAGCGGTAATCTTTGTTGGGTAAAGATTACTAGTAAGGATTGGAGTCCCACTAGCCCAAAGCCCACCTCACCTAACAGTTATTGGTGTTCTATGAACTTAGTGAGTGAACCAACTTGTTCAACGCATCATATATGAGTCCCAATCATAACTTTGGCCTCTAGACCATGAAAGCCTCACCTAACAGTTATTGGCATCATGATCATAGTTAAGTCTAGCCCATTGTCTCATGCAAGTATTGAAAGCTCAAACGATTCCCTCATCTGACAGTTATTAGAAATCATTTGGCTCCAATCCTACAACATCACATGCATAATGGAGTGACCCGATATTATGAATGGTAATTAACCCCTATGAATCTATAGCTGGTCAATCAACCACTATAAAATTGGATCAAACCACGACGATGGAAGGCCACGAATCCGAAACCTGTTTCGACTTAATATTATTAATAAGGAGATTTGGGTCGTTATTAACTGTCTCACTTTGCACATTAACCGGTTTAACATGCATGATAACATAAATACAATAAATAAATATATATCACATAAACATCTATCCTACATGGCGATCATGAAATTATGGTTCAATGGGTCTCAAGCCAAAGAGACCCATTTAGCCATTTTAATGTTATAATAATAGAGACATGCCCTTCATTTCTTCTTAAATCTTTGAACTCTTCAAAGATCGGGCCCATAGAACTCACCGGCTTAATGGCTCCTCCAATGGCTCCTCCTCTCTAGTAGCATTTACATCAACAATTGATATAATAAACTATGCTAAAATTACATTTCATAAAAATAAATATAAAAGGAAGGACGCAGCCTCCATTTAATAATTACAACTCAAAAAAAAAAAAAATTACCCATAATCATCATACATTCATACATACAACAATCATAATGATTAGGGATTTTTCCATGATCACCACCCTTCCTTGCGAGCCATAAATTCAAAATTTAAAGCTCCGGAAGGCATAAATAAAATTCTGCATTTAATTAAATTTAAAGCCAAACAACGCAAACCACATCAAGAAATCAAAATCGTTGAAACAAATTTCACGAGCGTAATTCCGAATGGAAGTTGTGTTGTCATCTTTAAATTCACAATCGCGAATCATTCGTAGAATATAAACACAAAGTATAACAAGTTACGGATTTTTGATTCAAAATTAATTTAATTCCAATTGAAATTATGTAAAAACACTACAGATAGAGATCGTCATATCTCATTCCCTCTCTACTGAACTTTGCAATCCTACTATAGTTGCAAAATCACATTGTCATAGATCTAATAATACTAATTTAATAGCATCAATCTAAATGAGAAACAAACCTGGACAGCAAATTGCCCAGTCCCTCCTACAGCAGCTGTAACAAGAACTACTTTGCCAGATTCCATTTGTCCTACCTAAATTTTCAAAAAGAGCAAACACAAATTTTAATATGGCATATGAGATATGATCAGATGTCTGAAGGTAAATATCTCGATGTACTTAGACTAGAAAAATGACCGAAAGAAACAGCTCCAGCAAATAAAATTTCAAAAGGAAATAAAAAGCATAGTTTGCTATATTGCATAAAAGTCCGACCTTTTCTAGTGCAATAGATGTTGTAAGCCCTGAAGTAAGCATGGTAACTACTTCTGGATTTGGCCTGGCCACTGAAAGGACGTGTTTTGCCGGAACCTGAGAAAGATATGATATTGATTACAAAAAAACAGGGATCTCCATGTCATGAATTTGCAGTACCAAGAGGCTATGAAAGATATTAACCACAGTCAAAACCAGCCATTGACATTAAAATATCCCTATGGAATATAATTTTACCATTGTAAATTCTGCATAGCTTCCAAAAGTCATCAGTGCAGCAGGCATGCCAACTTTCAAGTCCTTGACAGAATCACCAACTGCATCAATTATCCCCACAGCCTGCCATGTCAATCATGAAGATACCATTAGGAGTATAACAAATATATGGTGCTGCTAGAGGAACCACAAAACTATGCCAAGCATTATTGGATATTGCAAAATGGGACAGCATAAATAGATTTTTCCCAGACCTTAAAGCCAGCATCAAAAGGAAGACGGGACCCAACATCTGCCTTTCCACCTTGGAAATAACTTCTCGAGCTGAAATTCACCTGTTTAAAGCATGATTTTTTTTTTATTAAAAAAGCTAGAATGCTGACTCAATATCAAGTATTCACAATCACTCCTAATATCTAATAGAGTCACACAGATCTAACAGTCTGGGGCTTGTCAAATAGTGATAATAAAGATTAGCTAATGAGCAATTACTAAATGATGATCTCTAGAGTTATAATAAATTCTCTCTATTAAATACTGCACAAGAAACGAGCTAGACATGCAAGCCAAATCCTGAGTGAAAACCTTCAAATACATAACAAACTTCTAAAGTTGAAGGGAAAAAAAGATTCTTAGTGTTAGAAGTAAGAAGGGTAAATGGGTCTTTACCACTTTTAGGGTTTATTTTGATGTATATATATTAAACTTTATTAAATAATACTAAGTACGTTTTTTCCTTCAGATGGTATCGGAGCCTAGGGCTTAACCCTAGACGACAGAACAACCACTCACCGCCGTCGACTCGTCGGAATAGTTGGCTGTCACCGCTGCTCACCGTCGAACGCCCCCACCACTCGAGTGTTCCTCTCCCTTTCTCTCCCTTCTTTGTGTGGCTCGCTTGCGCGGCTCGCGCTGCTCGCTCGCACAGCTCGCTCACACTCGTGCAACTTGATGGGTCTTTGTTCTTTGGTTACTAACTCACTGAATGTGTAGAGGATCGACAACACTACCAGGGACCAAATCCTGCCCATGATTCGACAGAGGGAAGGGGCAACAGCAGTAGCCGAGGAACACCGGGAAGCAAGCGACACCGTTTTTTATGGGAGAAGATGCTTTTGTGGGTTATAATTTTTTAAGTTGCTGAGAAAGCTGATTAATTTATTAAGTTGTTGAAAGTTGTGTGGTAGCTTCTGTCATTTCATATGGGTGTGGTAATATTGGGTTATTAAATTATTGAGGCTGAGTTGTTTGACGGAAGCTAAGGTCGGAGTTTGCTTATTATTATTTGGAAAATCAGCGATCGCTCGAAGAGTACAATTGAAGTAGATCCTAAGAAGAATAATACTATGATGACTGAGGTGATTTCCTCTCCATCTAATTGAATTACTGATAGGAAGCTCGAAGGTAGTGCTAACTTCCACCAATGGAAGAAAATCGTGAAGCTTACTTTGACAGGCAGGAATCAACATTGACATTTAACTGAGTCTAAGCCCAGAGATGATGTAACTTGGGATGGTGTCGATGCACGTATTCTTAGTCAAATGCTGAATTTTATGGAGAGTAATGTAGTCGACTTGGTAACTCATATTGATACAGTCAAAGAACTGTGGGAGTATTTGAATGTGTTGTATTCTGGCCAAAATAACTTGTCATGGATTTATGAGTTATCGCAGGAGTTTAATCGGTTTGAGAGGAAGGGGCGTTCTATTACACAGTACTTTACGGATTTTAAGAGAATGTACGAGGAGTTGATTGTCGTTCTCCCTATTTCAGCTGATATTCAACAAATGCAACGTCAGAGAGAACAATTGACTGTAATGGGATTCTTAGGAGGTCTTGGTTCTGAATATGAAACTGTTAGGTCTCAGATTCTTGGAGGAGAGAATATTGCGTCACTCATAGATACGTTTGCTTGAGTTCTTCGAGTATCTCGTGAGTCTTCTTAGGATACTACATCTATGGTGGGGAGTTCAGCTCTTATGGCCCAGACTCGAACTAGTAGTGGTAATAGGAGTGATGGAGGAAACCGTGGGGGATATAGTGGGCGTGGTTTTTGAGGAGGAGGCCGAGGCATAGGATTAGGAAGAGGTCAAAGTCAACAGCATCCTTATGGACAATTTCCCATATCTACTAATAATTTGAGGACTACACGAGTTTGTCATTACTGTGGCAAACCTAGTCATATTCAAAAATTTTGTTACAAGCTACATGGGAGACCAAGGCAACATCACCAGTTCGCTAATATGGCGTTTAATATTGACTCTACTCCACAGTCATCTAAAGACAAGGTAGTAGTTATGTCTGGTGAGGAATATGCTCGGTACAAACAATCTCAAATCTCACAGCTTGTTTCTTCCACTGCTACTTTGGCATAGACAGGTAATGCTACTGCATGCCTTTCGGCTAATTCTCGTCCTTGGATCATTGATTCAGGGGCTTCCGATCACATGTCAGGTCTTTCAGGTATATTTTCCTCTCTTTCTCCATCTTCATCCATGGTTACTCTTGCCAATGGATCACCTACACATGTTAAGGGAATTGGCACAGTTAACCCAACTCCTTCATTGCCGTTGTCCTTAGTGCTTTATCTTCCACAAATTTCATTTAACCTCATGTCTGTAAGTAAGTTAACCAAAAACTTTCAATGTTTAGTAACTTTTTATCCAGATTCTTGTATTTTCCAGGATCTGGCTACGAAGATGACGATTTGTAGAGGACATGAGGAAGGGGGCCTGCATGTACTTGAAGATGCTTCTTCAATTGCTTGCTCAAGTATTGCGTCCCCACATCAAATCCATTGTCATCTTGGTCATCCTTCTCTACGTAGTCTTCAAAAGTTGGATTCTAATTTTCAATCTCTTTCTAGTCTAGAGTGTGAGTCATGCCAACTTGGCAAATTACATCGTGTTAGTTACACACCTCGAGTCATTAAATGAGCAGCATCTCCTTTTTTATAAGTTCATTCAGATATATGGGGTCCATGTCATGTGGTTTCTAATTCGGGTTTCAGATATTTTGTTACTTTTGTTGATGACTATTCCAGAGTTACTTGGTTATATTTAATGAAAGATTGTTCAGAATTATTTTCTATTTTTCGTGCATTTATATTTGAAATTTATACTCAATTTGGCATGCATGTTAAAGTTCTGCGTTCTAATAATGCTAAGGAGTACTTTTCCACATCTTTTTCTGATTTTATGACTCAACATGGTATGATCCATGAATCTTCATGTCCTGATACTCCACAACAGAATGGTGTTGTTGAAAGGAAGAATAGGCATTTATTGGAAGTTACTAGATCCATGTTATTTGAGATGAAGGTCCCCAAAACCTTTTGGTCTGATGTTGTTCTAACTGCATGTTATCTCGTTAATCGCATGCCTTCTTCTGTTCTACAAGGTGGTATTCATTTTTCAACTTTGTTTCCTAATGAACCACTGTTTGTCATTCCACCCCGTATCTTTGGTTGTATCTGTTTTGTTCGTGATCATCGACCTGGCGTATCAAAACTTCATCCCAAGGCAATCAAGTGTATGTTTATGGGTTATTCTCGCACTCAAAAGGGATATCGCTGTTATTCTCCATTACTGAGAAAATATTTTATAATAGCTGATGTTTCATTTTTTGAATCCACTCCTTATCAAAATGTTCCAATTGATGCGTCTGAATTGGATGAAGACTTGTATTTGACCACCATTCGGTCTACTATTCTAACTGTATCACCAGTATCTACAGAGGAACCACCTCCTCTCCAAGTTTATACTCGACATCCTTGTGTCATTGCTGCTCCCCCCGCTCCTCTCGTCACTGCTATGTCATCTTCTGCTCCAGATCCGCCATTAGCTAACCCTCCTCTTGTATCTGATCTTGATCTTCCTATTGCTCATCACAAAGGTACATGTACTTGTACTCAGCATTCTATTACAAATTTTATTTCACACTCTTTTGTGTCTCCTACTTTTTGAGCTTTTTTAACTACCGTTGAACAATATCCTGTCCCCAAGTCTGTCACTGAGCCATTACAAAGTTCTGGCTGGAGGACAACAATGGAAGAAGAATTAAAAGCTCTCGAGATTAATCAAACTTGGGACTTAGTACCACTTCTTCTAGGCAAAACTGCTATTGGTTGTCGATGGGTATATGTTATAAAAGTCAACCCTGATGCTTCTCTTGCTCGTTTAAAAGCAAGACTTGTTGCCAAAGGGTATGCTCAGGTGTATGGGGTTGACTATCTAGACACATTTTCTCTTGTTCCCAAACTTACTTCTGTTCGTATTTTGATCTCCCTTGCTGCAATATATATCTGGCCTTTTATTTCAGTTTGATGTTAAGAATGTTTTCTTGCATGGCACTCTTCATGAAGAAGCAACCTTCGGGGTTTGTTGCTCAGGGGGAGTCTGGACTAGTTTGCAAATTAAAAGAGTCTTTATATGGTTTGAAATAATCTCCACGGGCATAGTTTGGAAGATTTTCTGAGGTTGTACTGTCTTTTGGGCTATCAAGATGTGGAAATTATCATTCTTTCTTTTATAAACAATCAAGGGGAGGCAAACTATTCTTGATTGTGTATGTTGATGATATTATCATCACAGGAGATGACTTGGTTGGTATAGCTAAGCTAAAAACCTATCTTCAACAACAGTTTCAAACTAAAGACTTAGGAAAATTGAAATATTTCCTAGGAATTGAAGTGGCGCAATCACAGAAAGGTATTGTTTTGTCATAGCGAAATTATGTCTTGGATTTGCTCACTGAGATAGGTATGTTGGGATCAAAACCTCTTTATTCACCCATGGAATAAGGGGTTAAACTGGTTGCTGATAGAGGAGAAATTCTTAATAATCCTGAGAGATATAGAAGACTAGTAGGTAAGCTGAATTATCTTACAGTTACTCAACCAAACATTGCTTTTCCTGTTAGTGTAGTAAGCCAGTTTTTGTCTTCCCCTCGTACATCTCACTGGGATGCAGTTATTCGGATATTGAGGTATTTGAATAAAGCTCCGGGGAAAGGAATTGTCTACCAAAACCATGGTCATATCAAGGTTGAAGGATTTTCTAATGCTGATTGGGCTGGGTCTCCAGATGATAGAAGATCAACTACTGGGGTATTGTACCTTAGTCGGAGGAAATCTGGTATCATGGAAAAGTAAGAAACATAGTGTTGTTGCCCGCTCCAGTGCTAAGTCAAAATATAGAACCATGGCACAAGTGACATGTGAATTAGTGTGGATTTGACAGTTATTGACTGAGTTAGGCTTTAAAGATTTAGTACCCATGACTCTATGGTACGATAATAAAGCTGCAGTGCATATAGCTTCCAACCCCGTGTTTCATGAGAGAACAAAACACATTGAGGTTGATTGTCATCTTATTCGAGAGAAGTTGTAGAGTGGAGTAATTCTTCCCAGTCATATTCGAACCGGTGAACAACTTGCGAACATCTTCACTAAATCCTTGAGTAATGGGAGGATAGAACATATTTGTAACAAGCTGGGCATGATTAATATTTATGCTCCAGCTTGAGGGGGAGTGTTAGAAGTAAGAAGGGTAAACGGGTCTTTACCAATTTTAGGGTTTATTTTGATGTATATATATTAAACATTAATTAATAATACTAAGTGCGTTTTCCCTCACACTTAGTAAAATAAAAGACCAGTTATACCAGCAAGCATCTCAAGAAATTGGAACACTAACTTTGGTGCCAAGTTATCAGTCATCTATCAACTCATAGGCTGGTTAAAGGATAACTTAGTTGGCTTGTATTAAGGGATAGTCCTATCGATTGTATATAAGCCACACTACAAAGATCCAATTTGCTTTTTGATGTTTGCTACAGTAACAAATAGAAAAGCTAAATTTCGAGTTGAAGTTTTAAGCATAGTTTTGCAAATGGATCAGCCAACACAGAGCTACGCATATGAGAAGAGGATGAGAAAGAATTACCTGAATTTAAAAGAATACCAATCATAAAGGATTAGAAAAAGCTAATATTCTTAAAAGAAGCCTTGAACTTACATCACTCGCATTTACTCCAGCATATACGATTTTCACAAGGACATGCTGTGGTTCAATTGGCAACCTCAAAGGCGTTCAAATAATCCAGGTAGCATCACGGAAATTGTGACTCAAGGTTTGAACCACGCTGAATACAAAAATTTAAAATACATCAATAGATCTTCCAATTGATAAAATGCTTATATTCCCAAACTAAATTTCTAAGTTGTAAGTACTTTGTTCCTCAGGAAGAGAAGCTTAAGAAAAAAATCCATTCAGGATTCAATAAGAATACCAGATAATAAAACATGTTATTAACTAAAAATCTAAAATCCACTAAAGAAAATTGGAACTCAAGGATCAACATAACCAGGATAACAGCTTACGGAGGGTGCTCCGACACCTATTAATCCAAACATATAGAAGCGGAAAACCATCAATGGATGATTCTAAAGCATACTCATTTTTTGACCAATTAATAATTGCATTGATACGGCTATTGCAGTGATATAAATGTCAAGCCCAATAAAGCGTAGCAAGTCATTGCTTACAATTACTTTAGTCCACTGTTCACGTCCACATTGAACATTGATACACAGATCTACTCTGCAAAAGCTGACTTCCTCTTTTGTGCATGTTTAAAGTAAAACAAGATAAACAGAGGATGGGAATGAAATCATTCTTAGCAAATATATGGTTCAAGCTGTACCCATTACCCTGGTAATCGAACCAGGAAAAGAAAAGCTGTTATGATATAAAATGACATAACATGGTCAAACTGTGAAAGAAGTTTTTTTAGAAGCCTCATGCAGATGGAAGACCATCAAGGCTAAACTCATCATGGCAATTTGTCATTCCACTTATACAAGAGCAATGACGTACTATAGCTGATAACTTCTGTTAAATAAACAGGAGAGGGAATCTCTGGAGTACCTACGGAATACCTAAGCAGTCCAGGTTTACGCTATAAGAAGCTAAACACTACTCTGGTTGAACAGTTCAATTATGTACACACATACAGAAGCCCCAAATTATCTTCACTCACATTTTCTCAAAATTCTTAGGAAGTTGCAAATTCACTGGTCCTTTGTACAATAATCTTCTTGTGGAACTTGAGGATTTCACTCGGTATTTTGCCTCTTCTGCTGCACTGGGCCAATATTGCATGCCACTGCGCTTTGTAATCCATAGACATGAACCACCTTTGCTTTCATCAGTAATAAGTTCAAAAGCTCCTGGAAAGTGTAAGTGGACTAGCCATCAGACGCGATCCCTTCTACATATGATAGCACATTTTTGGAGCAGGATCCATAGCACATTTTTGGAGCAGGATCCAATGAGTCCCTCCCTAATCATGTATGGCAGCTCTTTTAAATTCTTCTACAAATTCTGTAGTTGTACCAGTATGCATCTCTATAGTATATCTAAATCTTAATTCAGAAACTTTAAATGCTCCAAAGTCCAGAGCAAATGACTCATGCTCAGAAAATTTGATTGCAGTAAGGGTCCGTTCGTTTCGCGGAAAATGACTTCCGGGAAAATGTTTTCCGGATTTTCCGGTGTTCGTTTCACGGAAAATGAACTAGTCAAGGAAAATGTTTTCCATCATTGGAAAAAACAACCTTTAAAGTGAGGAAAACGTTTTCCATTTTTGAAAAGTGGAAAACGTTTTCCATGACTTCTTCCTTCTTGCTTTTTTTTATTAATATATTTTCATTTTATTTTTATGCTTTATTTTTTTCTCTTTTTTTTTAAATCAAATTTTTAATTTCTTTTCTTTTCATTTTTTCTTTTCTTTCCTATTCATCTTCTTCTTCGGCCCGACCGGCCACGGCGGCATCTGGCGACCGGCCGCGGCTAGCGACCGGCCGCAAGCCAGTGGCCGACGACCTCGCCGACCTCGCGAGGCGAACCCTCGTAGGCCGACTCGCTCCTCGCCAGATGAAGGCCGGCGAACTCAGGCTTCGCCCTTCGCCTTGGACTCTGGCGAGCCCGCGAGGCATGCCGGATCTGGCCGGCGGGGCTCGATCCGGTCGAGCGAGGCCCAGAGGCTGCGCTCATCCCTCAGATCACTTCTTCGAGACTCGCCGGATCTGGATCAGGTGCCGGTACCATGTCGGTGGGAAGGAGCGGCGGAAGGAGGAGGAAGGAGGCGGCGGCGGAGGAAGGAGAAGGAGGAGGAAGGAGGAAGGAGAAGAAAAAAAATAAAAATAAAGAAAAATAAAAGAAAAAGAAAGAAAATTAAAAAAAATAAAAATTTCGATTTTATAAAAATATAAATAATTAAAAATTCATTTTTTGAAAAGATATAAAAAAATAAAATTATTTTTTTGGTCAATTAAAAATATTAAAATTCAAATTTTGATAATTTTTCTCAAACAATAAAATGAGTTAACGAACGGTGGAAAATATTTTCCACTCAAATTTTAGGTTTTAGCCGAACACCGGAAAATAGAGTCATTTTCCTGGAAAATGACTTCCAAGAAAATATTTTCCAGAAATGTGATATTTTCCGCGAAACGAACGGACTGAATTTGTGTCGATCATACAAAAACTATTTTATTTTCATTCATTTTGATTTATAAGTCCGATAAGATGTAAAGCACGTGGAGAAGACTGTATATGGATGTACCTTTCACCACCATTTCCATAGGTACAAAGCCCCCCGTCAAGTCTATAAAGTTAGAATCCATCATTAAGCCCATCTCTGTTCGAACAAACTGCATAAGTAGTGAATCTACTGAGCATCATACGCACCACAATACATTTTCTGGAGCAAAGGAAATCAGGTCAGATAAAACTGGACTACAATAAGCTAAACCAACGATCAAACAAAGGGCCAGGTCACAGGAGAAGATAGCTTGATGCACATGCAATTCTCAACATTTTTCAGTAATGATTAAGCTTCCCATTGTTCTACAGCATTAGGAGTAATGAAATTTAATAAAGATAATGCACCAAACAGTCACCAAAGCGTCTCCTGGTAGACCAAATGACCAGCCTGAAGGAAATGAAAAGCAAGAATCGGTAAAGAAAGAAAGACTAGCTGAGATTAGTATATTATTTTACACCCTAAAGGAATCAAGTACAACTGTTAACAAAGTTTATTCCCTCAAAAGACCAAGCACCATTCCATATACTAGTTATGTTATCTTGAAGTTCCCTCCATAAATCAGCTCCAGCTTACAATTCTTTTCAGGCACTCCAACAGTGCTACGATAAGTTAAAAATAAACACAGTTACATATTTTTTCTGCTTTCTGCTCCAAAAACAGGGTGTAAGGAATCAGACATATCCAACAGTCAGACACAGAAACTATGTTAGGTATTCGTGGTAGAATAATGTTTCTCTATCACCATGATGAATTTATTTCATAAGGTGTTATTCAACATACAAAAACATAGCAGGACAACAAAGTTTCTTCTGCAGTGAAGATTAACTTGCAAATTATTGGTCTTCCCCGATCTAGAATGGAGTATTTAGAGAGATCAGCTCTAGATAATGACACTATCGAACATCGGAAGAAGAGTCATATAATCCATAAGGTCCATAGAAGTTTCTGGTCACGATAATACCCCTGCTTGAAATTAAAATTAATAAAGGAGAAAATTCTGATAAATCCGAGCAAGATTCAAATTCATGAAGGCAATAGTTCCCCCCGTAACAAATCTGGAATTGAGAGCAGAAAAATGAATCCTCAATATTAAGCACTTCAGGGGAAAAAACAAAAAGGAAGATGAATAATCATGTCATTAAAAGTGCCTACGTCAATTGCTGATGAATTTCAAACAGCATGAGATGAGCAATCAAAAGAAACAGTCTTCTTGAGTTTTGGTTATACTAGTATGTCGCATCACAAAACCTTCTAGTTTAATACAGCACCTTGGGGCAAAGTACATTGATGTGAATTCCTCGGCGCTTGAAGGGTGCAAGGGATCTGGTAAACAAGACGACGCCTCCTGCAATGTTATCAAGTCTCTTAATAATTAAAAGGTGGTATCACCAGAGGGACACTTGTGCAGGAATTCCATCAGATATATATATGTAGCTGGGGAAACAGAATTGAAATTGAAAAATGAAAGGAGGCATTAACTTAGAACTAACCTTTTGAGCCAGAGTAGATAGGATCAGGGTACATAGGGTAAAGACCTGCAGCAGATCCCATGTTTATTATTACACCGGGTCTCCCAGCAGATTCCATGGCCTTAACCTGTTAAGAAGTGCAGATCATTTTGTGCTACTTTCCTCACAGTAACGCAATATCCACTAGCAATCAGAATTGTCATTGCTCCCTCCAACCGAAAGAGGAAAGGAAGAGAGAAAACAAGATGATAATCTCAGGCAAATGCTCAAAAAGCTCGACTTGGTCACTGCAGCATCACCAAGCAAAGTGCTCGGAAAAATTGCGGTCTTACTGCAAGGCGAGTGCAGTCGATGACGGCGACCAAATTCACGTTCAGCACGTGCCGCCAGGATCGAGTCCCGTCGGTCCGATCCTTGTGGAATGGGATTGAGGTGCTGATGCCGTCGGTCCGAATTTCAAAGTTCGCCAAGACTTAATCTTCTGACTGAATGCAGGTGGCCATCGACCCAAAAAGATTTGTGGGTCTCAATGCTGTGGCAGATGCTGTTGAGCATCTTCATTCTGGTAAAAGTATTGGCAAGGTATGTTCATTGTCCACGAACTTTATGGATATTTTGGGCACATCATTTGCAAATTTCATTACTTTGTTTTTTTTCCCTGATGCACAATAAATTTTGTGAATATGAACAAAATCTTATTCCAGGTGGTGGTTTGCATGCATCCTACTTTCACTGATCAAGTAGCGAGACTGTGAAGTCTGATCAAGGCTGTTTGATTGTTTCGTTAATAAGCATCAAAGTGAATTACAAAGGGATCTGTTTGAAATAATGACTCAGATTGCACATCCTTCCAAGCGATTATTAGGGAATGCAGTAAGAGACCTCGAGAAAATGAATGTGAATCTTCAGCAGAAAAAACCAAAAGGCTACAGAGGAATTGAAGTGATAAATATGAATTGCCCATGGCTTTTTGCCAGGCGACAAAAGCTGGTAAGACCCCTTTAGATATTCTGACAATCCTTTTGTGGTCATTCTCATAAACAGAACCGTCGCACAAATGATTACAATGTAAAGAAACATCATTTTTGATGTAAACAGATCAGTTGAAGTGTCCCATTTAACACCCTGTTTTTTGTTCAGCTGGGCGTTAATGACATGGTAGATCACTGTTTGATTCTTTTTCCTACATAATGCTTTTGGTGTTCAAAAAGCTAGCGACGTTAATTCCCCCACCGCCTGATTAACCGCAAAATAACTTAGAATGTTTCAGACACAATGAAAGATGTGTCTTGTACAACTTTGATGGTGCAAAACGCAAGCATGTTGCTGTTAATTTTAGATAGAATACTACTGATACATACTGCTCCCATGACAATCAATGCCCAAGCACATAACAGGAACGCGTTGCACCCCTGTTCACTTTCTACCTGTCAAAACATCAAAGTAGTTACATTCCTGTGACCGGAAGAGCGCATGTACGTGTATTGAGGATGGAAGGCATTCACAATTACACACAGCATGCTATTGATCAAGTCATTACCTCCTTGAAGCAAAGAGGGATGATAAACTCTCTGCAGTTCTGTTCACTTTTGGATGAACAGAATGTTCGACAACTTTCATTTATCGCGATGTATTAGCATATTATCATGTGCAGATATATCTATTTTATATTTACTTATATAGTGATGCCAGACTTAAGCTTTTTATGCCTAGTTGAATGAGACTAGTATACTAACTACTTAAGTTATATCTTATCTATTGTTTGATGAATTGCAGTAATAAAGTCGGATATATTCACATCATATCATGTACTTTTTTTTAGTATAAACAATACATCAATGTAATGAATCTAAAAATTCACAAACGCAAATGGTAAAAATATCTTGCAAAACTATTTCCTAATTTACTTTTGTTTGCTTATTTTATTTTATTTTTCCTCTATTTTTAAATTTTTGAATTTTTTATTTTTTCCCCTTCCATCATTCTCTAATAAAGTTCTATTAAATAGCAAACTATACTAATATATCTAAAATACAAAAATACCTAAAATGTGTAATAAATATAAATAGACATAAATATATATCTATAATCATATAATGAATTTATATCATAAGATAGAATTAAAGTCGAATATATAAATACTACTAAGATTAAATTAAAAAACTAAATTTTATTTTTTTATATTTTGAATTTTTTATATTATAGTTCAAATATTATTTATATTGAAGTATAATTTCAATTTTATTAATTTAATAAGTTTATTATTCCAGAAAAATAACTTTCTTATTATATATATTAGAAATCCTATCCATATTTATCCCACCTCTCTATGGGATAATTTTATTCGGCCTATATCCTTCTTATATTCGATTTTATCATGTGTTGAGTAGACACAAAATGCTGGATAGGATAAAATTGATCATATCCTGAATTTTATCCTGACCGCTAAATGCAATCTTAGGGTATATAGAATTTGCTCTTGGTAATCTCATTTAGGTAGATATGTTTGCTCTGTTGATGGTAAAACTTGTAACTGAAAGTGATCTATAGAAAATTAGATGCACACTTGTTGTACTGAAAATTGTTTAGCATCGATCTCTCTTTATAGCATGCTTCATAAATCGTCACATTCTTTATATTTCTTTTAACCCTCTTGTCGGAAGCAATTGATGCAACAAAAGCAATCCAATTTTTAAGGAGTCAGAAAGAACAGTGTGTTCTTACTTGCTCGAATCCGTTTGGCGCTTCTTGTTAAGTATTTGACATCTGCTTCCCTTTTCTCCTCTTTCCGAACTTCGGCTTCCTTCTTCTCCTTTCCACGGTCTTCTGCTTCCTCCTTGTCCTCCCCTTCAGCGACTTCCGCTTCCTTCTCCTCTGATTCATAGGCTCTGACGATATGTACCTGCCGAAAGGCAAGCACGAATTTGTAGTAAAGCCAGCATAAAAGCTGAGGTGCTAATCTAAGTACTTCAAGACGGATGTTTAAAATGCCCAGCGAACGACGAGCTGAGTGGGCACATGGGGCTTACTCGACGGGGAAAGAGTGCAATTTTTTACCAAAATTTGGAAGAAAATTTGGATATCATCTTTGCAATTTTAATATGAGGATAGTTAAGAGATGATATCTTAATTTCATGAGGTTAGAAGAGCAGATATATTCACTTGGTACAAAAAGGAAGATCCTTGCTGAATATATGTGGCTTCTTGGCCAGAAAATAATAATGGAAACGTGATTAAAAACTAACGAAAAAATGAATTTAGCCATGCTCATTCACCGCTTGGGCGTGTGGAGTCAAGAGGGAAATGTACTTCAAGCCAAAGCTGTTGATTCTCACCTGCTTTTCTTTTTTAATTTTTTTTTTTAACATTTAGCTTATTTTTTAATTTAAATAAAATTTACATTAAAAAACTGATTTGAACCAAAATAATGTCGTCTTAACCTTATGTTTAATATTTGAGCCACTTCATCATCATGTAGAAGAGAGAAAATATTTTAAAAAATCACGTCAATATTTTCTATTAATAATATTTGATAGAGTTAATGAAAGGATCCGATCGTACCAATTAGACAAGTTTTAAAGATTGTATTTTTTGCAAGTTTTATGTTTTAATTATACTTTGATGACACGTTTTGAAACTTCTAGTGCACTTATCCCTAAACAATAACACACTTTCATGGAAGAGTACACCTGGAAGATGAAACCTCGGAACCGTTCCTCATTTTTTAGAACTTGGAGCCATTCATACATACCTTGAAATTTGGAATCTATCTAGTTACACAAGTTTTAGGATTGATTCCTAGATATTCGAGAATCGCCGACTTCATTCTCCTCTTTTTTTTTCTTTTTTCTTTTTCTTTTTTAGTTAAGTAAAATGAAAGTGAACTCAATAATAAAATTGAAAGTCAAAAGATGGACACATAAAATAAAATAAACAATAAAAGGTTCAAAAGACATAACATAAAAACCTAAATTATAGAACTTCAGTTCTTAATCATTCAAGAAATATTATTGCTCCAAATTCTAACCGCCCGAAATTAAAGAAAGATCAAACGTAGATTACTATTACGTTAAGCCAAAATAATTATTAGAACGTCAAGGTCGCATTTATTCATTCCACTTCAACTTGTATTGATTCGAAACAAGAAGAGCACCACCTTCCCTCCTGCAACTCTTACTTGCGCCGCAGCCAGTGTTGCTGCATCTCAGGATCTCCCAGTTCGGGCCGATGAATCTCCAGCCCCCGCGATAACCTCCCATAGTCGATCCAGCAAGGGTCCGAGCCTGCTGCACTTCGCTTCAAGCAGTTCTCACCAACCCTCCCAGCGACTCCAGGCAAATTCCAGTGGCGATTCAGCACCTACCAATCCTTCCCGCGGCAACCGGAGATCACTACAACGTTTCTAGCGGCCTCTCTGCGCCGTCTACATCGCTGCAGCGCAGCTCTTCAATTCCCTATCTGCTGTGAACCAGCCCTTTGCCAAGATCTCTTCTTTCATTGCAGGTTATCCTGACGAATTCCACTGTCCCCGCACCTATAGCTAATCTTCTATGCTCCAAGAGCAGGCGGAGCAACCGGCGGAGCCCCCACATTTGCTTAGCCGAAGCTGCGCTGGAAACTATTCTTGCAGGTTTCTCTGTGAACAGAAGCAATCCAAAGACGTCCTAGCAGCGAGAGTGAGTTTCCATCGTACTAAAGCAGCCTCGTCAACGCCTCAAAGCTTTTCCCGACCCGTGTGGTGGAAATGCCGAGTGCCCGACGAGCCTTCTCATGTGGCCTTGCCGCCACCGTGTTCCCTCACCGCCGAGCTCGTCCCTTGCTGGTCGCCGCGAGTTTTTTCACCACCAGCATCCCATCGTTGGTCATCTGGGGTGCCTCCTCGACGTTTCTCCGTGAGAGCCAATTAGGTAATTTCCTATTTTACTTGTTCAATTTAAATGTGTAATTACTTAGTTTGGGATTATTTTAATCTCACTCGTAGGCATATCCCCATTAGGAGAATTGTCATATTGAAAATCTCAATAATCTAGAATTCGGGCTGCAAGGATTCTTGATTATGTTTTGGTTGTGGAGAAATATTTTATTATATAAGTTTGGAGACCAATTCGGTTATAAACCTTTCAATTAGACTAATTTAGTCCCAACATTTTCATATTGATGTCAATTCAATCCATCCAGGCAAATTAGATTAGAAAATTGTTGATGTGGACATCAGCCGTTCTACGTAACATAACTGGTGCTGATGTGAACATTTTAAAACAATTTTTAAATAGTTTTTTTCCCATTTTCTTTCCTTTTTTTTTCCCTTTAGATTGTGGCCGATTGTGGCCATAGGCCGACGAGGGCATTGCGACGCTCACTTGAGCTAGCAATGGCTCCACCCTTGCCTAGATTGCTCGGGGAGGGGGAGGGGAGGGGGCCTTGCCAGATTTGGCAAGGGCTTGACCCTCACTGCTTGGGTGTGAGGGAAGCCCCCAACAAACTCGGTAGGGTCGAGCCCTTGCCAAAGGCCATGAGAGTAACCCTCTCCCCCAAGCTCGCAGCGAGGGTCAAGTCCTCACAAGATCTGGCAAGGGCTACCCTTGCCCAAGCAACAAGCGTCCCCCCCCCCCCCCGGGGTCATGCCCTTGTATGTGGCTAGTCATTAGCCATAGGCGATACTTGCCATAGTCCAAAGGAAAAAAAGGAGTAGGAAAAATAACAAAAAAGAAAAAAAAAAATGTCTACGCCAGCGCTAGATGTGCCACACAAGACGGTCGAGGTCCACGTCAGTGATTTCCAACCTAAATTGACCAAATTGATCAATGTAAAAATATTTACAACTAAATTGATCGAATTGAAATATTTAGCTTTAAATTGATATCAATGTAATTGGTTTAGAATTGAATTGATACAATTCCTTATAAATTTGTGTTACATGTCTTTAATCTAGTAAATTTTCCCATTTAGATTAGTGTCATAGCTAGAATTGCATATTTAAGAACCATATAGTTAATTAAAGGTAGGATTTAATATAAATTATTTCCTAAGTTTGAATTGGGTAATCATATATTTTAAGTGGTTTCATAGTTCAATGTTAAAAGAAAATCACAAAAAAGAGAATAGTATGAATATGTCATCTAGAATAAGTTGCATCGCCACATCATCGTAGGCATGTCATCTGTCATCATTATTGCCTAAACATTTCAGCACTTTTACCTATAACAACAGCACTTTTACCTATAACAACCCAGTAAATAAATGGAAGGTGATGTAGATAATTTTTTTTTTTTTGGGTAAATTTTGACCGTCAGATTTTTCAGATAAATGAGAGGGTCAATAAAGAAATAAATCACATCAAACCCTACAAAATCGTTGCAAATTGATTGTGGTCCTAATTTCCATTAAACCCATCCCAAAAAAAAAAAATCACTTGGAATATTTTAAAGGCATATGTTCGGCAAAAGTCCTAAAACTTACAAAAAGTTCAATCGAATCCTAAAACTTGTCAAGTTGGTTCAATTAAGTCATTCTATTAATTCATACAGTTCATACGAACGGAAATTGCTGACATTGATTATTTTAATGCTCACTCTCTCTTACGTGGCAACTAGGGCAAGGAAAATTATGCAAGTTAGCAAAACGACGTAGTTTTGGATATTGCTCATTATCCAAAACCACGACATCTCCTCTCTTTTTTTAACGTTTTCCTTCCATCGAACCCTTCCCTTCTCCTTATGTTTTCCTTCCGCCCCTTCTTCCCCGTCCGAATCAACCCTTCCTTCGTATGAACCCTAAACCCTAAATCTTGACGCATATCACGATCTGGTGCCTCGCGAGTTGCAATTCTTCGTTAAACGCTAGTGTGAGTACGTGCGACACTCGTCCCACAAGAGCTAGGTTTGTATCTTCGCCATCGATTTCACCATAACTTGTTGATTTTGAGATTTTGGGTTTTAGTTTTCGAAATCTAAGCCCTAAATGTGATATGTGTGCCCATTATCCCCAAAATTTCATTTTGAAACTTGAATGACATCCGTAAATCTTGCGATTTAGTTGTCTGTCATTCAAGTTTTGAGCTTGCCTTCTATTATAGGTCCCTGTTAAATTAAGGCTTGCCAAAAAATGCTCAATACGTGTTGAGTAGTGATGACTGGATTTTCGCTTTGGATGGTGTTCTTCAGGTAATTCACTTTGATGGTTATTAACGAAACAATCAAACAGCCTTGATCAGACTTCAGTCTTGCTACTTGATCAGTGAAAGTTGGATAGAAAAATTCAAACAGCCTTGATCAGACTTCACAGTCTTGCCACTTGATCAGTGAAAGTTGGATCTATGCAGACCACCACCTGGAATAAGATTTTGTTCATATTCGCAAAATTTATTATGCATCAGAAAAAAAAAAAGTAATGAAATTTGCAAATGATGTGCCCAAAATATCCATAAAGTTCGTGGAAAATGAACATACCTTGCCAATACTTTTACCAGAATGAAGATGCTCAACAGCATCTGCCACAGCATTGAGACCCACAAATCTTTTTGGGTCGATGGCCACCTGCATTCAGAGAGAAGATTAAGTCTTGGCGAACTTTGAAATTCAGCAGCAATAGCGACTTAGGCACAGAGATAATCATCCAACTGATTCTACAGATTTAGTTTGGCAGCGACTTTTGGCAGGGAATTGCATATCAAATAAGGCTGAAGGAATAAGATAACAGGAAAGTAAGGGCCTTGCATTGTGCGAAAGGCACAGATATCTACAACTAATGAAATGTAAGTTCAGCATGATCTATGATGAAAGAGTCCGGTCTCACCAGTAAAAGAAACGTTAAAAAGAAGAAGAAGAAGAAGAAGAGCAGTACCTTGAGTTGTCCTCTGGAATAGAGTTGAAAGAGTCTATCTAGATGTTCTTGCCAGAAGTGACTATATTGTACCAGGAAAAAACCAGCCTGCCAACATTGTCAATATCATATTATACACTTCAAGGGGAGAAAGGCATAAACAACTATAGAATTCACAGTCCATGCTTATTCCTGATATAAAGTTGGCGCATCACCAAGAGCAAAATTATTGCAGTAGAGTACAATCACTGTCCTTTACGCAGTAGCGTTATCAAACATACCACAGTTTGGCTTTTAGACAGAAGTTTCTCGCAAAGTCCAGGGTACTTATTTGGTGTCCATCCATGCTCTCCTTGATACTACAATCAAAGTAGTAATTTTGTACAGGTTAAAAATTATGTACAACTGTCAATAGGTAATACTCGAGCATGAAGAATGTTAGAACAGTATGCATACTGAGGGAACAGACCACAACTACAGGAGATACTGGAGAAAAACCATACATGAATGTTGATAGAAAAATGTAGCACTTGCTACAAAGACTCCTTGCACAGTCTTCTTTATTTCTATAGCATCTCTAACCAATATTCCTCATTATACAAAGCAAAACATCTTCATGTCTGTCTTGCGACCCCCTGCGGCACAGAAATGTGATCGCAGTAGAACTTCTACCATGCATTATGACCACAAGACTCGTTCAAAAACTTCAGAAATCTAACTTTCCTTTCACTAGTATCTCACTGAAAGTGAGAGCAAGAATGTAAAAGCTCCCACACAGCCTAATCGAGATAACTAAGTTTGACATTGGAACTGCTGGAAACTCATGATAAAAGATCGGGCCCAGATGGATGTCCACAACATAAGGAGGCAATACCTGAGAAATCATGCCAATTACAATCAATCGTCCAAATATGGCCAAAGCATTCAAGCAAAGATCGAACATTTGCCCACCAACAGACTCATAAGCTATGTCAACACCTTTTGGAAATTCCTTCTTCAAAACCTGTAAATTTGGAAAAGATAGAGAAAAAGCTCATTACATAAACTTTTATTTGAGTATCATGCATTATCTTGTAAATCATGATAAATGAATTCATTTTAAATGAAAGTTCACAAAAAACTAAAACCAAGAACAGAGAAAAATGCAGAAATTGGTCTAGACTCCAAACATAATCCTACAAGAATTGTTACAATATAGAAAATAGTAATTAAACTGCATAAAGTTCATGTAAAAGGGAAGGCTGCAGCTAGCTATTTGAGACATGGTATGAAAATACAAAAATGTGAAAGAGTAAACTGGTTACTAAGGCACACTGTTGTTCACTTCAGAGTATCCCGTATGAGAAAAAACAAGGTTCTATAACACCATCACCTTTTTATCTTCTGCACCTCTTTTAAGGATAGAAAAATTGTAACATGAAAATGCGGATAATGTCAGTGGCATTCAAACGCCAGAGCCCAATGGAGGGGCAAAGACGACTTATTGACAAAAGGCTAAAGTTATTCTTTAGACATTGAATAGGTGATAGGAATTGATTACAAATCCAGCCAAGTAGATCCATATCAAAAAGGATTCACATGGAGGATCATGTAGTAGCACTAAATTTCAAAAACAAAATGAACATTGAAGGTAAAGAGAATTTCCAAGGTTTCATATACACGTTAATTTTGCACGAGTAAATATGATAGTATCTGTGCATATGTGGATAAATATGCTCATTTACTTTAACCTAATCAATATAACTATCTACTGAGACGTGTGTGACAGATTACTTATCTAGAAATAATTTGCTACACTACTTGAATGAATCAGGGACTTTGATCTCAACCTCCACATTGCGTGCAAAAAGGAGAGTTGAACAGATGAGACAGATTTTTAGGAGACATACAGTTTTGATGTCTTCAGCTTTATAATCTATCACACGATCGACTCCCAAATCTTTCAAAAGCATGGCCTTCTCCCTCCCTCCACAGGTTGCTACTACTGTCTTTCCAGCAACTTTTGCAAGCTGAAATGGTCACGATAGACAAAGTGACTCTTAGTAGTGTAAAATTATGTGAGCAGTTGAGGAACATAGTTAAGCACATGCAATGTTGTATTTTAAAAAGAAGAGATTCTTCTCTTCCGGACGAAAATGCTAACATATTAGAAACAATAATATCAGCAAGCTGCAGTCTAATAATACTAATTTAATAGCATCAATCTGAATGAGAAACAGACCTGGACAGCAAATTGCCCAGTCCCTCCTGCAGCAGCTGTAACAAGAACTACTTTGCCAGATTCCATTTGTCCAGCCTAAATTTTCAACAAGAGCAAACATAAATTTTAATATGGCATGCATAGTTTGCTATATTGCATAAAAGTCCGACCTTTTCTAGTGCAATAGATGCTGTAAGCCCTGAAGTAAGCATGGCAACTACTTCTGGATCTGGCCTGGCCACTGAAAGGACGTGTTTTGCTGGAACCTGAGAAAGATATGATGTTTATTACAATAAAACAGGGATCTCCATGTCATGAATTTGCAGTACCGAGAGGCTATGAAAGATATTAACCACAGTCAAAACCAGCCATTGACATTAAAATATCCCTATGGAATACAATTTTACCATTGTAAATTCTGCATAGCTTCCAAAAGTCATCAGTGCAGCAGGCATGCCAACTTTCAAGTCCTTGACAGAATCACCAACTGCAGCAATTATCCCCACAGCCTGCCATGTCAATCATGAAGATACCATTATGAGTATAACAAATATATGGTGCTGTTAGAGGAACCACAAAACTATGCCAAGAAAATCAGCATTATTGGATATTGCAAAATGCGACAACAGAAATAGATTTTTCCCAGACCTCAAAGCCAGCATCAAAAGGAAGACGGGACCCAACATCTGCCTTTCCACCTTGGAAATAACGTCCCGAGCTGAAATTCACCTGTTTAAAGCATGATTTTTTTATTAAAAAAGCTAGAATACTGACTCTATTATATCAAGTATTCACAATCGCTCCTAATATCTAACAGAGTCACACCGATCTAACAGTCTGGGGCCTGTCAAATAGTGATAATAAAGATTAGCTAATGAGCAATTACTAAATGATGATATCTGAAGTTTTAATAAATTCTCTCTATTAAATACTGCACAAGAAACGCGCTAGCATCAGAAATACAAATTGATTCTGTATAGACTTTGACATGCAAGCTGAATCCTGAGTCAAAACCTTCAAATACATAACAAACTTCTGAAGTTGAAGAGAAAAGAAGATTCTAAGTAAAAGGAAAAACCAGTTATACCAACAAGCATCTCAAGAAATTGGAACACTAACTTTGGTGCCGAGTTATCAGTCATCTATCGACTCATAGGCTGGTTAAAGGATAACTTAGTTGCCTTGTATTAAGGGATAGTCCTATCAATTGTATATAAGCCACATTACAAAGATCCAATTTGCTTTTTGATGTTTGCTACAGTAACATATAGAAAAGCTAAATTTCGAGTTGAAGTTTTAAGCATAGTTTTACAAATGGATCAGCCAACACAGAGCTACGCATATGAGAAGAGGATGAGAAAGATTTACCTGAAATTAAAAGAATACCAATCATAAAGGGTGAGAAAAAGCTAATATTCTTAAAAGAAGCCTTGAACTTACATCACTTGCATTTACTCCAGCATATACAATTTTCACAAGGACATGCTGTGGTGCAATTGGCAACCTCAAAGGCGTTCTTATAATCCGGGTGGCATCACGGAAATTGTGAGTCAAGGTGTGAACCACGCTGAATACAAAAATTTAAAGTACATCAATAGATCTTCCAATTGATAAAATGCTTATATTCCCAAACTAAATTTCTAAGTTGTGAGTACTTTGTTCCTCAGGAAGAAAAGCTTAAGAAAAAAATTCCATTCAGGATTCAATAAGAATACCAGATAATAAAACATGTTATTTACTAAAAATCTAAATCCACTAAAGAAAATTGGAACTAAAGGATCAACATAACCAGCATAACAGCTTAAGGAGGGTGCTCTGACACCTATTAATCCAAACATATAGAAGGGGAAAACCATCATTGGATGATTCTAAAGCATACTCATTTTTTGACCAATTAATAATTGCATAGATACGGCTATTGCAGTGATATAAATGTCAAGCCCATTAAAGCGTAGTAAGTCATTGCTTACAATTACTTTAGTCCACTGTTCACGTCCACATTGAACATTGATACACAGATCTACTCTGCAAAAGCTGACTTCCTCTTTTGTGCATGTTTAAAGTAAAACAAGATAAATAGAGGATGGGAATGAAATCATTCTTAGCTAAGATATGTTTCAAGCTGTACCCATTACCCTGGTAATCAAACCAGGAAAAGAAAAGCTGTTATGATATAAAATGACATAACATGGTCAAACTGTGAAAGAAGTTTTTTTAGAAGCCTCATACAGATGGAAGACCATCAAGCCTAAACTCATCAGGGCAATTTGTCATTCCATTTATACAAGAGCAATGACGTACTGTAGCTGATAACTTCTGTTAAATAAACAGGAGAGGGAATCTCTGGAGTACCTACAGAATACCTAAGCAGGTCCAGGTTTACGCTATAAGAAGGTAAACACTACTCTGGTTGAACAGTTCAATTATGTACACACATACGGTAGCCCCAAATTATCTTCACTCACATTTTCTCAAAATTCTTAGGAAGTTGCAAATTCACTGGTCCTTTGTACAATAATCTTCTTGTGAAACTTGAGGATTTCACTCGGTATTTTGCCTCTTCTGCTGCACTGGGCCAATATTGCATGCCACTGCGCTTTGTAATCCATAGACATGAACCACCTTTGCTTTCATCAGTAATAAGTTCAAAAGCTCCTGGAAAGTGGACTAGCCATCAGAAGCGATCCCTTCTACATATGATAGCACATTTTTGGAGCAGGGTCCAGTGAGTCCCTCACTAATCATGTATGGCAGTTCTTTAAATTTTTCTACAAATTCTGTAGTTGTACCAGTATGCATCTCTCTAGTATATCTAAATCTTAATACAGAAACTTTAAATGCTCCAAAGTCCAGAGCAAACGACTCATGCTCAGAAAATTTGATTGCAGTAAGAGAGTGAATTTGTGTCAATCATACAAACTATTTTATTTTCATTCATTTTGATTTATAAGTCCGATAAGATGTAAAGCACGTGGAGAAGACTGTATATGGATGTACCTTTCACCACCATTTCCATAGGTACAAAGCCCCCCGTCAAGTCTATAAAGTTAGAATCCATCTTTAAGCCCATCTCTGTTCGAACAAACTGCATAAGTAGTGAATCTACTGAGCATCATACGCACCACAATACATTTTCTGGGGCAAAGGAAATCAGGTCAGATAAAACTGGACTACAATAAGCTAAACCAACGATCAAACAAAGGGCCAGGTCACAGGAGAAGATAGCTTGATCCACATGCAATTCTCAACATTTTTCAGTAATGATTAAGCTTCCCATTGATACTAAACATAATGCACCAAACAGTCACCAAAGCATCTCCCAGTAGACCAAATGACCAGCCCGAAGGAAATGAAAAGCAAGAATCAGTAAAGAAAGAAAGACTAGCTGAGATTAGTATATTATTTTACACCCTAAAGGGATCAAGTACAACTGCTAACATAGTTTATTCCCTAAAAAGACCCGGTACAATTCCATATACTAGCAATGTTATCTTGAAGTTCCCTCCATAAATCAGCTCCAGCTTACAATTCTTTTCAGGCACTCCAACAGTGCTACGACTAGTTAAAAAGAAACACAGTTACATATTTTTTCTGCTTTCTGCTCCAAAAACAAGGCGTAAGGAATCAGACATATCCAACACTTAGACACAGAAACTATGTTAGGTACTCGTGGTAGAATAATGTTTCTCAATCACCATGATGAATTTATTTAATAAGGTGTTATTCAACATACAGAAACATAGCAGGACAACAGAAAGATCAACTTGCAAATTATTGGTCTTCCCCGATCTAGAACGAGTATTTAGAGAGACTATTGAACATCAGAAGAAGAGTCATATACTCCATAAGGTCCACAGAAGTTTCTGGTCATCATAATACCCTTGCTTGAAATTAAGATTAATAAAGGAGAAATTCCTGATAAATTCGAGCAAGATTCGAGATTCATAGTTCCACCCGTAACAAATCCGGAATTGAGAGCAGAAAAATGAATCTTCAATTGATTAAGCACTTCAGGGGAAAAAAACGAAGAGGAAGATGAATAATCATGTCATTAAAAGTGCCTATGTCAAGTATTGACGACTTTCAAACAGCACGAGATAACCAATCAAAAGAAACAATCTTCCCGAGTTTTGATTACACTAGTATATCGCATCGCAAAACCTTCTAATCTAATACAGCACCTCTGGGCAAAGTACATTGATGCGAATTCCTCGGCGCTTGAAAGGGGCAAGGGATCTGGTAAACAAGACGACGCCACCTGCAATGTTATCAAGTCTCTTAATAATTAAAAGGTGGTATCACCAGAGGGACGCTTGTTCCGTCAGATATATATATGTAGCTGGGGAAACAGAATTGAAATTGAAAAATGAAAGGAGGCATGAACTGAGAACTAACCTTTTGAGGCAGAGTAGATAGGATCAGCGTACATAGGATAAAGACCTGAAGCAGATCCCATGTTTATTATTACACCGGGTCTCCCAGCAGATTCCATGGCCTTAACCTGTTAAGAAGTGCAGATCATTTTGTGCTACTTTCCTCACAGTAAGGCAATATCCACTAGCAATCAGAAGTGTCATTGCTCCCTCCAACCGAAAGACGAAAGAAAGAGAGAAAACAAGATGATAATCTCAGGCAAATAATCAAAAAGCTCGACTTGGTAACTGCAGCATCACCAAGCGAAGTGCTCGGAAAAATTGCGGACTTACTGCGAGACGAGTGCAGTCGATGACGGCGACCAAATTCACGTTCAGCGCGTGCCGCCAGGATCGAGTCCCGTCGGTCTGATCCTTGTGGAACGGGATCGAGGTGCTGATGCCAGCGCAATTGATACAAATGTCCAGTCCCCCGTAGGTCGCGACATGCTTCTCAAAGACGTTGACGACATCCCCTGCTCACCAAACAAGACAACATCCATCACTACAATCTCCGTAAACCCGAGAATCCCAAAAAGCTTCATGAACAGAGAGAACAGGGCAACTCACTCGAGTTGGAGACGTCGCATTTCACGAAGATGGCGGAGGGAAATCCCAAGCTGGGGTGGAACTTGGAATTCGCCTTCTCGACGAGCGAGGCTACCTCCTTTCCCCTGTCTTCCGAGAAGTCGGCCACCGTCACGAATATCCCCTTCTCCGCGAGCGCTATCGCCAGAGCCTTACCTGAAGAACACCATCCAAAGCCAAAATCCAATCATCACAACTCAACACGTAAGCTCGCGACGAGGTCGAAGCACATCGATCATGACGACGACATCGGCAGCAACATCAGAATCCAACGGACACGAAAGGAAGACGAAAGCTCGGGAGTCGATAGTCTGACCAGACCGATCGCCGTGAATCGAGTTCGACTGCGATCGACAGTTCCCCCGGCGGCGGCGACGGACGCGAGACGAGCGGGGGAGTAGAGAGGTTCTTACCGATGCCGGAAGCTCCGCCGGTGACGAGAGCGGACAGGCCGGGCTTGAGCTCCATGTGTGGTCGCGCGGGGAGTGCTGCCGGCGTCCTACGACGTTTCGAAGAAGAAGAAGAACGAGAAGGAGAAGGAGAAGGTGGTGAAGAGAGAGAAGTAACCGTGGCTGACGATTCGTCGTCATATCCGATGTCGGGAGAAAAACGAGGTTGCGGTGGGGTCCACCGGCTGTCGGTTGTTTGACCCGAAAAGGATAAGAAAGAAAGAGCGAGGCCGCGGATCTTTTCCTTCCCGTCGTTACTCGTTCGTTCGTTCGCGTTCCGGCCGGAGGCGGCCGGGGAATCGAGCCGCCGGCGCCGGCGGCTCGCAGTCCCCCACGGAGCGTAGCATGCTCCCGTTCGCACCCGAAAATAACCAAACGAGCCGAATCGATGAAAGATGATCTGATCCGGACGGCCCAATTAAGGAGGAGAATCCAACCGATATGGGAGGCTTTAATGGAAATTGGGACCACAATCAATTTGCAACGATTTTGTGGGGTTTGATGTGATTCATTTCTTTATAAACTTCTCATTTATTTGCAAAATCTGACGGTCAAAATTTACCAAAAAAAAAAAAATTCTATATTACATTCCTTTTGTTTAATGGGTTATTATAAGTAAAGGTGCTGAAATGTTCAGACAATAATGATGACGTGGCAGGACATGGAAGATGACGCGCCAACGATCATGTGGCAGTGCAAATTATTCTATATGACATATGCATAGTATTTTTTTTATTTTTTTTTTGTGATTTTCTTTTAACATTCAACTATGAAACTAGTTAAAATATGTGATTACCCAATTTAAACTTAGGACATAATTTATATTAAATCCTATCTTAAATTAGGTAATATTGTAATTAAATACACAATTTTTATATATGTAATTCTAGCTATGAAACTAATATAAATGGGGAAATTTACTACATTAAAGACATGTAACACAAACCTATAGGGAAAAGTACCAATTCAATGCCAAACCTATTATATTTATACCAATTTAGACTTAAACATTTCAATTGGATCAATTTAATTCGAAACCTTTTCACATTGATTCATCTGTCCTATTTAGGTTAAAAATCATTGACGTGGATGCCGACTGTCCTATGTGACACATCAACATTTTCCGTCATTTTTCTTTCAATTTTTTATATTTAGCATATTTTTAATTTAATTTGAATACAATTAGTATTAAAAATATGATTTGCATCAATACAAGTCATTCATAGGAGAGAGAAAATATTAAAAAAATCACGTCAACATTTTCCGTCATGGAAGAACTCGATTGACAAGTTTTAGAACTTTCAACGCATTCTGTCTCCTATTTTATTTTTCTCTCTTTCTTGGTATTGTCGTCCTTTCTCCGAACTCACGCCTCTCTTGTCTTTATGAGTGTCAACTCCTCCTTTATATGTGAGAAATCTGAACCTCCAAGGAAAGAGCACATTTCTTTTTTTCTTTTTTTCTTTTTTTATTTTTTTTTTCTCCTGTACTGTGTTTTTGTTTCTTTCCTCCATTGCAGACTTTGGCTTGAAGTACATTTCCCTCGACTCCACACACGCCCAAGCCGTGAATGAGCATGGCTAAATTCATTTTTTCGTTAGTTTTTAATCATGCGCCCATTATTATTTTCTGGCCAAGAAGCCACATAGATCCAGCCCGGATCTTCCTTTTTGTACCAAGTGAATATATCTGCTCTTCTACCCTCAGGAAATTAACATGTCATCTCTTAATTTTCTAAATTTTCTTCCAAATTTTGATAGGAAATTGCATTCTTTCCTCGTCGAGTAAGCCCCAGGTGCCCCCCCTCATGCAATTTGGGGCCGCCTAGGTCTTCAATGGGCTTGGCTAAAGTTACATGCTCTTTAGGGCTTAGTCCAAGTCCATCTTATTAATTAAGTTCGTAATCACTTATTCAGACTCATCCGTCGCTAGTCCAATTTAAATGTAATTATATGAGCCTATTACTATCGATGATATAAAATAAAAAATGCTTCTAAAATCTATGTGCAGTTTTAACTAACATATTTGTTTAGAGGTTGGTGTTGATCAATAATTTTATATGCAATGCATGCTAAATGAGTCGTTAAAATTTATGTGTCAATAGCTAATCTTCTTTGAAGGAGAGCTCGCAAAGGTTTCAAATGAAGACAAAAATGATACATAAATTTTGACTATGCAGTGCAATGAATTTTTTTTGTCAAGAACAAGGATCTCTCGAGTTCACACCCAATTTTCAAATGCAATCTAATGAAATATGATGCAAATGTTAATACGGAGATATAAAGTGTTTTAGTTACTTGAATGGGGATTCGAGAAAGTAAACTTATACACGGAAGAATTTTGCAAACCTGACAAGAATCAAGAATACTGACATTTGAAAGGTTTGAAGATTTTTGAAATATTTTCTATCCTTAGGCATTCAGAAGGTGCTTTTACGAAATACATTAATTTCTCCTCATGCACTCAAAAAGGGTTTTATGAAATATTTGGATTTCACTTCACATATTCGAACAAAGTGTCTACTAAATACCCAGATTTCATTTCAAGTTTTTGAAAAGAGTGTTTTTACGAAATATCTAGATTTCACTTCAGATATTCGAAAAGAATTGTTATGAAATACCCAAATTTCACTTCAGGTATTCAAAAAGGGTTTATAAAAAATATTCGGATTTCACTTCAAGTATTTGAAAAATATTTTTATGAAATATTTGGATTTCACTTCAAATATTCCATGTCTATTTTTATTTTGTGATGGCTTTAATGGAAATTAGGATTGCAATCAATTTGTAACGATTTTATGGGGTTTGATGTGATTATTTCTTTATGAACCCTCTCATTTATTTGCAGAATCTGACAGTCAAAATTTACTAAAAATAAAAATAAAAATATTATCTATATTACATTCCATTTATTTACTGGATTGTTATAAGCAAAAGTGCTTAAATGTTTGGGCAATAATTATGACGTGGCAAGGACATGGAAAATGACATGACAATGATGATGTGGCAATGCAACTTATTCTATATGACATATTCATGCTATTCTTTTTTTGTGATTTTCTTTTAACATTTAACTAAAACTACTTAAAATATGTGATTACCCAATTCAAACTTAGGAAATAATTTTTATTAAATCCTATCTTAAATTAGATGATGTTGTAATTAACTATATGGGTTCTTAAATATGTAATTCTAGCTATGAAACTAATCTAAATGGGAAATTTACTAGATTAAAGACAGGTAACACAAACCTATAGGGAAAAGCACATATTCAGTCCTAAACATATTATATTGATACCAATTTAGACCTAAACATTTTCAATTGGATCAATTTAATCCTAAAATTTTTTATATTGATCCATCTGACCAATTTAGGTCGGAAATTACTGACGTGGATACCAGTCGTCCTACGATTGTAAATAATTTGTATTATTTTCTGAAAATTTTTCCTCTTTTCTTATTTTTCCTTTTTTTTTTCCTTTGGACCATAGCAAGTATCGGCCATGGGTGACAACCGACCACAGGTAAGGGCATGACCCTTGATGGATCTGGTGAGGGCATGACCCTTGCGGCCTAAGCTAGGGGGGCCTTGCTAGATCTAGCAAGGGCTCAACCCTCGCCACTTGTGCGTGGGTGACCCTTGTCGGATCTTGTGAGGACTTGACCCTCCTTGCGAGCCTAGGGGTGAGGGTTGCCATCGTGGCCTCTGGCAAGAGCTACCCTTTCACCCAAGCGAAGACGGGGGCCCTTGTAGATCGAACAAGGGCCTCGAGCCTTAGCCAGATTAGGTGAGGACCATGACACCCTCATTGGCCCTGGCCTATGGCCAATATCAGCCACAATCCAAAGGGGAAAAAAAGGAAAGAAAAAGGAAAAATAAGAAAAATAAAGTAACAAAATATTTAAAAATTGTTTAAAAATGTCCACATTAGCACCGGCTATGCCACGTAAGATGATTGATGTCAACATTAGTGATTTTCTAACCTAATTTGTCATGGATTGAATTGGTGTCATGAAAATGTTTAAGACTAAGTTGGTCTAATTGAAAGGTTTATAATTGAATTGGTACTTTTTCCCAAACCTATATAATAAAATATTTCTCCACAACTGAAACATAATGGAGAATCCTCGCAGCTCGAATTCTAGATTATTGAGATTTTCAATATGACAATTCTCCTAATGGGGATACGCCTATGAATGAGATTAAAATAATCCCAAACTAAGCAATTACACATTTAAATTGAACAAGAAAAATAGGATATTACGTAATTGGCTATCATAGACAAACGTCGAGGAGGCACTATTGGAAGTTTGTTTGTAAAAATAAAATAAAAAATAGTGCATTTTCCTTGTCCCACATAGGAAAAGTGGAAGGAAATTGGCCAATTAATAAGTATGTGGTTTATTTTGTATACCAAAAGAAATGATTGGGTGTGAGCTAGACCTCACCATACCCGCGTGCAGGTGCGTGAATAATTGCGCAATTTTTATTTTATTAGCACTAATCCCTTTGTTATTTTATTTTTATTTTTTATAGTTATCTTATTAACTTTAATCATTTCAAAGGTTGTTTTGTTTATTGAGAATTTTCGTTTGTGTCTTTTCAAGACAACCTTTGAAAAAGATACTCGTTCAGTTTGCAACATTTCCCGAAGGGTTGCATTTGTTCGTTTTTTAACTTCTTATGAATGGTTGTATTTGTTCGTTTTTAACTTCTTACGAATGGACGCATTTGTTCATCTTGGCAATTTTTGAAAAGATACATTTGTTTGCTTTGCAACCTTTCACAAAGAGTTGTCTATGTTTTAAGAATGTTTTATATGTACATGTCAGTTTTTTAGAAGAAAAATGTGTGATCATTTTCGAGAATTATCTCTGAAAAACTACAGCCATCTTTTTAATTGTTTCCTAGAGAGATCCTTGAGAAATACTAGAATTGTTATCTAGTACTCTCATTTGAGACTTTGTTGTATCTTGGAGGAAATTTGCTGGTGACCATTAGCAACTTTGTGGGGAAAAATAAATCCTTAAAGAAAGTGATATCATGAATCAAAGTCCGACTTAAGTACTCTAAAGATCCGTCTTCATTGTTCTACCCAATTCGAAGCCATATTTTCCCAACAGGCACCCAGATGACCAACGATGGGATGCTCAGGGTGAAAAGACTCGTGGTAACCAGTAAGGGACGAGCTTGGCAATGACGGAGCATGGTGGCAGCAAGGCGGCATGAGAAGGCTTGTCGAGCACTCAAGATTTCAACCACACGGGTCAGGGAAAAGCTTCGAGGCATTGGCGAGGTTGCTTTAGTACGATGGAAACTCACCCTCGCGGCTGGGACGTTTTTGGATTGCTGCTGTTCATAGAGAAACTTGCAAGAATAGTTTCCAGTACAGCTTCGGCTGAGCAAATGTGGGGGCTCTGCTGGTTGCTCCGCCTGCTCTTGGAGCATCGAAGATTATCTATAGGTGCCGGGACAGTGGAGTTCGTCGGGATAACCTGCAATGAAAGAAGAGATCTTGGCAAAGGACTGGTTCACAGCAGATAGGGAATGAAGAGCTGCTGCAGCGATGTAGACGGCGCGGAGAGGCCAAAGAAACGTCAGAGTGATCTCTGGTTGTTGCAGGAAGGATTGGTAGGTGCTAAATTGCCACCGGAATTTCCTTGGAGTCGCTGGGAGTGTTGGTAAGAACTTCTGGAAGTGAAGTGCAGGAGGTTCGAACCCTTGCTAGATCGACTACAGGAGGTGATCACGGGAGCTGGAGATTCATTGCCCCGAATTAGGAGATCCTGAGATGCAGCAACACTAGTTGTGCAAGTAAGGAGTTGCAAGAGGAAAAGCGGTGCTCTCCTTATTTCGAATCAATTCAAGTTGAAGTGGAATAACTAAGTACAACGTTGACGTTCTAATAATTAGTTTGGTTTAACATAATAGTAATTTTAATTTGAAACTATTATCAAGTGATTAACTATGTTTGCTCTTTCTTTAATTTCATATGGTTAGAATTTGGAGCAATAATATTTCATGAATGATTAAGGACTGAAATTCTATAATTTAGGTTTTTATGTTATGTCTTTTGAACTTGGTTAGAGCAATTAAATATTAAATTACGCCTTCATCTAACCACTTAAACTTTTAGAATAGTCCCACCTAATCTCACATGGTATCAAAGCTAGAGGTCTTGAGTTTGAATCTGCCCCATTTACCTCCCCAATTAAATATATACATGCTTAGTACTAGGCAAAAAGACCAAATTAAGCGTGAGGGAAAGTGTTAGCAATTAAATATATGCACATGCTTAGTACTAGGCAAAAAGACCACACTAAGCGAGAGGGGGAGTGTTAGAGTAATTAAATATTAAACAATATCTCTATATCTCTATATAATAACTTAAGCTTTTAGAACAGTTGGTTATGATCCCACCAAATCTCACGGAACTTTTTATTATTTTATTTTACGTAGAGAGAGAGAGAGAGAGAGAGAGAGAGAGAGAGAGAGAGAGAGAGAGAGAGAGAGAGAGAGAGAGAGAGTGTGTGTGTGTGTGTGTGTGTGTGTGTGTGAAATTGGTGGTTTCCCGAGTATCCAAGAATCAATCCTAAAACTTGTGTAGCTAGATAGATCCAAATTTCAGTGTATGTATGGAAGGCTCTAAGTTTCAAAAAATGAGGAATAGTTCCAAGGTTTTGGGTTCCAATTGGACTTCTCCATGAAAGTATGTCATTGTTTAGGATAAACACATGAGAAGTTCCAAAACTGGTCACTAAAGTGTAATTGAAACATAAAATTTACAAAAAGTACAATATCTAAAATTTGTCTAATTGGTACGATCGAGTCCTTTCATTAACTCTATTAAACATGACTAATAGCAAATACTAATAAAAAATACTGATGTGATTTTTTTAATATTTTCTCTCTCCTACATGATGATGAAGTGGCTAAAATATTAAACATAAGGTTAAAATTACCTCATCTTGGTCCAAATCAATTTTTTAATACAAATTTTATTTAAATTAAAAGGAAAGCTAAAAAAAAATTAAAGAAAAAGGAAAGTGGGTGAGAACTAACAGCCAGGGCTGCAAGCCCTCGCCTTCACTGCCGCACCCTCATTGGTCCTTCATGGTAATGGTGGGTGCAACGGTGGCAAGGGCTCTAATTCTTACCCTCTTTTCCTTTTCCTTTCAATTTTTTAAATTTAGCATATTTTTAATTTAACTTGTATAAAATTACTATTAAGAACATGATTTGCATCAAAATGAGTCATTTGTAGGACAAAAAAATATATTTAAAAAGTCACTCAACATTTTTTGTTAGTTATGTTGGACGGAATTAACGAGAGAACTCAATTAACAAGTTTTAGAACTTTCAATGCGTTTTTGTCTCCTATTTCTATTATCCTCTCTTTCTAGGTATTGTCGTCTTTTCTCTGAACTCACTCCTCTCTTGTCTTTAATGAATGTCAACTCTGTTTATGCGTGAGGAGTCTGAACCTCCAAGGAAGACCACATATCTTTTTTTTTTAGTGCCGGACACCTGGTGTGCCAAAACTTGGCACAGGTGGACACTTAAATGTCAAAGTTAGGAAAGTAACACTTAAATGCCAAAATCAGAGCAAAATGGATCACTTAAGTGCCAATCCGCAAAATGGATCACTTAAGTGAAAGTATGGGAAAAACCGTCTGAGATGATTAATGAACCTTTTGCTTGTTGATATGTATTGTTGATTTGTTTATTGACAAGCCGAAGGTAAATCATGCCTTGACGGTAAGCTAGAAATAATCATATGCATATAGTCAAGGCATAGCAATAGAATTGCTATTGATATGTCATCAATACTGTGGTGCAAGTGTTGGCTGCATGCTAGATTCGATGACAAGATGCACTCTTAATTCAAGTTTAGGGGTTTTACTTATCAAGTCATCAACTCACCCCGTTGTCTTTTCAAACTTGCAGGTATGGACATCTCACCTCCTCTTTGTTTAGATGTACCGATTTTGGAGTTGCAGCAACATTAGAGGAGTTAGAGATCCCCCAATAGGAGGATAATGTAAATCAGAAAGTGCTCTTAGAAAATGGCTATGTAAATGTACTGATGTAATATAAATGTAGTGTGTTTTGTATAATATTTTCCTACTTGCTTGTTTGTTGTGTTCTCTAAGTGTTTGTTGTACCACGCTTCCACATACTTATAAGAACAAGATGAAAGTGAAAAGGGAATTGGATCGGCGACATGCCTGGGACGTCGCATCAATAACCTCCATCAATTTGTTATAGATTTGTTTAGATAAAAATTGATAGCATGAGAAACCAAACAAGTAGAGATCAAGTGTATTGGGGGAAAGTACACTAGAAGTGCCAAAAGTTGTGTACGGCGCTCACTTTAGTGCTAAAAGTTTCCGTCGAATTACTTAAGTGCCAAATCGGAGAAAAAACAATCACTTTGGTGTCACCAGCGAGAGATTCCGACCAAATTAATTACGTAGCTTTTATATATTTTTTTGTGGTGACTTTTAAATGACGTCGTTTTCCATCCTCCTTAAGAAAAGACGTCATTTTGCCGTCATACGTGGACAGCCTCACAAAAACGACAGCATATAGCTCATATGGGGACTGAAATTAGGGTTTTTGTGCAATTCTCGCCCAACGCCGACTGCCATTGCTTAGCCACCATTGTCGCCCACCGTCGCTTAGCCACCGTCACTCGGCCACCATCGTAATTGCTCGACCAGGTGAGCGAGGAGAGGTTGAGGTTGTTGCTCAGGCAAGAAGTGGTGGAAAGAATAGGAGGAGGAGGAAGAAGGGGGGTCGTAGGTACCACTGCTAGTGTTGTTCTTCAGGGAAGAAGATGAGGAGGAAGCCCATCTCTCTCTCTCTCTCTCTCTCTCTCTCTCTCTCTCTCTCTCACACACACACAATTTGGGGATTTAGGGTTCTTACTTGAGGGAAAGACGCCGTTTTGGGATTGGATGCTGACTGTACTCTCCAACGAGCCACGTTAGTTTCAAAAATTAATAAAAAAAGTGCCACGTTAGATTTCCGGCCAATTAAATCAGCGTTAGCACTGAAATGATCGTTTTTAAAATTTGTTAACACTTAATGATTCAAAATAAACTTTTTGGCAGATTGCAAAGTGAATCAATTTCTCTTTTCTCGGGTACTGTTCATCTCTTTGCTCTCTAGCTGGTTTCGTGCGCTATAGTACACCGGAAGTGGCTGTTGTTGGCTCCGGCCAACTCAGCCAATCGTTGGTGCTCGTTTTTGGAGACGAACCCCACCCAGACTCGATCTACATCTCCACCAAAGGATTTCGCCTAGTATGGCCTCCTCTTTTGGATTCCGTGAGCTGTGTGATTAGGTTTTCGGGTTCTGGTTTGTGCCTGCTGTAATGGTGTCGTCCTCCTCGATCTCGGATGGAATCCTGGGTAAGCCTCTTCTTGAGGCTACGAAGGAAGCCTCCGCTCCTCCCCCTTCTTCTTGCATCCCTCCTGGCCATCAATCTTCTACATTGAGGGATGCTCATGGCTAGAGAGGCCAATCGGGAAGCAGAGGTTGAAGCAGAGCAAGGAAAGCTCGATTTCAGCTTGGTGGGCTTCCTTTCTCTCAACCTGGTGGTGCGATCCCCTCCACTTCCATGGCTCCGAATGGAAAGAATAAAGGTGTAGCCACCAGTGGTACTCCCGTGCCTTCTTATCGTCATCCTCAAGCTCAGCGCCCTGCTGTTCACCAAGGATCGACTTCTACTTCTGGTAAGGCTTTTGTCACTCAACAGGGCCCTTCTATAGAAGCTCCTCAGCCCCCCCCCCCTCGCCCCCCATTCTTGGGCGGTAGTTACTCGGTCGACTACTAAAGGATACAGCTTACCCTATATTCCACCGGTTGTTAATGATAATAAAATTGTTGTGCAAATCTCTGAGGAGATTTTGCAAGCTGCTCACCCAAAATGGGAGGAATGCCTTGTTGGCCATTATATTGGGAAGAGACTCCCCCTTAATATGACAAAGGATGCTCTCAGCTTTGCTTGGGGTCACCATCTAGTTGAAGTAATACCTACTGATCTTGGTTATTACTTCTTCCATATACCGGATCGTGCTTATAGGCAGAAGGTTCTTGAAGGAGGACCGATTATGGTTTCCAAGATTCCCTTGGTCTTCCAGCAATGGTATCCAACAATGGAACTCAAGAAGGCCAGCCACAGTTCAGTCCCTATTTGGATCTGACTCAGGAATGTTCCGATCTCTCTTTGGTCAGCCTCAAGTATTAGTGCTCTTGCTAGTGCTCTAGGTAAGCCTCTCTATGTGGATAGTCGAATTGAAGAAATGACTGTTGTGGCTTTTGCCCATATATGTGTGGAGATTGATGCCTCGAGCACTTTCCCTAAAGTGATCGAATTCACTTTAAATGATGAGCCCCACTCTGTGACTGTTTATTATGAATGGGTTCCTTCCCTTTGCCCATCTTATGTTTGTTTTGGCCATCGATGTGATGATCCTACTGTCCCGGTCTCTCCTAAAGCTGGCAATACAACCGCTAGAAGGCCTATTCCACGGCCTGCTAATGAACGGCGTGAAGTCCGGGGTAAAAGAAGCTTTAAAAATCATGCCATTCATGAGGACCTGCTAGTTTGTAATATTGTCCCTCCCTCTCATGGCAAGCAACCTCAAGATGTGGTTCTGGTCGAGCCTATTCCTAAGGTATTTGCTCCTCTAAAGATAAGGAATGATGATACCCCTCCTTTGAAATCATCATTGGTTCATCCCTTGAGCCATCCCAAGCCGATATTATTGGAGCACCAAGCGATGCTGTGGTGGATCCCACCTCCTCCTTGAATGATGAAGTCCCATATGAGATCAGTTCTGGTGGAAGTGAATTGGATTCTCTCGATGTGGTTGCTTCGTCCATCCCTGCGGAGCCTGACCGTCCCCAACTTCCCCCTGAACCAACCCTTGCAGCCCTTGTGAGGCAGAAAGGAAATCTTCAATCTGTGTCAGCTGAAGCGAGTTTCCCTTTGAGTCCTAAACTGGTGCCACCCTCGACAAAAAAGCGAGGTGGCAAGAAAAGGTAACTTCCTCACCTTTTGGGTCCCATGTTTTTTGGTGTTTGGAATATTAGGGGTCTCGGCACCCCCCCCCCCTAAACAGGCCGAAATTAGGAATTTTGTGAGAACCAATAACATTTGTTGTATTGGTATCTTTCAGACAAAGATCTCGCCTAGTGTTTTTCATGCTGTCTCCGCTGCCTTGCTTCCTAGTTGGAATTGGTCCTCCAATTATGTGCATTCGGCTAGAGGTAGAGTTTGGGTGGGTTGGAACCTTGCCTATGCCCTTTTTGTTATGTCTGATTGCTCCTCTCAGGCTATTCATGGCTGCTTGAGTTATATTACTAATGGCACTTCCTTCTATTTATCGATGGTTTATGCGGAACACTCCTTTGTTTTGAGAAGACCGTTGTGGGCTGAGTTGAATCACTCCAACCTTATGTAACCGAATGAGCCTTGGATCATTGCGAGAGACTTCAATGCTATCCGATATGCCTCTGATAGGGCAGATAGATCAAACTACTAGATTCCAGCCTTTGAAGATTTTGGCAATTGTCTCATTCAAGCTGGCTTGGATGATCTCAAGTTTGTTGGTAATCGCTTTACTTGGGCAGCCTCCTCTGGACCTAATCGTAAACAAAGGAAGATCGACAAGGTTGTCGTTAATTCCGCTTGGAATTCCACATTATCTTATTATGAGGCCTCCTTCTTGGCGCCAGGTGTGTCGGACCATTCCCCGATGGTTGTTAGGATCCTTCCTACTCCAAACAATCGTAAGCCTTTTAAGTTTTTCAACTTTTGGATGGCCCATCTGACCTTCTTTGAGCTGGTAACACAGGTTTGGGATTCTTCCTTCGTTGGCTCGCCCATGTATATGCTCTGCTGCAAATTGCGTGCTCTTAAGTACAGACTTAAAGTCCTAAATAGGACAGCCTACTCAGATATCTCAACTCGTACAGAGGAAGCTAGAAGTCTGTTGTTGATTGCCCAAAATGCAATTCAATTAGACCCGCTCAACCAGTCGTTAGCTGATACAGAGAAGGAACGCCTACAGGCTTTCTCGGATCTTCACATCCAAGAAGAGTCCTTCTTCAGACAAAAGTCTAGAGTGCACTAGCTTAAAGAAGGCTACCGAAACACGAAGTATTTCCATCACTTGGTTAAGTGGAGCCACCTCTGGAATAGAATATTATCAATTGTTGATGGAGATGTCCAAGTTACTGACCCTTCCGAAGTTCAGCAGCTCTTTATCTCCCATTTTCGTAACCTTTTGGCGGCTTCCCCCCCTGCTGTGAAGCCTTCGACTGAGGATATTTGTGCTCATTTGAATCATACTATCAATGATGTTCAATTTCTTAGCCTCTCTCGGCCTGTTACGGATGAGGAGATTCGGGAAACCATGTTCTCCCTTACAAATGGTAAAGCCCCTAGCCCGGATGGATTCAACGCAGATATCTTTAAGCGATCGTGGGACATAGTTGGTCCTTCGGTGATTTTGGCGGTTCGGGATTTCTTCAATTCAGGCCACCTCCTTCGGGAGATTAATGCCACTATCATCACCTTGGTTCCTAAGATCCCAAATGCCTCGACAGTCGATGACTTTCACCCCATAGCCTGTTGCAACACTATATATAAATGCATCACCAAGATTCTTGCTAACAGGTTAGCTTCGGTTCTTCCTTCCATTATCAGCCCTCCCCAAAAAGCTTTTGTTAAAGGCAGAAGGATTAGCAATAATATCTTGCTAGCTTAGGAATTATTCTGTGATTTTCATCATGAACAATATCGGCCTAAATGCATCGTTAAGGTTGATTTTTGTAAAGCCTATGACTCGGTGGATTGGAATTTTATTGAACTAACCCTTAAAGTTTTCGGCTTCCCTGGTGTGTTTATTGACCGTATCATGGCTTGTATCCGGTCGCTCATGTTCTCCATCTCCCTAAATGGCGAGCTTCATGGTTTTTTCTCGAGTGGAAGGGGAATTCGTCAGGGTGACCTGATGTCTCCTTACATCTTCACTCTGGTTATGGAAGTATTCACTGGTATCCTTAATTGCCAATCTAGTAAGCCAAGCTTTGATTACTTTTGGAGATGCAAAGCTACTAAGCTTTCCCATCTCTTCTTTGTGGATGATGTCCTATTATTCTCGAAGGCCAGCTTGACCTCGGTGCGACTCTTAATGGATGGGATCCATCTCTTTGCCGACTAGTCAGGCCTTTTACCCAATCTTCGCAAGAGTGATATATTTATCTCGGGAGGACCTGCTTCTCTTACGGATGCCCTAGTAAGTGCCTCAGGCTTCCAATTAGGATCTCTTCCTTTTTAAGTACCTTGGTGTGCCTATTATATCTACTAGACTTGGGAAAGTAGATTGTGCTGCGTTGGTGAACACTATCATCTCGAGAGTCCAATCTTGGACCAACTGATTCTTGTCCATGGCAGGCAGGTTGCAATTGATAAAATCGGTCATCCACTCTATCCAGGTATATTGGTCGAGTGTCTTTATATTTCCTTCTTCGGTTATTAAGCGAATTGAACAAGTCTTTCGACAATTCCTTTGGAAAGGACCTACCCTGGGTTCGGGTGGGGCTAAGGTAGCTTGGGATGATGTTTGCCTACCTAAGGAGGAAGGTGGGTTGGGGATTCGATCCATTCTAGTAAGTAACTTGGCGGCCATGATCAAGCACTTATGGATTCTCTTTACTGATAAAGAGTCCCTGTGGTGTAAATGGATCCATTCAAACTTCTTAAGGCGTAAGAATTTTTGGATAGTGCCTAAGCCAACATTTTGTTCATGGGCTTGGAAGAAATTACTTGGTTTCCGTGACTTGATCCAGCTTCAGTTTAGGTGGAATATTGGCGATGGCTATTCAGCCTCCTTTTGGTTCGACTCTTGGCATCCTCGTGGCCCTCTCTATAAGATCTTCTCTAATCGTGATATCTATTGCTCCAGTATTCCACGACTTGCCTCAATCAGAACTGGTTTGGCAGCCTTGACCACCCCGTCCACGTTTGTGAATGTTATTGCGACCTGGGAGGAGCCCCTCCCGAACCTTAATGAGGAAAATGACCGACTGGTTTGGCTGGGCCACCCCTCTAGTATCTACTCTTCAGCTTCTGCTTGGAATCTCCTGAGGTTGAGGAAGCCCTTGAGTCACCGGTTCAGGTTTATTTGGAGCCCCTCTCTCCCTCCTCGATATCAAACTCACCTGTGGCTGATTACTCGCAATCGTCTACCAACTCAGGTGAGGTTACTCTCCCATGAAAGAATCCCGGATGTGTCTTGTGCATTTTGTTCAACTAGACCGGATTCAATCGATCACCTTTTTTTTTTTGCTGCTCCATTACTTGCGGCCTTGCGGCCTTTTGGGCGACGAAGTTTAATCTTCCTTGGAGAAACCAGGCTTGGAAAGAGAACCTTTTGTGGGCTATTGAACACTTATATGATCCAGGGTTCCACCAATCGATGGCTCGGTTTGCCTTTGGTGCCTTATGTTATCTTGTTTGGAAGGAGAGAAACAATATCATCTTCCGCAACCAACAGCTTTTCCTCCCAACTTTGAAAGCCAATCTAATCAAAGCTGTTAAAGATAAGGCCCTTACATTCTCAAAGGTCCCGGATACCCCCCGCAACAAACGTCTTAAACTTAGCTGGGGTATCCACTCTTCTATCTTTGAGTAAGTGTTTTGGCCTACTACTGAAGTGATCATATGGCCGTTCATTTTTGTGCCCCGTTCGTGGTTTTCCTTGCATTGAAGATGCTCGTGAGTCGCCCCCTCTTCCCCCTTGCTTGGGAGGTTCTCTACCTCGTTTTTCCCTGGGTCTTTCAGTCGCTGATGTTGCTGGTTCCAATTCACTCGATTGCTGCTTCGGTTTGGATGTAACCTAGTTTTGTTGGGTTGTATTTCTGCCCTCCCTTTTCATTTTGTTCTTGTCTTGCTTTCTACCCTGGCTACGTTGTTCGTTAGCCTTCTTCTAGCTGCTTCTTTTCCCGTTTCTTGTATCTTTCTCTGCAGCTTGGGTTGGCACCCTTCCACTCGATTGGTTTTTCTCTAACCGTCTGAGTGCAAGTTTTTTGGTGCCGGCTCTTCTCTGCTGTACTCTGTATAGCTTCCTGGTTCACAAGTCTATCTATAATGCTTACCTTTTACCAAAATAAATAAATAAACTTTTTGGCACCAAAGCGAGTGCTATACACAACTTTTGGCACTTCTAGTGTACTTACCTTTGTGTATTGGGCATCCTAGAATGAGAAGAACAAGAGATCATAATACCCCTAAAATTATTGGCCGTACCAAGCTTTTCGAGAACACTTTGTATGACCATGATAGATTATTGCTGTAAATTTGGTCGTGCTCAAATGCCTTTCTATATAAAACACGATCCAACTTTACGAGAGTGCGCAACTCAACCTTTGTAGAATTTGCAATTCTCGAACCTAATTCTACAATATTGAAGATGAAGTAGAGCGTTGATGCTTCTTGGACAATATCTTCGTATCAGCTGCTCGGCATCGCGTAAGCACGCATGGCGATCCGAATGAGTGAATATCCCATCGCATGCTTCGTGGCCATGGCAGGTATGAGCCCAGAATTCCTTTCTTGTGACATAATAACTGAAGAAGCCGGGGTTCGATGTCTGGTCGACTATGTCATGAAGGAGATCATCGACCGAATCATTGTACCCCCACATCGTACTGGTGTCTCCATTGCAGAATTTTTGTGCACCAACGTTACATCGGGAGTGCAATCAGTGCGATTGCAATCTTGTGGAATGTGAGAAGCCATGCATCTCTTGCCTCCTCCTCTTGTGACTACTCATCCTATGTTGCTCCTTATGTAAAGAGCGGCAATGTCCCAGGAAAGTGTCACGTGCCGAGAGTTTCCATGGCCTTGGAACAACCCGTGAGGCGCCTGGTGAGCGGAATTCACCAGGCTAGCCTTCCTTCTATAATTATCCCAACGATCAATACGGTGAATACTCCTTCGTACGAGATCTAGCCACGCCCAGCTTCACTCGGACGTCTAGTCCATCGAGTGAGACAGCAGATCCATTTAGGTTCAACAACTGGTTTCGGCCTGCCTTGGCCTCGTCAGGAATGCGGCATCAGCTCCCGACCAGTTTGTGCACGGGAGGCATATCCCGTCTTCAGAGCTCCTAAGTGATATAATCCTTCTATCCTAGAACTCCTAGCACCAACCATCCTGACGCCACTCCCACGGACCAATTGTGTTTGTCCCCTCTACTTCCTCACTCTTCACTCGATAACCCCGAGCTCCACTCACAAGGTCACGATTACGGGAGGATTCACGGACCGTGACATTCTCCCCTACTCATTTCCGCAACGCCCTCGTTGCGGGCTGTTCCGTCGCTTCGCCTAACAGAACAGACTCACCCCTCCGTTGCTTCCTTCCCCCGATCAAAGCTGTTCACGAAACTCCAGTCACTTGTGCTTCCCGACAAGTGTGGCCCCCTGGCCAACTGCCCTCCTATGGCAGCACCTTCTTCTACCTACTAAGCTCCTCCTGATCTCAGCAAGCCAACAGAGGGTCTCCTTGGTGGAAACGTGATCGCAGACCTCTTCTTAAGATTCACCCACTGATCCAGGAACGTATCCCCATTCAGTGAGCAATTCGGTTCCGTCCTATGCCCCCATTGCCATCCCAGAAAGCTAGACGAGAGCTGCACGTTGTCCGAGCCCCCTTGGCCCCGGCGATCACTCTCTGCCCTCATAGGACTGGGAAGACCATAGGCTTTTCCCCGAATCACCCACCTACTGAAGGGATCTCTGCTCTGATACCACTTGTCACGGGCCGATCGATCTAGCGTTCCCTTGCCCGTGCGGCCTTAGGAATTTCTCCCAAGTCAACCTTTCTCACACTCACTCACAAGGATCTTAGAGAGAGAAACTCTAGAGTGAGAAGCTCTGGTTTTGTATTTCACTTGAGAATGAGATTATACAAATGAGGGGAGGAGTCTCCCTTATATACAAGTACAGGTAAACCGTATCCATAGATCTCTCCGTGATCTAACGGTGGAGATTGCATCTCCCAACTACCCACATTTATTCCCAACTACCAGCTACTCGCATTTATAACGTATGCGTACAAATACCGTATTTACCCGCCCCAGGAGTATACTCGATAATACTCTAAGTCTCGGGGATATAGGTCGAGGGTCGGATGTGTCACGCCCGTCCTCAAGAAACCTCTTGCCTTTGCATTCTCACGGGCCGTGACTAGGGGTGTGCAACCGGTCCGGGTCAACCCGGTTCCCGGATCGGCCCACCCGGAAAACAGGGTCGGGAACCGGTTCCGGTTGAAACCGGTCCGGGAACCGGTTCCGGTTGAAACCGGTCCGGGAACCGGTTCCCAAAACTGAGACCCTGTTTGAACCGGTCCAGGAACCGGTTCCGAGGGATTTCCCACCCGGGAACCGGTTCGCCCGGACCGGTTTGGGAACCGGTTGGAGAACTGGTCCACCCCTAAAAAAACAAAACGCCAAAACCCTAATCAGTGTTTCTATCTTTACCTCTCTCTCTCTCACCCGCGACCTCGCGATTCCTCGCCCCCCTTCGCGAAGCTGCCGCAGCCCGCCCGAGCCTTGTTGCCGACGTCTGCTGATTCCTCACCCCCCTTCTGTGACCAGACGCTCGTTCCCTTCCTGCCGTGACTCCGTCCTCAGCCCATTCGTCCGAGCCCCCTGCTCACCCACGAGATCGAGTGACGCTGCAGTGGCCGGCGAGCCGCTCTGAGGAGACTCAACGCTCCTGCTTCTGCCCTGCAGCAACTCGCCACCGCGCCAGAGCGTCGCCCGCCTTCTGTCCGCGAGACTCCTCCGCCGACGCCTGCACCAGTCACCCCTCTGCTCACCCGTGCCTCCCTCTGCTCGAGCACTGATCCTGGTTCCATCCGACGCCACCTCTGCCATTCTCGTCGCACCCCTCGCGCTCGCACCACCGCCTCCCTGCTATTAGGTCCTCCTCTGCTCGAAGTCGACGCCCGACAGATCTGCTCCTCCGAGCCTACTCCTGAGCGACACCCCTGCCACCGACACCCAGCTCTGTTAGGTCCTCCTCTGCTTCCCCCACTTTCATCTCCTCTCCTCCGGTCCACAAGTTCCCCAGACCAGTCATGCTTTCTATTCTGCCATAGTTGTTTAAGTTGCCTATGTTATCAATGACATCATCAGTGGTATAGTTGAAGTTACTAAGGTCGTTGCTGCTATTGTGTTCGCTGTCACATGTGTTCTCAGTTTTCACATTTTCAACGCTTATGCTCTCAGTTTGTTCCTTTATCCTATTTCACTTTAATTTTTTTATTTTTGGGGGTGTGGCGGCGCGCATTGTCACAAAGAGCAAAGCTCGAGCAATTGAAAACTGAACACGCAAAATGGATGGATTCTCTGGCTGATCAATTTCTACGTAATAAAACAACATATTCAGCTCATGAATCTCTGGTCAAGTGTCTTAGAATATCTCTCATTTTTTTCCTATTATATATAATGTATTTTTTTCCTAGGTGGAAACTGGAAGTTGTGATGTTCCTGCTTTTTGACCATCTGCATATCCGGTCTAGGTTTTTTGCATATCTTTTGCTTGAAAAGTGAGATTGCAGGGATTCTCCAGTTCAATATGACAAGCTCTCTTTTGACTGCAATTTTACTAGATTGTGAGCTAGAGGAATTGAAATTGAACACACAAAACAGATTCTCTGACTGAACACACAACATATTCAGCTCATGAATCATTGGTTGGATGTCCTTGATTTGCATAGAATCCAAGCGGGTTATTTGTGAGGTGGTGTTTTGTTTAATCTGTTTCTATAGGTTAAGAGTATTAGACCATGTTTGTCTAAGGTTAATATAAAGATACAACAATTTTTATGCAAAACAGGTTCCAATATAAACAGGGTCCTAAAGTTATGTTGAGAGATTTGATTTACTATGAAAACTAATATGTTTTTGTAGATTCCTAATGTTATATAATTTTTTTTTCCAGTTTTCAGTCAATGGATCAAGACAAAGACATATCAATGGAAGTAGAGGGACATAATGAAATGAGTCCACTCATGGAATTGCCATTCCATGGAGCTGATGAAGTGGAATCTGCAACCATAGGCACGACAAACAAGGTGAGGGTACCTAACTCTCATACTGCTTCGGGTAAAAAGCGAACTAATCAATCAGATTGTTGGGATCATTTTTCGAGAATTATAGATGAGAAAACACAGAAAACAGTTAAGGTGAAGTGCATTCATTGCGGGATGGATTATGTGTTTAATGTTGATCATGGAACCTCTACTATGTGGAAGCACTTGAGAAAGTGCAAAAAGTATCCTCGCACAGATAAAAAGCAAATGTTGTTTGCATCACGTGACAAAAGTGTGATTGGCGAGGTTGGGGAAAATACTACTAGTGATAGTGTCTTAACGACATGGAAGTTTGATCAAGAACGTTGTAGGCATATGCTTGCTCGAATGATTATTATTGATGAGCAGCCATTTTCCATGGTTGAGCGTGTTGGTTTTCGGGATTTTGTTACTGAATTGCAACCTCTTTTCCATCATCTTTCACGATTTACAATGGCAAGAGATTGTATGAAGTTATATCTAAGTGAAAGGACTTGTTTGAAAGCTTACTTTGGTAAGCTTAAATCTAGGATTGCACTCACAACGGATATGTGGAGTTCCATTCAAAACTTGAACTATTTGTGTCTTACTGCACATTATATTGATGAAAATTGGCAGTTGCAAAAAAGAATAATCAATTTTGTGATGATGCATAGTCACAAGGGTAAGGAGATTGGTAAAATGGTGGGGAAATGCATTTATGATTGGGGAATAGAAAGGAATGTGTCCACAATAACAGTGGATAATGCAAGTTCAAATGATGTGGCCGTTAGTTATTTGAAAGAAAAATTTTCAGAAGAAGGATTTTTGATTTTGAATGGTGATGCTTTACATATGAGATGCACTGCTCACATACTTAACTTGATAGTAAGAGACGGATTGAATGAGGTGCGTGATTCTATTGCACGCATCCGAAACATAGTTAGGTATGTGAGGAGTTCTCCGGCTAGAGCTTAGACATTCAAAGGTTGCATTGAGATTGAGAGGATTGCATACAATGGTTCGGTCTGTCTTGATGTTGCCACTAGATGGAACTCCACTTACATGATGTTAGACACCGCCATAAAGTTCAAGAAAGCTTTTAAAAGAATGGAAGATGAAGATTTATATTTCTTAAGGGAAATTGACAATGATCCTCCTGAAGCTGAAGATTGGGAAAATGCCATCATTCTTTCTAAATTTCTGAAACGGTTTTATGATGCAACCAAAAGGATGTCGGGTAGTTCATATGTTACTTCAAATCATTATTTTGAGGAGATAGCTAAGTTGTACAAGTATTTGAATAATGCGACAAATTCTTTAGACCCAAAGCTTCAAGCTATGGGTTTAAAAATGAAAGAGAAGTTTGACAAGTATTATGGGAGTTTGGATAAAGTTAATATGATGGCATTGATTGCGGTTGCATTGGATCCTACAAAGAAGTTGAATTATGTAAAGTTCTGTTTTGAACAAATCTATGATGATGAAGCAAAAATTGATGAGATGCATGATAAAGTGAAGGTCGCCTTGGAGAATTTGTATAAATCTTATGAGCGATCTTTTGTTGGCTCTTCTAGTGAATGAAAATTTGGTGATTCAAGTGTGAGTAACAGTAGTAGTGCTTCTAATGTTGATATTGATGACAATGATTGTGAAATCGATGCTTGGCACAAAAGCTTTCTCCATGCGAAGAAAAGAGTGTTGGGTGAAAACAAATCTGAGCTTGATCGGTATCTTGAAGCTGAAAGTGAAGATATCCTTAATATTGATCTTTTGATGTGGTGGAAGAGCACTGGGTCAAAGTATAAAATTGTATCTTTGATGGCTCGAGATGTTTTGTCTATTCCCGTGACTACCGTTGCTTCAGAGTCGGCTTTTAGTACATCGGGACGTGTACTTGATGGCTTTCGAAGTTCTTTGACTCCTAGAGTGGTGGAAGGTTTAATTTGTACTCAAGATTGGTTGAGAGCTGTTCGCGTGCCAATTAATGTTGAAGAGTGCATCGAAAATGCGGAACAATTTGAGGCGGGTAAGTTATATATATTTCTTTCTATCTTATAATTCATTTGCATAACTATCTATTAAGTGCATGCCCTATTTAATCTTTTTTTTTTTTTTTTATATAGATTTGGATTGTCTTACCAAGGACATTATCATTGGAAAATAAACTTCATTTTGTCGAAACTCCGATTTTGTGGTAAGTAAATAAACTTTATTAAATCATAACTTTTGCATGTCTCTAAAGTATGGATTCTTGTTGATTTTTCTTTATATATGAATTTTAGGTTTTTGTTAGAGATTTTGTACCACGTGGAACACAAGGCCAAAGAAGGAGAAGAAGATCAAGCACATGAAGGAAATTGTACTACAACTAGTTAATTGGCTAAATTGCTAGCTTGTATATTATTGGAATATGAGAAACTTGATGTACCTTGTGGGATATGGGGATGCGAGATGGTCGAATTATACACGTGGTTGTTTTTTCAAGGGGGTTCCAAATTTTATACATGTTCCCAATGAGTTTGGTCGAAGGATGTGCTTGGTCTGGCCTTTTTGTTTCAACATATAACTCATCCATACTTGCTTATCTAAAGTTAATATAAAGATACAACAATTTTTATGCAAAACAGGTTCCAATATAAACAGGGTCAACCCTGTTCCCGGACCGGAAAAACAGGGTGGGCCGGGAACAGGGTCCAATGCAAACAGGGTAGGGAATAGGGTCCAAAAAAGGGGAACATGTTATAACAGGATAGGGAACAGGGTCCAGGTCTAGACCCTGCCCACCCTGGACCCGCTCACCCCTAGCCGTGACAAAAGCATGCTGCTCATCGGTTTCTCCACTCTTTTTTACATGCGTTTTCTTCTTTTTTCCTTTCCTATCTATGTTCAGCAACTTCAATTATAGAAGTCATCGACACAGAATAATGTAATAGACAATGAAGATAGAAATATTTTAGGATAAAAGCCACAAAAAATCCTAAACTTTGCCTATTGTAATATATTTATTTCAAATTATTTTTGTTACACTAAAAACCCAAAACTTGTACTTACGTGATGCATTTATCCAAAACTTATATAATGTGACATTTATCTTGAACTTTTTTTATATCGAAATTCCCAAACTTATCTCCGTGTGACATATTTACACCTAAAATTTGGTGTCACAAAAAAAAGTTTAGAGTAAATGTGTCACATAAATATAAGTTTGAGATTTTTGGTGTCACAAAAAAAAAATGCTTGGGATAAATGTTTTACAAGTATAAGTTCAGGATTTTTAGTGTTATGAAAAAAGTTTGGATTTTTTTTTTGTGACTTTTTCCTAATATTTTATGTTATATGAGTAATATCTTGTGTTGTCCCTCTTGTCGCGAATTGGCCATGATCTTACATAACTCTTCTTGTAGCTTTCAATTAAATTCTTGATTAATCACATGGAGTTAGATCCGTTCTCCCTAGGATTGGAGCTTCTTTGGAAGAGGCTAATTGGCACGAAAATCCAACATGCTCTGAACGAAAAGGTGATTCGTCTTTTAACTTTGTTATTGCCCCCGACTCTCTCCGGCAACGTTGCCACCCTCGCCCTACCTTGACTGGAGCAGGACCAACATACCATAAGAAGTATCCAATTCTCGAACATATCGGGTAGATTAGCCAGCAAAAGTGTTAAAAAAAGTCATAAATCTTTTATATTTGTGCCAATTTAATTATAAACATTTTGTTAATACCGATTTAGTTATAAATATTTCCACTTGATGCCAATTTAGTCATTTCCAACTAATTTTAACCGAATTTTACTGACTGAGCGTTAGTTGGCTGAGGTGACACAATCGGCTTTGATGTGGACAATTGACCTCAGCGACTAACTAGAGGAAGGAGAGGAGAAAGGAAAAAATAAAAAGAAAATAAAAAATATTAAAATATTATTAAAAGTTGTCCATTTTGGATTGACACCAAGTAAAAATGTTGAAGACTAAATTAACACCAACAAAAGGTTTAGAACTTTTTTAACACTTTCCCTATATTTGCCTGAGTCAGACGTACTTGATATGGTCTGCCTTAGGTAGACTCATTGCATAGAAGTTCAAAAATATATTTATCTTAAGCTAACCGTCAAAAACAATATAAATTACGGTTTTTGTCACGTGACAACTTCTCGAGCGGTGGGTAGAACATTCTGACTTACTTTGTCCAATATGCAGTGGTAGAGAGTAGTTCACTTACCAACCCGTGTATGACTGAGAGTTCCGATAAAATTGTCCAAAAAAATCCTATGTAAAATGACCAATTTAATTTTAAATTTTTTAAATTTGGCCAATTTAATCATAAATCTTTTTGATAATTTTTTTATCGATAGTCACTAACATGAATATCAGTCATCCTACGTGGCATGACCGGTGTTTGATGTTGATGTAGACGGCATTTGCAATTCAATGATGGTCGGCGACCCTCCCCGACCACAAGTGAGGGCTGCAAGACCCTCGCTGGCGACAGGCGAAGGGCTTCGCAGCATGCACCTCTGTGCAAATTGAAAGGGCTGTCATGGGCTTGCCCATTGGCCACGAGCAGTGTTTGCACGCACAGAGCCAGCGAGTGAGTTGAGGCCTTGGCGACCTTGTTTTTTTTTTTTTTTTTGTCGGTCTTACTCTATTCCTACTCTAACTCTCACGGGCTTCACAACATGCACCTCTGTGCAAATTGAAAGGGCTATCATGGGCTTGCCCATTGGCCACGAGCGGTGTTTGCACGCACAGAGCCAACGAGTGAGTTGAGGCCTTGGCGACCTTTTTTTTTTTTTTTTCTTTTAGTCAGTCCTATTCTATTCCTACTCTAGCTCACTCTTAAACTTTTGCCTTGCCTCCTTGTAGAGCGTGGAAATCGAAACCCACTCTTGAAACTAAATCGTCCCCACCCTAACCCCCTGAGAAGGTGAAGATTCGAACCCCTCACCTCCCCCTTCCATGTTAGAAGGGTGGCCACTCATAGAAGAACGGTAAAACAAAAAAATATATATACGAGAAAAAATTATAAAAATTCAGATTTAAAAAAAAAAAATTATCCACAAGCCAATCATTGATTTTCCAGCCAAAAGTGATCGGAATGGCTAAATTGACAAAAAGTCAAAAGATTTAAAATTAAATTGGTTAAATTAGAAAGGTTTGTGATAAAATTAGCCACTGTAAAATAAGTTTGTGGTATTTTTGACAATTGTCCTCGACATTTATATGTTCTCCTGACATAAACACTTCTAGTTGCATTCCGTCAGCCGAAAACAAAGGCTAACAAATCGTGCCACACGAGCACAAAAATAAAGAGAAACAAAAACATATAGACATATGCATGTCGCATACTCGTTTGTAATGTTATCCTCAGACAGTACTTCATGGATCACAGGGTGTGCTCTGATCAGTGAATTCTACAGTAGTGCCATGCAGCTAGATGTCGAGATTCAGACTGCCAGTTACTCGCAAGGCACAACTCTCCTGGACGTTAAGCCGGGTGTCTGTACAGTGTTTCTCAGCTTCTGATAGTCATGCTCCCTGCTTTAATTTTCGCAAGGGAAGGTTCCTCTGAAAGAATAGATTCTTGGAGCCATCCGTGCCACGGTATCAATCCGTGATCCAAACTGGTTTTATTTTTGCCGGATCGTGTGCAGCTGCATGTGCTGTTGAGCTTTGATCAATCCAGTGAACGGCAAACATAGAAGAGGAAGTTTACACAACCTGTCACTTGAGCTCAAGATGCTGGAATCGTCACGAGAAGTCGTCATCGTGTTCTAAACTACCATCGCGTGGTCTTTTCTGTGGCAGCTGATGAGCAAGAGTCAGTTTGTTCCTCGACTGTGCAAGCCCTGTCCCTTTTAGGACGATTTTAAGTGGTCTTCTTTCTGACCCTAGTGAAGTTTTGGTTGGTGAAGATCGAACTGCTGCAAGGGAACTGGGACGCGACTGTTGCACCTTTAAACGCTGTGGTTCTAGCCTGGGTTTCTGGTTCATAAGTTGCTTTAGGTCGAGCCTGCTCTCCTCTGTTCTGATCTTTTCACTAATTGCTGTCTCGATCGGGACAAGCTTCCCATCCACTTGATTTGTAAAGACGAATGAGACCTGCATCGGTATGAACATTTGAGCACTGTAAAACTGGGAATGGACTCGGAGCACGTTTAATAACAACAGAAACTTAGAAAATGGATAGATCCATGCTACCTCAAACTCACAGGCATTTAAAATCCTACCTCACCAGAGATGATCAATCATCTCGTTTTTTATTTTGGTAAGGAATGATCAATCATCTCGTTATCCATCAGATAATCACCAATTCCATTTTTGATCCGCAAGGTGAGTGAAAAATGATCATTTAGTAATTGCACGATTGTCTATTCAATTAGGTGGGAGAAACAGGAGCTGGGAATGGGGGGTCGAGAATTATAAATCAAAGTGATCAAATGCTTAAACAGTCAAGAATGGCAAGATAGGACGTAATAATTACTTCTTGTTTCCTGGATGTTTTACCATATGCATATCCTTGATTTCCTTTAATTGCAGGAATAATCTTTACAACAATAATAGAGCACTTGGACTGAATAAACAATTGATTTCATCTTATCCTCGTACACATTCAGCAAGCAACAGGAACATATCCTCACCAGATAGATCTCTAAACAATCTCATTTTAAAAGGCAAGGAAAACCGGTAACTGATGACCAAGTTCTTCTCCAGTATATTATATTTCATTCGATGATTGAATTCGCTAGATCTCTTATTCTCACATGATCAACTTCACAATCTTTTAGACTAAACCCATCGCACAATCATATGTGAAAGAGAGAATCTTGAGTATATGTGCAAATAGGAAGCATCAGACCTCATCACCAGCTGAAGCTTGGAAGATAATATCTGGTACTGATGTAGCCGAAAAATGATGGCCCCAACTGCCTAGGTCCTCTTCCTTTGGTGTCCCTATCTGATCACAACCAGTAATAAACTCAGATGCCTAAAAACATTATTAAGCGTTGTAAAAAGGCTGATTGTTGACTAACCTGTTTTTCTGAGACCTTTAACTTATGCAAGCATCCAGATATTTCTGCAAATGAACCTATGTCAGAAGTATCTGTCGAAGAGGCACTTTGATCCAATGCACTATCTCTGCTGTCACCAGTGGTTTCAGTGTCATCAATGTTCTGGCAACGAATACAGTTCATCTTTTCATGAATCTCAGACCTAGAAAAATACAGAACAACAATTCAACTTACGGAATAGAAGTATATATTTTCTACTAGTGCAAGGGAACGCATACCAGCAAGTGACAAACAAGGCAAAATATATGGCTCAGAAGTTGATACTTTTGATAAAACAGAAAAGCCCCAAAAATTAAGATTCCATGCTTCCTTGAGCATACCGCTTCTAGTTGCTTGAAGTTTCTACCATCACACAAGAAAAGAATTGCTGATGCACTGAAAGAGGTTAAGGGGATGAACCCAAACATCAGGATGCTCCATTTAAACTGGCTATCACGTGCAAGCAAGATGTCTGCAACTGGAAAACCTACCAATTACTTTTTGAAGTTGCTCTTCTTTATTAAACATTTCCAGTTTACCACATGGCCTAATTTCAAAACAAAAGTCGGAGAGAGAATCTTCATTGGTTCTATCAGCACTCAGAAAATTGTCACTGAAGGATGGAAGCTTATCTCTAAGTTGAATATCTCATAGAGTTTGTGGCAGCAGGACAGGGTTCAGTAGGAGGTACCAGACAAATTCAATCTAGGAAGTGATGAGGGATTCTGAAATAGATCATTCATCTGGATAATTGAATAAGCAGTGAAGCTGCTAAAGTTGTCCAGAGCAAGTGATGCCCATCCTCACACTTCTTAAACCAACAGCAAGGAAGCTGAGAGAACTCAATGGATGATGTTAATTGTTCTGCACAAGGGGATTGCTAAAGGCTACTGGCTACTGGCTTGATTAGAAACTTAGTACTGCATTTGCATGGATAGAAACAGATGAATGTCTTGACAAATTAAGTGACATTCTATCCTGTAAGGTTGCATCCTCCCAAGAATATGATCTCATGAGTTTCAAGGCAGGATGCTCTATATAAAATACAAAAATGTACTTAACCATTTTCAACTTTGACATTTTACCTTCATCAGCCATGTCTCAGTTATGCAATAAAACCCAAGTTGCACTAAGTTCCTATCACAGCAGTAGCCGAGAAAAACGAAGTCTCCAGAAACTTGAGCAATCTAAATTAGTTCAACATTATAACATATTTCCAACTTCAAGACCTACCTTCTCGAAGTTGCTCTTCTTTATAAGATATTCCCAGTTTTCCACATAAGCAATCTAAATTAGTTCTGTTATCAATGAAATGGATATTGCATTGGTTTCATCAGTGCATAAACTACGTCACCGCCTACTGAAGCAGATGCTTTTTGACAGCAGGACAGGGTTCGACTTTAGCAGGAGGTACCAGTATTACAATCTCGGAGTGGATCAGGTATTATGGGATGGATTATTTGTCTAGAAGATTGAATCAAAAGTGAAGCTGACCAAAGTTGATTCCCACCCTCACACTTCTTACGCTAACATGCGGAGAGTGGAGTTAGCGAATTGTGTCAATTGTTCTGAACTGAACAGGTGAGGGCTACTAGCTGCTAGCATGATTAAAAACTTAATAGCGTATTGTATTTGCACAGCTAGAGAGAGATGAACATCTTGATAGAATTAGGTGACTAGCTTTACTGCACTAATTGAATCTAAAAAATTTAAGGCCAGCATAGTCTGAATTAAACTGCAAATATAGACGAGAGTAAGCTTTACAGAATTTTGAAGTTTTATGTTTTTCGAGCATGTCCCACCTATGCAATCAAAACCATGATGAATAAGCTATGCAGAAAATGTTTTTGGATTCAACACAATAAATCAGTGACTGGTAGATGACTGAAAATAAACCCCAAACTCTTTTGAATTTAAATGTCAAAACAGTCAAATGGCGCAAACCTCCACATTGCATTCTACTTTGCTAATTTAAATAAAGTGCCTACTCTTGTAAATGACTATGGGAAGCCATGGATATGGGAAAAAAAAAACTTAGAGTACCTTGACTTTTCATGAAATGTGAATAGATCACGCAGTTCTTCCGCCGAAAGACAATTACCCTGCATTTCGAACTCTCCATTACCATCATTAAATGGGAAAAAAAAAGAGAGTATGCTATGATAAACATCGGAAAGTAGCATCACTCTGTACCTCCGCTGCAAGTGTACTAGTCTCCTGTTGAATAACTTTTTGAAGACCTTCTTTTGATATCTGACGTTGATATACCTACAGATGTTAAATAGCCTATTAAAGTGCATCTAAAAAAATGGAACTTTCGAAGACTGTAATACTTAAAAAAACATAAACAGTATTAGCAGGGAATCCAGATTGATTCATATCTAACCTTTTCTTCAATTGTTCCAGCACTTAAAAACCTGTAAATGTATACTCTCTTTTTCTGTCCATCCCTCCATATTCTGGCGGCAGCCTGATTGTCAAGACAAATGGACAATTGGCACAATCAAGATATCTTCCTCAGCAATTTGCGCAGTAAAGCCATTCTCATACATGAGAAGTGAGGTTCGAATGATTACTTGCTTGTCATTGGCTGGGTTCCAATCTGGATCAAATAAGACCAGGCGATTACCTCCAATCAAATTGAGCCCACAGCCACCAGCCTTGCTGCTTAGGAGGAATACAAACTCATCCTGGAAATTATCAGCTAAGGGAAATTAGAATTAAGCCCATTTCACTAGAGAAGGAACTTTAAGAACAAAGACCAACCTATCTTGACTACTGCTTGATCAATAACTTTATACCTTTGATGGGTCATTGAAACGATTGACTAACTTTTGCCTTTTGCTGATTGTTGTGGTTCCATCAAGCCTCAGATATGGATATCTTCTTTCACGACACAATTGGGCAAAAAGATCCAATGTCTGGTAAGTTGCAAACAGTAAGACAGATAATTGCTTCAGTGACTTGTGTCTTAGGAAAAAAGAAATTCAATCAACTAAAATATAATCAGACTGCAGAAGTAAAATAGGTTCTAGATGCACAAGAGAAGGCTTGCTCTCAAGCCCCTCTGAAATATTCCCTGGACTGAAATGTAGTTCCCCATGCTCATTTAAGTTATTGAGAATGGTCACTAATTTCAAATTACTTCCCACTTTCAAATTGATTAACATGATCAAAGTGTCTAAAAAGATGATCAGAATGAATGAACAAGCAGAAAATTCCCATACAATATCATAGTGAACTTTTGTTAAGCGGCAACATCATATATCCTACAGAACACAACGGCAATTCAGTAACCATTGCACTCTCTTTCTTTTTTCTCCACAAAATTGCATTACTTCAAAGGTTGATAATGACAATAAATATCACAGAATCAATGCAGAATCAAAGGATTGCGAAAATCTTCCATGTCGATGATAAACTACAAAGAAAGAGAAGAACTAAAATTTGTGTAGAAAAAGTTTAGGATCTCATAGGGAGCGAAAATGAGACTACTAAGCTTTGCCGCTTCACTGAAACTTCCTATTATGGAACAAAATAACTTGAAAACCATCAAACCTACTGAGAGTGGATAGGAACCTTAAAAGGGATACTGTTCTTGCAATGACAGACAAATTACTAAATCCAAGAGCGAATAATGTAATGCGTATGCTCACTCTGTTACCAGCAAACTTTCATAATGAATGGTAAAATAAGCATTTGCTACCAATTAGCAACATATGCTGGCAATGTCAGTGACAAGTGTATCATGAATGACGATTTATTTACAAGCCAGATTATGCACTAAAAGGTGGTAAGAAGTTCAAATTGTATTTAATAGCATTCAATTACTTCATTATTATGAAAACAACCTGCGTATAGTTTGAGACAAGGACAATGCGATCATCTGTCCGTTGACGAAGATGGGCCAGCAACCTGGCCAAGACATGCATTTTCCCTGAGAGTTCAACCCAGGCCCCATCACCCCCACTCCAGGATCCAGACCTACAAAAAATTAATGATAAAATCCTTCAGAAATATGATATTGTGACACTATGCAAAATCAAAAGGAGGAATAGAAGTGCCAACCTTCCTGAGAACATCTCTGACGGGAAAAATCGTATGCAATCTTCAAACCCTGAAGTTCCGGGATTTCCACTTTTGACAGTATCATAGATTAGCTACAGAAGAAAAGTTTCATGAAAAGAGATTTAATACTGCAGAAGATGCTTGAAATGAAAAGGCCAAGAGGTACAAGAGGTGGAGGATGCAGCAGATCATCTCAAAAGGCCTAAATACAGGTATGCGGAAAAATCTGAAGTGCTGACACATAACAAGAATTAAGATGCATTGGATTAAGTAAAAGCTGTCCTTATAATGGTACAGCAACCAAATAGTTGCTGCAATTGATTCATTAGAGTGTGCATCCATGTGCATTTCAAATTGGACTTTGAGCAGATACAAAAAATGGAAGAGGCCAGGGAAAGTCTCAAGCAAAGACATTCAGATGGTATGAATGTCATACTTTTGGGTGATTGCACAGCTTCTTGAGAGCTGTGATGTAAGCAAGAATTTTCGATTGCTTCGGTTCTTCGGTGATTGCTCGTTTAACCTGCATTTGAGGGCAACACAACAGGATGAGAACTTTTGATACAGCTAATGCATTAACCACAAAGTGAGATTGGAAAGCACGTATCCATACATTTTTGGAATGTATGAAATGGTTATAAAGATCTGTTTGAAGTGGAGATAACTTGCAACAAACAACTTCTACCATCTGAAAGAGAAAAAAGAGGTCAAAATCACAGAACTATGATGAGTAAATATAATAATGAGCAAAAAATACCTGAAAAACAAATCAAAAAGTTAATCATGTAATTTTTAACCCCCCAATAAGGAATGACATAGGTATAGCCTACTTTTTCCTGGAACAGAAGGCGGTTTCATCTCTGCTGTTGCTCATCTTTTTGTGCAACAAAATATCAAACCATTGTGTCAACGACATAAATTTCTCTTCTATCAAGAAGCCAAAAATTCTGTCCCGTACAGGGACAGGGTATTGTAAGCCAGGGAGAAATACATCAGTCAGAAAGAATGAAGCAACACTGGAGACTCAGAGTTCAAATGAGCTTGTCTCATTCAAACTAATTATCCAGTAAATCATGAGGCAATGAAAGCACTGAGAAAGTAGATAAACAACCAGAATCTCTCATGGTTCACCATTAAAGAGACAAACCTTCGGTGGGAGGTGATTTGATAGAAGAGCATTTGTCCTCCTTAGTATGAACTGAACAAACATAAACCATTCAAAGCTGAGGTCAATTTCCAATTCAATGACACCCATTACACGCAGAAGTTAACCTTGTGAGAAACCGATCATAGAACTTATATGAGAAAAGATGATGAATCCCAGGATTGTATGAAATAATAAGAAATTCCTGGATTGTCTGCTAGCGCAACAATATACCTGATTTACTATTGCACTGAGCTCTGAAGAGCGCTCACATCCTAGATTTTTCTCCTCTTCACTGGCAGTAGGTTCTCTTCCACAGATAATTGGCGCCTTTGCAAGTCATGTGACAGGTTCATCAAAATAAGCAGATAATTAGAAATTGAAAAACACGGAGATGGAGGTAACCACAAAGGGTTTCTTTAATCGCCAGTGAATTCGTACAGCGACAATATATCCTAGTGCATGAGTATTAGGTTGTATGACTACCTTTCTAAGTGAAATCATCTTGATTTTACAATCAAGAAACGAAAAGATTTCCATCTGACAATGACTAACTTGCAGGCTTTCTAATCTGAAGTGATTCATACAAAATAACAAAGCTTCCCTATGACTCAATTGCCTTTTTTACTTAATATGGTTCAGTTGGTGTATCACCTGGGGTTTATTTTAACCATGGTGAACCACAAAACCAAGGTGATGCTCTTAAACCATCAGCCCACAACTCATCTTGATGAGAGAGAGCATTAATGTAGCACCATTACGCATAAGACTGTCAATGAAATAGAAGATTAATTACATGAATATCACATCTTTGTTTCTGTGCATTTTGTCTTATAATTACCTTGACTCCAACATTATAACAGATACCAAAAGCATGTGGCGGTAAAGCAATTGACTCACCTCGTAGTAACGTCGGAAGTATGCAATATCACCCAAGATTCCAGGATTTGTGAAATTAACCATGGCAAAGAACTCTTCCAAGTCATTCTGAGTAACAACAAAAGTTAAAAAGCTAATTAAAAAAAAAATGAAAAAAGGATGATCAATAAAAAGACACATATTACATTTGAAGCAGAAGCAAACACTTTGATACCCAGAAGTGGAAAATGGTAATCAGAAACAAATACTTCTTACCTGCATTGGGGTCCCTGACAACAAAATGCGACGTCTACAAGAGAGAGCAGCCAAAGCCTAGCACGTTTAACAATGATGTCAAAGAAGGAACAACCCCAGACATCAACCAATGCAGGAGCATATCAAGTAAGCATATCTTACCCGATTTGTCAATGTTTGGTCATTTTTTAGTCTATGAGCCTCATCACATATAAGGAGTTCACAGGATTCACTGTGGCTAAATTTTGATGAATGCATGCGGAATGTCTCATATGAAATAATAAGAACCTGCACAAGGGAATTTGAATTTAGTGAAAATATCCTAAGACATGAAAACCGAAAAACAAATTTACCTGTAGAGAACTATGGGGACTTGTAAAACGATCAATTCCTGAAATGACATCATCTCGGGTGCTTTCACAAAGAGCAATAAGCTGGATTCTCTCTCCCAGCCACTTACTAATTTCTGCTTCCCAATTACTCACAAGACTAGTGGGAGTGACAATGATGGCTTTCTTAACCATTGGCTTTCCATCAAATCCTTGACGGAGCAGTGTGTACAGTAAAGTGATTGACTGTAACGTCTTTCCTAAACTGCAAAGGTACAACAAAAAACACAGATTTTGAGATGTATCTGAACAAATAGGACATAGAACAATGTCAAGACACACAAAGCGACATCATTGCAGAGCTAAGATATTTACCCCATGTCATCAGCCAGAATGCATCCATTTATGCTGGCATTACCGGATAGACCTGAAACACATTCAAACATAAACTGGACACCTTCCCTGCATGAATAAATGAGAAACACTTCATTAGTTTTATGTAAGATAAGAAAATGGTTTCTTGAATACTGCAGCGAGTTTTCATGCCACAGACTCTTCCTATTTCTGATCAGTCCTCTAAAACTTCACTTACACGCGCATGCAACACACATGCACCTAGCTTGTGAACATATTAAAGTCTTCTGATGACAACTGAATTTCATCAACCAATTCCAGATGTCTTTCAAGAGCATTACCTTTGATGGGGTCGAAGGAAACGCACAAGCAATGGATCCACTTCGATCGACACTGCATTACCAGATGCAACCTCCGAATCTTCAGGCTGCCACAGCACCAGAGGTTCAACCCCAGGCGGCAGCTCCACCTTTTCATCCTCCACATCCTTCTCGGCAGCACTCGATAACCAATTGAGCTGGTTAGTTACTTCCATCAGAGCAGGCCTCGAAGAGCCCCATGGTACAAACCTTTTACGGGCTGAAAGGCGACGGTGAAGCTGTCCGTTCCTATCACCATATCCATCAGTGCAGGGGGATTTGAAGGGTTTCCGACACACGGCAGCTCCTTCCGTCACCGAAAGCACTCTCGGTAACAGCGCCTGCCTTTTCACGACGAGGTTGCCCCTGATACACAAAATTCAAAATGGCAGAAACCTATCATATCAAACGCAAAATAAAACCGAACTAAAATCCAGCCAGATCAACAGGCAGAAGAGAAGGTAAAACTAAAATCCAGCAAAACCCCCGCCAAACAACTCTATAGCCGATTCGTCGGTCGCCATACAATCCATAAAGCATAGGCAAATTGAAATAAGTTCATCAGCTACCACAAGTTCGGGGCAAATCGATCGCGTCAGCTATCCCAAAGAAATCCTCCATTTCAGAGCGTTCCCCTCCACCATTTCGTCGATATAGTGCAGAAACGGAACAGGGATCGGAAAATAGGAAATCACCTCACGAGAGCGTCGATGTTCTTCGACTTCCGGCACTCATCGCCGCCGGCCGGTACGGAGGAGCCTCTAGATCTACGGTCGCGACCTGCCCTAGCTCCTCCCTCGACGGCGGCTTCTTCGTCTTCGTCTTCTTCATCGTCGTCGCTTCCGTCTCCTCCTCCTCCTCCTCCTTCGCTTTCTTCTCCTTCTTCTTCTTCGTCGGTCGGAAGGTACGAATCGGAACCGCCGGAGAGAACTTCCTCGTCGTCGTCCATGGATGACGCTCTCTCTCTCTCTCTCTCTCTCTCGCTCTCTCTCTCAGAGACAGTCAACAGGAGCACGACGGAGCGCCGCCGATGGAAGACACCAGGATGGCGGCAAAACGAAGGCGGGCTTCAATTTCAGGAGAAATGTCGTTTTTGCCCTTCCCTACACTATAATGATATGGTCTTTGCCTTTGGGTGTGTATTATCGCTATGCATTTAATTTTTTTTCTTCTGTCTCCCCTTTAATTTAAGGGTTATCGATTTTAACTTCTGAGGATAGACCAATTCTCGCCTTGAAATCTAGAGCCGGACCAAAAAGGTCGGTCTCTAATTTGTGGAATTGGGAATTGGCCTACCAAATCGACGGGTCCCACTGTCGGATGGCTCTAAGAATAGATTGCAAATCTTGTCGTATAATCTAAACTACTACATGAGTGATTTTGATAGAACAAACTTGTGATGAGCTAAACTTGATGATCATCTCCACGAACAAAGCTATAATGATCATCATGGAACATGAATAGGTGTTGAGCCACGAGGAAGGAGTGCAACATTGCCTAACCGAGACTAATAGAAGTGAGAATGAGAAGCGTGAGCATGCCTGAGTTTGAGTGATAAAATGATGCAAATTAGGATTTTAGAAATTTAGAATAATAAGGATTAAAAAAAATCGGTCCAATCTAGGTGATTCGGGTGGGTGGGTCTACACTTGAAATCAGAAACCAAACCAATATTCATCTATTTCAAATTTTAAGAATCGGGAATTGTCTAGAACCGATCGGTTTGGTTCAATTCTTTTGCTCACCCCTACTTTAATCTTCATTTATTATTAGCTTTTACATATAATATATAATATATATATATATATATTTTTTATTTTATTTTTTTGCTTTAATATACGTTAATGCAATTTAACTTTAAAAAGACAAAAGTTAAATTGGCCCAAAAAAATAAAATAGTTTAAGGAAAATTTGAACCACCCAATTTCCAGCTAAAAACTACAGATGGTGAAGTTGTTTTAATTGCCCTTGCGATGCAACAATCAACTCCATCATGCTCTCCCACGAACGGAGCAACCCTCGGTGCTACTAACCACGCCGGTTCTGTCACGACCACCTCGAGCCACATCGTTCATCGCCGAAGAACCAAGCAGGCCTCGGCTGCTGCTACCACGGCCGGCCTCGCAATTTCGAAAATTCCCCTCGATTTCTCTTGGATCGACCTCCAATGGAGATTTGCGAGAGGGAGTTCGAGTCTCGCGGAGGCCGTACCACCACCACACCCCCGGCCGTGGCTCGAGATGTCATTACCAAGTCGCGATCTCTCTAATGGAGGCAGTACATTGATCGAGTCGTATTTTGAATGTTAAGGCACTTGATTGAAACAAAAATGATGAATTAGGGCTTTGTTCGTTTCTCGAAAAAAAAAATGATTTGAAAAATACTTTTCTAAAGAATGATTGGTTATATTTCTTAAAATAATTAATCGATAAAAAAAAATATGTCTACCACCTAGAACAATTTATGCTTAAATCGTTTCATGAATAATAAAAAAATTCCGGGGGTCAAGAGGAGCACTTGTCACTCTTTCTAGACATATTTAGAAGCCAGATCCATGGGACTGGAGCCGGTACTTGAGTAATGGCAAGCCTTGCATTGTGAATCTTCGTCAACAAGAACTCCCCTGTCAATCCCAAGATCGTAATTCTTGCATTATCTCGACCTTAAAATCAACAAATACCACATAAATAATTCTACGTATTTGAAGTTGATCACCAAAAAATTTCGGAATAATTATTTAAAATATCTTAAATCTATTACACGATAGCTAATTCAAAGGTGGTCATATCCCTTAGAACGGTCAGGGTTCATATCATCGATTTTCAGTTAAAATTGGTCGAGACATGGCCAGCTTCGAAGAGTCTTATTTTTTTACATTAGTAGATGTAGAAACGATTTCCACAGAGCGACAACAGTTATTTGCAGAGCCCGTGACACTAAGAGCGAACATTTGCACAAGGACTATTACAACACAAGCGTTCGTTCTCCCCTTCAGTTAGATTTCAGCGTGCGAGTCATCATGGTCATGAACTCGTCCATGTCCACCGCGCCGTCCCCGTCCCGGTCGACCGCCCTCACCATCTTCCGGCAATCCTCAAGGCTGCACCTCTCGCCGAGGCTCCGCAGGACCTTCAGAACCTCTTCGGCCGTGATTTTGCCATCGCCGTTGAGATCGAACGTGGAGAACGCGCTCTGGATGTCCCTCGTCTTTATCCCGCCTTCTTTCTTCTGTGCTTCCATGAACTCTTTGAAATCGATGAACCCATCTCCGTCCAGATCAGCCACCCGGAATATCTGCGGCACTTCCTCGATCAGGTTCTCCTTGCCGATGGCTCGCAGGACCGCTTTGTACTCCTGCTGAGAGATCTTGCCATCCTTATTGGAGTCGAACTTGTCGAAGACGCGCTTCATCTCGTCGGCATTCGGTTGGAAGGTAGGCAAGAGGCCGGAATTCTGTCTGGACCGCGAAGAGAAGAGCCGGGACGGCCCTCGCAGCATCTTCTTCTTGGAAAGGTTGTACTGCAAATCAAGATAATGGGAAGTTGACATTTTCCAGGATGCAAAATTTTCATAACTTTTCAGGAAACAGTAAAACAAGCTTGGTATTTATAGCGATGGATTGACGACGGATACATGCGTCTCTGGGTTGTTCCGAATCTAAAGTCGGCATAACTTTGCTTTTATTCCGTGTGCGCGTGTTACAGGTACCTTGTACTTATACCATCGCATAAACATTCCTGATCTCTCAACTTGCAGAACAATTTAGGTCAAGGATAAAGCATAGATTCCAAAACTACGAAGCAAGATGAGGAGAGACAAAAGCAGTGGCCACCATGGGCAGAGCACAAACAAAAGAGAGAGAAAAGAATATATTCCTTTCAATAGCCGTGCAGTATCCTCTTTCGGGACTTCCAATCAACACTATTGCAGAGATGTTGCCTACGTTCTCTCCATATTATATCTCGAGATTATTGTATTACAAGAATCCTCTTCTAATCTACAGGAAAAATAACGGCACGTATGTGTGGTTGGAAAATCGCTTGATTTGCGGCCAAATGGCAGAAGAAGAGAGCAATGAATCCAGGAGATGCTAATCCGGATAGGTGTTGCTCAAGGCGGCTTTCCATTGTCCAAATCTTCCATTACTTCAATATCCTTGCGAGCTGTTATCTTCTGCACGTACCCTGCAGCAAGAATTTGTCAAGATGAAGCCTTGGAGGTGTTCACATCGTCTATTGATGGCAAACAAGAACCAGCAAGATGCCAATTCCCGCATTTAATTGCTGACCTCACACGTTAAAACACCTCCTCAGTGGTAATTATCTGGAGTAATCGACATACTTCACAGTTATCACATCCACGAACAAAAAAATCACAGAAAAATTTAAAGCTTTTTACAGCTAAAGCAACCTGCAGATTTACACAACATGCGGCTGAGTGGGCTTTAGAGGGAAAAAACAGAAATATGCAGCCAAAACAGACAGTGGTAAAGAAGTATCAGAAATAGTTGAAGGGTCAATACATTTTCCGTGATACGAAAGGCTTACACCATCCTTCAGAGTACCGTACTGCATTTACTATATTCTGAAACAGTTCAAATAACAATTATACTAATACCATAGGCACATAATTGCAACCAGAGTGCGACGTCACATAAAATGTTGCATTAGCCAAAAAAGTTGTTAATGCAAAGAGGGTCTATCAGTTAAAGAAGACCCATAGACATAAACTCATCTTGAGAGTGGATCTCCAGTTTAATTTCCTTGAAAAGGAAAACAAGCCTTAAAAGCTCTAGATATGGATTATCTAGCTCACTCTCTCCAAAGGAGAGAGAGAAAGTATTCTAGACTCTTACTATGCCCATGCTATGAGCTTGAGTTACTCAGCTTTAACCAGATAAAAATAAGCTCTGCCATATAGGTTTCACTTCTTGGCCCCAACTGATCTATTGCGTGAACTGAATCAGAAGAGCAGCCTCTGACCAGCCCAGAACACATATGATGCAGACAAATAGGACAGAGTCTGCATCACACTCAACTTGCTTTCACAAGTAAGAAAATTGTTAAGAAGCTTTAACCTCATGACTCACACAATAGCAAATAAACAAAGTGTCAACCCCAACACATCCAATAAGTCGTTCTCTAAGGCTCTGATTGGGAAAACAATGAAAGAGGGGGCAATGGAAGTAGGTGTCAAGTTTGGAATACTTCTAAATTTCTGTGAGAGAGATACAGAGAGAAAATTTTTCATCAAAATTTATACCCGATTCATTTGATAAGTTGTTCTCCAAGGCTCTGTTTGGAAAACTAATGAAAGGGGGGAGAACGGAAGTGGGTATGAAGTTTGCATATTTGTAAATTTCAGTAGAGAAATATAGAGGGAAAATTTAAGTCTATGCATATTTCAATCCCCGTTCCCCCAATTTTCTCCACCTCCTAACTTCCCAAACAAAGCATAATGCAACATTTTAGAATTTGCTGTTGTTTACAGGAAATGAAACTATCAGTGAACATTAACATATAATTGTTAAGACATCAAATTGTGTGAGCATGCACTTATGAGTACAAAAAAAGATAGTCCAAGACAGAAAGAACTCATGCATTGAGGTTGCCCCTCTATATGATACGAATTTTTCAACAGGAAATAATAGCGCCAGAAACCATATCACACTTGAGAAACTATCGACCTCATGCAGCAGCTGTGTATCTTAAGCTTATGACCAGATACAGCAATATGAACAGAAGACTGCTCTATCGAACGATCCATATTGGTACCATATATATATCTATAAGTTAACATCATAATGCTTCTACATATTTCGAGCAGCCTTCATATCACAAACAAAAAAGTGACATCTCATCATATTCCTTCAAAAAGTCCTTCAGTGATATTAACATGCCCCTAAAATGGAAGATTTGCTTAGCTTCTCATAATGGAACTGCTTTAAGTCCATTTCAAAGATGCAAAACAGGAAAAAGAATCTCTTCTAATAAACAGAATAAGAACAAATACTCCTGGATAGAATTAGCATAATGTGTAGCACAATATCTCATTAAGATAATCCGATGGCTTGGGAAAAAAGGAGAAAATAAAGAACAATGTGCAACATCTAAGTGAGAATTAGAAGCACGGCTAGCAAAAAGATGAGTAGACATTCTTTTCTCTAGGATGGGCTTATTGCCTTGTTATGCTTCTATCCTTCAATCTCATGATCAGAGAGAATAAATTTTTGCACAGGTAAAACTAGTTTTCAACAAAAGCATAGGTAGAGCAAGAGCCCAATTTACTAAGGGGGCAAAGTTGTACCAACTCCAAGGCAGGGTACACATTTGCAGATAGTTTCCCTCCCTCTTTTGTTATAGTAGCTGACGAACCCCGAACCTTGGCAACTTCGACATTTCCCAGTCCACTCATAAACCACTTCCTTGCAATCCTACAATATCAACACCCAAGACAAAAAAATCCACTTCAACTGAGTCACTCTAAATTGCTTATATGAGAATGTCGTAAATTTAAAAAGAAATGAGATGGCTACCCAAGTCATCCAGATGAAAATGCTTGATTGCAAATTTCCAGTAACACACGACAGCTAAAAGTATCATGAGCAGAGATGGTTGGCTCAAAATTCATTCTCAGTTTCAAGTGTCAAATTAAAAATCTTTTCAGCTAAAGAATGGTGCAAATTAGTTCACTGCACCTGTATCCTCAATTGATCCAACTTGGGGTTGAACTATTACCATTGAGTTGGATCAATTGACATTTAAGTCAGGTAAAGCTCAAGGTTAGTTGTTTAAGCTAACCCCTATATGGTCCTTGGGTACCCTCTCCATCTAAGGAGGTTAGGATCCAAACCACCGTCAGGACTTCTCCTGACCCACAGTTACCCCTGTGGCTATAGGCCCCTCGTTTCCAGGGAAGTTTTTCTTCCCCCATGGAAGGGAATACAGGGCAAGCAGGGGCTCCCACCCCAGGGCGGTTCTCCCGCCTGTTATCCCTTTAAGCAGTTTAAGGACCTGCTCAGGTCCATCGAATCACACCAGACGGCACGACATATTTGTGTTCTTCATTACTCTTCGCTATCACTTTGCTGCTTTGAAAGTAATAATTCAACAATCAAGACTACGGTTCTCTAAGAACAAAGACCAGCAAAATGCACCAGAAACCACAAACGGTGCATCGAAATCATAATTCCTTCGAAAATCTACAGGCCAGTTCTCCCGATACTCAATTCTCCTATCATAAAAGGCCACGGCAGAGCTAATCTTTCCGCACTTAATCCAGTAGGACATAATCATTTTCCATCCTCCTCAAAACGAAACTTCGAATCTGCAGCGACCTTCGAAGTGCAATTCAACATACCAGCCAGGGTAAGAAGCTACATTAAGCGCATATATATATATATATAGAGAGAGAGAGAGAGAGAGAGAGAGAGAGAGAGAGAGTACCGACCTCAACTATAGGATCGCAGCGGAGTCGCTTGTCGATTTCCTCCGGGGACACCGGCGACGAATTCGGGTACGTCATTGGGAGCGGGAGAGGCTCACCGTCGTCCGTCAAGTAGCTCTCCCTGTCCCGCGACCACCTCTTCTCCCTCGCATTCGCCTTCACCCCGCCGGTGCCGCCGCCGCCCCGCCTCGCCGCCGCCGGTGCGTCCGCCACCGCGCCGCCGTCGAAGTTCGGCCCGACCCTCGCCGCGTCCGCGGCGGAGGCGGAGGCGGCCGGGAACTGGAGCCACCTCGGGAACACGGGACCGGCGGGGACGTCGCCGGCGCCGGCGGCGCGGCAGGCGAGGGAGGAGGGGCGGGCGGCGAGGAGAGGGGAGGGCTTGGGGAGGGCGAAGGCGTAGCTAGGGTTGATGGGGAGCATCGGGTCAACGCATTGACCGGTCCTGGCGGATTGCCGGCGGTTATTCCTTCGGGCCGAGAGAAAATGGGTCGGTGTGGATTTTGCAGAGAGAGAAAGAGAGAGGGGACGAAGATGGAAGGTGAGAAACCGAGAGAGGAGCAGGGCAGTCCCAAAACTCGAAGGTTTTGAATATCTTCTTCCATGCGTATCAAATAAAAATTATCCAAATTATTATTTATGATTAATATTATGAAAAATCTCAAACTCAAACAATTGTAATAAATTTATCAAAATTAATTTTTTAACCATTAAAAACCCAAAATCGGAACTCTTGTGATAAATTTATCCCCCTCTTTCTAGTTTCGTCTTCAATCTTCCTGAATTCCTTATTAGAACAGGATATGGAATCCCATAATGGATTTACCTTTGATTCGAGAAAGTTTAATATTGATAATCTCGTGAGATTTTTATTCTCATGGGTTTCTAAAGTGAGTTGTATTTTGGTACAACTAAGTGAGTAGTTCTTTATCATTTCTTGAATTCAAGATTTATCGAGCTCTAATTTACTTCAAGGTTTTCATTTTCAAGATAAGTGAATTCTACATATTATAGTGGTTCATTCACTTGTGTTTGGTTGGAAGGGATATTCCTTCCAATATGTGTTTGGTTGCACACTTAGAAGTGGGGTGCCCATTCCATCACTTGATGGAATGAGGGAATCAGCATTCCTTTCCTTTTTTTCTTAACTAAAGGGTTGGTAAAGAAAAACAATATAAAAAATCTACTTTCTGTATATTTTTAATTATTAAGTTAAAATAAAAGATATAATTTTAAAAAATAGTATTTAATCTACTATGAGAATAATAGTTTACACTGAACCACAAAAAACCACATAATAAATTAATAAATTGTTATGGGATTCACTTATTTAAGAATTTGTGATTCATAAAAAAAATATTATTTTCATAATAATCTAAAGACTGATATACTAATAAAACCCTTCCTTCCAACATACATTAGAAGTGGAGTGTGCATTCCATCACTTGATGGGATGGAGGAATCGACATTCCTTTCCTTTTTTTAACCAAAAAAGTAGGTAAAGAAAAACATTACAAAAAAACTAATTGTTGTTTTTTATTATTATTACTAAAATAAAAATATATAATTTTAAAATATATATCTAATAGAAAATTTTAATTATAATTTCTTATTAAAAAGTGTAGATAAAAGTATAAGATATCAGCAATTATCTATTTTGAAATTATATTATAAGATATATTTCTTAAATAAAAAATTATTTTTAATTAATGAATAATATATCTAATATTAAGTAATTGATAATCATAAATTATAATTAATAAATATAAATTATTATACTATTATACTAACTACAATAATCGATAAAAATTAATAATTAATTATTGATAACCATTTATTAATAATTACAAATTAAATTAGAAAATATCAATTTTATTATTAATGCAAGTAAACTATTAATTAATTTCACCAAAAATATATATTTAGTTCCATTCTAATAATTTTTTTTCTTACAACCAAACACAAAAGGTCTCATTTCATTTCATTGCAAAAGTTTACAGAATGAATGTACTTGAATCATCATTTTATTCCATTCTCATTTGTAACATTCATTTCCGTCATACCAATTGCAACGAAGCACTTTTAATCCTTGTTTGAATTTAGTAACTAAAGCTTAAGCTAACCTTAGAAATTCTCGTAGATCCAAGCTATTGAAAGAAATCAATAATTTTATGATAAACTAATAAAGAGTCAAGACTATGTATGCATGAATCGTATATGATTTTGCAATGGTTACTTCTTTGTTGATATAAGATATGATGTTTGTTGACGCCTACTTGTCATCTTGTCATAAGATCGTTGCTAATATAACATGAGAAATCTATTGTACGATTCCATGTGAATATGCTATGAGTCATTTTATAGATCATGACTATATCTCATGAATATAAACATGGTTAAATGATTACAAGAGGATTATGATGACTTTGATGAATAAAGGTGCTAGAAAATTGTTTTATGCGTGTCAATGGTAAAATTTTAATTATGAGTAATACAAGGGTAAAAAAGTAAATTCACAGAATTTGAATGCTTCTATGAACAGTGACATTTTATTAATGACTAAGTTAGATTAATCAAAGGAAATAAAACCAAGTAAAAAATCCAATTTTATAGAACAACGACTAATTTGTATCGCGGTATCATTTTTTAAAGCTAGAAACTTCAGGGACCAATTACTTATTTATGAACATTTTTATGAATTGTACTTGATTTTTCGGACATATAAATCACTAAAAGTACTCAAGATTGAATAAATCAGCAAATCAATAAATTAAGGGGCTATTTTATAATCTTATGTTAATATGGGACTCATATTTCATATAAATAAGAAGTTCATCGAGATTGGATAGCTTGAAATAGCTCTAACTAATAAATTTGTAATAGCGGGCGAGATAGAGAGAAGGTTCTTTGGTAATGATGGTAAAATCCAAAAATTTAAGGGACTTATTAGCAACTTTAGAAATTTGGACCCTTTGGACAAGAATACAATTGCTCTCGAAATCAAGTGTCTAGTCAGTGGTGGGCTGGGTTTAAAAGCGCGATATCAATCCTATTAGCTTTAATCTGCTAATAGTGATTAGAATGTACTGTCTAATGATGCATTATGATAATGAGAGGTCCATGTTAATCTTATGGTGACACGTACATGGTGATATTAATATTGCTATGCTTGCATTTGATTAATGTTGAAATTTTTGTTTTAATGAAAAGAGATGATCGTTGAATATGAAAAGAAATAATTATTGACATTATAAGAAGTGATGATGGATCATGAAAAGTGACTATGGTTAATCATATAAAGTGGTGACGGTAGAGATAAGTAGAGGTATGTAAAGAAATCGGGAACTGCCCAAATCACTCAGACTGGTTTGGAATCGGCGGTTCTCATAGGGACCGGTCCAGTTCTCGATTCCAATTTACTAGAACTAGTGAGTATTGGTCTGGTTCTTGGTTCCAAGCGTGGAACCGCCTACCTGCACTAGACTGGTATATATATTTTAAAAAAGAAATTTCAACTCATAGTTAATTATTTTGTAATTTTTCGACCAATGTATTTGTACATATATATATATATATATATATATTTGTAGTATTTGACATTATTGACTCATTTTGTCTCTCGGATGCATAATAGGATTAAACTCTCTACTTTTTGTTCATTCTAATAATTCATTTACTTGTTTTCTTAGTCAAAACAAAATAAACAACCAAAGAAGATGGAGGAGATCGTTTAGAGATGGTTAATGCTGAACAAGCTCTAATGTTTTACGTACAAACTAGGTTTCCCATGATATTAATTGATGGATGCAATTCTGGAGGGATGGGGGCTAGTTTCATGAACCCACCTGAGAGTCGGACTGGATTGGCGATTCGGTTCTCGGGTGAATTCATAGAATCAATGGACGATTCTTGATTCCAATTTTTTGGAGCCAATCCTTAGTAGGCAGTTCTCAGTTTCAAGGTGGGAACTGCCTACCCGAACCATACTCACCTCTAAGTTCAAGAAATGTCTTGTTTGATTGTCTGTAAATAGCACCGAATTACTACATTTTTCATCACAACTATTCATAATAATATCAACTTATTCTTCATAATTCTCTTTTGTTCCCTTTCCACACACAAGTAAATTGAAATTCCAAAGGAGAAATCGAGTAATTGCTGAAGTGATTTCTCTGTGATTTTGATATATTAAACATGATAGTAATAATTGAGGACCATGATTGTTATCGTGCATCAAAATATCAAAGAATTATAAATTACTGCTCTATTTTCATGGACAATCGGCCCCAACAATTGATGGCATGTACAATGTAAAAGGATGAAACTAAAGTGGCCCATAGGTTTTCCTTCTGGCGGCACATCTAGAATTCCAATTCCGCTACACGGTAAAGCGGGGAGCCACCTTAAAAATCCAATTGGGGAGGACATGTATGCCATGGCTTATTTGTCAAATAGCAAACTCCCATGTGCGAGCATGGTCTGAGAGACTTCGAGAAGAAATAGATGTCCCATCAATTGAGACGGCTTCCCACTAGGTTAAGAGGAGAAGACAACATTATGGTACATACATGAAATGCGATTGTGACTTGAACCGTCAAAAAAAGCCTGCCTCGGCCCGACCCCACCTAGTCCAATCGAAAAACTTGGGTTGAGTCTTAATCTTATTCGAATAGGGAATTTTAGATGTTAGTATTGTTATGGTTCAAGTTAGGCCAACATAGGCTTTTTGACACCCAAAGAGGGCAGCCCAAGTCCCCTTCTCTCTCTTTGCACGAGCACAATAGAGACAAAATCTTAAATCTGAGCCCAGCTGATCTACGCCAGCCCAACTCGTTCTTTGGGTTTATATGATATTCAGATCTTATGCGAGTCGGGTCGAATCAATTATGCCTCTATAAAGTTTTGGGTCTAGTCAGGTGCTATGAGAACCTAGCCCGACTCGACCCCTAACACCCTTATTTGTGACCTACTTCCATGAGGTGGCATGAGTTGAGTTATTTGATATAAATAAGAATATTGTATTCATTATCATGTGGAATGTATGTTTATCCTCTGGTGGAGGCAAATATATTAAAAGTGGTCCAACCTCGTCAATGACAAGGAAAAAAAAGAAAAAGAAAGAAGATGGTGGTCCAACCGGACAAAAAAAACGAAATAGCATCAGCACCTGCGAAAAAAATTGAATTGGACAATCTGACAGGAACGGCAGGAGGGAGAAAAAGCAAGAAAACGTGGCAGAAGGCCATGCCATCCGTTCAAGAAAAGCCAGACGTGCTGCGATTTTTAACCGATAATCAAGGACATGCTGATGCTAATAGCTTAAAAAACACTAGCCATCGTTATCAAGTAGAGTGGCTTTGATACGTTTATTTGCAACGATCGGATTGTCATCGAGAGATAATCAAAGGCGGAAAACAATTGCTTCTGAATTGCTTCAAGCAAATGCATAATTTTAAATATCACCATAAGGGGACCATGCCAAATAGATATCGATACCCAGATGAGCAATTTCATGAAACTTAAAGTATAGACTTATGATCTCCAAGCATGAGATAAAATATATAAAGCACATGTAGAGAATCCAATATTATAAAGGTGCTTTCAATGGCATGTTTTTGAATATGCATTCACGAGGTGGCTTAGATCTCTTAGCAATCGAGGCCATGTACTTGCCTTGATGCTAGAGCTGTCTCAGTCGTGCTCGCTTCCCTCATGTGTGCACTCACATCAAACTTTGCATTGGATTCCCAAGCGATACAGCTAGTCATAATAAGATTAAGAATAAAAAAATGACACAAATGATTCTTGAGCTTTGATTTAATATGCAATGTTATCCCTCAAATTTTAATTTGTTAATGTAATCCTTGAATTTTAACTTAATGCGCAATATATTCGCTAAAATTTTAAAATATTTTCATATAATCTAAAACTACATTAAATATTTATCAATAGTTCAAGAATCATATTAGATAAATTAAAAATCTATGGACGATATTATACGTGCTGCGATTTTTAACCGATAATCAATGACATGTTGATACTAATAGCTATAAAAACACTAGCCATCGTTATCAAGTAGATGAAAGTGGCTTTGATACGTTTATTTGCAATGATCGGATTGTCATCGAGAGACAATCGAAGGCGGAAAACAGTTGCTTCTGAATTGTTTCAAGCAAATGCACAATTTTAAATTTCACCATAAGGGAACATGCCAAATAGATATCGATACCCAGATGAGCAATCTGATGAAACTCAAAGAATAGACTTCTGATCTCCAATTAGTAGATAGAATATATAGAGCACAAGTGGAGAATCCAATGTTATAAAGGTGCTTTTTTTTTTTTGGTCGGAATAAAGGTGCTTTCAATGGCATGTTTTTGGACATGCATTCACGAGGTGGCTTAGATCTCTTAGCAATCGAGGCCATGTACTTGCCTTGATGCTCAGCGAGAGCTGTCTTAGTCGTGCTCGCTTCCCTCGTGTGCGCACTCACATCAAACTTTGCATTGGCATCCCAAGCGATACATCTAGTCATAATAAGATTAAGAATAGAAAATGACATAGATGATTCTTGAACTTTGATTTAATATGCAATGTTGTCTCTTAATTTTTAATTTGTTTAACGTAATCCTTGAATTTTAACTCAATATGCAATATATTCGCTAAATTTTTAAAATATTTTCATATAATCTAAGAACTACATTGAATATTTATCAATAGTTCAAGAACCATATTAGATAAATTAAAAATTTATGGACGACATTATACATTAGACTATAGTCCAAAAACAGCATCGCACAAATTCAAAATTCAAGAACAACATTATGTATTGGATAAAAGTTCAAGGACCGTTTGTGCTATCCCCCCAACTATGAACAAGAGAGCATGAAATCAGCATAGCTAACATTTCCTATATAGCCACACCTTACATATTAGGAACAACTACTCAATTTCCCAAAGCTCCTTCAACTTCAACTCGAGTTCTTGCTTTCGGCAGGTATCTGATGATATTCCATAAAGGACTCTCAGTATCTCGTGACACGGTCCATCGCTCTTGAGCTTACAATCTACAAAGGAAAAGATTCAGGGAGCATCACAAAGCTAGAATAAAGATCAACTTTTCTTTTGCTTGATGCACTCCCAATGAAGTATCCATACTTCTTATGGCAAAAGCACTTCATTTTGATCTTATCCTCCTCGATTCAACCTTTCTTTCCCTTTTTGAAGAAGCTCTTCTCTCTCTGACCCAACCATTTGGGAAAAATTATCTAAAAAGTCATAAATTTATTATACTTTTGTCATTCAATCCTGAACATTTTGATTTTGCCAATTTTTTTTTATATCAATTAAGTCATAAACCTTTTGATGTTTTGCCAATTGAGTTTATCCGATCAAATTTAATCAGAATCACTAATATGAACACCAACCGTCTTACATGTTGCGGTCGGTGCTGACGCGGATAATTTTTAATAATCTTTATAATTATTTTTTTTCAATTTTGTTTTCTTTTCTTCTATTTTCATTCTTTACTTTTTCCCCCTATTTTCTCTTCTTCCTTTTTCTTTTATCTTTTTCCCTTCTTCCCTCTATCGGCCATTACTGACCCAAGTCAATGGACAACGACCCGTTAGCCCCAAGTGAGAGCCACCCTCACCGGCCTCGAGTTGGTCCTCTTCATTTCTTTATTCTTTCTTCTTTTTACTTCAAAGTCGCTTTACACAAAATGCACATCAACCGAACACAACCTATGTCGGCCGTGCTATCTCCTTTTCCCACACAAAATGCACATCAACCGAACACAACCTATGTCGGCCGTGCCATTTCCTTTTCCCCGATTACGTTAAACCCAATTCAAAGGAATATCTAGCTACATTAGGTTCATGTCCCACGCCATGATTTCACGGTTAGAAAAGAAGAAATCATGTAACATGCCCCATCACGTTGCTCAGTAAATGTGCTGTGCACGAAACCCTCACAATCACCGTCCTCCCTCTCCAACTTCGTCAGGCGCTAATTGAGTCAGCCAATCACACCATAATCACATGCTTGAAAATCTCTTACGTTTCTCGTCTCGATGATAAGCACCGCACCGCACCATCCCGAAGCGCCGTCGCACCAGTCCACCCCCCTTAATAATCACGTGCTCGCTTCGTCCCTAAAAAGGGAAAAAGCCTCAGTTGACCGTGACGTCATCATCGACGTGGCCCAGGGCGCCTCCCCCTTTTGCGCCCCCCCCAACGTGCGTCAATCCGGGTCGTTTTTCTCCACGTGCTCTAATCCGCCCCCAATTCACACTGGAAATCTTCTCAAGCACGCGCGGTGGGCCCCACCATGTCGGTCAGGTGAAATCTCGCTCGTGGGTCCCGCGGGAATACCTGCCGACCAATCGCAGGGTCTTCTCGTCAACCAAGCGTACGAGGAAAATAAGATATCCTCGGTCCATAAATTTTCAAGTGGCGCGTGCCCAATTCAAATTATGCCCTATCAATTCATATTTTTTTTTTGATACCTTGGAACCAGCCGGCAGCCGGCGGTGTAAATTATGGAGAGTACTAGCTTGAGAGTCCACCTCCCACGGCACTCTACTTTAGTCGCGTAATAGGAGTTCGGAGTTTCGAATCTCTTCCCTCCCGGATGAGGGGGCAAGATGCAAACCAACACATTCATCGCGAGATGGGTCTTATCAATTCATATTGTTAACATACTTTTTCATTTAATTAAATTTATGAATATCGATCATAAATCGAGATAAGAACATGGAGTGAGTGAACACAAGATAAAGAAAGGGCGTGAGAAAGTCAGTAGAAATTTATAGAGATAATTTATTTTTGTGTTATTTTTGAGTTTCATCTTTTTAAATCCATTAATCGAATATGATTAATTCATATAATAAATGAACCCATTAAATTTGGGTTACGAAAATGGGCGTATGACCTGTTTGGACAGGTTTGTCAAGCAATCGTAGCATTTCTTTCAGAAATTATGCAAAGAATTTTATTGCAAAGAGCCTTAATTTCTCGGATTCAAGCGATGAACAGTAGAAAAAGCAGCAACATGGGAACGAGTAACATTAACAGACGAAAGCCCGGGAACTCAAAAACTGTGGCCATTTCCGTTCGATGAATCCGATGAATCGTCACCTCCGAAGCCGATCGTCGTCATCCACTGCCGCATCTCGTCGTCGCCGAACACTTCCCAGAGTTCGCTCCCCCTGGCATTCCCCTGTTCCGCCTCTGCCGGCGCGCGCTCCGTCTCTGGATATTGCTCGCTCTCGTTCGGAGTGATCTCCCGCCTCTCCAGCAAGGAAGGCCCGCTGCTCTCCCACAGGCTGTGATCGACGACGGGGAAGTTGAGCTTCGCCCGGGGGCCCCGGAACTCGATGGCCGCGTTGTCGTACGCGCGGGCCGCCTCCTCTGCAGTGTCGAAGGTCCCGAGCCAGACGCGAGCCCCGCGCCGCGGGTCCCGGATCTCTGCCGCCCATTTCCCCCATGGCCGTTGCCGCACGCCCCGATAGCGATTCTTCCTCGCTCCGTACTCTTGACTTGCGTCGGCTGCTCCAGGTGCATGGCCCGACCGGCCTGCCGCGTTCGACGCGGACTGCCCGTGCGTGGAACTCGCGTCCGCTTGAGAGGAGGAGGCGCCGCCGCGCTCAAGCGTCGGCGGGAAATAGTCGCACCCGAGGCAGCCCTCGATCCCGCACTCGCGACACGTGACGAGCCCGCCCGACCCCGAGGCGGGGCCTGCGCGGGCTTCACCGCCGCTGCTGCGAGCCGACGGAGTCCCAGAGATGACCTCGGCCAGAGTGGCGACCATAACAGAGAGCTCTTGCTCGGGGGTGAGGAGGCAGTGCCGTGGTGGAGAGGGGTGGTCCTCCGCCGGCGGCGGCTGTGGTGCGTCCAGCTTGGGTCGCTTGGACTTGGACTTCTTCATGAATCGTTCTCGGCGGGAGAGAGAGAGGGAGTACGAAAGGGTTCATATAGGCGTAGTCGAACGTGGAGCGATGCTGACTTGTCACGCACTTGTCAGCTAAGCGGCCACGCGGATTCAGAGGGTCTCCTTTTCCGGGTTTTTTTTCAACACGTGGGGAGGGATGACGTGGCGGCGTGTTGCAGCTACACGCGGCGAGTGAGGCCCGCGGGACGGGGTCAGTACGCCAGAAAGCGCTTATTCGCTAATTTCCGGAGTACAGCTGGGACCCGAAGCTTCTTATGGAGGAGAGGGGGAAGCTCCTGGAATTTGACAAGATGCATGAAACTGGAAAAAAATAAAAATAAAATAAAATGAGAAGCAGAGGTGAAATTACAAGTAAGTCCCCTGAAATTGTGTGTGTTCTGCTCCTAAAATTATGCCCTCGCCTTGCCAAGCCTCGCTCGCCTGCTTTGAGCTCGAAGCCGGCGTTGCTCAGGTTGAGGTCGCTCGGCTAGAATCCTTGTAGCTGTTTGCTTGGCGATTTCCATGCCGAGAGTTTGATTGTAGCCATTCGAATAGTTGTTTTGTATTATTTTTGTCTAGTTGTATTGTTCGTGGCATAAGAATTTGATTTGGCAATCGGTTACGAAGTTAAATGAAGATCCTTAAAAAAAAAAAATAGGGGAAAGTTTCTTGAACAATGGAGGAGATGGGGGTAGCAAGGCCAAGGAGGCAGTAAGAGGATTTGTGTAGGCGTTGAAGTTGGGACTTAGAAGGTAGTAATGACGGCAAGTGATGTGGGACAGTGGCACTGTGGCAGAGTTGGAGGGTAGTCTCGCCGTTGGTGAATTGGTGGAGGGTGGGTTCCATGTTCTGTAGTGCTTGGAGGTACATGGAGTGTGAAATCTATGAAGCTTGTCTCACTTTCATGAAGTGCTTTATGTATCTCTTCTTGCTTTGCAACGAGACACCATTTCTTCTCTTTCTCCTCTCAAGTAACAGGACCCAAAAAAGCACCCATTTTCTTGTTCAAATTTTTCTTGTTCTCCTCTATCTTATGGCTTTTTATTGGATTTTATCAAGTTACTTTCCTCCATCAATAACATGCATTTCACAATATTTGAGCTTGTCATTGGGAATTTCAGTGAGTGGCTGGACTTTAGCTCACAAATCATGCACTTTGCTCTAGAATAGCAAAAACAACTTTAAAACATTTATAAAAAAAAAGTGGGCCCATTGCCTGCCATTATTAGGAGAGTAATAAAAAAAAAAAAACAAAATAGTGGTTTTTTTTTGGTCGGTGAAAATAGAGGTTAACAGGTGAAGAATGAAGATCCAGTGGAGACAAAGAAAGTGAGGAATGTGACCCACAAGTTGAATAATTTTGTCTTTTCCATCCTCTAGGGGTGGATGAAGCCATTTTTAGAGTGAATTTAACAGTACCCATTTTATTAATCAATCATTATTTCCATTAGTCAATATAATACATAATGAGTAATTTGTCACCTTTTTGTTATTGAGATCTTTTCCCTATTTATTTCATTTGTGTTTATTTCTTTAAAATACCTATTTTATTTATAAGTGTATGTATTTACCAAATTTTAACAATTTTTCATTGTTTAGTATCATTGGTTTTTATTTTTTATATTATTAGAATTTCAGTTAAATTAGTTTCATCCCATTTTCTATATATATACTTTTTACAGCAATTAAAGGTGAAAGAGAGATTTTATAGAAAGAAAGAAGATGATAATTTTGACCCATTAAAAGTTATGTGCATTGCCATGCTAATAGAAAAAATAACAGAGAGTTACATTTGTAACAAAATGAGAGTCAAGTTGAGCATCGTGCCAATTTAATTTTAATTTTTTTTTTAAATTTTGTCAATTGAATTTTGATCAGGAATCGCTGATGTGAACGCTAGTAATCTTATGTGGCATAATTGGCGGAGAGGATAGCAGCGATGACGAGTGATGTGGGATAGTGATGGAGGTGGAGGCTTTCCTTACCGTTGGTGAATTGGTGGAGGGTGGGTCCGATACTATGCAATGTGTAGAGGTACATGGAGTGCAAAATCGATAAAGCAAGCCTCGCTTTGACAAAGCGCTTATGTATTTCTTTCTTGCTCTGCAACGAGACACCATTTCTTCTCTCTCTCCTCTCAAGTAACAGGCAAAAAAAAAAAACCCATTTTCTTGTCCAAATTTGTCTTGTTATCATCTATATAGTGCGTTTTTATTGGATTTTATCAAGCTACTTCCCCATCAATGACAGACACTTCACAATATTTGAGCATGTCATTGGCAATTTTAGTGAGAGGCTCAACTTTAGCTCACAAACATAGTTTGTTGATCATGCACTTTACCCTACTGTAGCAAAAACAACTTTTAAACATTTTTAAAAAAAGTGGGCCCGTTGCATGCCATTATTAGGAGAGGGAAGGAAAAAAAAATAGAAAGTTTTTTTTTTTGGTCGGTGAAAATAGAGGTTAGCAGATGAAGAATGAAGATTCAGTGGAGACAAAGAAGGTGAGGAATGTGGACCACGCGTTGGATAATTTCATCTTTTCCATCCTCTAGGGGGGGTGAATGAAGCCATTTTAAGAGTGAAATTAGAATTACCATTTTTATCAATTATTTTTTCCATTAGTCAATAAAATACATAATGAGTAATTTGTCGTTTGACCTTTTTGTTTTTGAGGTCTTTTCCCTATTTATTCCACTTGCGTTTTTTTCTTTTTAATATCTATTTATTTATATTAAAGTGTATGTATTTATCATTTTTTAACAAATTTTCATTGTTTCCTATCATTATTGGTTTTTATTTTTTATATTTATTAGAATTTCAATTAAATTAATTTTATCCTATTATATATATATATATATATTTACAGCAATTAAAGGTGAAAAAGAGATTTTATAAAAAGAAAGAAGATGAAAACTTTGACCCATTAAAAATCATGTACATTGCTATGCTAATTGAAAAAATTACAGAGTTAACATTTGTAACAAAATAAGAGTTAAGTTGAACATTGTGTCAATTTAATCTTAATTTTTTTTCAAATTTTGTCAATTGAGTCTATCTGGCTAATTTTGATTAGGAATTGCTGATGTGGACGCTGATGATCTTATGAGGCATAGTTGACATGGACATTTTTAATATTTTTTGTTTTTATTTTTTGAATGTTTTACTTTTTTTTTTCTTTTTTTCCCTATCATTTTGGCTAGGGAGGGTTGTCAGTGACCCTCACTAGCAACTAGGCATGTGACATCTAGAAATTTCCATATATGATAATAGTATTTAGGATTAATTTCACGATTGGATCGCTAGGAGTTTGAGGCAATAAAATTTAGTTAATAGATTTTGATGTGTATGTTTGTGGCGCAAGACGACGATATTAATTCGCAGCTAAACTATTGGTAGAACTTGAAAGTGCTAGTACGAACACCTAGAATGGGGTGAATAGGTGTTTAAAAGAAGTATTGGCAAATAAATGCAGAATAAAATAAGTTACGAGCAAAGTCTGAATAAGGATCAGAGTCTGACTAAACGAGCCACCAGACTTTTGGTAGATGTTCAGAATTTGTTATGCGATGGAACATACTTCTGAAATAACCTATAAGTATGCAACAAACTTAAATATGAAGAGTTAGGGAAAGAGAATGTTGCACATGAAATTTATAGTGGTTCGACTTAGATCAAGCCTACGTCCACTCTTCCATGCTAATAGCCTTATGGCTGGATTCCACTATGTGATCAACATGAGATTACAACTTTGAGTGCAAACACTTAGTGGTAGATCATACTATCTCACTAAGTCACTCTTTTGGTATTTCTCTCACGATCACAAACGTTTAAGCTCATAGAGACAAGTGTATGATCAAATGTCGTTCAGATTTTGGAATTATAAATTCTACGCTCCATCTCTTACTTGCTCTTCGGTCCTTGGTTTTCTTAAATACTCCTCCACTTCCAAACTAGCGGTTGGACAATATCTTAGAGGATCGTCTTCCAATCTATGCATTGGACAGATCTGTATCTAAAAGATTTAGTAGCCGTTGAGTGATAGAAGTAGAATCCCAAATTGATCCTAATCGCCCATACAAACAGAATATTGGTTTCCATAAATAAAGCGTTTTCGTATAGAAAGTTATTGTCTTCAATATCCAATTATCAATCAATTAGATTGAGTCAATTAAATCTATCTTGATGTAGAATCCAAACCAGATCACTAGTCGTTATATGTTTAGGGTTTGTGTTACGTTCTATCAAGTTGTCTCGTTCTGAACATGCTTCGTTTTGAATCTGCTACATTCTGAACATGTATCTCGTTCTGAACATGCTTTGTTTTGAATCTGCTAGAACATGTGTCTCATTCTGAACCTTGTTACGTTTTGGACTTGTGCCTTGTTCTGTATGTAAAGTCCGAGAATATTCCGTCTGAAGTAGAGTCTGAGCGTCTGAAGTCTGAAATAGACTTTACAATCTGGACCTAAGTCTGAACATATTATGCTTCTGAACATATTTAGCCTTAAGGTTTGGACACAGTTTGAATAAGTTTAGCTTCAGTATAGAGTCTGTCTTTTGGTTCTTCCAAGTATAGACTTAGACAATATCCTTTACATGTTTTATCATCTGCATAGTCTATTACTCAACCATTAAATACGTTAGTAGCCTTTGATTTATTTTGTCATATTCAAAACATCATAAGGGATTTCCCTAACAGAACTTGGTCAGTATGTTTCAAATTTCATATTTGAAGATATTAGGGCTTTAAATTTACTATATTGAGATTTTCTTAATTTTTTTTTTATAATTTTATTCATTTTTGTGGATTGAAAATATTTTTCAGCTGTACATATGTTCAAAACTAGATGTTCAGAATGAAAATTAGCTATCTAAATCTTTACTCCTTCTCAATTCACACGCCACTTCTCATCTTCTATCAAATATCATTAGTGAGGTGGAGCTTCAGGTGGAGACTCCGGAGACCTCGAAGGTAACAGAAGTTAAGACTGCAGATGAAGCCGCAGTTCTTGAAGTCGGTGATAGTGAACAACCAGCAAAGCCACAGCACACTATAGCCGTAGATAGATAGAGAAGGCAAGGCGTTAGGAGAGCAGCATGGATGATGAGCACTAATAACATGGCTTTAAACGTCGAGCCAAGGTGGAGAATTGTTAAATTAATGTCTCGAGTTTGAATTCAAATAACGATTGTTAAATTGAATTTGTCGAGAAAGATTTCCTAAAAGGTTTAGCAATTGGATGAAGAAGCAATTCCTTCGGGACTTTCTTTCAAACATGCAAAAGAAGAAAGGAATATATGTTTTGTCACTAGAAGACAAAAAGAAAGGGGCACACTATTTTACTTTATCTATTTATCTTTAAGGGGATAAAAAAAGGAAGAAAAAAGAAGGTCTTCTTCCCCTGCAGTGTACGAATCCTCTTTTAAAGAAGGAAAGAGATGTGGGGCCCAAAGTCAAAGTCTTGACTTTGGGCACACAATATAAAAGCTAAAAAGGAATGTGAAACCTTTAGCACTTCCACGCCGCTTGATAGAGGAGCCGCAAGTTTTTGAAGCCACACCAAGCCTTGAAAAGGAACGTGAAGACTTACGTACGTGGACCAAAGACAAACGTTGGAGTTCCTAACTTTGGCGTACGTAGAGTGTTTTTGTTTTGAACTTGAACGTGAAGTCAAAGTCTTGACTTTGGGCACACAATATAAAAGCTAAAAAGGAATGTGAAACCCTTAGCACGTCCACGCCGTTTGAGAGAGGAGCCGCAAGTTTTTGAAGCCACACGAAGCCTTGAAAAGGAACATGAAGACTTACGTACGTGGACCAAAGACAAATGCTGGAGTTCTTGATTTTGGCGTACGTAGAGTGTTTTTGTTTTGAGCTTGAACGGGTGGTAATTTTGTGTAGTGAGTTTATGTCCAAGTGAGTTGTTTATTTATGAACACTTTGGGTTTGAGATTAAATCTAGGTGTGAGAAACACTCGAGCGTATGAGTGATTGTAAACTTTGATTCTTCAATTATAGTGGATTATTTATTATTGGCTCTCCCCGTCGACGTAGGTACCGATACTTGGACCGAACCATGTAAATTTTTGGTGTCCCTATTATTTCTCGTTTATCACTCTAGAGTTTGCGTGTTGACATAAATTGCAAGATCTTGTCGTTTCCGCATATTATATTTCAACAATAAGTATGAACTTGCCTTAAGTATATTCATGTGTATGGTGTTGAACCACTAGGTGATACTGGTATATCATGAAATATTATGTCATATGCTTGCTAATGAGTAAATGAATTTGTATTATAGTTAATGGTTTTGTATTGGCACATCATGATAGAAAAAAAAAGAGAATTTGTTCATGCATGATTATTTTGCATTGCCTTGAACTCATGTTGTCTGAATTGATATCAGGTTGAGTACTAAGGTGAGCTTCTTCCTTAAATCTAGGGATTTCATTTACTGAGCTTTGACTCATTCCTTTTTCTTTTCTTTTTTTTTTGGTAGTGTGTAGGATGGTCTCTTTGTACCTGACAGTGGAAGAGACGAAGTGATGCTTGAGATCATTAATCTCTAAGTTGGGTGGTGGCTTACTTGTGAAATAATATGGGAGTAATGGTGATCGTTAACCTGACCCTTTTCTGGAACTATATATTTTTGTAATAAGTACTAGTGTTTTTATAAAAAAGAAGCAATATGTATTAAGCTCGGGCGACTTTCTTGTATGGTATGTGATGATGTATTTTGTAGTGCTTTTGTATGTGTAATTATAAGATATAATTGGAAATGACATGTATAGCACATGACATACCCATGGCAATACAAGGTGAGGGTCAGCAAGTTCTCACAAGGCGACAATGAGGGCTTTCATGTCTTCACCCAATGGGTAGTAAAGTTGCTAGCCAAAATAAATAAAAAATAAAAATAAAGAAAAGAAATAAAAAATTCTTTTTTTTAAATATTGCTCAACATCCACATTATCGATTTTTTTGCCAAAATTGGCACAAAAGACTCAATTGGTACATTGTGAAAAGTTTTAAGACAAAATTGACACAATTGAAAGATTTGAGACTAAATTAATATCACCATAATAGGTTTATGACTTTTTTTGGTACTTTTCTTATTAAAAGTTTTAAGGTAAAACATATATTACTCTCAAAGTTTGAGAAAATTTTATGTGATTTCTCCAAAAATAAATTAGGTCTTTGGTACAGATACTTTTTTTTGTAACAAATTTGGTCTTTTTATTTTTCTTAAATGATAATTTTAGTCCCGTTGTTCGATTTTCATTTGTAATTGGCCTCAAACTATTCAATAAACACTGGTTATTTTGACACGAGAAGCCTACAACGTACACAAGCTGAAGAAAACTTTTGATTTTTATACTTTTAGAGCTGATCAATTTTAGCCAACATACTTCATCTTATCGACAAGATTAGTCCATATTACTTTTAAACAAAAAAATAACTATTTTCGCTTTATTCCTATCCCAAATCTTACGAAAATGAAAAACTAAAGTTAGCTATTACTTTTAATTTATATGTGTTTAGATTGACAATCTAATTGGCATTGATACTACTAAAAACAACAATCCTTCTTTTTCACGGCGAGAGTTTGATTCTAGTTGTTTGAATATTTGTCACGCCCCGAACCTCGAGCACGGTCACATCCCTCGGTGGTCGATAGAATTTTGCGACGTTCCCAGGACTCGTCGCCGACCCTTTACATTTTATTGCACATGCGAAAGCAAATTAACTAATTCCCTGACAATAACAAATATGGGATAGAAAAGCAGGACAACAATTTCATTACAAGCAACACTTTCATAAATAAGCCAGTTTATAAAACAAAGTCCATCTCTAAGGTCCAAGTACAGGAGACTTATCTCCACCAAGAACTACTGAGCCACCTATGCTCTTGACCCTTCTGCTTCAAGCTCCTGGTTCTTCACACTAGGGACCTGAAAATGGTTATTCAATAACCAGTGAGATATAAATCTCAGCGAGTTCCACCCTTAAGCCCTGGTTAGTACACCAACTCAACTCAAGGTATCTCTCCAGAATCACACCACAAACAACCAACGACCCACAACTAACAACCAATAATCAATAGTCGATTCGCATAAAACCTTACCTGGTACGCCATACCTTGCACGTTATAATTTAGCACGATACACGCAATGCACATGGCCATTAGATAATGCATCTCATCAATCACATACGAGTCGCATCACAAGCGATCTCACCTGGCCATTGCCACACCCTGCACGTTATCGATTCATGCGTGTGTGCCATAAGTAATGTGCTTAACTCATGTATGATCGAAATCACAGATGCCATGATTCTCATGCATTCTTGCACATTGGCACAGTTCAAAAACAAAATGCATATACTCAATGCATATGACAATTGAAACGCCTTATCCACTTAATTAATCACAGGGGTTTCAACCCAATAACACTTAGCATGCGTTTCAATTGTTAATTACTGCCACACATGGGCATAGCCTACTCACAGTTCGGCTATCTACTGGCGTTTAGCCAGGCATCATCTCTCCCCGTGGAACACGGCTTCGTCACTACGTCGACGGCATTCCCAAAGGAGCATCGTCTCCCCCCTTGGAGCACGGCTTCGTCACTACGTCGATGGCATTCCCGAAGGAGCATCGGTCTAGTCAGCCCAGCCTCTACTATGACCGGCATCCATCGTGCGGGCATCCCATATAGGGGCACGTCTAGCTCAACAGCTTAGGACGGTTCCTCATTAGCCAACACACGACAATTCATTATCGGCCCAGGATACTTTGCATTTCACTCAAATGCCTCGATTAAAATAGTAATCCCGGCCTCTTTTCTTCGTATTAAAAACATCCGCGAAAGTAGTCGTGCGTGGGTACACGTCAATTCGAACCAGAAAACTGATACTTTCCTTTTTCAAACCCCACTATTTGATATTATACTTAAAATCCATTTTCGGTGTCTAAACCCGACACCCGAGATTTTCTAAATAAAATCCAATTTTTCCAATCACCACACAATTGCACAAATCATCATTCAATTCATGCAGATGTTTATGCAATAACACATCCAATCACTTTATAGGATTAAACCCACATGAAATTAGACACCTTTCGTTCTCGGGTGAATAGTGTTTTGTGAACAGTGTTTCGTGAAGAATAACTTGTGAACAGTGTTTTGTGAATAGTGCCTCATGAACAATAACCCCGTGAATAGTATCGAGTGAACAGTAAATTTCCAGAATTTCATAAATGATAAATTAAACTCAGAAATCATTAAAATCATTAATTAAAACAATCAAACAATTAATTAAGCAAAACAAGCTTAATTAAACACATAAGCACAATTAAGCAAAATAAAGCAAGATTAAGATAAACTAAACTAATCTAATCCATCCATCTAACCACCTATCTTAGGGCTAATACAATTTAATTAAATCACATAAACTAGAATTAAATCTAACTAAACCAACCCTAAGCAAGTTTAGGCACTAATCGAAGGATTATGAGCTAAACTCACCCGTTAAGCGGGCCGGAGGCACCGACGCAGCGGCGACGACGGTGGCTACGCATCGGGACCTCGACAACGACGATCCAAGACGATCCCAAGCTCAACACAGCAACCACAACTTTTGTCTCCCTCTGAAATTCTGAAAAACAGCCCTGCCGGAGGAGAAAACAAGTTGAACGGCTTGGCTGGAGCTCCGGCGAAGGGGGTGGCCAACAACTGGCGGCACCAAGAGGTCAAAGGGGAGTGACTGGTAGCTGGGCTAGGTGAAAGAAGGATCAAAATGGGAGAAAACGGGCCGAAATCGCGAACCAGGCGGAACCGGGCGGTACCACGGCCGGGTGGCTTGCCGTCAGATTTCGGGATGACGGAGAATCGTTCTGGTGAGAGGTTGAGTGCTCCGGTATGGACTCGAAGTTATCTTTATGGTGGTGGGTGGAGCGTAGCCTGATTCTTACGGGAAGACCACTTTTAACTCGAGTTTTTGACAAAAGGTCAGTCTGGAGCAGAACAGTTTCAGGCGGTCGGACTGCCGCTGGCTTCTGGCCGGAATTCGGGATGATAGGAGAATCTTTTCGGCGAACGGCCAAGTCCCCATGCATGGTCTGGATCTCCTAAAGACAATGGTTGGTGGCTCGAAGGCTGATTCATCGGAAAGCCAACAATCAACTCGGATCTTTGGAGGAAGGTCTGCAGGAGCAAAACTGGAAGAAGGAGAATGAGGAGAGAGAGAGCTCCGTCGAGGGAGAGCCGAGTGAGGAGAGAGAGAGAGTGAAGTGAGGGATGTGAAGGCCTCATCAAAGCCATTTAAGGCTGGCTTCAAGTCCCCATGCATGACATCATCATTTTCTCTCTCCTCCTTTGCCCTTATCCACTTGCTTTTGGGGGCAAAATAGTCATTTCACCTTGCACCAATTACACATCTAACCTTGGGCTGAAATTGGTGGATGGGCCTAGGAATTGGGCTTGGCCATGAATAGAAGTGGGCTTAGAAATTGATTGGGCTTGAAATGGCTAAGATTTGGTCCATGGGCTAAGAAGATGAATAGTTGGTTTAGGCCCAATGGCTCATTTGATGGTCTTAGGCTCATTTGGTGGCTATCCCAACTTGGGCCTAAGGCCCATATTGGCTTGGCCCTGCCCACGTCTTCACGGGCTTACTTTCTCGGTTTGAAAATCCCTTTTTCAATTGCTCAGCTTAACTAGCTCTATCGACTGTTTGATGTAGCTACATCCAAAGTCCGTCCCGGACATTCCCGATAATTCGAAGTTTAATCTTTAGTTTTCATGCCATGTCAATTTCGCCCTAATGCCATTTTGGGTACAACTCAGACTGACGGGTGGCTTTGAGGATTCCCACGTGATCGACTCGTGTCAAACCACGTTCAAGACATCTTGACGCATGGACGTCCTTGATTGCATGAAATTACGGAGGATAGATTCTCATTTCAAAGTACACGATTACTGAGGATCGACATAGGGTCGTTCGCGAGTTCGATAACAATAAACGGAATCACCCGTTGTTCCATTATGTTATGTCTGCGAATCGACTTTCAGTCGTCTTTAGAATCGGCCTGCCTATCTACAGGATCGTCCTCACGCAAGTCTCACGGTCAAGTTGTTTTCCCAGGTCAAGTTCTTTAGTCGTACGAGTTCTGTCCTCATTAGCCTTTCCCCTCAAGGTCAGTATCTTAGGAGTGATCAATTCTGAGTGAGATCAACCAACACTGCATTGACGAAATTCACATCCATTCATTCCTCAAAGAGCTCGAATTTCAGGATGTCACAATATCTGTTTTGTATTATTTTTCTAGTTGTATTGTTCGTGGCTTAAGAATTTGAAGCTGGGAGTTAAAGGGGGTAGGTTTAGCTATGGTGAAAAGGATAGTAGCGACAATGAGTGATGTGGGATAGAGGTGGAGTTGGAGGGCGGTCCTGTTGTCGGTGAATTGGTGAAGGGTGGATTTGATGTTGTGAGTGCTTGGACGTACGTGGAGTGCGAGACCACTGATTCACGTGTCTCGCTTTCATAAGGTACTTTATGTATTTTGTCTTCACTATGCAATGAAACACCATTTATTCTCTCTCTCCTCTTAAGTAACAGGCCCCGAAAAAATACCTATTTTCTCAATCAAATTTTTCTTGTTCTACTTTGTTTCATGAGTTTTAATTGGATTTTATCAAACTACTTCCTCCATCAATAAAGGGGCAAATACTTGTATAAATAGTTTAGGTTCAAATCCTATCCAACCAATACATTGTGTTTAACTTTGCTGTATAATCAAATTAAAGTACCTTCCTAATGCAATATTAGCTAGCAAGCAAATACTTATATCAATAGTTTAGGTTCAAATCATATCCAACCAGTAAATTGTGTTTAACTTTGCGGTATGATCAAATCAAAGTACCTTCCTATTGCAGCATTAGGTAGCTAGCAAATACTTGTATCAATAGTTTAGGTTCAAATCCTATCCAACTAGTGTCAATACATCGTGTCTAATATTGCAAATGATTAAATCAAAATACCTTCCCATAGTGGCATCAAGAAGCAAGCAAATACTTATATCAAAAGTTTAGGTTCAAATCATATCCAACCACTGCCAATATATAGTGTCTAACTTTGCGGTATGATCAAATCAAAACACCCTGAACTTTGTGAAATGTTCGAATGTACCTCTTTTCTTGCTCGATAGGTATAAATGATGATTTCTTCTTTTCCAAGTGTGAGCTGATGGCTGTTCGATTTGATTTCACTTGGATGCCATTTTTGTTATTCGCTACCAGATTTAGCAGTTCTGACGCTTTTGTTGGCTCTTTGATGGTTAGAATTTATTATTAGCAGCAGGTGTTTAGGGGTGCTGGTTTAGCAATGCCGTAGTGAGCAAGTAATGGTAATTTTTTTTTTTTGTTTCATTGGGCCAAAAGCGAGGCAAATTCGTTGAGCCATAAGTTAATCCATCATGAGTTAATTCATCTTATGTTCATTAGTTCTACCATATTTTACCAAGTTATAATCTGTTCGCTCATTCTACCAAAGCTTATTTAGTCACAATTTTTTCATTTGTTCCACTAGAGTTTACTAAATCAAAATCTATTCATTCGTTCTACCAAAGTTTACTGAATCAAAATATATTTATTTGTTGTACGGGAGTTTATCTAGTCAGAATTTATTCAATGGTTCTATAAGACTTTATCTAGTTGGAATCTTTTCATTTGTTTTATTAGAGCTACCGAATTTTACTAAGTATGAATTTGTTTATTAGTCTACTAGATTTGATTAAGTCAGAATCTATTCATAAATTCTATCATTTTTTTTAAAGTTTGAGTATATTTATGTTATGAATCCAAGTATATGTACGTTTTGAATTTGCGTATAGTTATGTTCTAAACCTGATGATATAGATGACGATTTCTTCTTTCTCGAGCATGAGTTGCATTACTGTTCGGTTTGATTTCGCTTGGATGCCATTTTCGCTATTTGCTAGCAGATTTAGTTGTTCCGAAGCTCTTTTCGGCTCTTCGATGGTCATAATTTCTTGTCAGTAGTAGGTGTTTATGGGTGCTGGTTTAATGATGTCGTAGTAAGCAAGTGATGGTAATTTTTTTTTTGTTTCATTGAGCCAAAAGGGAGGCAAATCCGTCAGGCCATAAGTTAATCTATTACGAGTTAATTCATCTCATGTTCATTAGTTCTACCATATTTTACTAAGTTATATTCTGTTCACATATTCTACCAGAGTTTATTTAGTCACAATTTTTTCATTTGTTCTACCAAAGTTTACTAAATTGGAATCTATTCATTCGTTCTACCAAAGTTTGTTGAATTAAAATAAATTTATTTATTGTACTGGAATTTATCTAGTTAGAATCTGTTCATTTGTTCTATCAGACTTTATCTAGTCGGTATCTTTTCATTCGTTTTACCAGAGCTACCAAATTTTACTAAGTATGAATTCATCCATTAGTCTACTAAATTTGATTAAGTCAAAATCTATTTATAAATTCTATCAATTTTTTTTAGTCTGAGTATATTTATATTATGAACCTAAGTATTTGTATATTTTGAATTCGATTATAGTCACGTTGTAAACCTAATGGTATATATGATGATTTTTTTTCTTGAGCATGAGCTGCTTGGCTATTCAATTTGATTTTGCTTGGATGTTATTTCCGCTACTTACTGGATTTGTATAGATGATGATTTCTTCTTTTCCGAGCGTGAGCTGTATGCCTATTCAGTTTGATTTTGCTTGGATGCCATTTTCGCTATTTGCTAGCAGATTTAGCAGTTCCGATGCTCTTTTGGCTCTTCGATGGTCAAAATTTCTTGTCAGTAGCGAGTGTTTAGGGGTGCTAGTTTAACGATGTCGTAGTGAGCAAGTGATGGTAATTTTTTTTTTAATTTCATTTGGCCAAAAGTGAGGCAAATCCGTCGGGCCATGAGTTAATCCATCACAAGTTAATTCGTTTCATGTTCATTAGCTTTACCATATTTTACTAAGTTATAATTTGTTTGCTTGTTCTACCAGAGTTTATTTAGTCACAATTTGTTTATTTGTTCTACCAGAGTTTACTAAATCAGAATCTATTAATTCGTTCTACCAAAGTTTGATGAATCAAAATACATATATTCGTTGTATCGGAGTTTATCTAGTTAGAATTTGTTCATTCGTTCTATTAGACTTTATCTAGTTAGAATCTTTTCATTTGTTTTACTAGAGCTACCGAATTTCATTAAGTATGAATTTGTCTATTAGTCTACTAGATTTGATTAAGTTGGAATCTATTCATAAATTTTATCAAATTGTTTTAAGTCTGAGTATATCTACGTTATAAACCCAAGTATTTGTACATTTTGAATCCGAGTATAGTTTCATTCTAAACCTAATGATATAGATAATGATTTCTTCTTTTCCAAGCATGAGCTATATGGTTGTTCAGTTTTATTTTGCTTGGATGCCATTTTCGTTACTTGCTTGATTGGTATAAATGATGATTTCTTCTTTCTTAAGCGTGAGCTATATGATTGTTCAATTTGATTTCGTTTGAATGTCATTTGCATTATTTGCTAGCAGATTTAGTCGATTCGGTGTTTTTTTTTGCTCTTCGATGGTCAGAATTTCTTATCAACAGCAGGTGTTTAGGGGTGCTAGTTCAACGATGTCGTAGTGAGCAAGTGATGATAATTTTTTTTTGTTTCATTGGGCCAAAAGCGAGGCAAATCCGTCGGGCCATAAGTTAATCCATCACGAGTTAATTCATCTCATGTTCATTGGTTCTATCATATTTTACTAAGTTATAATCTGTTCGCTCATTCTACCAAAGTTTATTTAGTCACAATTTTTTCATTTGTTCCACTAAAGTTTGCTAAATCAAAATCTATTCATTCGTTCTACCAAAGTTTATTGAATCAAAATATATTTTTTCGTTGTACCGGAGTTTATCCAGTCAGAATTTGTTCAATTGTTCTATCAGACTTTATCTAATCGGAATCTTTTCATTCGTTTTATTAAGTATGAATTTGTTTATTAGTCTACTAGATTTGATTAAGTCAGAATCTATTCATAAATTCTATCAATTTTTTTTTTTTTAAAGTTTGAGTATATTTATGTTATGAATCCAAGTATCTGCACATTTTGAATCCAAGTATAGTTATGTTCTAAACCTGATGGTATAGATTATGATTTCTTCTTTCCTGAGCGTGAGCTGCATGGCTGTTTAATTTGATTTCGCTTGGATGCCATTTTTTATGTTTGCTAGCAGATTTAGTAGTTTCGGTGCTCTTTTTGGCTCTTTGATGGTCATAATTTCTTGTCAACAGTGGGTGTTTAGGGGTGCCGGTTCAGCGATGCCATAGTAAGCAAGTGATGGTAATTTTTTTCTTTTTTTTTTTTTGTTTCGTTAGGCCAAAAGCGAGGCAAATCCGTTGGGCGATAAGTTAATCCATCACAAGTTAATTCATCTCATGTTCATTAATTCTACAATATTTTATTAAGTTATAATATGTTCGCTCATTCTACCAGAGTTTATTTAGTCACAATTTGTTCATTTGTTCCACCGTAGTTTACTAAATCAAGATCTATTCATTTGTTCTACCAAAGTTTATTGAATCCAAATATAATTATTTGTTGTACCGGAGTTTATCTAGTTAGCATTTGTTCAATCGTTCTATCAGACTTTATCTAGTCGAAATCTTTTAATTCGTTTTACCAAAGCTATTGAATTTTACTAAGTATGAATTTGTCCATTAGTCTATTAGATTTGATTAAGTCAGAATCTATTCATAAATTCTATCATTTTTTTTTTTAAATCTGAGTATATTTATGTTATGAACCCAAATATCTGTATGTTTTGAATCCGAGTATAGTTACATTCTAAACCTGATAGTATAGATGATAATTTATTCTTTTCTGAGCGTGAGCTGCATGGTTGTTCAGTTTAATTTTGCTTGGATGTCATTTTCGTTACTTGCTTAATTGGTATAGATGATGATTTCTTCTTTCCCGAGCGTGAGCTACATGGCCGTTTAGTTTGATTTCACTTGGATACCATTTTTGCTATTTAGTAGTTCTGGCACTATTTTTGGCTCTTCGATAGTCAAAATTTTTTGTCAGCAGTGGGTGTTTAGGGGTACTGGTTCAACAATGCCGTAGTGTTCGTAGGTGATGGTAATTTTATTTTTTGTTTCGTTGGACCAAAAGTGAGGTAAATTTGTCGGGCCATATGTTAATCCATCACGAGTTAATTCATCTCATGTTCATTAGTTCTACTATATTTTACTAAGTTATAATCTGTTTACTCATTCTACCAGAGTTTATTTAGTCACAATTTGTTCATTTGTTTTGCTAGAGTTTAGTAAATTAGAATCTATTCATTCATTCTACCAAAATTTACTGAATCAAAATATATTTATTCGTTGTACTAAAGTTTATCTAGTTAGAATTTGTTCATTCGTTCTATCAGACTTTATCTAATCACAATCTTTTCATTTGTTTTACTAGAGCTACTGAATTTTACCAAGTATGAATTTGTCCATTAGTTTACTAGATTTGATTAAGTCAAAATCAATTCATAAATTCTATCGAATTTTTTTTTAAGTCTGAGTATATTTATGATATTAACCCAAGTATCTGTACGTTTTTGAATTAGAGTATAGTTACGTTCTAAACCTGATGGTATAGATGATGATTTTTTCTTTCCTGAGCGTGAGCTGCATGGCTATTCAGTTTGATTTCGTTTGGATGCCATTTTCGCTACTTACTCGATTGTTATAGATGATGATTTCTTCGTTTCTGAGTGTGAGTTGCATGGCTATTTAGTTTGATTTTGCTTGGATGCCATTTTCGCCATTTACTAGCAAATTTAACAGTTCCGGCGCTCTTTTGGCTCTTCGATAGTCCAAATTTCTTGTCAGGAGCGGGTGTTTAGGGGTGCTGGTTCAATGATGCCATAGTGAGCAAGTGATGGTAATTTTTTTTTTGTTTCGTTAGGCCAAAAGGGAGGCAAATCTGTGGAGTCATAAGTTAATCCATCACGAGTTAATTCATTTCATGTTCATTAGTTTTACCATATTTTACTAAGTTATAATATGTTCGCTCGTTCTTCTAGAGTTTATTTAGTTACAATTTGTTCATTTGTTCTACCAAAGTTTACTAAATCAAAATCTATTCAATCATTCTACCAAAGTTTGATGAATCAAAATATGTTTATTCGTTGTATCGGAATTTATTTAGTTAGAATTTGTTCATTCGTTCTATCAGACTTTATTTAGTTGGAATCTTTTCATTCGTTTTACCAAAGCTATCGAATTTTACTAAGTATGAATTTGTCCATTAGTCTACTAGATTTGATTAAGTCAGAATCTAATCATAAATTCTATCAAATTGTTTTAAGTCTGAGTATATTTATGTTATGAACCAAAGTATATGTACATTTTGAATCCGAGTATAGTTACGTTCTAAATTTGATGATCTAGATGATGATTTCTTTTTTTCCAAGCATGAGCTGCATGGCTATTCAGTTTGATTTCGCTTGGATGTCATTCTCGCTACTTGCTCGATTGGTATAGATGATGATTTCTTCTTTCCCGAGTGTGAGCTGTATGATTGTTTGGTTTGATTTCGCTTGGATGCCATTTTCACTATTTGCTAGCATATTTAGTTGTTCCGAAGCTTTTTTCAGCTCTTTGATGGTCATAATTTATTGTTAGTAGAGGGTGTTTATGGGTGCTGGTTCAACGATGTCATAGTGAGCAAATGATGGTAAGTTTTTTTTTTTTGTTTCGTTAGGCCAAAAGGGAGGCGAATCCGTCAGGCTATAAGTTAATCCATTACAAGTTAATTCATCTCATGTTCATTAGTTTTACTATATTTCACTAAGTTATAATCTGTTCGCTTATTCTACCAGAGTTTATTTAGTCACAATTTTTTCATTTGTTCTACCAAAGTTTACTAAATCAGAATCTATTCATTCGTTCTATCAAAGTTTGCCGGATCAAAATAAATTTATTCGTTGTAAAGGAATTTATCTAGTTAGAATTTGTTCATTCATTCTATCAGACTTTATCTAGTTGGAATCTTTTCATTCATTTTACCAGAGTTACCGAATTTTACTAAGTATGAATTTATCCATTAGTCTACTAGATTTGATTAAGTCAGAATCTATTCATAAATTCTATCATTTTTTTTAAAGTCTGAGTATATTTATGATATGAACCCAAGTATCTTGACATTTTGAATCCGAGTATAATTATGTTCTAAACCTGAGTATAGTCACTTTCTAAATCGTTGTATGTGTACTTTTCGAGTCGGAGTATATTCATTTGTATGTGCAGATTTAAGCCCAGACTCATTCCACGAGTATTATCATTTGCATGTCTAGATTTAAGTCCAGACTTAACCCTTGAATTTATTCATTTGTATGTTCTAACTATAATCCAAACTCACTTCCCACATCTATTCATATGCCTAGACTCACTTCTTGCGTTTATACATATGTTCAAACTTAAGTCCAAACTCACTTGATTATAACCATTTCCTTACATTCAGACTTGCCTATCCATTCACTTACCAAGCATGTTGATTTTTAAGTATTGAATGTGTTTGTATGAGTAATGGATAAGAGGTAAGTGTATGGTTATCATTATTAATATATGTTATCATTGAAAGAGTGAGGTAAGGATATAGATGAAGATGTGTTGTGAAATGGATGTCGATTGTTGATGAGTGTGAGACCAAGGCATTGGTGTTGAAATACATGCAATGATTTATCATTAGAAATGAAAGTATATGCGTGGAAGTGCATGTAATGATTGTTCATTATTAATTGCATGAGAAATGACATATTATCACGACAATTAATATATTATAATGATGTGTATGGCTATGATGCAATATAAAGAAGACTTTTGCCAGTGTCAGTACCCTTATATGAGTATATGTGAAAAACTCTGGAGGCAGTCAAATGTTCTACCGTATGGGACAGTTCTTTGCAAGTTTGAAGGGACTTACAAGTCATATAATTTATAGACAATATAAGTTGGCTCATGTATCCTGAGTTGGCTCGTGTAAATGTGTGTTGACTATCATAATGGGTTCATACAACGGCGTATTCATCCTTGCTGATGTAGAGGAGGCTCGTGATGATTGGGTTGTGTAGCTTAACAAAGGAATATTATGGTTTCATCCCCCAAAAGTTGGTGGTGACGATGTCCTATGTGATAGGATGTGTCGTGAGTTAAGATGGGTCATTACTAGCAACAAGTATAAAGTTACCATTGTAAGTGTGTTGGTGAGTTCATGACTTGTATGAACTTATTTGGATATCAACGAGCTTTATGAGCAATATGAACTCACTTGTAAGTGATGGTGAGATTCATAACAAGTATGAACTTACCTATGTATATTATATATATGAGAGAACAAGGAAGTATAAGAGAGTAACAGATCTAAGAGAAAAAGTATATAATTTTGAACATGTAAAAGATTAAATAAAATCTTGTGAATTAAATATAATATAAAGAGCAAAACCAATTTATAAAATGTAAAGTAGGAGTATATAGAAACAAAAACCAACCATGAAGGTGGTATGAACTTGTATTATTTGAACTGAAATTACATGTATTGAAAGATGCAGAAACTAGAACATCAAGTCATCCACTAGGGCGGTAATCCGCACTCCAAGGAGTATCGATGTTTGTATTACAAGAAATGGTTAACCAACTATCATATAAGTTGGTAACCATGTATAAACTATGTTAGATGTATCTGAAAACAAACTTACTTTGTAACCAAGGGTACTAGGTAAGAAAGCTTGAGGCTTGAAAGGATGAGGGTTTACAAAAGGGAGTGAAGAGGAAGAAGAGAGGGATGAGATCTGAAAATTCGAGTCCCCTTCTTCTGTGTCGAAGGAGTGTATCTATAGGAGGTGCTACAGTGTTTGAACAGTGTAAAGTGAACAATACTGAGTGAATAGTGTAAAGTGAACAATATTGAGTGAATAGTGAATAGTGAATAGTGAACAGTATATACCTATCTTGCTACAATGTATAGCCTTTGCGCCGCTGCAACAGTGTTGTCATGTGATATCTTGTCTTAATTTCAGCCTAGGCTGATTTCGTAGTAGTCGTCTTCATTGGTATTTCGACTGGGATGTGATTGTGAGGATTCGTCTTGACTGTCTTGTGATTTGGAGGATCCACATTGTGATTCTTCTGCTTCCGAGAGCATTGTCCTGAGGAAATTGTAGTATTCCTCTCTACTCTAAACTGCTAACCAATGCTGCACTTGCCATGAATTTTTCCTATAAAAACGATGTATTTGATGGAACTATAGTTATCTGGGTTTTTTAGCTGTTTAGCCAAGTTTTAACCACAGCTTCGGATCCTTGTTCATGATATTTGAATCCATCCTACCATTTTGTCTTGTATTTTCGGACAAGTGAAGGTACTCTTGGTTTGGTAGATTTATTATATTCGAATTCCCATGCTGTTACCCATGAGATTTTGAATATTATGAAAAAATGCATAAGGCATGAGAATCTTGTATCATGTGGTGTTGGTATGAAGTATTGACGGAATATTTGGTATTCTTGTTTGATTGTAGGGTGTAGTATTATCTCTAGAGGACCAAAAAGATCTCATTAGGAGTCAAACCAGTTTGGTAAATTATGTCTTGGGAAGTTGTCTTTGAAGAATACTAGCCAAGTGTGTTGGAAATTTGTATTTTGTTGGAAGAAGATATTTCACCAAGCTTGTTGGTAGTCCCGATATGTATACGAGGAGGCGTATGGTAGGTTTTGGGTAATTCGAGCTTGGAATTTTTTGGATGTATGAGGTGAGGTTCCCTAATATGAGGGGTGTATGACTTTGCTAATGGATATAATGGAGTATATGATGTTTTCTGTATTATTTTTGTCAGCAAAGTGAGTGAACCTTGCTGATTTTGGCTCCACTAAAATTTGCTCATAATAAGCAATGGTTTTATTTGTATTATGTGGTTTAAAAAACCAATTTTTTGAAAGATGTTTTTTTTTTTCAAATTTGATTAGATCTTCGTCGAAGAATCCATTTTTTACCGTCAAGATTTTTTGAAATGATGTTTTTGGAAAGAATTTTGATTTTTGAGAATGAGGGGTTGCCTGTGGCCTAATGACCACCTCATTCGAAATTCTTTTGTATTCCACTTGTCTTTGTGCAGCAAGCGGGGAAGGATTGTTGCTTATCTCAATGGCACTAGGTGGCTCATTCTTTACTGTTTTTTATTTATTTATTTATAAATATTGATAAAGTAATTCTAGTATTTTCTTGGGTAGTATGTTGGCTAGCTAGGCTAGGGCTGGTATGGATTCTTCTTTTAAAGGGGTATTTGGTATTGGATGTTGTTGTAGGAATGATTGATTTTCTACTATCTAAAGCCATGTCTTGATTGGTGTTAAGCCTGTTGGCTTAGGTGGTGTATTGGAGATTTCAGCAATGGCTTTGCCTTTATCTTTGTCTTTTTTGGGTCTTGGCATATTGGTATCCCTTGTAAAAAATTTCTTGTGAGAAAATTAGGTAATGAATTTGAAGAATCATTTATAAATTCAATGTCGAAATCAAATACTGAAAGAATGGCTTGTCATCTAGCAAAAATATGTTTTGATGCAATGTTTAATACATCTTTTTGTAAAATGTCTTTGGCTGATTTGCAATCAATTCTCAAGAGAAATTTTTGGTTTACTAAATCTTCTTGGAATTTTGATATGGACAGAACTATAGCAAGTATTTCTTTTTTGATTGCTGAATAGTTTTGTTGGGTGGAATTCCAATGTTTTGAGATAAATTGAACAACTTGTTCTTTGCTATGTTTGACTTGTTTAAGAACGCCACCATATCCTATCTCTGAGGCATCTATTTCAACTATTTTAAAAGTGGATGGGTCAGCTATATGTAAGCATGGTATTTCTTTAACATGAGCCTTTATTTGTTTGACAATGTTTGTATGGACTAAAGTCCATGGTGGAGGATCCTTTTGTAGTCTTTGGTGTAAGGGTTTGCAAATGATTTTTATATTGGGAAAGAAGTCTATAATATAATTGAGACCGCCTAAGAATATTTGTAATTGAGTTTTGTCTTTAATCTCATTTGGGAATTTGTCCGTAAATGCAAAAGATCTTTCTATGGGAATTATAGTGCCTAAATGGATATAATGACCTAGGAATCTAATTTTTGTCTGGAAGAGGGCAATTTTAGTAGGAGAAACTACTAAACCATTTTGTATGATTATTTTTATGAAGGTAGAAAGATGTTTGAAATGCTGCTCTATATTAGAGGAGAAAACTAGAACATCATCTATATAGACTATGATGCATTTTGAATAAGGATTAGAGATTCCATTCATGATTCTCTGGAATTCTGAAAGGGGCATTTTTGAGTCCGAATGGCATAACATTCAATTCGTGTTGACTGACAGGGACAGTAAAAGCTGTCTTGTATTTATCATTTTCACTGATTTGTATTTGCCAAAATCCTGATTTCATGTTAAAATTTGAAAATATTTTTGATCTACATAATATGTTTAGTAAATCTTTTTTATTGGGTATTGGATATCTTATCCATCTAAGAGCTGTGTTTAGAGGTTTATAATTAATAACTAATCTGGGAACTCCTTTTTCTAGTTCAGCATTTTTATTAACATAGAAAGCAGAACAGCTCCACGGTGATTGGCTTTTTCTCATGAGTTTTTTATTTAAGAGATTTTGTATTTCTGTTTGGCAAAATTTTAGAACTTCTTGATTCATTTGTGTAGGGCGAGCTTTTGTAGGTATTTTGTTTTCGGAAAAATCTTGTTAATAAGGTAAATCAACAATATGCTTCTTTCTTTCCCAAAAAGCATTGGGTAAAGTAGAGCATATAGTTTTTTCTATGTGTTTTTGTAGGGAAGCTATCTTTTCTATGATGTTTGGTTTTATAAGATTTTCTTCTATTTTTTTGAATTCTAAATCTTCTTTTAAGAATTCAAGCTAGTTTTGTTTGTCTTTTATTAGGCAATTTATTTCTGAAATGGAGTGTTCTTGTAAAATATTTAAGCTTCTTTTCTATGGTTTTGTTATGAAGTTAAATGTAATTTTTCTGTTTAGAGCATGAGTTTCAATACATTCATTAGTAACTATAAAATGTTGGATTAATTGTATAAAAGGTGTTCCAAGAATTACTTGTTGCCTCATATTTTTAACTAAAAGAAAATATGTTTTATAAGACATTTGGTCTTTTACTATTAAGGCTTCTGGCAATTTGTATTGTATATTTAATTTGTCTCTTGAGACTGATTTTAGGGATTCGGAAATTTTATCGAAGTATCTTATTGGAACAATGCCTTCTTTGATACAATTGAGATCAACCCCTGTATCAAAGAGTGACGTTGTTTCAATAATATACTCATTATTGATTTTTATCATTATATTTATTATCCGATTCCTAGATGTTATTTTTGTTAATAACATAAGAAAGGCCGGGTCAGAAGTATTAGAAGTATTGATGATTTCATTTTGGTATTCTAATTTTTTCTTTTCTTTTATGACAAGAGATTTTATATCAGAAATTTCTTGTCTCATTTCTAATTGGGTTGCTTTCAAGGCTTGTATTTCTAATTTTTATTGTTTTATTTCATTTTGGAGGTCATTAATATTTATAGGTCTGGACTGGGGTTTTTTGTTTCTACTCAGAATATCTTTAAGATTGTAGGAAGTACTGGGCTTAGTAGTAATATTCATAGAAGAGTGTAGTCTATCTAAGTATTCTTTTTTGGCTTCAAGGTCAATTATTTTATCAGCAGTGCTGAGAATGAATTTTTCTTCTTTTGTTAACATATTTATTTCAAGAATATGTTTGTCGGGAGAGGCATCTTCATATTCTAAATCGGAAGAGGTTTCTATTTCATTTATTTGAAGACCTTCTTCCTCAAGAAGTTCATCAGAAGAAGAATCATCAGTTTCTACAAAGATATTATTTAACTGGTTTAAAGTATTGTCATCTAAAGATAGTTCATTCAATCTTCTATTAATTCTACAGTATTTTGATATATGACCTTTTCTACCACAAGAGTAGCATTTAATGTCTTTAAAATTTTTCTTATCGGTCTGAGGTCTGGTGTTTACGTTTATTCCTATGAGGTTGAGGTCTGTTGCGATGTTTCTTTGTTTCTTTTTTAGAAGGGCAAGTTCCTTTACATTTTGGTTTTGTTTTTTCATTATAAGAGGGGTCGTATTGAGCATAAAAATCTCCTAAACTTCTATTGGTGAGAGATTGTTCTTCCTTGAGTTGTCTTTGTAATTTGATTGTATTACACATTTGTGTTCCTTGCCTGTAAACATAAGAGACTATTTCTTCATAAGAAAGTAGGTCATAAGGTATTTGGCCATTGTATTATTCTCTAATTCTATCTCTAACCTGGTCACCTATAATTTGTGGTAAGCTTGCAAAGAATTTTTCTTCCAAAAGGGTTGGTTGTAATCTGGCCTAGCAAGGACCCTTTGTAGGAAAAGTTCTTTGTATTCTCTAAATCTTCCTAGAGATTTGCACCTCATATTGGATAGGAGATCTTGGTTCCTATCTCTAATATATGAAGGATCCCCTATGAAGTGTTGTGAAATAGAGTACATGAGTGTATTCACCGCATCTTGGAAGAGATGTCCCTGTTCATCATCCATGCGTTGTCCAAAGTTGTCTATTTTATAAGCAGTTAAAATTTGTACTCTTTGTTCATCAGTTAAATAGTTATCCCACCAACCTTTTAGTTGTCCAGTGAATCTTGCGACTAAAAGATTAGCAACAGCATGGTATGAAACATCTTGCTGTGTTTTGTAGGCTTTAGCAAGCATTACCATGTTGTTTAATATGTTCATAATCTTGGCTTCGGCTACACCATCTATATTCCATTCATAAATGCCATTTGGAGAGTATTTATTTTGTATTTTTTGTGATGATTCTTCTTGGGCAATGTCTAGTGGGGTGGCTCTACTATAATAAGGTTTTTGAGGTTGTCTCCAATTAAGTCTATTTACCTCAGCGATTGATTCATTATCAGAGTCACTAGAGGGTTTGGTCAAGGTACTAATAGTAGGTTGGTCAGGGGTGTCTTTAATAATTAGTCCTTAGAATTTAGGAGTGTCTAGTACAGGAGCAGGGTCTAGCTTTGATTTCCCTAAGAGTTTTTTCTTTTGTTCTATGGCTTTAGCAAACTCTGGGCTAAGGTTTTTTGGAAATTCAAAAGCCTTAAAAATGGGTTTTTTTGAGTGTTTCGGTTTGTGTTGTAATCATTTGGGTAGGATTTTGTATAGTGGACACTATCCTATTAAATTGTTTTCCTATGGTCACTAGATGTTGATTTGTATAATTGTTTTGTTCAATAACTTTGTAAGTGTAAAGAGAATCTCCTTTGTCTGGAATCCTAAAAGGAGTAGCTGTTACCTCGCTTTCTCCATGTTGTATTTTTATTCTTCTAAGAGGTGGATGATTGGATTCTATGGTTTCACCATTATCAAGTCTCCACTTATAATGATGATCTAAAACAACTATCTCTTTTAGTTCAAGGAATTGTTATTCTAACCAATCAAAGAAAAATTATGGACTTCATATTCATATATGTAGTCGTAATATTTTTGCTTGATGTCTTTTGCTTTATTAGCAAAGGTTTTGAAGAACCATTCTCTGATTTGTTTGTCGTCTTTAGAATTAAATTCTTTATTAAGGAATGCCCTGTTTGGTTCAAACTGTTTTTCTAAAACATTAAGCTTTGCATCTATCATTTGTGAATAAGTAGGAGAGTGATGAGGATAATTTGTATTTTCTAAGACAGGTTCAGGCTAGTTCTGTTGGTAAACTGGCTTGGAAATCCCTGATCTATTATCTAGACCACCAATTTCTAGTTCATGTGGTGTCTCATGATTATTTCTATTGGTATTAGGGGATAAAGGTGTTGTATCTCGTATGGAAGTATCTCTATGCGTACTTGGAGGAATGGTGATTATAGGTGGAAGATTGGGATTAAGATCTACCGACCTTGAATAGGATGTATGAAAATGAAGGACTAGATCTTGAATCAAAAGATCTTATAGGAAACCTAATGGTCACCCTTCCTTCTAGATGTTGAATAACATTGGTCAGGTTTGTATTTTGAACAACTTGTTGGGGAATTTGGTTTTCTAATTCCCATTGTTCAGGTAGAGTGACTTGATTCCAATTAATAGATCTATGAATTCTTGTATTTGCTCTAGAAATGTTAGTCTGGAGGAGAAGTGTTTCTCCTCGTGGACTATGTTTAAAAGCATTTTCTCCAAAGGCAGAGGCCGTGGCTTTGTAATGAATCGTATAGACAAGAGCTAAAGAAATAGACCCATTTGCTACTTTGTAATTATGGGTTTTGATTTGGAGTGTGAGGGCCCAAAGGATATTCTTATCCTTAAGAGATATTGAGAAATTGGGGTAACAGTCAAAATGTATTGTTCCTTTGCAGAGACTTGTTTCTACTGTATGGAGAATAGATTCATCATAGTTCAAGAGACGTGAATCTCGTAATACTAAGAGAATGGATGTATTAAGGCCTTCTTTTGTAAGAGGTTTGATTCCTACTTGGACTAATCCTATATGAATATAATTGTATTTTTGTTTATGCTTCTTTATAGACTCTTGATTCAAAAGGTGTATTTTTTTTCATAATAATTAGAAAGAGGAATATCTCTTTCTTCAGTGGTTATGACATAATCTAATTTTTTTGAAGAATTTCAATTTTGATTGTTTGTATATTTTCTTAAGCTGAACTTTAGGAATTTCCCAATTTTCTATAGATTTGTTGAAATCTTCTATCCTTACTTCTTCTCTATGTATAGGACTTGGATCTGAGTCCATTTGTGATAGAGAACTAGAGGAAGATGTAGATCTTCTAAGAAAGCTCATACTTAAGATCGGAACTATTCCTTCTTTAGAACTGTTACAGAGCTAAACCAATGGTCTAACAGCCACTCAGGGACTTACGGCCTGGACCACTTTGTAGAAACAAGAAGGATGCCAACTAATGGCTCTCGATCTGTGAGTATTTTCTTAAAAAGACTATCTATACCTTCCCACTGGCTGTTGATCCATTTGTACATGGTGGAGGAGATGAAGTGATGTCTGAGACTATTAATCCCTAAGTTGGATGGTGGCTCACTTGTGGAATGGTACGGGAGTAGTAGTGATCGTTAACTCGACCCTTTTTCAAAAACTATATATTTTGGTAATAAGTACTAGCGTTTGTATAAAAAAGAAGTAATATGTATTAAGCTAGTGCGACCTTCTTTTATAGTATGTGGTGATGTATTTTATAAGATATAATTGGAAATGATATGATATCACGTGACGTACCTAGGGCATCACAAGGCAAGGGTCGACAAGTTCTCATAGGGTGACGACGAGGGCTTGCATGTACTCACTCAATGGATAGCAAAGTCGCTAGCCAAAATGAAAGAAATAAAGAAAGGAAGGAAAAAATTGGATTTTTTAAAAAATATTGCATGACATCCACATTATCAATTTCTGGCCAAAATTGGCCCGAAAGACTCAATTGGTACATCATAAAATGTTTAGGACAATATTGACATGATTGAAAGGCTAGAGACTGAATAAGCATCATTATAATAGGTTGTGACTTTTTTGGGTATTTTTCTCATTAGAAGTTTGAAAGCAAAACAATACCACTTTCAAGGTTTGAGGGGGTTATATGTGGTTTCTCCAAAAATAAATTAGGTCTTTGGTTCAGATGCTTTCATTTGTAACAAATTTAGTCTTTTTATTATTCTTCAACGACAATTTTAGTCCTTTCGTTCAAATCGTTTGTAATTTGCCACAAACTATTTAGTTAACACTGTTATTTTGACACATGAAGCCTACAACGTAGACAAGCTGATGAAAACTTTTGATTTTTATACCTTTAGAGATGATTAGTTTTAGCCAACATACTTCATCTTATCGACAAGATTAGTCTATATTACTTTTAAATAAAAAATGACTATTTTCGCCCTTTCTCTATTCTAAAACTTATGAAAATGATAAACTAAAGTTAGTTATTACTTGTAATTCATCTGTGTTCAGATGGACAAGTTAATTGGCACCAATGCTACTGAAAACAACAGTCCTTCCTTTTCATGGCGAGAGTTTGATTCTAGTTGTTTGAATATATGTTTTTATATTATTTGTCTGGTTGTATTGTTCATGGATTAAGAATTTGATATGGCAATAGGTTGCAAAGTCGAATGAAGAATGACGTCATCTCCTTAACCCAAAAAGAAAAAAAAAAGTAGGGAAAAAAATTTAAAAGATAGAGGAGGTGGGGGCGACAAGGCCAAGGAGGCAATAATGAGGTTGGAAGTCTAGGCGTTGAAGTTGGGAATTAAAGGAGGCAGGTTCAGCCATTGTGAAGAGGGTCGTACCCTCGACGAGGGATGTGAGATAAAGGTGGAGTTGGAGGCTGGTCTTATCGTTGGTGAATTGATGAAGGATGGATTCAGTGTTGTGAAGTACTCGGACGCACATGGAATGTCAGATCAGTGATGCCTGTCTTGCATTCACGAAATGCTTTATGTATCTCATCCTCATTATGCAACGAGACACCAATTTTTTCTCTCTCTCCTCTTAAGTAACAGGCCCTTGAAAAAACACCTATATTCTCACCCAAATTTTTCTTGTTCTCCTCTTTTTCATGGGTTTTTATTGGATTTTATCAAACTACTTACTCCATCAATGACAGGCATTTCACAATGTTTGAGCTTGGTGTTGGGAATTTCAGCGAGACGCTCGATTTTGGCTCACAAACACAGTTTGTTGATCATGCACTTTGCTCTAGCGTAGCAAAAACAACTTTGAAACATTAAAAAAAAAAAAACAAATGGGCCCATTGCTTGCCATTATCAGGAGAAAGGAAATAATAAAAAAAAAATTAGAAGTTTTTTCTTTTTTTGGGTCCGAAAATAGAGGTTAGCAGGTGAGGAATGAAGATTCACTGGAGACAGAAGGTGAGGAATGTGATCCACGACTTGGATAATTTCGTCTTTTCCATCCTCTAAGGGGGTGGATGAAGCCATTTTAAGAGTGAATTTAGATGTGACAGCCGGAATTTTCTGAATTGTTTTCAATTAAATAAATCGGGTTTTTCGTCGACGTGTCTATAGTGCTATTCTCTGAGTTGGCCACTCACGAGATAACTGGTCTATCTGGGAAACCAATTAAGGAATCTAAATGCAATTGACTTGAGAATTCGAACAAGAATCGACTGCTCGACCGTGTCGGTCTGCAAGGGTCATTGCGGCACTGTCAGAATCGATCAGAAATCAGAGATAGGTCGATTTGGCTGAGATATGTGATCAGAATGTGGGTGATTCCACTTGATTTCAAAATTCTTACCGATCGACACTAAATTGATTTTCTGACGTTTTGGGTACCCTGTGTCCGTATTTGAGACCTTGAGATTTTCACGACAACCGAGAGTCGCCAATGTGTTGAAGATGTACTACGTGACTCGAGATAAATCGATCACTAGTCAATTGCACCAAAAATTCCTAAAAGTGACCCAGTAGACTAGGTCACGCTAAAAGCGCGTCAGATTGAAATTAACCGCTTATTTGAATCCGATTTCAGAAATTGAAAGTTCTGTGGTGTCACGAGCTATTTTACGAACGTCGACTCATCCTCCGAGAAATTTTCAGAGATTCCGAGATTTTTACGGAAATCCGATTCGGACGTCGCGGAAAATATATGGAAATTCGGATTGGCCGAATTGAAGAGATTTTCGACTTGCAAATCGAGCTATATTGCGAAGGGGACTTGTAGAATTTATGTGGGCTTTTTCTACATCAAAATTGGACATCAAATGAGGAAATTTATTGGAGAAATTGAAGATCAAAGTGTGAAATTCGGAATTGGAAAATGGCAGCATTTTTGGGCATCAAAATGGGTTAATTGTGAGGATAATACAAGAAGATATTTTTGGACAAATGGGATAAGATTGAGCACTATTTGGGGGACCAAGCATTGAATGATTTAGATAAACCTTGTTGACTACCCCCTCCTTTTTCTTTGGCTATCCACGCACGCCTCTCCCTCATTCGCATCTTCTCTTCCTCGATCTCTCTTTGCTCTGCTTTCCATTTCACTTTCCTCTGCAATCTTCATTCACTTTCATTTCTCTCTGGCGAAACCCTTCCCCACTCACCTCACGCACACACCACGTCCCTGCCCCACTTCTTCTTGTCTCCCTCAGTCAACCATGCAACTCCACCTTCCATTTTGTTGACCCATCCCATGCCCACGCACGGATCAAAAGCCAGGCGAAGCCGAAGCTGCTCCATCCCCGCACGCTCGCGCCAACACCTGCCGAGCGAAGCCCAGCGATTTCTCCACCGATTTTGTCGGCCACTGAAGTCAGCTGAAGACCCCTCCACGCGTCTCCCAACTCCAGTCATCAACGAATGAGCAGATGCCCCTCTGTCGACCCGCGCTTCTTCCTCACGCGGGCAGCACCGATCGAAGCAGCAGTCCACGGTTCTTCATCGCCAGCTGCTTGCGTGCAATCGAGCGGCCCATCAGTCTAAGAATTCTCCAGTCCAGCCCACGCATCTTCAGCAGCTCCTCAGTCGCACGCTCCCAGCTGCAGTCTCCCTCCACGCGGCCAGCGAAGTCCACGAAGACAGGCCCACATTTTCTTCGGCCCAGCTTGAAAAGAATCAGCCCAGCAGCCCATCTCATTTGAGTCCTCAAAGCCAGCGTGCAGCCCAGTGATTTTCAGCCCAGTTTGGTCTTCTCTTCGGCCCAAGAGTGCAACAAAGCAGCCCATTTCAGCAATCTTGAAGCCCAGCCCAAGTCAAAAACAAATCTCAACTTGGGCTGAGATTTGTTGGGCCCGTTTTAGGTCCGGCCCGAGAGTTTGCCGACACGGCCGAAAATTAAGATTTCGGCCGCCGTCGCGTTGTCGTCGCGGTGAACCGGTTTTTCGCGATACACCGGTGAGTTTATTCTCTAAACTCTTCTTAGTAGGTTTTGAGGCTAAGGGGTGTTTAGATTTATTTAATTAGGAATTAGGTGGTTAGTTAGATTAAATTAGTGATTTAATTATTTAATTGAGCATGTTAGGTGGTTAGAATGGTTTAGCTAAGGCCTATTTAAATTGTGTTATTTATCTAGAAGGGTTCGGGAATTTTTCCGGGTCCGTATTGGTATTTAATTTAATAATTTTGGCATATGTTAGTATTTTTCGAAATTAATTATTTATTAATTATTTTTCCGGAAATTAGGCCGGGATGGTCGGTGACCGGAATTTCGTGCTGATTGCAATGGTGTGGTTAATTTCTGCAATTGAGTGTTAAATTACGCAAATTGAGTGATTATTGGATTTTTGGTATTTAATTCCAAAAACTGTGAATTTTCATTATTTACTCAGAAAATTCCGGGTGTCGGATTTTAACACCGAAAATGGTTTTATGTACTATATAAAATAGTGGGATTTTAAAAAGAAAGAATGTCAATTTTTCTGGGTCGAGTTGACCGTGTACCCACACACGACTATTTTCATGCGGATTTCTAATACGAAGAAAAAAAAGGCCAGGTTCACCATTTTAATTGAAGCATTTGAGTGCAATGCACGGTGCCCTGGGCCATATTTGAGTGATCGTGTGATGACAAAGAGAAATCGTCCCGGGCTGTTGAGCTGGACGTTATTCCTATTTGGGATACCCCTTGTTAAAGGGAAGCCGGTCGCAGTAGATTCTGGACCCTATGCTCCTTCGGGAATGCCGTCGACGTAGTGACGAAGCCGCGCTCCAAGGGGGGAGGCGAAGCCTGGTAATGCCAGAAGACCGCCGAACTGAGAGTAGGCCGTGCTATATGCCGAGATCAAAACTAGGAACGCATGTTTATTTAAGTATTGTGTTCCAATTAATTGAGCTTGAGTGATGCTCTTATTTGTGATATGAAATATGCTGACCTACAGGGTGGAACTGAGACGAGGTAAGTCTCCTTGATTGTGTGATTGCGTGCTTAGAACGCTTCTTAGCGTCTTCTCCTCCTAGCTGCAGTTTAGAGCTTAGACTTGCTGAGACATTGTCTCACTGGTTATTGTATAATCACTTTCAGGGTCATCGAGTGGAGGACTTGGAGCTGAGAGGAGGTGATTTGAAGCATAGGTCGGATAGGACCGTTTCTTTTTGGAGAATAGTCTTTTGTGGTCTTTTGACCATAGACTCTTGTACTTGACTCAGTATATGTTTATAAAGGCATGTTTGTTTGTGAAATTGTTGTTATGCTTTTCTATCCCGAGATAGTTACTGTCAGGGGATTTGTTTTCGCTTCCGCATGTGCAACAAAATAAAAAGGGTCGGCGACTAGTCCTGGGAAGTCGCAAAATTTTATCGACCAGAGAGGGATGGGTACGCGCTCGGGGTTCGGGGCGTGACATCCCCTTTTTATGGTATCAGAGCAAAGTTTGTGTTTGGAGTGATAAGGTGCAATGGGTTCTTGGGATAGTTAGTAGGAAAGGCCTTTATATTTTATGCTGATGTATGTGATTGATAGTTGTTTGGTAAATGGGTTGTGGTGATCACTCAGTTTCTAATTCAGTGTGGAATTGGAAACAAGTGTTGTAGAAGAGCTACAACATGAGTGATCAGGAACCGAGGACTCCTAGGCAGAGGACCTTATCCTCAGTGACTCGAGCAAGGACGCCATCGAGAGGCGGTGCCCGAGGTGGCCGAGGTAGAGCGCAGGCTAAGGCCAGCGCAAGTGGTGCAGCACCGCCGCCGGTTCCGCCGGTTGGTGCTGGGGTAGCAGCCCCTGGTGATCCGAGAATGGACGGGATCATGCAGGCGCTCCAGACAATTGGAAATCTGATGGGGCAGCAGGCCCAGAATCAAGCTGCTGCAGCCGCTGCCACACCTGCTGAAGTTCCACAGGGGAACGTGAGACCTATTCACAAGCTTGTTGAGCAGTTCTTGAAATTACAACCGCCGAAGTTTACCGGGACAGGAGATCCCGAGGCTGCAACCCGTTGGATCGAAGAATTGGAGAAAGCGTTTGCACTGTTGAGGTGCAATGAAGAAGAAAAGGTCACCCTTGCAGTATATTAATTGCAGGGAGTTGCAAGTACTTGGTGGAGAGCCACCAGAGGAGAGGTATTCCCCGAAGGTGTGGTTCCGGTGTGGAACACCTTTGTTAGAGCATTTAATAGCAAGAACTTTTCCAACTATGCCAAGCAATTGAAGATGGCGGAATTTCTGCATCTCCGTCAAGGTTCGATGACTGTGGACCAGTATGAGGCAAAGTTCGCCGAGCTTTCACAGTATGCCCCAAGATTGATTGCAGATCCCGAGGAGAAGGTAATGAGGTTTTTGGATGGCCTCCGACCAGAACTGAAAAATCCGTTGGTGCCTTTGGATATAAAGAATTATAACGAGTTGTACGGACGAGCTCAGTTGGTAGAGAAGAATCTGAACGAACAAGCCGCCGCATCTGGGTCGTGGTTTGGCTTTAACCAGGATAGGAATAGGTTTGGGAAGAAACCTATGCCTGGAGGAAGGTATCCCATTCCGCCTAACAGGAAGGGTGGAATAGGAAAGTCTATTCAGAAACAGAATGGTGCGTGATGCTTCTGCGGAAGACAACATGGGTCAGCCCCGTGCCACTCTAGGCCGGGTGCTTGTTATGAGTGTGGCCAGCAAGGTCACTTGGCTAGAAATTGTCCCAGAAGACCGATGGGACCACCGCAGTTGCCACCACCGCCGCAGATGAACCAGAATCGAGGAGCTTTTTATTGTAATGTGGTGTTGTCGCAATATAATACAGTTTGACCCACTAACGGATAAAAGTTCGAATTTATTGAAAGTCAAGGAGGACCCTCGATTTCTCTAATCTCGTCTCTTGAGGCAACCCGATTGTTAGACGAGGGTTGTCAAGGTTATTTGGCAACTGTCATGGATACGACAGTTGATGAGCTGAAGATTGAGGACATAGCAGTGGTTCAAGAATTTCCAGATATGTTCCTGAAAGAATTGCCAGGTCTACCGCCAGAAAGAGAAATAGAGTTTGTGATTGAGTTAGCCCCTGGGACAGAGCCCATCTCTAAGGCTCCTTATCGGATGGCTTTATTAGAATTGAAAGAACTAAAGGTGCAGATGGAAGAGTTATTGGATAAGGGATTCATACGTCCCAATGCATCACCTTGGGGAGCACCAGTTCTATTTGTGAAGAAGAATGATGGATCGTTGCGTCTGTGCATCGACTATCGACAACTCAATCAGGTGACGATCAAGAACAAGTATCCACTACCAAGAATAGATGACTTGTTTGATCAGTTACAAGGAGCGTCGATATTTTCAAAGATCGACTTGAGGATAGGATATCATCAGCTGAGAATCAGAAAGGAAGATATACCGAAGTCAGCGTTTCGTACTCGGTACGGTCACTATGAATTCACGGTCATGCCATTCGGGTTGACGAATGCTCCAGCTGCTTTTATGGATCTGATGAACCGAGTGTTCAAAGAATACCTGGATCAATTCGTGATCGTATTAATCGATGACATCCTAGTGTATTCGAGAAGTCCAGAGGAGCACGAAGGACATTTGAGATTGGTACTGCAGACTCTAAGGACTCATGAGCTGTATGCTAAGTTCAGCAAGTGGGAGTTTTGGTTGACTCGTGTTGCTTTTCTAGGTCATGTGATCTCAGGAGAAGGAATCTCCGTAGAACCGAGCAAGATTGAAGTAGTTATCAATTGGCCGAGACCGACGACAGTGACAGAGATCAGAAGTTTTCTGGGTTTAGTAGGATATTACAGAAGGTTTGTAGAAGGGTTTTCAGCGTTAGCGTCGCCTATGACTCGACTGTTAAAGAAGGAAGAGAAGTTCATATGGACAGACAAGTGCGAGCGTAGTTTCCAAGAGCTTAAGGAAAAGTTAACTACCGCACCTGTGCTGACCATACCATCTGGTCCTAGAGGATACGAAATCTACAGTGATGCGTCATTCAGAGGATGGGGTTGCGTGCTAATGCAATATGGTAGAGTTGTTGCATACGCGTCCCGTCAGTTGTGACCTCATGAACTGAATTACCCGACGCATGATTTAGAACTCGCATAAATTATTTTTGCTTTGAAGATTTGGAGACATTATTTGTGCGGAGAAAGATTCCATATCTTCACTGACCATTAAAGTCTCAAGTATTTATTCTCTCAGAAGGAGTTGAATATGAGACAGCGTCGCTGGATGTAATTACTGAAGGACTATGATTGTGATATTCTGTATCACCCAGGAAAAGCGAATAAAGCCACAGATGCACTAAGTAGGAAATCTTCAGTTGCTCAGATAGCAATGAAGGAGTGGAACTTAATCGAGAGAGCTCAAGATTCAGTTTTCAAATTTGAGGCAGGCCACCTTTCAAATCTTATGGCCACCCTCAGAATTGAGCCGGAAGTACAGGTAAGAATTAAGACACTTCAGCCGACAGATCCGGATATTCAGAAAATCCTGCAAGAGGATACCGAGAAGAGGAAGACTGACTTTCAGATTTCTGAGGACGGAACCCTGAGGTTCCGAGGATGATTGGTTGTACTTGACGATGTAGAGCTTAGAGAGGAGATCTTGTCAGAAGCACATCGTAGCAGTTACAGCATTCATCCTGGCAGTACAAAGATGTATCAGAATCTGCGTCAACACTACTGGTGGTCAGGTATGAAGGCGGATATCGCCAAACATGTCGCCAAGTGTTTGACATGTCAGCAAGTGAAGGCACAACATTGTAAGCCGGGAGGATTCCTGCAACCTCTTGCAATCCCAGAGTGGAAATGGGAACATATTACAATGGATTTTGTGACGGGATTACCGAGAAGTCAGAGAGGAAATGATTCTATTTGGGTAGTGGTCGACAGACTGACAAAGTCGGCTCACTTCATTGCAGTTCGAAAAGACCTCAGTTTGGATAGACACGCAGATCTATATGTGCGTCAAGTTGTTCGTCTACATGGAGTGCCAGTTATGATTACATCAGACCGAGACCCGAGATTTACAGCTGCATTTTGGAAAAGTCTGCTGAGTGCATTAGGAATGAAGCTGCAGTACAGTACGATATATCATCCTCAGACGGATGGCCAGTCCGAGAGGACAATTCAAACCCTTGAGGACATGCTGCGAGCTTGCGTGTTGGATTTTAAGGGAAGTTGGGAGGAACAGCTTCACCTTGTCGAGTTTGCCTATAACAACAGTTACCAACAGAGTATTCAGATGGCTCCTTTTGAAGCATTGTATGGCAGAGCGTGCAGAACACCAGTTTGTTGGGATGAAGTCGGGGAACGGAAAATCACAGGCCCAGAGTTGGTTCAGCAGTCAGTAGATGCAGTTGCCGTTATCAGGGACAGATTAAAGACCGCTCAGAGCAAACAGAAAAGCTACGCAGATAAGCACCGAAGACCATTGGAATTTCAAGTTGGTGATCACGTTTTTCTGAAAGTGTCACCAATGAGAGGTACTTCGCGCTTTGGCAAAAAAGGAAAACTGAGTCCGAGGTACGTAGGTCCGTTTGAGATTCTTGAAAGAATCGGGATCCTAGCGTATCGTCTTGCATTACCGCCAAGGTTGGCACAAGTGCATGACGTCTTTCACGTGTCGATGTTGAGGAAGTATGAGCCTGACTCGACCCACGTGCTCAATTTTGAAGAATTGGACGTGGACGACAGAGTGTCGTACGTAGAAAGCCCGGTTCAGATTGTGGACTGTAAGGAGCAAGTCTTGCGAACCAAGACCATCCTATTGGTCAAAGTGGTCTGGCAACACCACGGCACAGAAGGAGCAACCTGGGAAACCGAGGAATCGATGAGACGACTATATCCCCACCTTTTTGCTTAAGGATTGTAATAGGTTTAAATTTCGAGGACGAAATTTTTATAAGAGGGGAAGAGTTGTGACAGCCGGAATTTTCTGAATTGTTTTCAATTAAATAAATCGGGCTTTTCGTCGACGTGTCTATAGTGCTATTCTCTGAGTTGGCCACTCACGAGATAACTGGTCTATCTGGGAAACCAATTAAGGAATCTAAATGCAATTGACTTGAGAATTCGAACATGAATCGACTGCTCGACCGTGTCGGTCTGCAAGGGTCATTGCGGCACTGTCAGAATCGATCAGAAATCAGAGATAGGTCGATTTGGCTGAGATATGTGATCAGAATGTGGGTGATTCCACTTGATTTCAAAATTCTTACCGATCGACACTAAATTGATTTTATGACGTTTTGGGTACCCTGTGTCCGTATTTGAGACCTTGAGATTTTCACGACAACCGAGAGTCGCCAATGTGTCGAAGATGTACTTACGTGACTCGAGATAAATCGATCACGAGTCAATTGCACCAAAAATTCCTAAAAGTGACCCAGTAGACTAGGTCACGCTAAAAGCGCGCCGGATTGAAATTTACCGCTTATTTGAATCCGATTTCAGAAATTGAAAGTTATGTGGTGTCACGAGCTATTTTACGAACGTCGACTCATCCTCCGAGAAATTTTCAGAGATTCCGAGATTTTTACGGAAATCCGATTCGGACGTCGCGGAAAATAAATGGAAATTCGGATTGGCCGAATTGAAGAGATTTTCGACTTGCAAATCGAGCTATATTGCGAAGGGGACTTGTAGAATTTATGTGGGCTTTTTCTACATCAAAATTGGACATCAAATGAGGAAATTTATTGGAGAAATTGAAGATCAAAGTGTGAAATTCGGAATTGGAAAATGGCAGCATTTTTGGGCATCAAAATGGGTTAATTGTGAGGATAATACAAGAAGATATTTTTGGACAAATGGGATAAGATTGAGCACTATTTGGGGGACCAAGCATTGAATGATTTAGATAAACCTTGTTGACTACCCCTCCTTTTTCTTTGGCTATCCACGCACGCCTCTCCCTCATTCGCATCTTCTCTTCCTCGATCTCTCTTTGCTCTGCTTTCCATTTCACTTTCCTCTGCAATCTTCATTCACTTTCATTTCTCTCTGGCGAAACCCTTCCCCACTCACCTCACGCACACACCACGTCCCTGCCCCACTTCTTCTTGTCTCCCTCAGTCAACCATGCAACTCCACCTTCCATTTTGTTGACCCATCCCATGCCCACGCACGGATCAAAAGCCAGGCGAAGCCGAAGCTGCTCCATCCCCGCACGCTCGCGCCAACACCTGCCGAGCGAAGCCCAGCGATTTCTCCACCGATTTTGTCGGCCACTGAAGTCAGCTGAAGACCCCTCCACGCGTCTCCCAACTCCAGTCATCAACGAATGAGCAGATGCCCCTCTGTCGACCCGCGCTTCTTCCTCACGCGGGCAGCACCGATCGAAGCAGCAGTCCACGGTTCTTCATCGCCAGCTGCTTGCGTGCAATCGAGCGGCCCATCAGTCTAAGAATTCTTCAGTCCAGCCCGCATGTGATCTTCTCCAGTCCAGCCCACGCATCTTCAGCAGCTCCTCAGTCGCACGCTCCCAGCTGCAGTCTCCCTCCACGCGGCCAGCGAAGTCCACGAAGACAGGCCTACATTTTCTTCGGCCCAGCTTGAAAAGAATCAGCCCAGTTTGGTCTTCTCTTCGGCCCAAGAGTGCAACAAAGCAGCCCATTTCAGCAGTCTTGAAGCCCAGCCCAAGTTGAAAACAAATCTCAATTGGGCTGAGATTTGTTGGGCCCGTTTTAGGCCCGGCCCGAGAGTTTGCCGACACGGCCGAAAATTAAGATTTCGGCCGCCGTCGCGTTGTCGTCGCGGTGAACCGGTTTTTCGCGATACACCGGTGAGTTTATTCTCTAAACTCTTCTTAGTAGGTTTTGAGGCTAAGGGGTGTTTAGATTTATTTAATTAGGAATTAGGTGGTTAGTTAGATTAAATTAGTGATTTAATTATTTAATTGAGCATGTTAGGTGGTTAGAATGGTTTAGCTAAGGCCTATTTAAATTGTGTTATTTATCTAGAAGGGTTCGGGAATTTTTCCGGGTCCGTATTGGTATTTAATTTAATAATTTTGGCATATGTTAGTATTTTTCGAAATTAATTATTTATTAATTATTTTTCCGGAAATTAGGCCGGGATGGTTGGTGACCGGAATTTCGTGCTGATTGCAATGGTGTGGTTAATTTCTGCAATTGAGTGTTAAATTATGCAAATTGAGCGATTATTGGATTTTTAGTATTTAATTCCAAAAATTGTGAATTTTCATTATTTACTCAGAAAATTCCGGGTGTCGGATTTTAACACCGAAAATGGTTTTATGTACTATATAAAATAGTGGGATTTTAAAAAGAAAGAATGTCAATTTTTCTGGGTCGAGTTGACCGTGTACCCACACACGACTATTTTCATGCGGATTTCTAATACGAAGAAAAAAGGCCAGGTTCACCATTTTAATTGAAGCATTTGAGTGCAATGCACGGTGCCCTGGGCCATATTTGAGTGATCGTGTGATGACAAAGAGAAATCGTCCCGGGCTGTTGAGCTGGACGTTATCCCTATTTGGGATACCCCTTGTTAAAGGGAAGCCGGTCGCAGTAGATTCTGGACCCTATGCTCCTTCGGGAAAGCCGTCGACGTAGTGACGAAGCCGCGCTCCAAGGGGGGAGGCGATGCCTGGCAATGCCAGAAGACCGCCGAACTGAGAGTAGGCCGTGCTATATGCCGAGATCAAAACTAGGAACGCATGTTTATTTAAGTATTGTGTTCCAATTAATTGAGCTTGAGTGATGCTCTTATTTGTGATATGAAATATGCTGACCTGCAGGGTGGAACTGAGACGAGGTAAGTCTCATTGTTTGTGTGATTGCGTGCTTAGAACGCTTCTTAGCGTCTTCTCCTCCTAGCTGCAGTTTAGAGCTTAGACTTGCTGAGACATTGTCTCACTGGTTATTGTATAACCACTTTCAGGGTCATCGAGTGGAGGACTTGGAGCTGAGAGGAGGTGATTTGAAGCATAGGTCGGATAGGACCGCTTCTTTTTGGAGAATAGTCTTTTGTGGTCTTTTGACCATAGACTCTTGTACTTGACTCAGTATATATTTATAAAGGCATGTTCGTTTGTGAAATTGTTGTTCTGCTTTTCTATCCCGAGATAGTTACTGTCAGGGGATTTGTTTTCGCTTCCGCATGTGCAACAAAATAAAAAGGGTCGGCGACTAGTCCTGGGAAGTCGCAAAATTTTATCGACCAGAGAGGGATGGGTACGCGCTCGGGGTTCGGGGCGTGACATCAACACCCAACCTCGCGAAGAGAAATATCCATTCGCCATCATTTCTGGCAACAGCTTTTTGTGAACCTGCTGACATGAGAGGCAGAAAAACTCGTGCCACGGTATCCCATTTTCGTCTTTGAGCATCAACCATGGGATGTCGCTCCTCTCTTTGACAGCAGCAGATTGCCATGAGCGGCACACTGCTCGGAATGCCGATAAATTCTTTGGACAAAGGCGCTGGGAGCATAGTTGTAACAACTCTTGTGGGAGCTCTGCCCAGTTTCTTGTCATACTAAGTTCAAAGCAGAATCCAACAAGGGAGATAGAAAATAAGAATGGAAAAGGATCAGGAAGACTTTCGGCTACCTCATTGTGCAATTAAATCAGGTTTAATATTTAAAGAATCTGCTTATCTCACACAAATCACATCAACACATGCCTTCTTGAACTTGTTTCCTTCAGAGAACATGCATCCTGACTTCACTCAGACATTTCATCGAATAAGCGGCATGCACTTTGAGTAATGAACTTCCGCTCACCTATAAGGCCAAGAATTACTATCAGGTCATGACTACAGCTTCAATGCACATTCGAGACATTGATAAAGCTTTTAACGGAGACGAATTTCACATGAGCCTCAACCAAATCACATTAACACGTGCCTTCAGAGATCACGCATTCTGCTTTCAATCAGACATTTCATCGAATAGTGGCATGCACTTCGAGTAATGAATTTCCGCTCACACATAAGGCCAAGAATCACCGTCAGGTCATCCCTACGGCTTCAATGCACATTCGAAACACTGATGAAGCTTTAACCAGAGACGAATTTCACAAGGGCCTCGACCAAATTTCTCAGACTCGATTACCCATCTTAAAATTGAGAATCTACTCTCGTAACTGGTAGATGCCATGACCAGGAACACCACCGATCGAACTGAGAACCGGAATTCCCAAGAAAGTCGTCGCCGGTGGGTTGGGGCTGCAAAGCACTGCAACTGCTGCGCCTTTCGAAACTTGAAGACGGGCGGTGATCGATGATGCCCCGGACACCCTTCAGAAGCAACGGAGAAAAAGCTCAAAGACGGGAGGAGAATTTGCGATCCAGAAGATTATTTCGGCTCTCGCTTATATGACGGATGTGTACGAATGGTGGAAAGCGGTCGTCGGCGAACGCCGGTGACCGGCCAGCCGACGGCGGGTTTCTTGGTCGCGGGCGTCGTCCCTTGGGTGTTCGTCTGTCATTCCAGAGAGAGTTTGGAGCGAAAGAATGACATTTGTGATCCACCAAGAAACGGTATCAAAGAAGATTTCTTGGCTCTTCATCCGTTCTTCCTCATCTTTTAAAATTTCTATTCGATATATGTAGTTGGCAAAATAATTTCATTCAAACAAAAGAAAAAAAATGTTGAAGTAAAAACTAGCTTTCTTGGAGAGAGAGCCTAAAGATTTCGTTATGCACAATGTCCCTTCCCCCCATAAATTAGATTGTGCACACAATAATCTTTAGGAAAACTCATCCTTGAAAGCTAGTAAATTGTTGATAGATTTGAAAGGTTTATAAACTAGCGCACACCATTGCATATCACCGATGTGGGACAACTTATATGGAGTTTTTAGAAATAGATAGTTTAGAGCGTCATGGAGCCGTGAGGATCAACGACTTCTGAAATATGGTTTGAACAAAACATAATTTTGAAGTTTCGCATGTGACTTATGTGTAATTTACAATTTGCATAACGGATAAAAATGAATATTCATCATAAATGAGTTTTTTCTTTAATGCATAGGAGTCGATTGGATAATGAAGAAGTATAGTTTAGTCGAGTCGTTTATTAGAGAATTATTTTACTTGGATTTTGATATCAATTTTCAATTAATTGATAATGAAGAAGTATAGTTTCGTCCCTTGGGTGTTCGTCTGTCGATATAGATTGAGGCCTTTTCTACAGAGGTTATTTGTTATCCGTCCATCATTTTTTTTTATTGCCCCATTGATTGATTTATTTATTTTTGCACATATCGCAAAAATCGGATTCAATTTGCCGGCAAAATTTCATGCGTAATAAAAGTTATAAAGGCATGTGCGCATAAGGTAAAGGTTACATGGAAAAATAGGACAGGTTAAACAAAGACATTTTGTTTTCGGAACTTTTTTTTTTTTTGAAAGAATATGGTTTGTTAAAATTCATGAAAGGATTAATTTGATCACGATTAAATAGGTTGGCACATTTATTGAAAAAGGAAAGAAATAATCCAAATTGTTTTGGTGCCATGATATTAAGAATTGCCGGTGGTCCGCCCTTTTTCAGAAGCAATGATTTTTTAAGGAAATTGTTTTATTTAGTTTTTGGAAATAACTATTGGAAAGTTTGAAATGGGTTTATCTTTTGTAGACGGCGGTGTATGAATTGATTCGGAAGCAAGTCCCTTTTTCTTTTTTTCCCAATAACTGTAAAGTAAACTTGGCCACGGTTAGTTGTATGGTGGCAAGATTTAATTTAGGAAAATTTTAAAGTTGCAATATCAACTACGGAGTATTAAAAATAAAAGACCTCATTATTTTTTTCTCAATTTGTGTTGCTGCAATGGTACGTAGTACATAACATATTCTTGTAATTGAATTTTTTTATTAATTTTCCAAAAATTCGTAAATGCAGTATTACAATTTTGTCAATTCGGTTTTAATGTTTTTAATTTTACCAATTGAATCCATTTGACCAAATTTAGCTAGAAATCGCTAATATGGATGTTGTTTATCTTACATGGCACGGCCGGCACTAATATGGATAATTTGTAATAATATTTTAAAAATATTTTTTGATTTTTTGAAAATTTTTTTCCTTTATATTATCTTTTCTTCCTTGTTTTTCCAACTGTGGCCGGTGAGTTTGGCTGCCAACCATCACTAATAACAGGTGAGGGTCGACAAACCCCACTTGGTCTGGGTGAGGCCGTTGCCGACCATGGGCGAGGACCTTGACACACTCAGTAGCCACACCCCTAGGCGAGGGGTTCGTGGCCTCACCCAAACCAAGCAAGGGTCCACAATAGTTGTCAACGATTTTCGGTCAAAATCGACTAGATATATTCAATTGACTAAACATGAAAATGTTTAAAACTTAATAAACAAAATTATAAGATTCAAGACTAAATTGACATAATTGCTATACGTTTAGTACTTTTTGGACAATTTTCTCAAAAATACAATGTATTCCACTTGAAAAAAAAAAAGAAAGGAAAAAAGAAGAAGAGAATTTTAGAGTCTTCTTGCACACTAGATCGATTCTACTCTATAAAGTACTTTTGAATTTAGATTCTCAGGTATGCTCTTTTGTTTTAAAAGATACGCTTTCACGAAATTAAGGTCGTTGAACACTTACGTAAAAGGGAAAAAAATAATTTTTATCTTATTCTAGTGGGTTTTATCGAGTTCCGTTTTTCTTAAAAGATATATAATTACTGTAAGTATGTGTGAAAGGATCCATGCCGATATCTAGTTTGAGCATTGATAATTCTGCATCGAATAACCCTTAGCTAACTAAATGTCTAAGAAAATATGTTTTTCCATTGTCATTATGTGGTCAAGGTGCATTTCTAGATAATTTTGTTCGAGCATGTCTACAGAGGTGTCGTGTTGTGTATTAGTTAAAATGAAGTGACATAGGATATTGGATGACATGTAGTTTGACACTAAGAAATCAAAAGAAATAGATTGCAAAGGACTATGTGGAAATTTTGCATATGGATCTCTGCAATTCGTGAAAAATCGCCTTGAGTATCTCATTTTCAATTCCAATCAATGATGCCAACATTTGGCGCAAAAAAATAAAATAAATTATTCCACCTCTTATTTGTGATTTTATTGGAGGGTTAGAAACATAAATTAATGATGATCTTGCCTCTTCTTTATCCCTTGATTAAATAGGAGAAAATTATTTAAAAAATCATAAATCTATTATAATTGTGTTAATTTAATCATAAACATTTTTTTGTCAATTTAATCCTAAACCTTTTACAATAGTGTCAATTTAGTTCATCTGGTCAATTGTGTCCCGTTAGTATAGTAGTTGATACTGACATGGACGCCAATCTTTCAGTTGACGTAGATATAGAATTTGTTTTAAAATATTTTATTGTTTAGAAAATTTTGTTTTATTCATTTCGACCAAAAAAAAAATATTAATTTAATTTTCTTTTATCTTCTTATTTTCCATTTTTTCCTCCACAGTGGCAAGCGAAGGCTGCGAAGACCTCGTCGAAGCCTCACTAGCCACTGTAGGAAAAGAAGCAAAAGCAGGAAGAAGAGTTAGAAGAAAAGGAAAGTTAAAAAATTAATAAAAATTCGAAGAAACTAAAATATTATTAAAAATTATCCAAGTTAGTGCCATCTGACCAAAATGGACTGGATGGACTGAATTGGCATAATTGTAAAATTTTTAAGACTGAATTGACAAAAAAAGAAATTAAAACTAAATTAATACAATTACAATAGGTTATGACATTTTTAGTACTTCTCCTATTAAAATGAATATCGGTTCCTGTTAACTGTCCTAAAGACGCTTCTCGTTATGTGTATTCACAACATAAAAGTTGAATTTTTTAACAAGTTAGTACGTCGAGAATGACAATTGGGCCCCTTGTTTTGGAAATGAAATTTGCTATTTGAAGTGAGCAGCTTCTTGTTTTTTTTTTTTGGTCAAATAGGTGAGTGGCGTTGTTAAAATGGGTAATTCTAGGTGTCCTTAAAATTGTTATTCCGACTCTTCATTAAGCCGATGCTCTAAGGGCATCTATTGATAAGACCCTCGACACATGTAGTACTTTCGGACCGTAGAGAACATAACTGTTTTTTTTTTCAAGTAACTTACAACATTCTTATTGTTCGTCGATTGTAAGGAAATAAAATCCCCACTACAAAACTCCAACAGTTGACACAAGTTTATATAGTTCAAACGCATCACCTAATTACACGTGTAGGTTGAAAATTTAAACCATGATATCAACATGTCTGTTAAGTTTGATACACAAGTTGTTCTTACTTACGAACTTTAGCTTTAATCCTGCGCAACATGCAAGCCTAATAATTAATGCAACTTGGAACGTGCACAAGATCAATGTCGACCAAAGAACTCTAGTCAGTCCCCATCAGAAAAGATGCATGAAATCCACTCCACCATTCAAAGAGACTACAATGATTTGAGCAACCGTATTATAAATCAGATAAAGTATTTTTTTTTTTCAATGTTTTCCTTTTCTTTGAATTTCTCTCAGTGATTCGATTAGATAATTGGATGAATAAGTATCTTATAGCCAAATCACATGAGAGTCAATCACCTCTAAAGTGGTTGATCTAATTGTAAAAGGATCACCTATTTTTGACGAAGTCACCAATACGATTCTCATTGTAGACAAACCTCTAAACAACCGGCACTGCATTACCTAGTTATTGCATACTTTTTATCAAGAAATTTTCTGCTGTTAGCATGTTGGTGGTCCTACAGTAAGGGCTCATCAACCTTAAATTTTCAGGGGCCATATGTGGTAAGTCATAACTATTGTTTAATGTGACATTTCGTAATGGGTGTTGGACCTTTTGGTTTTGTGCAAGAGACTCACTAGCATTGATCACATCGTTAGGAGAATGGTCGTGTGTTGTGGGTTAACTAGTGGTTGAATTGGGTTGCTCTTTCTTATTTTGAAGCATTCGCTGATAGAGATTAGAGAATGAGTGCCTTGATGGTCTATTTTCAAATGATTAAATATACCGTAGCTGATTCTATGGAGTAGATGGTGAAACGGTAATTCATGACGGTTATTCCTTTGTTGCGCAGGCTATAGCAATGAGGGCACACGGTGGGATCTACGTGATGTATAAAGATGGGTTGGTCCATCAATTCCTATCATCTAAGTTTGAGACATTTTCTGCATCCCACCACAGTTTGATGGTGAACTTTCTAGGTTTGTCGCCACTACGTAACAATTATTCCAAGATGAGAGTTTACCCCCTTTACTGTGTTGGCATTGATTCCGCTAATGATGTGAATGAGTTTGCGCTAAACGTGGCGCCTTTGTGGATGAATAAGAGATTCATGTCAACATTTCATTTTGATTATATAAACCAAGCTGTTGCTGAAAAGGTGGGAAGGTGCAACTATAGTGCGGCTCTTGAAGATTTATGAATTAGAGGTTTAAGTTTTGTTCAGGTCTGCTGAAGATTTATAAATTAGAGGTTTAACTTTCGTTCAAATCTGTTGCGAGGTTGGAAATGTGCGACTATAGTTAGGTTCTTGAAGATTTATCAATTAGAGGTTTATGCTTTGGCCAGATCTGTTGCGAGGTTGGGAATGGGCAACTCTAGTGGGGGCTCTTTAAGATGCAAAAGAAGCGTTGAAAGCTCAATCTAAAAAATAAAGCTAAAAATTGAACCTGTAGCCCCTTCTGATTTCACTGATAGGGAGGGAAAGGGGAAGGAGACGGGGCAAATGCTGTTTAGGTAACACGATTCACATAATTTACTGCAAGTACATGATTTTAACATCTACATTGTGTTAAGTAGTAAAGGGTCTAATCTACTTCTTGAGCAATCAGAATGCAATCTCTTGTTTAGATTTTCTAAAACCTTTACCATTGCACCTTGCCCATGATCACAAGAAATGGGAGAATTATCTTTCTTTAAAATGCAATACTCCATCAACGGGGTAAGTATACTATCAGTACCAAAAATTGTGTACGGCACTTACTTTGATGCCAAAAGTTTATTTTTGATCACTTAAGTACCAACAAATTTGAAAAACAATCATTTCAGTGCCAACGGCGATTAATTTGGCTGGAAATCCGACGTGGTACCTTTTTATTAATTTTTGAAGCTGATGTGACTCGTCAGAGAGTTGAGTTAGTGTCCAAATAACAAAACGACGCCATTGGGCATCTTTCCCCCAACTTAGAACCCTAAATCCCCAAATTGAGAGAGAGAGAGAGAGAGAGAGAGAGAGAGAGAGAGAGAGAGAGAGAGAGAGAGAGAGAGGGCATGTCGTCTTCTTCCTCGAAGAACAACACCAACAGCAAACGGCACCAACAGCAGCACCAGCAGTGGCATTAGCAACGGCACTAGCAGCTACACCTTCGACCCCTCTTCTTCCTCCTCCTCCTCTGACCTCGCCTCCTATTCTTCCTGCCACTTCTTGCTTGAGCAACAATCTCAGTCTCTCCTCACTCACTTGGTCGAGCAACTACGATGGTGGCTGAGTGATGATGGCCGAGCAATGGCGGGCGAACGACAGTGGCCGAGCGGCGAAGACAAAGAAACCCTAATTTCAATCCACATATGAGATATACGGCATCATTTTTGCAAGGATGTCCATGTATGACGGAAAATGACGTTGTTTCTTGAGAATGATGGAAAAAGACGTCGTTTAAAAGCCACCGCAACTTTTTTTTTTTAAATATAAAAGCCACGTAATTAATCTGGCCGGAATCTCTTGCCGGTGGCAATAAAGTGATTGTTTTTTTTTTCCCGATTTGGCGCTTAAGTGATTCAACGGAAAATTTTGGTACCAAAGTGAGCGCCGTACACAACTTTTTGCACTGATAATGTACTTACCCCCTCCATCAATATATAACCTAAAGATCACCGATTTTTTTGTTGCAGGTATTAGAGACCTCGGTACTTGCTTACATCAGTGGCTTTGGACCAACAATAGAGAGGGAAAGAGAGATCCCCGTATTGGTAAGAATTTTTGCTCATTTTATATTTTTAAATCAAATTTTCTTTCTTTCCTCCGGCTTATATTTTTCAAGGCAATGCTCTCATGGCAATGGAATAGTTTGATGAAGCTGAGAAGTCCTATTCCACGTCCTTACGGATAGATACCTCCATTCGTCGTTCCAAATCATTCAAGGTATGTTTTACTTCCTGAGTTTGACCAGTGCAATTATTCTCTAGTTTCTCATGTTGTCAGTTTATCAGTGTCAAATTTTTGTAAGCTCTCCTCTACAGTATATGCGGCGAGTGGACATCCAGTTAAAGAGTGTATTTCTATTATTAAGGATAATCTTTTGACGATATGAGTTATAGTTCTTAGAGGTTTTTCCATTCTTTCAGCATTATGATATGATGGTTTTATGACCACGTGTGTCTCCTTTAACAGTTTTCTGTTGACATGAACACACTGATTTGAAATTTACTTGTAAAAGTTGTATTGTCAAAAGGTGAGAAGAACGAGAGGAAGAAGGAAGCTTGAGAAGGAAAATTTTCCTCTGTATTGTGTATTCATGTAATGTACCGAATGTGTCTAATATATTACATGTTGTAAGTAAATAAAAGGAAACAGTATTGTATACAAAATCAGATCCGATATTGATTGATATCAGATTCGATACTAATTGATCTAGACTTATACAGTGAATATACTTGCGTATCTTCAACACTCCCCCTCAAGCTGGTGGCTTGTAGATGTCCAAGACGCGTAGCTTGCTCAAAAGATACGCATGTTGTCTCTGACATAAAGGTTTGGTGAAGATATATGCTGGTTGTTCTTCTGTTCCAATGCCTTGTGTCTCGATCGTCCCTTGTTGGATCTTTTCTCGTGTGAAATGACAGTCCACCTCTATGTGCTTGGTTCTCTCGTGCACAATAGGATTCGCTGCAAGTTTGATGGCTGCATCATTGTCACAAAATAGTCTGGTCGGTCCTTTGACTTGCACTCCCAAATCTCGAAGCAATCCTCTTAGCCATACTATTTCACAAGTTGTTTTGGCCATGGCACGATATTCTGCTTCTGCCGAAGAAAGTGAAACAATCGGTTGCTTTTTTGTTTTCCATGAGAGTAAAGAGTTTCCAAATTTGATGCAAAAACCAGTTATGGACCTTCTGCTCATCGGACAGGTCGCATAATATGCATCAGAATAAGCAGTCATCCTCATGTCGCATTTCCTGGATAGAAGAATCCCAAGTCCTGGACAACTCTTCAAGTACTTCACTACTTTAAGTGCTGCATTCATATGATATTCCTTTGGTTGATGCATAAACTGACTGAGTGTCTGGACTGCATAACTTATATCTGGTCTGGTCATGATTATATATATAAGCTTCCCAACGAGCTTCTGATATCTCAATTGATCCTTAAGTATGGGATCATTCTGCTGAGACGAACCAGCATCATAATCTGCTGTAGTCAATTTAATGTTATGCTCGATTGGAATTACAGCTGGCTTACATCCCGATAAACCTGCTTCCGATATAATCTCTAGTGCAAATTTCCTCTGACTGAGAGAAATCCCTTGGTCCGAGCATGCAATTTCGATTTCAAGGAAATAGTTTGGTGATCCCAAATCCTTAATGTGAAATGTTGAATGCAAATAATCTTTGAATTCTTTGATAGCTACTTCATCATTACCCATAATAAGTATATCATCGACATATATCATCAAGTAGATAGATGACATACCTCTAGTCCATGTGAAAACAGCATAATCGAATTTGGACTGTTGAAAACCGGCAACTATCAATGACTCAGCAAACTTCGCATACCACTGTCTTGAGGCTTGGTTGAGTCCATACAAGGATTTGCGGAGACGACATACTTTATCCTCCCCCTGTCTCCGTAAACCGGGTGGAATTTCCATATAAATCTCCTCATCCAAATCACCATGCAAGAAGGCATTGTGCACATCCATCTGGTGCAATGGCCAGTCCTGAAAAGCCGCTACGGACAGGAAGGAACGAACAGTAACAGCTTTGTCCACAGAAGAAAAAGTTTCGTGGTAGTCAAAACCTTCCCGTTGTGTGAAACCCTTCGCCACTAAACGAGCTTTGTATCTCTCAACAGATCCATCTGCACGATACTTGATCTTGTAGACCCATTTGCATCCAATCGCCTTGCGGTTTGGAGGGAGGGTAACAAGATCCCATGTCTAATTATCCATCAGAGCCAGTAACTCTGCTTCCATGGCTTTCTGCCAGCGAGGATCAATGCGAGCCTCCTCAAAATTTGATGGTTCTCGCCCATCAGAAATGCGAGCAATAAAACATCTGTGATCTGGAGAGAGTCTAGCAAAGGAAACAAATGAGGCAACCGGAAATAGAATACCTGGTGACCTCTGGATTCCACATATGTAGTCTTGTGTCCAGGTTGGCGGACGCGTGTTACGTCCAGATCGCCTTGGTACATGGTGCTGGGATGGTGAATAATGATCATCTGAGTCACCAATAGTACTCGTAACTGGAGAAGCAATTTGCTCTTGATGGTGTATGTTCACTTCAGGTGATGTCGTCATATCCATAGGTGTCATATTAGATGGCCTGAGAGATGCTAACGAAGGAATTAGAACATAATTTGGATCTTCCAGAGTCTCCTCTGCCTGAATAGTATGAAGATGATCATTTTGTGCCGTGTCTGATGCAAAAGGAAAGGAATTCTCCTGGAACGAAACATCTCGAGTGATTATGAATTCGCTTGTGTCAGGATCAAATACCTTGTATCCCTTCTGTAGACTGGGATATCCCATAAAAATGCATCGACGAGCACGGGGTCCCATCTTATCTCTAGGACTTACTATAGTGGCATAGCAAAGACATCCAAAGATCTTCAAATGTCCCAGAGCTGGTGTCTTTTTATAAAGTAGCTCAAAAGGTGTTCGCCCGCCAAGAAGTTTACTTGGCATACGGTTGATCAAATAAGCTGCTGTTAAAACACAATCACCCCAAAAGGTGTCTGGAACAGAGGCTTGGAATTTCAAAGCCCGTGCCACTTCTAACAGATGACGGTGCTTCCGTTCTACCACCCCATTCTGTTGTGGTGTATAAACACATGTCCTCTCATGTAATATTCTCCATGTGTAATGGGTTGATTCACATTTGTGAATGAATTGGGCTGATAAGCTGCAGCTGAAATCTCCTTTCCCTTCCTGTCAGGTCTCCCATGTAACTTCCAGCAATTGTCAATTGTGTGGTGGGGCCTTTTACAATAATCACAAAATAACTTCCCTTTATTTTTAAAATTCCCCCCAGAATTCCTTGAAAAATTCGGACCGTAGGATCCTTTTAAATCGAGCACATCTCTACGGTCGAGATCACCCGACTGCCGCGCCTCCTTCTGACCGTCGGATCGCTGGGATCGATCGTGGCCGTCCACAGCTCCTTTAAAAGAGCCTTTTGGGTCCTCCGCGAACCCTAGCATCCCTTCCCCGAACCCTAGCGCCTCTCTTCCCTTGGCTAGGGTTTTCTGCCCCTTTTCGATTTTCGCCGCCAAGGCTAGGGTTTCGGTGGATTTGCTCTCGGTTGCGGTGAGCCTCCGGTTCTCCTCCTGCACCGCGAGCTGAAATATCCGGCCAAGGGAGGGAGCTGGTTCCTTTGCCAAGATCTGTGATTTGAAATGAAGGTAAGAATCGTTCAAAATCAAAAGAAAACGGGTCGCCTTTTTCTCGGTCCTTCATGGTTTTGTATTGCTGAAGCGTTGTCTCTAGTCCTTCGAGTCTCTCCTCCGCCGCTTCTAGCTCGTTCCAGAGGGCGGAGAGCTTGTTGAAGCATGTCGTCACTGACATGTTTCCCTGCTTGAGCTCGCTGAGAGCTTGATGCAGCGAAAATATTTTGGCCCTGTCGAGTTTTCCATACATTTCTTGAATATTTTGCCAAATTGTTTTTTAATCCTCCGTGGGAGGTAAACCTGCTGCGATCTCTGGGCTAATGCAGTTACCTATCCACGTTCTTACCAATTGGTTGCATTTTTTCCATTGTCGACCCATTTTCTCATCGGTCGGAATTGGAATCGTCCCGTCGATGAAGCCTTCTTTGTCTTTGGTGATGAGTGCTCTCCGAAATTCTCGTGCCCAGCTCGAGTAATTTTCGGGTCCTGTGAGAGGGTGACTAATAAGTCGCAACTCCGGCCCGTCGGAATTGGAGACATACAAGGCGTCTCCGGGTTCTGGGCGACCCATGGCGGCCGCCAAGGAGAACGGCATGAAACCGGTTGGAAAACCCGAATAAGGGTTTGCTTGCTGACCCTGAGTCCCCGCATGTGAATCGCCTGACCCATTAGGGTTCTCGCCCGTATTTGACGACCCTATTGTTTCTGATTGGTTCTCTCCGCTCGCGGTTGGTGGAACATTTTGATTCTGACTTCCTGAGAATGATGATACATTCTGATTTCCTCCATAGTATACTGGCATGGGCACCCACTGGTAGGAAGTCCCCGAATGGGGATGCCCCAGATTGGGTTGCCATGGAAAAAATTGCCCCATCGCGGGCTGATCAGTCCGACCTATGATGTTATGCACTTGATTTTGTGCTTCTGAGGTCGCTGCATCCACAGGTAATTGCCCTGATTGGGTTTGATCGTCAGTCATGACGGTAAAGTAAATTTCCTCTTTTCCTCTTCCTTCGTTTGATGCTAATTTGATTTCCTCAAAGTGCTGATTCTTGCGCCGGAGTGCTAATGCGTTTTGCAGGTTAGCTAGGTGGTTCCGACAGAAGATCAGAAAACCAGAAGAAAAAGAATTGAAGCGGAAGAAGTGAATTAAAGAGCTAGAAGCGAATCAAAGGTGCGCAGCCCGCTCCAATACCATGTCAAAAGGTGAGAAGAACGAGAGGAAGAAGGAAGCTTGAGAAGGAAAATTTTCCTCTGCATTGTGTATTCATGTAATGTACCGAATGTGTCTAATATATTACATGTTGTAAGTAAATAAAAGGAAACAATATTGTATACAAAATCAGATCCGATATTAATTGATATCAGATTCGATACTAATTGATCTAGACTTATTTAGTGAATATACTTGCGTATCTTCAACATGTATTTATGATTACGACTTCTGATTCCTCACTCTTCTTCTTCTTTACCTTTTCTTATTCCTTTTTCCACAGGATCGAGTTGAAAGGCTTCAACAGAAACAAGCTACCATAAATAAGCAGAAACAAGCCGTGTTGTTTACAAGTTTGTCATTCCTTGCAAATCATTATGCTTGATTGACTCGCTTTGGATAACCCACCTGTCCCGCTGACTGGTGAGTGCCATGAAAGTGAAGTCCTTAGCCGCTGTTTAGTGATTATCGTAATTATTAGTGAAGCAATTTTTTTGTTTGCCTTGTATCTGCTCGTGAACCAAGTAATAAACAGGACTCGTTTTCAAGATTCTTCTTGTGTAAACGTTGCCTCACTTTTACCAATGGTCACCGATGTGCAGGATTTGGGAGGCATTGGTGTGATTGGGTACTTCACACAATTGATAAAGGTTACACACTTAAAATGAGCATGCCATGGAATGAGAGGTACTGCTTTTAGGTGAGTTCCTTGGTTCTGTTACTTGTAATGTGTCAGATAAGTGAAGGGATTTTGCAGAAGACATCTACATTATCTATTCTGTTGCACTTGCCCCCCTTTTGTTCTATTAAGAAATAGATGATAGGCAAGTGCTAGAGAGACACAATTGAGTATTTTATACCTAATGAATGATTTAGACAATACGTATCTAAGACAAAGCAGTTGACTTTCATGTACATTGCCTTATGTAAACTCCTAATTTGGTTGCTTCCATGAGAAAGAGGCGACTGGAAGGTCCCTTGCGTTCTCATGTTTGTTGTTCAGCAACGATATGATCAAAGGCTCTCCATCAAATGCAAGACTACACTGCATGAGTAGCTATTTCCGCATAATTAGTGTCGTAATAAGTGGAGAGCACACTCATGCTCATATGCTTTGCACTCCTTTTCTTTTTGAGAAAATTCTAGGTCTACCAAAGAGGCGTCCGGCGTTAACCTACCATCTCTCAGTTTAAGGACAAAATCTGTGAGAGCATCCATGCATTGCAATTTCCGTAAGAGCAGTTTATGTTTCTTGTAAGCGGGGGCAATGAAGAGGAGAAGCTTTTGGGTTTTTGAGTTTCTGTTGTGACTGCATAAGTTTAGCTGGTGGAGAGATCAGGTTTCGTCGCCTGTTGCGCATGCTCATAGAAGGTAGAGAGCAATTTGCAAGTTATGCAGTTATTAGTTATATAAGATACTATTTGACCATTCTTACTATAACAATATTAATCAACAGCATTTGTTGTTGCCAATTCATCCATGTTTTTACTTTTGATTCTGAAACTTCACTCTAGTGTTATCAATAAATGACTTTCGATTGTTTCTAATAATGATGGATTTGGCAAGCCGCTAGACCGTCAAGAGTCCATAGTAACCCCACCTGATGAAAGGATGCAACTCAGATTTTGAGTCAAGACCAAGTCAAGATCGGTCAACTTGGCAAGAGGTACGTCGACGAGACCTCCACTTAAGCTATCGTTTTGGAGGAATTATTAAAAGACTAAGCATCTATTAGCCCTGTGGACAGTTTGACCATCACATGTCAACGCATATGATAGTTGTCATGATCTGTTGCCATTTATTATGACCGATCGATACTTAATAGTTTGGTCATCATCTGTCAATCCTCACCCAACGGGCAAGAACTCTTTATCCTATCTAAACTTCATTAGTTTCCACCATCTCCAAACTACGACTTAAGCATCCAACGGCCAATCCGGGCAATCAACTTAGACGCCCTAGCCTGTGTTCGTGGTTACAGCTCCAATTTGTGGAGGAAGCCTTAACAAATTCTTGGGTATTTACACTTCACAGCTAGAACTTAGCTATACGAAAAGAATCGAATCACAAAATGTTCATCGAATCAAATACATAAACATTGCAATTAATCATTCAAGATTGGCGAGATCCTTATTAACAACATGGATATTTACTAATTTCTCTGGCCATAATGATTTGCTTTTCATTGTTTACTAGAAAATGTATGTCACTTGAAATGTGTAGTGTAGATATTCACATAATACAGTTGAATATCCCCCTTTCATGCGAGCGAGGTTCTTGCAGTATTCTTTATGGTCTATGGATCTAATGTAAGGCCTAATGAATAAAAAGAGAAGAAAAATAGTTAACCCCACTTAAGTAAAAATATATTGTTTTCAACGCTTCATTTTTTCCTTGTTCAAAGTTCAAACCCTATGTTTTGCCTTCACTCTATTTTGTTTTTGTGTAGAACAGACATCCAGACAGCCAATACAAAAATATTGCCAATATTAAGTGTAAAATTCGAAGCATTGAAAGCAAAATTCAGATGTCAGTACAATTTTACTTCCAATGATCTAACAATTTCATATATTTAAAATGAATTGCTCACTTTTTGGACTAACCGTGTATCTATTACTTGTCATTCCACTAATCTGCTCACTTCATCATTGACAACAAGCCAAACTTTTTAGCTATGGCTTAAAAGCGCGGTTCGATCCAAAGCGGAGGAGAAGATTTCCCCTTGACATGCAGCTCGACCGTACCATCTTTGATGTGGTATATTCCCATGCCTGTGTCTCCTCCATCTTCGGTAAACTGGGACGATGAGCGACAAAAGTAAGTAAAATAAATACAATTTGGCATGATGAGATGATCTTCATCGACCTCCAAAGAGAAGGAAGAATTGTAGCCCAAGAAGAGGGATGTGTTCTCCAAGTTTTTAACTTCTGTGCATGTTTGAGTATCCAGGTCAATCTCAAGAACACGGAATCGAAAGGTTATGGTAGATGTTAGTTGTTCCCATTTTGACACAAACAACAGAGATCCTGTCGTTGTTTGCACTAGATACACTTGATCCAAATCCCAAAGGGATCCTGAGGGATACTCATGCTCGAATTCTTGGAGTCTTTGTGGCAGCTGGAAAACTACTTGAGCCTCAAACGGAGTTGGTCCATCCACATCGCACCTCAATATCCTATCCTCATAATCGACAGCAACAAAGGACCCGTTATAATATATAACATCGTCAAATTCATGCGCGGGGGGGTTCACCGCGGTCCACTCCTGTTCCCCAGGTTTCCAAAGCCCTAACCATCCAGTGTCATAGATGACCATGACCTTGTAATCCGGAGATGTAGTAGGGCTATCAGATAGGACGAACTTACGGATGCAGGGGAACTTATTCCAAATGCGAAGCTTAATAGTATGACTGTAATGCGACATGGGATTCTTTAGCATGTGGAATTCCCTGCCTCTGCTGGTCATCAACACCCAACCTCGTGAAGAGAAATATCTGTTCGCCATCATTTCTGGCAAGAGCTTTTTGTGAACCTGCTGACATGAGAGGCAGAAAAACTCGCGCCACGGTATCCCATTTTTGTCCGTGAGCATCAACCATGGGATGTCACTCCTCTCTTTGACAGCAGCAGATTGCCACGGGCGGCACACTGCTCGGAATGCCGATCACTGCTCGGAATGCCGATAAATTCTTCAGACAAAGGCGCTGGGAGCATAGTTGTAACAACTCTTGTGGGAGCTCTGCCCAGTTTCTTGTCATACTAAGTTCAAAGCAGAATCCCACAAGGGAGATAGAAAATCAGAATGGAAATGGATCAGGAAGACTTTCGGCTACCTCATTGTGCAATTAAATCAGGTTTAATATTTAAAGAATCTGCTTATCTCACACAAATCACATCAACACATGCCTTCTTGAACTTGTTTCCTTCAGAGAACATGCATCCTGACTTCACTCAGACATTTCATCGAATAAGCGGCATGCACTTTGAGTAATGAACTTCCGCTCACATATAAGGCCAAGAATCACTATCAGGTCATGACTACAGCTTCAATGCACATTCGAGACATTGATAAAGCTTTTAACGGAGACGAATTTCACATGAGCCTCAACCAAATCACATTAACACATGCCTTCAGAGAACACGCATTCTGCTTTCACTTAGACATTTCATCGAATAGTGGCATGCACTTCGAGTAATGAACTTCCGCTCGCACATAAGGCCAAGAATCACCGTCAGGTCATCCCTACGGCTTCAATGCACATTCGAAACACTGATGAAGCTTTAACCAGAGACGAATTTCACAAGGGCCTCGACCACATTTCTCAGACTCGATTACCCATATTAAAATTGAGAATCTACTCTCGTACCTGGTAGATGCCATGACCAGGAACACCACCGATCGAACTGAGAACCGGAATTCCCAAGAAAGTCATCGCCGGTGGGTCGACGCTGCAGAGCACTGCAACTGCTGCGCCTTTAGAAACTTGAAGACGGGCGGTGATCGATGATGCCCCGGACACCCTTCAGAAGCAACAAAGAAAAAGCTCAAAGACGGGAGGAGAATTTGCGATGCAGAAAATTATTTCGGCTCTCGCTTCTTTGACGGATGTGTACGAATGGTGGAAGGCGGTCGTCGGCGAACGCCGGTGACCGGCCAGCCGACGGCGGGTTTCTTGGTCGCGGGCGTCGTCCCTTGGGTGTTCGTCTGTCGTTCCAGAGAGAGTTTGGAGCGAAAGAATGACATTTGTGATCCACCAAGCAACGGCATCAAAGAAGATTTCTTCGCTCTTCATCCGTGCTTCCTCATTTTTTAAAATTTCTATTCGATATAGGTAGGTGGCAAAATAATTTCATTCAAACAAAAGAAATCACTTCTATTATATTATCATTAAAAGTCTTGATAGAAAAAATATATATTGAAGTAAAAACTAGCTTTCTTGGAGAGAGAGCCTAAAGATTTTGTTATGCACAATGTCCCTTTCCCCCCATAAATTAGATTGTGCGCACAATAATCTTTAGGAGAACTCATCCTTGAAAGCTAGTAAATTGTTGATAGATTTGAAAGGTTTATAAACTAGCGCACACCATCACATATCACCGATGTGGGACAACTTATATATAATCTTTTAACATCACTTTTTAGAGGCATTCTAGTGAGGAGATATCGACCCTACGACATCAAAATCTTCTCGAGTCTAAGGCATCGGTGCGTGTCAATAGCAACAGTTAAGTAACCATGGTTAGTTCCTAAAATCCTAAGTTGTCTTTAACTTATCAAGAATGAAAATCTCCTAGTTCACCAACAAACATTAAAGAAGCACTTTTCTTCGCTCTTCATTTGTCCTCCCCCATGTTTGTTAATTTGTTTTCAATTTATGTAGGGGAAAACTTTAATTCATTCACATAAAACAAAAATCTTTCATTATGTTATTATGACTACGATAAAGTCTTGGTAGAAAATATACTAATGGGCTTAGCTCAGCCCAAAACCTTATAAAATTTCAGCCTTAACCAATCAGCCCACTTTCCCTTGTTCTTCACCAAATGTGCATGTGAGAGTAAGAGGGAAAAGAAGCAACTGCCGAAAAAAACAAGAAAAAAGAGGAAAGGATAAAAGAGAGAAAAATTTTGCGTACATGCTCTAAACGTCCTGACAAGCCGAATCAATTCTATTTCACAATGCCTGATAAGAATTTAAGCTATTTATTTATCTAATCAAAGTAATAAATGAAACTAGTCTCTAAATTCGGAGCTGTGTGAACTTTGAATTGTAAGGTTTGATTTAAAAATTGTGAAGAGGTGGAGCTTTTAGAAATTGATAGTTTAGAGCGTCATGGAGCCGTGAGGTTCAACGACTTCTGAAATATGGTTTGAACAAAATAGATTTTTGAAGTTTCGCATGTGACTTATGTGTAATTAACAATATGCATAACGGATAAAAATGAATGTTCATCGTAAATGAATTTTTTCTTTAATGCATAGGAGTCGATTGGATAATGAAGAAGTATAGTTTAGTCGAGTCATTTATTAGAGAATTATTTTACTTGGATTTTGATATCAATTTTCAATTAATTGATAATGAAGAAGTATAGTTTCGTCCCTTGGGTGTTCATTTGTCGTTATAGATTGAGGCCTTTTCTACGGCGGTTATTTGTTATCTATCCATCATTTTTTTTATTGCTCCATTGATTTATTTATTTATTTTTGCACATATCACAAAATTCGGATTCAATTTGCCGGCAAATGCGTCAGAAAAGTTATAAAGGCATATGGGCATAAGGTAAAGGTTACATGGAAAAATAAGACGGGTTAAACAAAGACATTTTGTTTTCGGAATTTTTTTTTTTTGAAAGAATATGGTTTGTTAAAATTCATGAAATGATTAATTTGATCACGATTAAATAGGTTGGCACATTTATTGAAAAAGGAAAGAAAGAATCCAAATTGTTTTGGTGCCATGATATTAAGAATTGCCGGTGGTCCGCCTTTTTTCAGAACCAATGATTTTTTAAGGAAATTTTATTTATTTATTTTTTGGAAATAACTATTGGAAAGTTTCAAATGGGTTTATCTTTTGTAGACGGGCGGTGTATAAATTGATTCGGAAGCAAGTCCCTTTTTCTTTTTTTCCCAATAACTGTAAAGTAAATGGTTAGTTGTATGGTGGCAAGATTTAATTTAGGAAAATTTTAAAGTTGCAATATCAAGTACGGAGTATTAAAATTAAAAGACCTTATAATTTTTTTCTTAATTTGTGTTGCTACAATGGTACATAGTACATAAAATATTCTTGTAATTGAATTATTTTTTTAATTGTCCAAAAAATCGTAAATGCAGTATTACAATTTTGTCAATTCAGTTTTAATTTTTTTAATTTTATCAATTGAATCCATTCGACCAAATTTAGCTAGAAATCGCTAATATGGATGTTGTTTATCTTACAAGGCATAGCCGACACTAATATAGATAATTTGTAATAGTATTTTAAAAATATTTTTTGAATTTTTTATTTTTTTTTTCCTTTATATTTTCTTTTCTTCCTTGTTTTTCCAACTATGGCCGGTGAGTTTGGCTGCCAACCATCACTAATCACAGGTGAGGGTCGACAAACCCCACTTGGTCTTGGTGAGGCCGTTGCTGACCATGGGCGAGGACCTTGACACCCTCACTAGCCACACCCCTAGGCGAGGGGTTCGTGGTGTGACATCCTGATTTTCCAATTCTGGTTTCAATTTAATAAGTCGGGCATTTCATCTTCGCGTCTATAGCTTTCTTCTATGAGTTGGCCACTCACGAGATAACTAGTCTATCAGGTGAAGCCGTTAAGGAATCTAAACGCAATAGACTTGAGAATTCGACCAGGAACCGACTGCTCGACCATGCTAATCTGCAAGGGTCATTACGGCACAGATCGATTAGAGACCGGAGATAGGTCGATTCAACAGAAGCATGTAATTCAGTGTGGGTGATTCCACCTAATTGCACAATTCTTGTTGATCGGCACTAGACCGATTTCTCTGTCGTTTTGGTACCCTGTGTCCGTATTTGAAACCTCGAGATTTCCACGACAATCGAGAGTCGCCAATGTGTCGAAGATGCACTTTGTGGCTTGAAAATAATCAACCACAGGTCAATTGCACTGAAAATTCCTAAAAGCTATCCGGTAGATTAGGACGCGCTCATATCGCGCCAGATTGAAATTAACCGAGAAATTGAACTCGATTACAGAAATTGGAAGTTCTGTTATGTCACAAATCATTTTAGGAACGTCGGCTCATCTTCCGAAGATTTGTCTACAAACCGAGTTTTTCGGCGAAAAATCAAGAATTGACGGAATTGGATCGGGAAAGTTGGAAGACCGTTCTTGAGCATACTTTTGGCATCCAAGATGGATTCATGGGCATGGAAAAATGTGGATTCAAGTGTGGACACATGGCTGAATTTTTTAGACTTCAATTGAATTGAATTGAAGAGATTGGTTGAATGAAATTGATTGAATTTGATGTACAAATGTACCAAATTCGTATGCCATGGGGTGCATGACATTTTGGACCATTTGGCAAGCTTCTTGAGGAAGCTAAGGTGAGGAAAATGGCTGAGGGTGAGGGCCAAGGCTGGTGGGGGCAAGAGAGAGGAGAGCAAGACAAGTGTTGAGCCTAGGGAGCTCTTGGGGTCCCCTCTCTTCAGCTGAGCCTTCTTCCTCCTTGAAGCATGGCTTTCTCCATTATTGAAGAAGCTTGAGAGCTCAGAAAAACCAGAGGAAACCAGCTGAGCCAGCTCCACCGTCGCACACCCACCGGACCAGCCAAGCCCGTCGTTTTTCTCCTCTGTTTTCCCCGCGTTCCAGTTTCTGCTCCAGCCGACCTTTCGCCAAAGATCCGAGTAAAACGTTATCTTCCCGGACGAATAAACCAACGCTTCACCCACCGTCACGAAGAGCACATCCAAACCGTTCAGGAGGACTTGACGGTTCCCCGAAAGGAGCCCTGTAGCCTCCCGAAATTGGGCACGAAGGAACGGCCCACCGGACCGCCTGGACTCGCCTGGTTCCGCCTGTTTCGCGTTTTCTTGCTGTTTCACCCCATTCCAACCCTTTCCTTGCCCATTCCATCCACCCACAAGATCCCCAAGACCCCCGGGAGCCACCGGTTGCTAACCACCCGTTCGCCGGAGCTCCGAGCGGCCCGTTTTCGCTGTTGAAGTTTCTGATTCCTTCTCTGCAGTTCAGCCCAAATCAGAAGCAGAAAACCAGCAAGGTTTTGGAGACTTTGAGACCCGTTTTAGGTGTCTTCCTGGCCTTGGTTGGTGTCGCCGCCTTGAGGTTTATCGCCCGCCTTGGCGTCGCCTTCGCCGTAGACTCGCCGGAACGTTAAACCGGTGAGTTTATCCTCTAATCCTCGCTTAGTAAGTTAATCATGCTTAAGGGATGTTTAGATTAGTCTAATTAGGCTTAGGTGGTTAGATTAGATTATTTTAATGTAAATTAGATTAGTTGCATGATTAGTTTAATGGATGTTTAATTAGGGCTAATTGTATGATTAAATTAGTGTAATCTTGTTTAAGCCCTAATTAATTATTTTTAATTATTTATTTATTTCGAATTTATAAATATTATTTTATTAAATTATATTATTATAATATAATATTTAATTATTTAATTTTCGGAATTAAATTTAATTATTTAATCATTTCGAAAATTTTGCCGGGATGGCCGGTTGTTAGAATTTCGTGCTGATCTCAGCAGTGCGGTCGGTTTGTGCTAATTGTATGTTTAAATTGAGAAATTGAGTGATTGATGATTTTAAATAATAATTCCAAAAGTGTGGAATTGAGTGATATTGATGAAGTTGTGGTATTTAACTTGAAAATACCCGGTGTTGGCTTTTAGCACCGTAATTGGTTTGTAGGACTAGTTTGAATCGATTGATTGATTGAATTGAGGAATTGATTGGGTTATTGTTGAATTGACAGCTTTGGTGAGCAATTGTTCATATATTTATCAGCTTGTGAGAGCAGTATACTGTATCAGCCTATGTGCTTCGATACGTCAGCTTGTGAGAGCAGTATACCTTATCAGCTTGTGTGAGCTAAGATCGTTTTATCAGCTTGTGCGAGCACGATCTATATATACAGCTTGTGCGAGCTATTATATATGCTACAGCTTCTGGTGAGCTATTATCTATATATTGTAGCTTTTGGCGAGCTATTATATTATCTATCAGCTACAGCTTCTGGTGAGCTATTATCTATATATACAGCTTGTGCGAGCTATTATATATGCTACAGCTTGTGCGAGCTATTATATTATCTATCAACTACAGCTTTAGTGAGCTATCTATCTATACAGCTTGAGCGAGCTACCGTCTATATGTTACAGCTTTGGAGAGCATATGTCGTATTAACGACTGGTTTGATAGACGGTATGGGATGATAGATAGTATTGGTTGATGGATAGTATGGATTGGAATAGAAGATAGATAGTTTGATTAAATTGAATCGCTGGATCAATTGTTTGATTGAGAATTGAATTGTACTGACGTGCAGGAAGGAATTGAGGCGAGGTAAGTCATCTATCCTATTTGTGTGGCTAGAGCGCCCTGAGGCTTATTTTCTTCCTAATCGAGTTTTAGGGGGTAGGACTCGCTGAGACATTGTCTTATCCCAGTTTGGGGAAAATATTTCAGGTCCCTAGATGGCGGTCGTGGAGGACTCGAAGCCATGGACATTTGTGGAGGTAGAGATCGAAGAATCGGCGAACGTGTCTGACTAGTGGTCATAGGACAGTTCCCTTTTTGTTGAGCCTGTCTAATTTGTAGACAATCCAGTGTTGTATATAAACCTATGTGTTTATAAGAAGGCTTGTTTGGTTGTGATTGATTGCCTGCTTTTCTATCCCAAGTTAAATGTTGTCAGGGGATTTGTTTCGCTTCCGCATGTGCAATAAAAATGAATGGGTCGGCGACGTGTCCTGGGAAGTCGCATAATTTCTATCGACCATAGAGGGATGTGCGCGCGCTCGGAGGATTGGGGAGTGACACGTGGCCTCACCCAGACCAAGCAAGGGTCCTCAATAGCTGTCAACGATTTTCGGTCAAAATCAAATAGATAGATTCAATTGACTAAACACGAAAATGTTTAAAACTTAATAAACAAAATTATAAGATTCAAGACTAAATTGACATAATTGCCATACATTTAGTACTTTTTGGACAATTTTCTCAAAAATACAATGTATTCCACTTGAAAAAAGAAAAAAAAAAAAAAAGAGAGCATTTTAGAGTCTTCATGCACACTAGATCGATTCTACTTTATAAAGTACTCTTGAATTTAGATTCTCAGGTATGCTCTTTTGTTTTAAAAGATATGCTTTCACGAAATTAAAGGTCGTTGAACACTTACATAAAAGGGAAAAAATTAATTTTTGTCTTATTCTGGTGGATTTTATCAAGTTCTGTTTTTTTTAGATGATATATAATTACTGTAAGTATGTCTGGAAGGATCCGTGCCGATATCTAGTTTGAGAATTGACAATTCTACATCGAATAACCCTCGGCTAACTAAATGTCTAAGAAAATATGTTTTTCCATTGTCATTATGTGGTTAAGGTGCATTTCTAGATAATTTTGTTCGAGCATGTCTACAGAGGTGTCGTGTTGTGTATTAGTTAAAATGAAGTGACATAGGATATTGGATGACATGTAGTTTTACACTAAGAAATCAAAAGAAAAAGATTGCAAAGGATTACGTGGAAAATTTGCATATGGATCTGTCCAATTCGTGAAAAATCGCCTTGATTATATCAATTTCAATTCCAATCAATGATGCCAACCTTTGGCGCAAAAAAAAATATTATTCCACCTCTTATTTGTGATTATCTTGGAGGGTTAGAAACATAAATTAATGATGAACTTTCCTCTTCTTTATCCCTTGATTAAATAGGAGAAAATTATTTAAAAAATCATAAATTTATTATAACTGTGTTAATTCAATCATAAACTTTTTTTTGTCAATTTAATTCTAAACATTTTACAATAGTGTCAATTTAGTTCATCTGGTCAATTTTGTCCCATCAGTACTGTAGTTGATAGTCACATGGACGCCAATCTTTCAGTTGACGTAGATATAGAAACTTTTTTTAAAATACTTTATTTTTTAGAAAATTTTGTTTTATATTAATTTCGACCAAAAAAAATATTAATTATTAATTTTTTCTTTTATTTTTTTCTCCTCTTCCTTCTTTTCCATTTTTTCCTCCACAGTGGCGAGCGAAGGCTGCAAAGACCTCATCGAAGCGTCACTAGCCACTGTAGGAAAAGAAGCAAAAGAAGGAAGAAGCGAAACAAGAAAAGGAAAATTAATAAATTAATAAAAATTCGAAGAAAATAAAATATTATTAAAACTGGTCCATCTTAGTGCCATTTGGCCAAAATTGACTGGATTGACTAAATTGGCATAATTGTAAAAATTTTAAGACTGAATTGACAAAAAAAGAAATTAAAACTAAATTAATACAATTACAATAGGTTATGACATTTTTTAGTATTTCTCCTATTAAAATGAATATCGGCTCATGTTAACTGTCCTAAAGACACTTCTCGTTATGTGTATTCACAACAAGTTGAATTTTTGAACAAGTTAGTAGGTCGAGAATGACAATTGGGCCCTTTGTTTTGGATATGGAATTTGCTATTTGAAGTGAGCAGCTTCTTGTTTTTTTGTTTTTTGTTTTTTTTTCGGTCATATAGGTGAGTGGCTTTGTTAAAATGGGTAATTCTTCAATTTTTTTAAGGTGTCCTTAAAATTGTTATTCCAACTCTTCATTAAGCCGATGCTGTAGGGGCATCTATTGATAAGACCCTTGACACATGTAGTGTACTTTCGGACCGTAGAGAACTCTATGCCTCTATGTAAGCTTCATAAGTTTCCGCCATCCTCCAAACTACGACTTAAGCATCCCAGGGCCAATCCAGGCAATCACCTCGGATGCCCTAACCTGCGTTCATGGTTGCAGCTCCAATTGGTGGAGGAAGCCTTAACAGATCCTTGGATATTTACACTTAACAGCTAGAACTTAGCTTATACGAAAATAATCAAAACACAAAATCCTCATCGAATCAAACACATAAATATTAAATTAATCATTCGAGATAGGCAAGATGCTTATTGACAACATCGATATTTACTAATTTCACTGTCCATAATGATTCGCTTTTCATTGTTTACTTGAAAATGTATGTCACTTGAAATCTGTAGTGTAGAAATTCAGAAAATACAGTTAAATTATTCCCCTCTTTCATGTGACCAAGGTTCTAGTAGAATTCGTTTTATTGTTCACTCGAAAATATAAGGCCCTAATGTATAAACGAGAAGAAAAATAGTTAACCACACTTAATGAGTCAATATATTTTCGACCTTCCATTGTTCAAAGTTCAAACCCTATGTTTTGCCTTCACTCGATTTTGTTTTTTGTGTAGAACCAACACGATATATCATGCAAGGCAGCAGAAGAGATAAAACAATAGAAAGAAGACACCCAGACGTCATCACTAGATGTCAAATTCGAAGTATCGAAAGCACAAATTCAGATTTCAGTACAATTTTACTTCCAATGACCTAACAATTTCGTGCTCAAAAAAGAATTGCTATCTTTCTGTACCAACCGTGTATCTATCTTGTTTTCACTAATCTGCTTACTTCATCAGTGTTAACAAGCCAAACTTTTTAGCTATGGCTTAAAAGCATGGTTCGATCCAAAGCAAAGGAGAAGATTTCTCCTTGACATGCAGCTCGACCGTACCATCTTCGAGGTGGTATATTCCCATGCCTGTGTCTCCTCCATCTTCAAATAACTGGGACGATGAGAGACGAATGTAAGTAAAATAAATGCAATTCGGCTTGATGAGATGATCTTCATCGACTTCCAAAGAGAAGGAAGAATTGTGGCCCAAGAAGAGGGACGTGTTCTCCAAGTTCTCAACTTCTGTGCACATTTGAGTATCCAGGTCAATCTTGAGAACACGGAATCGAAAGGTTATGGTAGATGATAGTCGTTCCTCTAGTGACACAAACAACAGAGATCCCGTTGTTGATTGCACTAGATACACTTGATTCAAATACCAAAGGGATCCTGGGGGATACTCATGCTTGAATTCTGGGAGTCTTTGCGGCATCTGGAAAACAACTCGAGCCTCAAACGGAGTTGGTCCATCCACATCGCACCTCGATATCCTATGCTCATAATCGAAAGCAACAAAGGACCCCTTATAATATATGATATCGTAAAATTGGTCTGTGGGGGAGTTCACTGCCGTCCACTCCTCTTCGCCAGGTTTCCAAAGCCCTAACTGTCCAGTGTCATAGATGACCATGACCTTGTAATCTGGAGATGTAGTAGGGCTATCAGATAGGACGAACTTACCGACAAATTCAACATCAAAGAAAGGCAAATCTTCAATGTTGGGGAACTTATTCCAATTGGGAAGCTTAATAATATGACTGTAATGCGACATGGGATTCTTTAGCATGTGGAATTCCCCATCTCTGCTGGTCGTCAACACCCAACCTCACGAAGAGAAATATCCATTCGCCATCATTTCTGGCAACAGCTTTTTGTGAACCTGCTGACATGAGAGGCAGAAAAACTCACGCCACGGTATCCCATTTTCGTCCGTGAGCATCAACCATGGGATGTCGCTCCTCTCTTTGACAGCAGCAGATTGCCATGAGCGGCACACTGCTCGGAATGCCGATAAATTCTTTGGACAAAAGCGCTGGGACCATAGTTGTAACAACTCTTGTAGGAGCTCTGCCCAGTTTCTTGTCATACTAAGTTCAAAGCAGAATCCCACAAGGGAGATAGAAAATCAGAATGGAAAAGGATCAGGAAGACTTTCGGCTACCTCATTGTGCAATTAAATCAGGTTTAATATTTAAAGAATCTGCTTATCTCACACAAATCACATCAACACATGCCTTCTTGAACTTGTTTCCTTCAGAGAACATGCATCCTGACTTCACTCACACATTTCATTGAATAAGCGGCATGCACTTTGAGTAATGAACTTCCGCTCACCTATAAGGCCAAGAATTACTATCAGGTCATGACTACAGCTTCAATGCACATTCGAGACATTGATAAAGCTTTTAACGGAGACGAATTTCACATGAGCCTCAACCAAATCACATTAACACGTGCCTTCAGAGATCACGCATTCTGCTTTCAATCAGACATTTCATCGAATAGTGGCATGCACTTCGAGTAATGAACTTCCGCTCACACATAAGGCCAAGAATCACCGTCAGGTCATCCCTACGGCTTCAATGCACATTCGAAACACTGATGAAGCTTTAACCAGAGACGAATTTCACAAGGGCCTCGACCAAATTTCTTAGACTCGATTACCCATCTTAAAATTGAGAATCTACTCTCGTACCTGGTAGATGCCATGACCAGGAACACCCCCGATCGAACTGAGAACCGGAATTCCCAAGAAAGTCGTCGCCGGTGGGTCGACGCTGCAGAGCACTGCAACTGCTGCGCCTTTAGAAACTTGAAGACGGGCAGTGATCGATGATGCCCCGGACACCCTTCAGAAGCAACGGAGAAAAAGCTCAAAGACGGGAGGAGAATTTGCGATCCATAAGATTATTTCGGCTCTCGCTTATATGACGGATGTGTACGAATGGTGGAAGGCGGTCGTCGGCGAACGCCGGTGACCGGCCAGCCGACGGCGGGTTTCTTGGTCGCGGGCGTCATCCCTTGGGTGTTCGTCTGTCGTTCCAGAGAGAGTTTGGAGCGAAAGAATGAATTTAAATGGGGAGCGAAGAAAATAAAGAATGAAATTTTTCCATAAGATGACGACCTTGAAAGCATCAAGAAATTTCCTGTCAAGTGCAAGAAAATGGAAAGAACAAAATGAATGGAGCAGAAGCATGAAGAACTTTTCTTGGCCCGTCATTTATAATCCTTCTAGTGTTTACATTTCTATTCAATTTTTAAAGTCTCGGTGAAAGAATATACCTCGAGTTAAAAACTAGCTTTGTTTATAAATTAAATTGTACAAACAATAATCTCTCGGAGAGCCCATGGTTGAAAGTAAAAACTAGCTTTCGAGACTTAAAAAGACATGTAAACTTAGACACACCATCATCGGGTACTATTGGATATGGAACAATTTAAACTTAGACACACCATCATCGGGTACTATTGGATATGGAACAATTTATATAGAATCTTTAAATATCACTTTGTAAAGGCCCTTTAGAGAGCATATATCGATTTTTAGGAACATGGAAAGAAGACAATATGCGGAGGAGAAAGAGCGGTGAAGAACTATGCTTCACTCTTGATTTCACCTTCTCCATGTTTTCATATTTCCATTCACTTTATGTAAATGGAAATATTGAGTACATTCACATGAAGAAAAGAGTTTTCTTTCATTTGTGATCCACCAAGAAAAGCAATCGAAGAAGATTCTTCGCTCTTCATCTCTGCTTCCTCATTTTTTAAAATTTCTATTCGATATATATAGGTGGCAAAATAATTTCATTCAAACAAAAGAAATCTCTTCTATTATATTATCATGATTAGTTAAAAGTCTTGATAGAAAAAATATATGTTGAAGTAAAAACTAGCTTTCTTTTGGAGAGAGAGCCTAAAGATTTTGTTATGCACAACGCCCATTTCCCCCCATAAATTAGATTGTACGCACAATAATCTTTAGGAGAACTCATCCTTGAAAGCTAGTAATATTATTGATAGATTTGAAAGGTTTATAAACTAGCGCACACCATCACATATCACCGATGTGGGACAACTTATATATAATCTTTTAACATCACTTTTTGGAGGCACTCTAGTGAGGAGATATCGACCCTACGACATCAAAATCTTCTCAAGTCTAAAGCATTGGTCCGTGTCAATGGCATTAGTTAGGTAACCATGGTCAGTTCCCAAAATCCTAAGTTGTCTTTTAACTTATCAAGAATGAAAATCTCCTAGTTCACCAACAAACATTAAAGAAGCACTTTTCTTCGCTCTTCATTTGTCCTCCCCCATGTTTGTTAATTTGTTTTCAATTTATGTAGGGGAAAACTTTAATTCATTCACATAAAACAAAAATCTTTCATTATGTTATTATGACTACGATAAAGTCTTGGTAGAAAATATACTAATGGGCTCAGCTCAGCCCAAAACCTTATAAAATTTCAGCCTTAACCACTCAGCACACTTTCCCTTGTTCTTCACCAGGTGGGGAAAAGAAGCAACTGCCGACAAAAACAAGAAAAAAGAGGAAAGGATAAAAGAGAGAAAAATTTTGCGTACATGCTTTGAACGTCCTAACAAGCCGAATCAATTCTATTTCGCAATGTCTGATAAGAATTCAAGCTATTTATTTATCTAATCAAAGTAATATATGAAACTAGTCTCTAAATTCAGAGTTGTGTCAACTTTGAATTGTAAGGTTTGATTTAAAAGTTGTGAAGAGGTGGAGTTTTTCAAAATTGATAGTTTAGAGCATCATGGAGCCGTGAGGTTCAATGACTTCCGAAATATGGTTTGAACAAAATAGATTTTTGAAGTTTCGCATGTGACTTATGTGTAATTAACAATATGCATAATGAATAAAAATGAATGTTCATCATAAATGAGTTTTTTCTTTAACGCATAGGAGTTGATTGGATATTGAAGAAGTATAGTTTAGTCGAGTTGTTTATTAGAGAATTATTTGACTTGTATTTTGATATCAATTTTCAATTAATTGATAATAATATGAATTAGTCTATTCGAGTAACTTTTGTAAGTTGGTTTATAGCTTTTCCAAGTGAATCTTAATTAGAGGCAAGATTGATGAATCTTGGTTGAGGCAAGATCATGTCAAGAGAAACAAGAAACGAGTCAAATCAAGGATCAAGAATCAAGAATCAAAAGAGATGCTTCTCATCTTCTTTTTCTTTGCTTTCTTTAAAGAAGGTCTGGAGGTATTGATCATGCCGTAAAGAGGGGAAATTCTTGGCTAAACCCTAAATGCTAAAATGATTGTGACTTATCAAATATCAAAATCTCCAAGTCCACCGAGAAACGCTAGTGATCGCTCTTCATTTGTGCTGCCTCATTTTTTTAATTTCTATTCGATATATGTAGGTAGCAAAATAATTTCATTCAAATAAAAAAGAAGTCTCTTCTATTATATTATCTTGACTAGTTAAGTCTTGGTAGAAAAAATATGTATCGAAGTAAAAACTAGCTTTCTTGGAGAGAGAGCCTAAGGATTTTGTTACGCACAACGCCCACTTTCCCCACAATAAATTATATCGCAGGCGTCGTCCCTTGGGTGTTCGTCCACTTGTTTTACTGGCCAAAATGATGGGCTGAGTTTGGAGCCCAAACATAATGAGCCAAATTAGATCAATATCTATGGGCTTCGGCCACAGTTATTTGGATGAACGGCACAGGTCCAATCAGATTGAGGCCTTTTCTATGGCGGTTATTTGTTATCCGTCCATCATTTTTTTAATTGCCCCATTGATTGATTTATTTATTTTTTCACATATCGCAAAATTCGGATTCAATTTGCCGGCAAAATTTCATGCGTCGGAAAAGTTATAAAGGCATGTGTGCATAAGGTAAAGGTTACATGGAAAAATAGGACGGGTTGAACAAAGACGTTTTGTTTTCAGAACTTTTTTTTTTTTTGAAAGAATATGGTTTGTTAAAATTCACTTCCTCATACTATCATGATGCACATGCACAGGACAGTTATGAAGGATAAAGGACAATTGCCTTACTTTGCGCTGGTTACAAAGCTGTTCAGACATTTTCATATCGTGTTTCCAACCTCTCTCTGCAATCGGACAGTTGCTCCTAGGGTTATAGGACTAAAAATGATTTCGAAGATGAGGCCGAAAGATCGGAATAAGATTATTGAGTGCATGAAGAAGGAGTCCTCTAGCAAAACCAAAGTAGATCCTACTGCAAAGAAGAGAAAATGCAAGGAGATTGTGAAAGAACCTATTAAGAAGAGAAGATCTCTCATCCTACAGGATGAAGAGGATGATGATGATGATCTCACAATTTCTGCCCTTGCTTTGAGGAATCTTTGAGGTTTTGGTGGTCCTGAGAATCCCTTTGAATGAGTCAGAGAAGAAGCAGAGCCATAATAAGTAGAACCAGAGCAGGAAGAAGAAGCAAGAGAAGAAGAAAGAAGAGAAGAAGAAGGAAGAGTAGAAGAAGGAAGATATGAAGCAGAAAGAGGTCTTGTGGATGAATTTTATGAGGCAACCATTGCCATATCTTTATCTGAAGATTCTTAAGCAATTTGGAGTGGTCAAATTGGAGCACGTCATTCTCATCCTAAAAAGGAGAAGATTTAAGAAGAAGAAATCTTGTCTCCACTTGTAGGCACAGAGATAGGGGGAGCTAGTATTGTTGAGAAAACATGGACTTCTTCTCCTATTTTTGCGGGTGATGGTATCAATAGATCTGCAGCACATCCCAAAGATGTATATGCTTCTCATTTTCCTAACACTGATATTGCATAATCCACACCAAGTCATGGAACTAGATCGGTTGATGTTCCCTCCTCTCTCAACCCTCCACGAACTCCACTCGCTAAAGCCAGTGCGCAGAATGCACAAAATGTTGATTATCGAAGGATGATGGAACTTCTTTTGGAAGTAAAGGCTTAGCAATATGCTATGGAGATTGAGATTCAGAAATTGCATACTGCGTTGAGATCCTCTTCAGACTCTCACACTGGAAAAGTCCAATCTTTAGATACTCAGGTCTAGACTCTGAATTAGCGAGTATCTCAGACTGTTGCCCAGAATGAACAGGCTCTTCAGCTTATCAAGACTGTGCAGACTCAAGTCAAGATTGTTCATCTCCAATGCCAGAAGATTGAGGAAGCAGTGCAGTCAATAGGGGATTTCCAGCTCGTTCGAATTCCAAGACAATCTTGATTTCATTTCTCTCCTCTATCCATTTTGATTTTCTCCACTTTTTGCTATTGATAAAAAAGGGGGAGATGTGCAGATTAACTCTCTTTGATTTGATTTGTTTTGAGTAACTCTAATTTGTTTTGAATACTCTTGCAAAACTTTTAGGGTGATATTCTTTTGTGGCGATAGTTATGGATGAGGATGTCTAAATCTTGATATGTACAGGATTAACATGTTTTCTATGGTTACATAATCGATGTTATCCAGATCCTTAACTAATTATTTTCTTATAAGATATCATGTGCTGCTAAGAGTTATTTTACAGGTTATAAATTTTTAAATCTGCAGGGAAGTTTTGTCACCGTAAAAAAGGGGGAGATTGTTGGAGAAAACCCTTTTGATGTTTTGAAGCTGACAAAACTTATTCAAAATCTATTCTGAAGAATTTCAGAATTTTGTGTCAAAGTCTAAAGACTCCCAAACACTGTGTCAAAGTCTGAAGACTCCCAGACTTTATATCAAAGTCTGCCCACACTGATAAATTTCAGACTAAACGAAGGTGAAGGATGAAGACTTTTTTAGATAAGGAATTATATTTATTTCCTTAAGGGATTGGTTCATATGGATTATTTATGGACTTCTGTTTGGAAATCATATTTACAAGATTGGATATCTTTATTAGAATCAATTAGGATTCATCAAATCTTTTTGAAGGGCAAGTATTTTTGGAAATGATCTACTTATGGAAACCAAGATCCTAATCGTATGGGCGAACTGGATTGACAAGCTTTCATCACAATTGTCAAACAGCTCGAGATCTCCTTGATTGATTTTGTCCAATGGGTTGATTGGAAGAATTCATTTGGAAAGTGCCAACGGTCGAGAAGGCATGAATGTGTATTTAAGGAGGACTCTCCAGTTATTCGATAGTGTGCGTGAAAGAGAAATTCCAAAGTCTGAAACTTCCTAGTTTCTTGTTATTTCATATACTAAGCTCAAAGTTATATTCAGAAGAGAGAAAATTATTGTGTGACTTCGTGAGAGAACATTAGATACTCTTCACTGTGAAGTTGAGATCGCAAGATTGTAAATTCTCTTTTTATTCATAGTGGAATCTAGCCAGAAGGTTGTCAGCGTGGAAAAGTGGACGTAGGCTTGATCTAAGCCAAACTACTATAAATTATGTATTCATATTCTCTTCCCCGAACGTCTTTATTTTGTTCATAGTTTTATTTAACTGCTAAAGTCTGAACTTGCTCAAAGTCTGTTGTTCTTCAAACTTAGTTTCTAAAGTAAAATATTTTTCATTGTTCTTTGCGAAAAATTGTTTTCACGCCTATTCACCCCCCTCTAGGTGTTAATACTAGCACTAACACACAAAAGAACTCACGTTAGTACCTGTCATAATTGATGCATGAACTCCATTCCATCATTGAAAGAGACTATAATGATTTGAGCAAATTGCATTTTGAATCAAATAAAGAATTCTTTCAATGTTTCCTTTTTCGCTAAAATCCTTTCATTCATTTAGATAATCATATGACTAAGTATCTTATAGCCAAATCATATGAGAATCGATCACCTCTAAGGTGGTTAATCTAGTTGTAAAAGGGTCACCTGTCTTCAATGAAGTCACTAGTGCAATTTGCGTCATGGATAAACCTTTAAAGGATTTGTGTTGTGTTACATAGTTACTACGTACTTTGTATTGAGAAATTTTCTAGTGGATCTATGGTAATGGGCTCACCAATCTTGAATTTTCAGTCCACGAGTGGAACGTGATAACTATTACTTAAGCCAACATTTCGTAATGGGTGCTGGACCTTTTGATTTTACCCAAAGAGAGTCGCTAGCGTTGATCACCCCTTCCCACATTTTATTAACAATGGAAAGTCAATTGCATATAAATCATTCGCATCATTTGCTGCTGTGACACCACCATCGTCGCCTGGAGGAGGAGATGATGAAGCTCACCTTAATCTCTCTCCCCTCTCTCTCTCTCTCTCTCTCTCTCTCTCTCTCTCTCTCTCTCTCTCTCTCGTCCTAAATGGCGCCGCCTCACCACCGTTAAAGACTGTAGACGAAGCGAAGGCATGTGATTTCTGCGAGTCGGACCAGACGACGAATAGTCCGTAGTATGGAAAGAAGCGTAGCTTCTGCTCCTGCCCATGCAAACATTGTCCCACTTGTCACTTTAAAAAATCGGAGCCGATGGACATTTTCTTTTCGGGATGATTAAAAATTGATGGAATTCTTTCATGGGCGATGGTCTAAGTAAAAAGGAGCTATAATTTCGAGTATAATATGAAAAATTTCTCATTCAATATTCAATTGCTGTAATTCGGTGTTTTTTGTGCTCAGTCTTATGGGAATGGTCATCTGTTGTCGGTTAACTGATGGTTGAATTGGGTTGGATTTGCTTATATTGGAACAGTTTGCTGATAGAGATTAGAGAATGGGTGCACGGATGGTCCTTTTTCAAATGATTGATTAGACCGCGGCTGATCCTATGGAGTAGATGGAGGAACGGTTATTCCTTTGTTACGCAAGCTATAGCAATGAGGCCACACGGTGGGATCCATGTGATGTATAACGACAGGTTCATGAAGCTCAGGACTCCTATTCCACGTCCTTACAGATAGATCCCTCCATTCATCGTTCCAAATCATTCAAGGTATGCTTTACTTACTGAGTATGACTAGTGCAGTTATTCTCTGGTTTCTCATATTGTCAGTTTATCAGTGTCAAATTTTTGTAAGCTCTTCTCTACAGTGTATGCTGTGGGTGGTCATCTAGTTAAAGGGTGTATTTCTACTATTAAGGATCATCTTTTGGCGATATGAGTTGTAGTTCTTAGAGGTTTTTCCATTCTTTCATCATTAGGATATGAGTACTGGTGATAGTTTTATGATTTTGTGTGTCTCCTTTAATAATTTTCTGTTGACATGAACACATTGATTTGAAATTTACTTGTAAAAGCTGTATTTAGAATTTGGCATCGATAAGTCCTTCAAAATTCAGGTTGAAGGTCACCGAACGCTCATGTAAAGTGGAAAACTTATTTTTGTCTTGTTTTGATGTGTTCTATTGAATTATGATTTACATAAAAGAAATAATTACTGTCGGTATGTTCGTAGGGATCCTTTTTGGTGCAACTATATAGTTTGAGCATTGATATCTCTTAACAGATAACCTTTAACTACGGATTGTCAAAGACACATGTTTTCTATTGTTGTTATGAGTTAAAGGTGTACTTCTAGCTAATTTTGTTGGGTTTCTATGACAGTTCTTATGGAAGATTCACTTCTTTCTTCTCATCTACCTTTCTTTCTCAAGTCTCACTATGCCTCGAACCTTTGTCAGTGACGTTTAATATCTTTAATTCATTACTAAAATTCATCCATGCGTACTGCTGCAATTTCTCACTGGAATGAGACCAGACCGAGAGAGAGATGAAGTCAATGGCCCTTTTGTCATGGAGTACTATTGAGATTACTGCTGGAATGCAGTGACAACTTCTGATTCTTCTCTCCTCTATTTCTTTACCTTTTCTTATTCCTTTATCTGCAGGATCGAGTTGAAAGGCTACAACAGAAACTAGGTGCTACAGGTATCTCTCGAAGAATGGTTGTGGATTTATAAGCAGCGACTGAAACAAACTATGTTGTTTACAGGTTTGTTATTCCTTGCAAATATGACGCTTGATTGACTCGCTTTGGATAACCCACCTGTCATGGCGACTGGTGAGTGCCATGAAAGTGAAGTCCTTAGCCGCAGGCCCGCAGTTTAGTGATTATCATAATAATATTGAAGCAATTTTTTGTTTCCCTTGTATCCGCTCGTGAACCAAGTAATAAAGAGGACTCGTTTTCAAGATTCTTTTTGTGTAAATGTTGCTTCACTTTTACCACTGGTTTGAGAACTGAGATCTTATTTTTTTCAGTCCTCACCGATGTTCAGGATTTGGCATGCGTTGGTGTGATTGGGTACTTCACACAATTGATATAGGTTACACACTCAAAATGAGCTTGCCAAGAGAAGTACTGCTTTTAGGTGAGTTCCTTGGTCCTGTTACTTGTAATGTGTCAGCGAAGTGAAGGGACTTTGCAGAAGATTTCTACATTATCTGTGACTTTCGTGTACATTGGCTTATGTAAACACCTAATTTGGTTGCTTTCATGAGAGAGAGGTGACTGGAAGGTCCCTTGCATTCTCATGCTTGTGGTGCAGCAACGAAATGATCAAGGCTCTCCATCAAATGCAAGACTCTCATGCATGAGTAGTTATTTCCGCATAATTAGTGTCATAATAAACGGAAAGCACACTCATGCTCAAATGCTCTGCACTCCTTTTCTTTTGGAGAAAATTCTAGGTCTACCAAAGAGGCAATCCAGCGTTCTACTACTATTCCTCAGTTTAAAGACATAATCTATGAGAGCATCCGAGCATTGCAATTTCCGTAAGTGCAATTTGTGTTTCTTGTAAGCAGGGACAATGAAGAGGGTTCTTGAGTTTCTGTTGTGACCGCATACGTTCAGCTGGTGGAGAGAGCGAGTTTCATCTCCTGTTGCTGATGCTCATATAAGATAGAGAGCAGTTCGTGAGTCATGCTGTTATTAGTTATATAAAATACTATTTGACTATTCTGACTAAAACCAATATAATCAACAAGATTTGCTGTTGCCAATCCATCATCCATGTTTTAACTCTCTCTCTCTCTCTCTCTCTCTCTCTCTCTCTCTCTCTCTCTCTCTCTCTCTCTCTCAAGTACTTCACTGTAATGTTATCAATGAATGACTTTTGATTGATTAAATCAGAATGGAAAAGGATCAGGAAGACTTTCGGCTACCTCATTGTGCAATTAAATCAGGTTTAATATTTAAAGAATCTGCTTATCTCACACAAATCACATCAACACATGCCTTCTTGAACTTGATTCCTTCAGAGAACATGCATCCTGACTTCACTCACACATTTCATCGAATAAGCGGCATGCACTTTGAGTAATGAACTTCCGCTCACATATAAGGCCAAGAATCACTATCAGGTCATGACTACAGCTTCGATGCACATTCGAGACATTGATAAAGCTTTTAACGGAGACGAATTTCACATGAGCCTCAACCAAATCACATTAACACATGCCTTCAGAGAACACGCATTCTGCTTTCAATCAGACATTTCATCGAATAGTGGCATGCACTTCGAGTAATGAACTTCCGCTCACACATAAGGCCAAGAATCACCGTCAGGTCATCCCTACGGCTTCAATGCACATTCGAAACACTGATGAAGCTTTAACCAGAGACGAATTTCACATGCGCCTCGACCACATTTCTCAGACACGATTACCCATATTAAAATTGAGAATCTACTCTCGTACCTGGTAGATGCCATGACCAGGAACACCCCCCCGATCGAACTGAGAACCGGAATTCCCAAGAAAGTCGTCGCCGGTGGGTCGACGCTGCAGAGCACTGCCACTGCTGCGCCTTTAGAAACTTGAAGACGGGCGGTGATCGATGATGCCCCGGACACCCTTCAGAAGCAATAGAGAAAAAGCTCAAAGACGGGAGGAGAATTTGCGATCCAGAAAATTATTTCGGCTCTCGCTTCTTTGACGGATGTGTACGAATGGTGGAAGGCGGTCGTCGGCGAACGCCAGTGACCGGCCAGCCGACGGCGGGTTTCTTGGTCGCGGGCGTCGTCCCTTGGGTATTCGTCTGTCGTTCCAGAGAGAGTTTGGAGCGAAAGAATGACATTTGTGATCCACCAAGAAACGGTATCAAAGAAGATTTCTTCGCTCTTCATCCGTTCTTCCTCATCTTTTAAAATTTCTATTCGATATATGTAGGTGGCAAAATAATTTCATTCAAACAAAAGAAAAAATATGTTGAAGTAAAAACTAGCTTTCTTGGAGAGAGAGCCTAAAGATTTCGTTATGCACAATGTCCCTTCCCCCCATAAATTAGATTGTGCACACAATAATCTTTAGGAGAACTCATCCTTGAAAGCTAGTAAATTGTTGATAGATTTGAAAGGTTTATAAACTAGCGCACACCTTCACATATCACCGATGTGGGACAACTTATATGGAGTTTTTAGAAATTGATAGTTTACAGCGTCATGGAGCCGTGAGGATCAACGACTTCTGAAATATGGTTTGAACAAAACAGATTTTTGAAGTTTCGCATGTGACTTAAGTGTAATTAACAATATGCATAACGGATAAAAATGAATGTTCATCATAAATGAGTTTTTTCTTTAACGCATAGGAGTCGATTGGATAATGAAGAAGTATAGTTTAGTCGAGTCGTTTATTAGAGAATTATTTTACTTGGATTTTGATATCAATTTTCAAATAATTGATAATGAAGAAGTATAGTTTCGTCCCTTGGGTGTTCGTCTGTCGTTATAGATTGAGGCCTTTTCTACAGCGGTTATTTGTTATCCGTCCATCATTTTTTTTATTGCCCCATTGATTGATTTATTTATTTTTGCACATATTGCAAAATTCGGATTCAATTTGCCGGCAAAATTTCATGCGTCGGAAAAGTTATAAAGGCATGTGCGCATAAGGTAAAGGTTACATGGAAAAATTGGACGGGTTAAACAAAGACATTTTGTTTTTGGAACTTTTTTGTTTTGAAAGAATATGGTTTGTTAAAATTCATGAAAGGATTAATTTGATCACGATTAAATAGGTTGGCACATTTATTGAAAAAGGAAATAAATAATCCAAATTGTTTTGGTGCCATGATATTAAGAATTGCCGGTGGTCCGCCCTTTTTCAGAACCAATGATTTTTTAAGGAAATTGTTTTATTTAGTTTTTGGAAATAACTATTGGAAAGTTTCAGATGGGTTTATCTTTTGTAGACGGCGGTGTATGAATTGATTCGGAAGCAAGTCCCTTTTTCTTTTTTTCCCAATAACTGTAAAGTAAACTTGGCCACGGTTAGTTGTATGGTGGCAAGATTTAATTTAGGAAAATTTTAAAGTTGCAATATCAACTACGGAGTATTAAAAATAAAAGACCTTATAATTTTTTTCTCAATTTGTGTTGATGCAATGGTACTTAGTACATAACATATTCTTGTAATTGAATTTTTTTATTAATTATCCAAAAAATCGTAAATGCAATATTACACTTTTGTCAATTCAGTTTTAATTTTTTTAATTTTACCAATTAAATCCATTTGACCAAATTTAGCTAGAAATCGCTAATATGGATGTTGTTTATCTTACATGGCTCAGCCGGCACTAATATGGATAATTTGTAATAATATTTAAAAAAAAAAAATTTGAAATTTTTTTCCTTTATATTTTCTTTTCTTCCTTGTTTTTCCAACTATGGCCGGTGAGTTTGGTTGCCAACCATCACTAATAACAGGTCAGGGTCGACAAACCCCACTTGGTTTGGGTGAGGCCGTTGCCGACCATGGGCGAGGACCTTGACACCCTCACTAGCCACACCCCTAGGTGAGGGGTTCGTGGCCTCACCCAAACCAAGCAAGGGTCCCCAATAGTTGTCAACGATTTTCGGTCAAAATCGACTAGATAGATTCAATTGACTAAACATGAAAATGTTTAAAACTTAATAAACAAAATTATATGATTCAAGACTAAATTGACATAATTGCTATACGTTTAGTACTTTTTGGACAATTTTCTCAAAAATACAATGTATTCCACTTGAAAAAAAAAAGAAAGGAAAAAAGAAGAAGAGCATTTTAGAGTCTTCTTGCACACTAGATCGATTCTACTCTATAAAGTACTTTTGAATTTAGATTCTCAGGTATGCTCTTTTGTTTTAAAAGATACGCTTTCACGAAATTAAAGGTCATTGAACACTTACGAAAAAGGGAAAAAATTAATTTTTGTCTTATTCTGGTGGGTTTTATCAAGTTCTGTTTTTCTTAAAAGATATATAATTACTGTAAGTATGTCTGAAAGGATCCGTGCCAATATCTAGTTTGAGCATTGATAATTCTCCATCGAATAACCCTCAGCTAATTAAATGTCTAAGAAAATATGTTTTTCCATTGTCATTATGTGGTTAAGGTGCATTTCTAGATAATTTTGTTCGAGCATATCTATAGAGGTGTCGTGTTGTGTATTAGTTAAAATGAAGTGACATAGAATATTGGATGACATGTAGTTTGACACTAAGAAATCAAAAGAAAAAGATTGCAAAGGACTATGTGGAAAATTTGCATATGGATCTCTGCAATTCGTGAAAAATCCCCTGAGTATCTCATTTTCAATTCCAATCAATGATGCCAACCTTTGGGGCAAAAAAAAATAATAATATTATTCCACCTCTTATTTGTGATTATATTGGAGGGTTAGAAACATAAATTAATGATGATCTTGCCTCTTCTTTATCCCTTGATTAAATAGGAGAAAATTATTTAAAAAATCATAAATCTATTATAATAGTGTTAATTTAATCATAAACATTTTTTTGTCAATTTAATCCTAAACCTTTTACAATAGTGTCAATTTAGTTCATCTGGTCAATTTTGTCCCGTCAATATAGTAGTTGATACTGACATGGACGCCAATCTTTCAGTTGACGTAGATATAGAAATTTTTTTAAAATATTTTATTTTTTAGAAAATTTTGTTTTATTAATTTCGACCAAAAAAATTATTAGTTTAATTTTCTTTTATTTTTTTCTCCTCTTCCTTCTTTTCCATTTTTTCCTCCACAGTGGCCAGCGAAGCGAAGGCTGCGAATACCTCGTCGAAGCCTCACTAGCCACTGTAGGAAAAGAAGCAAAAGAAGGAAGAAGAGAAACAAGAAAAGGAAAATTAAAAAATTAATAAAAATTCGAAGAAAATAAAATATTATTCAAAATTGTCCATCTTAGTGCCATTTGGCCAAAATTGACTGGATGGACTGAATTGGCATAATTGTAAAAGTTTTAAGACTGAATTGACAAAAAAAGAAATTAAAACTAAATTAATACAATTATAATAGGTTATGACATTTTTAGTACTTCTCCTATTAAAATGAATATCGGTTCATGTTAACTGTCCTAAAGACGCTTCTCGTTATGTGTATTCACAACATAGAAGTTGAATTTTTGAACAAGTTAGTACGTCGAGACAATTGGGCCCCTTGTTTTGGATATGGAATTTGCTATTTGAAGTGAGCAGCTTCTTGTTTTTTGTTTTTCTTTTTTTTTTTGGTCAAATAGGTGAGCGGCTTTGTTAAAATGGGTAATTCTTCAATTTTTTAAAGGTGTCCTTAAAATTGTTATTCCGACTCTTCATTAAGCCGATGCTCTAAGGGCATCTATTGATAAGACCCTCGACACATGTAGTGTACTTTCGAACCGTAGAGAACATAACTGTTTTTTTTTTCAAGTAACTTACAACATTCTTATTGTTCGTTGATTGTAAGGAAATAAAATCCCTACTACAAAACTCCAACAGTTGACACAAGTTTATACAGTTCAAACGCATCACCTAATTACACGTGTAGGTTGAAAATTTAAACCATGATATCAACATGTCTATTAAGTTTGATACACAAGTTTTTCTTACTTACGAACTTTAGCTTTAATCTTGCGCAACATGCAAGCCTAATAATTAATGCAACTTGCAACGTGCACAAGATCAATGTCGACCAAAGAACTCTAGTCAGTCCCCATCAGAAAAGATGCATGAACTCCACTCCACCATTCAAAGAGACTACAATGATTTGAGCAACTGTATTATAAATCAAATAAAGTATTTTTTTCAATGTTTTTCTTTACTTTGAATTTCTCTCATTGATTCGATTAGATAATTGGATGAATAAGTATCTTATAGCCAAATCACATGAGAGTCAATCACCTCTAAAGTGGTTGATCTAATTGTAAAAGGATCACCTATTTTTGACGAAGTCACCAATACGATTCTCATTGTAGACAAACCTCTAAACAACCGGCACTGCATTACCTAGTTATTGCATACTTTTTATCAAGAAATTTTATGCTGTTAGCATGTTGGTGGCCCTACAGTAAGGGCTCATCAACCTTAAATTTTCAGGGGCCATATGTGGTAAGTGATAACTATTGTTTAATGTGACATTTCGTAATGGGTGTTGGACCTTTTGGTTTTGTGCAAGAGAGTCACTAGCATTGATCACATCGTTAGCAGAATGGTCGTGTGTTGTGGGTTAACTAGTGGTTGAATTGGGTTGCTCTTTCTTATTTTGAAGCATTCGCTGATAGAGATTAGAGAATGAGTGCCTCGATGGTCTATTTTCAAATGATTAAATAGACCGTAGCTGATTCTATGGAGTAGATGGAGAAATGGTAATTCATGACAGTTATTCCTTTGTTGCGCAGGCTATAGCAATGAGGGCACACGGTGGGATCTACGTGATGTATAAAGATGGGTTGGTCCATCAATTCCTATCATCTAAGTTTGAGACATTTTCTGCATCCCACCACAGTTTGATGGTGAACTTTCTAGGTTTGTCGCCACTACGTAACAATTATTCCAAGATGAGAGTTTACCCCCTTTACTATGTTGGCGTTGATTCCGCTAATGATGTGAACGAGTTTGCGCTAAACGTGGCGCCTTTGTGGGTGAATAAGAGATTCATGTCAACATTTCATTTTGATTATATAAACCAAGCTGTTGCTGAAAAGGTGGGAAGGTGCAACTATAGTGCGGCTCTTGAAGATTTATGAATTAGAGGTTTAAGTTTTGTTCAGGTCTGCTGAAGATTTATAAATTAGAGGTTTAACTTTCGTTCAGATCTGTTGCGAGGTTGGAAATGTGCGACTATAGTTAGGTTCTTGAAGATTTATCAATTAGAGGTTTATGCTTTGTCCAGATCTGTTGCGAGGTTGGGAATGGGCAACTCTAGTGGGGGCTCTTTAAGATGCAAAAGAAGCGTCAAAAGCTCGATCTCAGAAATAAATCTAAAAATTGAACCTGTAGCCCCTTCTGATTTCACTGATAGGGAGGGAAAGGGGAAGGAGACGGGGCAAGTGCTGTTTGGGTAACGAGATTCACATAATTTACTGCAAGTACATGATTTTAACATCTACATTGTGTTAAGTAGTAAAGGGTCTAATCTGCTTCTTGAGCAATCAGAACGCAATCTCTTCTTCAGATTTTCTAAAACCTTTACCATTGCACCTTGCCCATGATCTCAAGAAATGGGAGAATTATCTTTCTTTAAAATGCAATACTCCATCAATGGGGTAAGTATACTATCAGTACCAAAAATTGTGTACGCCGCTTACTTTGATGCAAAAAGTTTATTTTGGATTACTTAAGTGCCAACAAATTTGGAAAACAATCATTTCAGTGCCAACGCCGATTAATTTGGCTGGAAATCCGACGTGACACTTTTTTATTAATTTTTTAAGCTAATGTGGCTCGTCAGAGAGTTGAGTTAGCATCCAAATAACAAAACGACGCCATTTGGCATCTTTCCCCCAACTTAGAACCCTAAATCCCCAAATTGAGAGAGAGAGAGAGAGAAGGCATGTCGTCTTCTTCCTCGAAGAACAACAACAACAGCAGCACCAGCAGCGGCACCAGCAACGGCACCAGCAGCGACACCTTCGACCCCTCTTCTTCCTCCTCCTCCTCTGACCTCAGCTCCTATTCTTCCTGCCACTTCTTGCTTGAGCAACAATCTCAGTCTCTCCTCACTCACTTGGTCGAGCAACTACGATGGTGGCTGAGTGATGATGGCCGAGCAATGGCGGGCGAACGACGGTGGCCGAGCGGCGAAGACAAAGAAACCCTAATTTCAATCCACATATGAGCTATACGGCATCATTTTTGCAAGGATGTCCACGTATGATGGAAAAATGACGTCGTTCCTTGAGAATGATGGAAAAAGATGTCGTTTAAGACCGCAACTTTTTTTTTTTTAAATATAAAAGCCACGTAATTAATCTGGCCGGAATCTCTTACCGGTGGCACTAGAGTGATCATTTTTTTTTTTCCGATTTGGCGCTTAAGTGATTCAACGGAAAATTTTTGTACCAAAGTGAGCGCCGTACACAACTTTTGGCACTGATAATGTACTTACCCCCTCCATCAATATATAACCCAAATAAAGATCACCGAATTTTTTGTTGTAGGTATTAGAGACCTCGGTACTTGCTTACATCAGTGGCTTTGGACTAGCAATAGAGAGGGAAAGAGAGATCCCCATATTGGTAAGAATTTTTGCTCATTTTATATTTTTAAATCAAATGTTCTTTCTTTCCTCCGGCTTATATTTTTCAAGGCAATGCTCTCATGGCAATGCAATAGTTTGATGAAGTTAGAAGTCCTATTCCACGTCCTTATGGATAGATACCTCCATTCGTCGTTCCAAATCATTCAAGGTATGTTTTACTTCCTGAGTTTGACCAGTGCAATTATTCTCTAGTTTCTCATGTTGTCAGTTTATCAGTGTCAAATTTTTGTAAGCTCTCCTCTACAGTATATGCGGCGAGTGGACATCCAGTTAAAGGGTGTATTTCTATTATTAAGGATCATCTTTTGACGATATGAGTTATAGTTCTTAGAGGTTTTTCCATTCTTTCATCATTATGATATGATGGTTTTATGACCACGTGTGTCTCCTTTAACAGTTTTCTGTTGACATGAACACACTGATTTGAAATTTACTTGTAAAAGCTGTATTTATGATTACGACTTCTGATTCCTCACTCTTCTTTTTCTTTACCTTTTCTTATTCCTTTTTCCACAGGATCGAGTTGAAAGGCTTCAACAGAAACAAGCTACCATAAATAAGCAGAAACAAGCCGTGTTGTTTACAAGTTTGTCATTCCTTGCAAATCATTATGCTTGATTGACTCGCTTTGGATAACCCACCTGTCCCGCTGACTGGTGAGTGCCATGAAAGTGAAGTCCTTAGCCGCTGTTTAGTGATTATCGTAATTATTAGTGAAGCAATTTTTTTGTTTGCCTTGTATCTGCTCGTGAACCAAGTAATAAACAGGACTCGTTTTCAAGATTCTTCTTGTGTAAACGTTGCCTCACTTTTACCAATGGTCACCGATGTGCGGATTTGGGAGGCATTGGTGTGATTGGGTACTTCACACAATTGATAAAGGTTACACACTTAAAATGAGCATGCCATGGAATGAGAGGTACTGCTTTTAGGTGAGTTCCTTGGTTCTGTTACTTGTAATGTGTCAGCTAAGTGAAGGGATTTTGCAGAAGACATCTACATTATCTATTCTGTTGCACTTGCCCCCCTTTTGTTCTATTAAGAAATAGATGATAGGCAAGTGCTAGAGAGACACAATTGAGTATTTTATACCTAATGAATGATTTAGACAATACGTATCTAAGACAACTCCTAATTTGGTTGCTTCCATGAGAGAGAGGCGATTGGAAGGTCCCTTGCATTCTCATGTTTGTTGTTCAGCAACGATATGATCAAAGGCTCTCCATCAAATGCAAGACTACAATGCATGAGTAGCTATTTCCGCATAATTAGTGTCGTAATAAGTGGAGAGCATTCTCTTCCTTAACCCACTATTCTTTAATGTATTCTATCGATGGAGGAGAGAATACCAAGTACTTTTTTGTTATTATTGTTCATATGGGTGGAAAGATGACCGAACTCTATTTATACGCTCTTTGAATAGGTGTCTTCCATCAAAGCGTCTTTTCAACTTTAATAAAAGTTGTACCTCTTCGTTTTATTAGAGTCGTAACTCCTCAAAACCAATATATATTATTCTTATAGCATAACAATAATTATTAAATCATATAATAAATCATATCATGTGGGCCACAATAATTCTTAAATTCTCCCACTTGGCCCATATGATATTCCTTTTATGGTTTAACAAAGACTGTAATGTGCACAATAATATTATGCTATAAAAATTTCATTAAATTTGCAATCACATAATAATCATAATTAAGTAAAGAAAACTAATGCGAGTCATAGCGGTTGTATGTCATTAATCGACATAGTCCATTCTATGCACGACAACTATAACACTTTACTTAACATGATCCATAAATGAGAAGTACAGTAATAGTCCAACTATAATGTTTCCTTATAAACTATCCTGTTTAACATTCATCTATTTCCATAATGTATACTAAATAAAAAACAGAAAATATCATAAACTCGTAAATGAGCTTAAAGTGTCAAATACATAAATTTAATACAATCATAATACAAACATTAATGACGTTCAATAATGCCCATCTTTTCAACATGCTCAAATGTTTTGGGCGGCAGTCCTTTTGTTAAGGGATCTGTTATCATAAGTTTGGTGCTAATGTGCTCAATTGACACTTTTCGTTTTTGAACTTCTTCTTTAATAGACAAGTATTTGATCTCCATATGCTTAGCACCCTTAGAATACTTGTCGTTCTTAGAGAAGAAAACTACTGTAGAGTTATCACAATAAATTTTAAACGGCTTAGTAATACTGTCGACAATCACAAGCCCTGAAATAAAATTCCGTAGCCATAATCCATGAATAGTGGCCATAAAGCATGCCACAAATTCAGCTTCCATAGTGGATGTAGCAATAACTGACTGCTTCGCACTCTTCCATGAAATTGCCCATCCAACCAGAAGAAACAAGTAACCAAATGTTGATTTTCTTGTATCGGCACATCTGGCTAAGTCTGAATCTGAATATCCAATTACCTTGAGATGATCGGATCTTTTATAAGTGAGCATATGATTCTTCGTTCCTTGCAAGTATCTAAGAACTTTCTTTGCAGCTTTCCAATGATCCATTTTAGGATTACTTTGATATATGTCCAGCATTCCGACAGCAAAACTGATGTCTGGTCTGGTGCAAGTTTATGCATACATTAAGCTTCCCACAACATATGCATAAAGAATATTTTTCATTTGTTCTCATTCCAATTCACTTTTCGGACATTGCATAAGGTTAAATTTATCACATTTCTGAATTAGAACTATTAAATATCTCTAAAATTTTCTCAATGTAAACTTTCTGAGACAATTCTAATAATCCTTGTGATCTATAACGGAATATTTTTATTCCTATCACATATGTTGCCTTTCCCATATCCTTCATTTCAAAATTCTTAGAGAGAAACTTCTTGGTTTCATATAACAAACCAAGATCATTAGCAGCAAGCAAAATATTATCAACATACAGAACTAGTAAAATAAACTTGCTCCCACTATTCTTTATATATATACACCGATCAACGGTGTTTTCCTTAAATCCAAATGAAGTTATGGTATTGTTAAACTTAATATACCATTGTCGTGAAGCTTGTTTAAGTCCATATATTGATTTCTTTAATTTACATACCATGTGTTCCTTTCCTTTAATTAAAAAGCATTCGGGTTGGTCCATATAAACATCTTCTTCTAAATTCCCATTAAGAAATGCGGTCTTTACATTCATTTGGTGTAACTCCAAGTCATAATGAGCCACCAAAGCTATAATGATTCTAAGTGAGTTCTTCTTAGAGACTGGTGAAAATGTCTCTTTATAGTCAATGCCTTCTTTTTGCGTAAAACCCTTTGCAACAAGTCTGGCTTTATGTCGTTCAATATTCCCTTTTGAGTCGCGCTTGGTCTTAAAGACCCATTTATACCCGACCATTTTACATCCTTTAGGCAAGTCAACAATATTCCAAACTTGATTTTGATGCATGGATTTTAACTCTTCTTCCATGACATTAAACCATTAATTAGAATCTTCATATTCCATGGCATGGGAAAATGAATCCGGATCATTTCCAATTCTTAAGTCAATTTCTGACTTTTGTAGATAAACCATATAGTCATTAGAAATAACCGACCTCCTTTCTCTTTGAGATCTTCTTAATGCTATTTCTTATGACTCAGCTATTGGAGGTTCAATATTGACATCTTCATTATGGAGTGTTTGTTCATTAGTTTGTTGTTCTTGATTATTGTTAGGTTGTACAATAATATCAGGAACAACAACTTTAGAAACTTTGGGTATAGGAACTTCTACCCTTACTTCTTGAATGCAAGCATCACGCACTCTTTCACTCCCACTGATGTCACCATTCTCAATGAACCTAGCATTTCCAGATTCAACAATTCTTGTATTATGATTAGGACAATAAAATCTATACCCTTTGGATTTCTCTGCATAACCAATGAAATAACCACTGGTCGTTCTTGAATCTAATTTCCTTTCATGTGGATTGTAAATTCTTACTTCTGCTGGACAACTCCAAACATGCAAGTGTCGTAAACTAGGTTTCCTTCATGTCCACAGTTCAAAGGGAGTCTTTGGAACTGCCTTACTAGGAAAATACATAGAAGTCTTTAAAGCATACATCCACAAAGATAATGGTAAAGATGAATGACTCATCATACTCCTAACCATTTCTATTAAAGTACGATTACGCATTTCTGCTACATCATTTTGTTGTGGTGTACCTGGCATTGTGTATTGAGCACAAATGCCATGTCTTTCAAAGAATTTAGCAAATGGATCTGGACATTGTCCCGATTCATTATACTTTCCATAATATTCACCGCCTCTATCTGATTTTACTATTTTTTACTTTTCTATCTAATTGCCTCTCAACCTCTTTAATATACACTTCAAGTGCATTCATTGATTGAGACTTATCATGCAATAGATAAATGCAACCATAACGTGAAAAATCATCAATAAAGGTGATGAAGTAGCTTTCCTTACCAAAAGATGGAACATCGAATGGATCACATAAGTCAGTACGTATAATTTCAAAAAGCTCTGTGCTTCTTGAGGTACCTTTCTTAGTGTGCTTTGTTTGTTTACCTTTAATACAATCAATACACACTCCAAGGTCAGTAAAATCCAAATTTGGAAGAATTTCATTCTTTAGTAATCTTTGCATTTTTATTTTTTTTGGATATATGACCCAAACGTTTATGCCACAAGTAAGCAGAATTTCCATCCACCAAACTTCGTTTAGTGCCAACATTATGATGCAGGGTCATTAATGTCTCAACAAAAGTATTATCAAGTCTAAATTTGTAGAGACTATCACATAAAATTCCAGTTCCAATAAGAGTATCACTCTTAAATAAACTGAAGGATTTAGAACCAAACTTACAATAAAATCCCGCTACATCAAGTCTTGGCAAATAAACTGAATTGCAAGAAAATGTAGGTACATAAAGGGTTCGAAACAAATACAAATAATGCCCAGTATCTAAGATCAAACGATAAGTGTCAATGCCTTCAACTGGAGCTTTGTTTCCGTTCCTCGTAATTACATAACTTTCATTTGGTTTTATGGTTTGGATCGTAAGAAATCCCTACATCGTATTTGACACATGAGTGGTGGCACCAGAATCAATCCACCATGTATTATGAGGAATTTCAGTAAAGTTTGATTCGAAACATACTAAAGCACAAGGCTTACCTTTCTTTTCGAACCAAGCTTTATGTTTTAGACAATCATTCTTCAAGTGTCCAATTTTGTTTCAAAAATGACACTTAATAAGATTGTGTTCCTTCTTGTGGATTTGAGAAGCTTTTGAAGAGTCATTTAGGACGTGTAATCCTTTCTTCTTGCTCCTTCCACCTTTCCTTTTGAAATTCCTTTGAACTTCTTGATGACTTGAGAGATGAACAGAATGAGTCTTTTGATTCTTTATCATTGTTTCCTCTTGAACTAGCATATTGGCCAATTCAATTCACATTCCATTTATCCTTTATAGTGTTGTAATTCATTTGAAATGGCCCATATTGCTCATGAAGTAAGGAATTAAGTATAAATTGTACTAAAAAATACTCATCAACGTTCATTCCTAAAGTCCTTAACTTTGCTACTAAATCTGTCATCTCAAGTATATGCTCATGCATGGTACGTGAACCATCATATTTCATGGTGGTCAGTGTGCTCATCAATGTACCAGTAAGTGACTTATCAGCAGTTTAAGAACGCTTTTTCACAAATTCCATAAATTCCTTAGCATTGTCAGTCTTAGGAAGAGAAGTCTTTAAATTGTTTGCAACTATCATTTGCATGAACATTAAGCTCAGTCTATTCAATTTTTCCCAAGTTTTATAAAAAGACTTTTCATCATTGCTACTCTCATCAGTAATAGCAGCTGGTTTCTCAGTTTGAAGTGCTAAATCAAGATCCAGGACACCTAAGTGAAACTAGACTTGTTCACTCCAATTAGGAAAATTTATTCCATCGATTAAGGGAACAGATGAAGCATGCGAATGGTGTGAAACAGGTACAGATACTACAAATATGCAAGAAAATACTCATACATTAATGCCTTGAGAATATCACCTAATCAGATTCAAACTAAACTTCACATGTACATCATAGTTCTCCTTTGGGCGATCCTATGATATACAAATATATATAAACCATAATGATGCTAATAACTTTTATTTGGTAATTGTAAATATATCTTATTAAAATTTATTTGCTATCTTTGGATATACAAACAAATTTAACAAGTCATATTAATTACCAACTATCATGTTCATGAATTATAAGATAATAATTAACCTTTGGGTTAATCCCTAAGTTCTTATAATAAATGAACTTTAATATACCCATAACACCAATAATGATATGAAACAAATCAATTTCATAAATAGCATCAATTAATCATGGGTAATAGAATAAAACAATTTACAATATCAAAAATTCAAAAGACTTCCAGATTTGGCCACTTTGGTGACTAACAAACCATTCATAATATGAATTTTTAATATTGTAAAATACAAATATTTACCAAATTGCACACAAGGACAAAATCGTAATCAAAGCATAAGGGCAGAATCGTAAAATTATAATTCCATAAGGGCAAAACCATAAATTTAATATCCAGGGGCAAAATGGTAAATAATCAGCAATGGTAGAATCGTAATTATAAATTAAATAGGGGCATAACTATAAATAATCATCAAAAGGAGGGCAAAATGGTAATTAGGAGCCGCGGAAGGGGCAAAATCGTAAAAGTGCCTCACAGGACGTCGTCCTCGGCAGGCGCGTGCCTCGCATGCGCGCGTTCGGCGCATGCTTGGCGCGTGTGCATCCAACGCGCAGGCGCGTGCAACGGCAACTACCGCGCAGTTCCGCGCGCGTGATCCCCCCACACCAGCGGTTGGCGAGCGCGAAACGGTGCGTGGCTCGTGGGTTCCACGCGTCAGCAACTGCAACGCGCGCGTGGACCCACGTGCCTTCTTCCCCGCGCGACAAAAACGTTTTTCTTCGCCATTTTTGTCCTTTTCTCTACAAAACTTTCCATCATTCAGATTTTCTTCGACATAATCATCCGAAAACATTTCAACAACAATAAATAATACGAACAGTATCGTTGCCCCTGCTCATCACAAGACAGGGACGGATCCTGCTCCTCCTTCCTTGATCAACCCAGCACCCTTGGCCCCTGCAGTAACTTGCGACCCCAACCAGGGTGTGGCAGAATCTCAGGTTTCGCTGACTTCTGTGGAGGCGGTTCCTCAACCGCTAAGGACCTCCATTGACCCTGTTCCACGGCCGGCGGTGTCTGGCCATGCTCCGCCTCTGACTTTGATGGATCCTGCTCCTTCGGTTCAAGCTATGGACCGTTGTCCCAACCCGGTGATGGAAGAATCTCACGCCGCTCCGGAACAGCCTTGGATACAACCAAGGACTAGGAAGAAGAGGAATCAAGCCTCTAAGGCTGGTGAATCCTCGCGCCCCCCAAGCGATGCTGCTGAGAACCAATCCCAGCCGTCGAAGGCTCCGGTCGTGGAGATCCAGTCCCGGCTGTTAAAGGCCCCTCTTGTGGAAGATCGGCCTCGGGCGTTGAAGGCACCCGCGGAGATCCCAGTGACCGGACCTTCTCGGAAAGCTCCTAGGGGACAAAGTGCTCCCCCGAAGATTGTGCTATCCCTTACAGCCAACACCCGACCACTTCTTGTCCCTTCCTCAAGCCCAGACCATGAAGTGGATTCGGTTGCTGCTACCTTTGTTTCCTCACAAGAGGAGGACATTTCTGACCCGGAATCGTCTATGCCGCCTCCGAAAGCTGCTTCAACAAAGGTCGAGACAATCAAGGAAAGACTTCGCGCCTTAGCCCCGGAGGGCCAGGCAGACATCCCGGGGAATACGGCTACTCCTCGCCGGAAGCCGTACAAGCAGAGGTAGGCTTTGCCACCCTTCCTCTTCTTTTCTTTGCTTAGTTTAGGTTGTATATATTCCTCTATATATATATATATATATATATATATATATATCTATGTCGTTCGGGTTTTGGAATGTTAGAGGACTTATGGACCCCTTAAGGAGAGCCGAGGTTCGGAACCTTGCTCGTTCTAATGGCTTAAGTATGGTCGGCCTTTTGGAAACCAAAGTGCCGGAGTATCTATTTCGTCCCTTGTCTGCTACACTTCTTTCGGGATGGAAATGGATTGCCAACTACGATTCCTCTCCGGGAGGTAGAATTTGGGTTGGTTGGGATCCTATGCGGGTGGAATTTGAAATCATTTCTTCCAACGATCAGGCGATCCATGGTAGGGTAAAACTTATCCCTTCGGGACTTTGCTGCTGCATTTTGGTGATCTATGCTGGTCACTCTTTTGTTGCTCGAAGACCATTATGGGCGGACCTCATTAGGATGAGCGCCTGCGTCCACGACATGGCTTGGATGGTGGCCGGGGACTTTAATGCCATTAGAGATCCGTCTGATAGGCTTGGAGGGTCTCATGCATGGCCTCCCTCGTTTGATGAATTCAATCAATGTTTGTTACAGGCTGAGCTTCAGGATTTGAGATATGTTGGACTCAGGTTTACTTGGTCTACCTCATCAGGGGCTAACCGTAAGGCAAGAAAAATTGATCGGGTTTTAGTGAATGCCTTATGGTGTATGCATTTCTCTTATTCGGAAGCGAATTTTCTCACGCCTGGGATCTCTGACCACTCCCCTATGGTGGTAAAGGTCACTCAACCGGTTAATCGAAGAAAGCCTTTTAAGTTCTTTGATTTCTGGATGGAGCACCCCTCCTTTCATGATATTGTTTCACAAGTGTGGAATGCCCCAGTTTATGGCATCCCTTTGTTCATATTAACTTCTAAATTGAAGACCCTGAAAGTTCGGCTCAAGCAGCTTAACAGAGATTCCTTCTCCAACTTATCCGAAAGGGTTGCGGTATCTAGAGAAGCTTTCAGATTAGCCCAGCTAAACCTGCAGCAGGATCCCACTAACGAAATTTTCGCAGAGGTGGAGAAGAATCATCGGAAAAACTTTCTAGAGTTAAGAAGGCATGAAGAATCTTTCTTCAAGCAAAAATCCAGAATCAGATGGCTGGAGAATGGTGATAGGAACACCAAGTACTTTCATCATTCAGTTACTACAAGACAATTGAAAAACAGAATTCTTTCGGTCCTTGATAGGAATGGCATTATGATCAACGATCCAACTCGAGTTCAGGATACATTCGTATCTCACTTCCAGGAGCTGTTTGCCTCGCGCATCCGTCCTGCCACCCCTTCCTTGATTGAAGTGCAACAAGCTATTAGTTGCCCTCTCTCACAGGAGCAGATCGAATTACTCTCTCGACCCTTCTCGGATCAAGAAATCAAAGATACCTTATTCTCCCTTCCTCGTGGTAAGGCCCCTGGGCCGGATGGTTTCGGGGTGGAATTTTTCAAGAGCAAGTGGGATTTGGTGGGGCCTTCAGTTATAGATGCGGTAAAAGATTTTCTTGTCACTGGGAGAATTCTGAGGGAAATTAATTCTACCATTCTTGTGCTAATCCCAAAGGTACCTAATGCGACCTCGGTCAATGACTATAGACCTATTGCTTGCTGCAACACCATTTATAAATGTATCACAAAGGTCATAGCTAATCGCATCGCCGCAGTGCTTCCTAATTTGATCAGCTCGTCTCAAAATGCCTTCATCAAAGGACGGCGCATCAGGGATAATATCCTTCTAGCCCAGGAATTATTTGCAGGATTCCACATAGAGCCATACACGCCCAAATGTGCAGTAAAGGTAGACTTCCGGAAGGCCTATGATACGGTTGACTGGGACTTTCTTGAACTGGTGATGCGAGCCTTTCGATTCCCAGACCACCTCATTCGGCTCATTATGGTATGTGTGCGCACCCCCAGGTTTTCTATTTCATTAAATGGGGAATTACATGGTTTCTTCACAAGTGAACGTGGCATTCGCCAAGGGGATCCCATGTCCCCCTATCTCTTTACCCTGGTCATGGAAGTTTTCTCAGGGATCCTAAGGGCACGTGCGGCACAACCTGGGTTCAAATTCTTTTGGAGATGCAAGCCTACAAGACTATCTCATTTGTTCTTTGCGGATGATGTGTTTCTCTTCTGCCAAGCGAATATGGCATCCATCTCGCTCTTGAAAGATGGTCTTGACACTTTCTCGGCTTGGAGTGGTTTGAAACCTAACAACAACAAAAGCGAGACTTTTCTCGCTGGTGGATCAGAGGAGTTGCAGAATCAGATCAAGAGTGCCCTTGGTTTTGTTGAAGGGAAAATGCCGGTGCGCTATCTAGGAGTCCCTATCATAACCTCCAGGCTCGGCAAGGCGGATTGCATGTTCTTAGTTGATCGCATTACGGCCAGGGTCCAATCTTGGACTCAGCGATTTCTCTCATTTGCCGGAAGAGTCCAGCTCATAAGGTCAGTCCGTTCATGCGATCCAAGCTTATTGGGCGAGTGTCTTCACTATTCCTATCGCAGTTCTAGATCGCATTGAACAGATCCTTAGACAGTTCCTGTGGAAGGGCCCAAGCCTGGGACGGGGGGGCGCCAAAGTATCCTGGGATGACGTTTGCCTCCCCAAGGACGAGGGAGGACTTGGGATTCGCAGATTGGGAGATTGTAACAAGGCTGCAATGCTCAAACACATTTGGATCCTCTTTACCGATAAGGAATCTTTATGGTGCAAATGGATCCACTCAACCTTCTTGAAAGGGAAGAGTTTCTGGATTGTTGAAACACCCACGTACTGCTCTTGGGCTTGGAAGAGAATCTTACACCTGCGATCCGAGTTCCGACTCCTATTCCGCTGGAGGATTGGAGATGACCGGTCAATCTCCCTTTGGTTTGATCACTGGCATCAGAGAGGGCCCATTCATCGTATATGCTCTGATTCGTTTATGTCAGAGTCAGGTTTACCTTCTAATGCCACGGTAGCCGACCTTTTTTCGCCGGCGGGGCTGGGTCTTAAGATGGTGTTCGAATCTTGGGATCAGCCACTTCCGTTGTTATCCAGAGAGCCAGATCGCCTCCTCTGGACTGACAATCCCTCAGGTCTTCTCGGTCGCCTCAGCCTAGAATATCATCAGAAGAAGGAAGGAAAGGGTTACCTGGGCATACTTTATTTGGAATAATGCCATCACTCCGAGGTATCAGTTCAATCTCTGGCTTATCATCAAGAATCGCCTCCCCACCCAAGCCTTTCTTATGTCACATGGAAGAATTGGGAGAGAGAATTGTGCTTTTTGCAAGTTGACGCCGGATTCCACAGACCATCTTTTCTTCGGGTGCTGCATCACCGCCAGCATGGCTTACTTTTGGGCGGCTAAATGCAACCTCCCGTGGCGAAACAAGACCTGGTCCGAAAACCTGCAGTGGGCGATGGAGTTCCTCTCTGGGAAGGATTTCTATCGCTCCATGTGTCGCTTCTCTTTTGCTGCTCTATGCCACCTCATTTGGAAGTACAGGAATGACATAATCTTCAGAGATCAACCGGTTGCAGTTGCCGCGGTTAAAAAACACCTTATCAAAGTGGTGAAAGATAAAGCCTTGACGTTCAGAAACGTCGAAGACAACCTAAAAAATAGAAGACTCCAGCGAAATTGGGGCCTGGATCCGTCGATTTTCTATCCTCCACCAGTGAGTTCTTAGCCTTCCTTGGAGTGCCTTCCGTCAATACAGGGATGGGACGCGGTTTCTCTTCATGCTAGCCAGTCACTTGTTAGCTGCTGCCTCCATTTGCCCCAATCCGTTGCTTCTCATCTTCTGGTTCGCTGCCGTGCGTATACGGTGGTAGACCTTCCCCTTCCCCTTGGGGTTTCTTCTTTGCTTGTTTCTTTCCCTTTCTTTCTTGTTGTTTGCGAGGTTGGTCTCGCCGGCCCTGCGTGGCTTTTCCTTCTTCGCTGTTGTTCGCCTGCTGCTTAGCCTTTTGTTCGCTTTGGCCGCCCCTGCGGATTTCTCTTGCGTCCGACGCCCTTCCTCTCTTGTAGACAGTTGTCTTATGGAGGGAAAGTTTTGTGGTGCCGGATCCTTGTAAATGTTGGTTCAAAGCTCAATACATATTTACCTTTACCAAAAAAAAAAAAACAGTATCGTTCAACGAATCATCAAACATAAATCATAATATTTCTTTAAACAAAAAAATCATGAGATCATAAACCATGCTCTAATACCAATTGTAAGACAATACATATTAAATCTATAATGCGGAAACTCATAATAAACAGTGATCTTTGATCTTTATGATTTTCACAAATAGATGAAGATATACCTTTCTCCATAGTGTTACTCTTTGATGATAATCGTTGTGGAAAACCGAATAACTCGAACTAAAAGAAGAAATCCGATTTCTCTTCCTTAACCCACTATTTTTTAATGTATTCTATCGATGGAGGAGAAAATACCAAATACTTTTCTGTTATTGTTGTTCATATGGGTGGAGAGATGACCAAACTCTATTTATACGCTCTTTGAATAGGTGCCTTCCATCAAAGCGCCTTTTCAACTTTAATAAAAGTTGTACCTCTTCGTTTTATTAGAGTCGTAACTCCTCAAAACCAATATGTATTATTCTTATAGCATAACAATAATAATTAAAACATATAATAAATCATATCATGTAGGCCATAATAATTCTTACATGGTCATCTGTTGTCGGTTAACTCATGGTTGAATTGGGTTGGATTTGCTTATATTGGAACATTTTGCTGATAGAGATTAGAGAATGGGTGCACGGATGGTCCTTTTTCAAATGATTGATTAGACCGCAGCCGATCCTATGGAGTAGATGGAGGAACGGTTATTCCTTTGTTACGCAGGCTATAGCAATGAGGCCACACGGTGGGATCCATGTGATGTATAACGCTAGGTTCATGAAGCTGAGGAGTCCTATTCCACGTCCTTACAAATAGATCCCTCCATTCATCGTTCCAAATCATTCAAGGTATGCTTTACTTCCTGAGTATGACCAATGCGGTTATTCGCTGGTTTCTCATATTGTCAGTTTATCAGTGTCAAATTTTTGTAAGCTCTTCTCTACAGTGTATGCTGTGGGTGTATTTCTACTATTAAGGATCATCTTTTGGCGATATGAGTTGTAGTTCTTAGAGGTTTTTCCATTCTTTCATCATTAGGATATGAGTACTGGTGATAGTTTTATGATTTTGTGTGTCTCCTTTAACAATTTTCTGTCGACATGAACACATTGATTTGAAATTTACTTATAAAAGCTGTATTTAGAATTTGACATCGATAAGTCCTTCAAAATTCAGGTTGAAGGTCACCGAACGCTCATGTAAAGTGGAAAACTTATTTTTGTCTTGTTTTGATGTGTTCTATTGAATTCTGATTTACATAAAAGAAATAATTACTGTCGGTATGTTCGTAGGGATCCTTTTTGGTGCAACTATATAGTTTGAGCATTGATATCTCTTAACAGATAACCTTTAACTACGGATTGTCAAAGACACATGTTTTCTATTGCTGTTATGAGTTAAAGGTGTACTTCTAGCTAATTTTGTTGGGTTTCTATGACAGTTCTTATGGAAGATTCACTTCTTTCTTCTCATCTACCTTTCTTTCTCAAGTCTCACTATGCCTCGAACCTTTGTCAGTGACGTTTAATATCTTTAATTCATTACTAAAATTCATCCATGCGTACTGCTGCAATTTCTCACTGGAATGAGACCAGACCGAGAGAGAGATGAAGTCAATGGCCCTTTTGTCATGGAGTACTATTGAGATTACTGCTGGAATGCAGTGACAACTTCTGATTCTTCTCTCCTCTATTTCTTTACCTTTCTTATTCCTTTTTCTGCAGGATCGAGTTGAAAGGCTACAACAGAAACTAGGTGCTACAGGTATCTCTCGAAGAATGGTTGTGGATTTATAAGCAGCGACTGAAACAAACTATATTGTTTACAGGTTTGTTATTCCTTGCAAATATGACGCTTGATTGACTCGCTATATGTAGGTGGCAAAATAATTTCATTCAAACAAAAGAAATCTCTCCTATTATATTATCATGATTAGTTAAAAGTCTTGATAGAAAAAATATATATTGAAGTAAAAACTAGCTTACCGACCAAAAAAAAAAGAAGTAAAAACTAGCTTTCTTGGAGAGAGAGCCTAAAGATTTTGTTATGCACAATGTCCCTTTCCCCCCATAAATTAGATTGTGCGCACAATAATCTTTAGGAGAACTCATCCTTGAAAGCTAGTAAATTGTTGATAGATTTGAAAGGTTTATAAACTAGCGCACACCATCACATATCACCGATGTGGGACAACTTATATATAATCTTTTAACTTCACTTTTTGGAGGCACTCTAGTGAGGAGATATTGACCCTTTGGCATCAAACTCTTCTCGAGTCTAAAGCATTGGTGCGTGTCAATGGCATCAATTAAGTTGTCTTTAACTTATCAAGAATGAAAATCTCCTAGTTCACCAACAAACATTAAAGAAGCACTTTTCTTCGCTCTTCATTTGTCCTCCCCCATGTTTGTTAATTTGTTTTCAATTTATGTAGGGGAAAACTTTAATTCATTCACATAAAACAAAAATCTTTCATTATGTTATTATGACTACGATAAATTCTTGGGAGAAAATATACTAATGGGCTCAGCTCAGCCCAAAACCTTACAAAATTTCAGCCTTAACCAATCAGCCCACTTTCCCTTGTTCTTCACCAGATGTGCATATGAGAGTAAGAGGGAAAAGAAGCAAATGCCAACAAAAACAAGAAAAAAGAGGAAAGGATAAAAGAGAGAAAAATTTTGCGTACATGCTCTGAACGTCCTGACAAGCCGAATCAATTCTATTTCACAATGCCTGATAAGAATTCAAGCTATTTATTTATCTAATCAAAGTAATAAATGAAACTAGTCTCTAAATTCAGAGTTGTGTGAACTTTGAATTGTAAGGTTTGATTTAAAAATTGTGAAGAGGTGGAGTTTTTAGAAATTGATAGTTTAGAGCGTCATGGAGCCGTGAGGTTCAATGACTTCTGAAATATGGTTTGAACAAAATAGATTTTTAAAGTTTTGCATGTGACTTATGTGTAATTAACAATATGCATAACGGATAAAAATGAATGTTCATCATAAATGAGTTTTTTCTTTAACGCATAGGAGTCGATTGGATAATGAAGAAGTATAGTTTAGTCGAGTCGTTTATTAGAGAATTATTTTACTTGGATTTTGATATCAATTTTCAATTAATTGATAATGAAGAAGTATAGTTTTGTCCCTTGGGTGTTCGTCTGTCGTTATAGATTGAGGCCTTTTCTATGGCGGTTATTTGTTATCCGTCCATCATTTTTTTTATTGCCCCATTGATTGATTTATTGATTTTTGCACATATCACAAAATTCGGATTCAATTTGCCGGCAAAATTTCAAGCATCGGAAAAGTTATAAAGGCATGTGCGCATAAGGTAAAGGTTACATGGAAAAATAGGACGGGTTAAACAAAGACATTTTGTTTTCGGAACTTTTTTTTTTTTTGAAAGAATATGGTTTGTTAAAATTCATGAAAGGATTAATTTGATCACGATTAAATAGGTTGGCACATTTATTGAAAAGGGAAAGAAAGAATCCAAATTGTTTTGGTGCCATGATATTAAGAATTGCCGGTGGTCCGCCTTTTTTCAGAACCAATGATTTTTTAAGCAAAATTTTTTATTTATTTTTTGGAAATAACTATTGGAAAGTTTCAACTGGGTTTATCTTTGTAGACGGGCGGTGTATGAATTGATTCGGAAGCAAGTCCCTTTTTTTTCTTTTTTTCTCAATAACTGTAAAGTAAACTTGGCCACGGTTAGTTGTATGGTGGCAAGATTTAATTTAGGAAAATTTTAAAGTTGCAATATCAAGTACGGAGTATTAAAATTAAAAGACCTTATAATTTTTTTTCTTAATTTGTGTTGCTGCAATGGTACGTAGTACATAACATATCCTTGTAATTGAATTTTTTTATTAATTGTCCAAAAAATCGTAAATGCAATATTACACTTTTGTCAATTCAGTTTTAATTTTTTTTTTATTTTACCATTTGAATCCATTCGACCAAATTTAGCTAAAAAGTGCTAATATGGATGTTGTTTATCTTACATGGCATAGCCGGCACTAATATAGATAATTTGTAATAATATTTTTAAAATATTTTTTGAATTTTTGAATTTTTTTATTTTTCCTTTATATTTTCTTTTCTTCTTTATTTTTCCAACTATGGCTGGTGAGTTTGGCTGCCAACCATCACTAATAACAGGTGAGGGTCGACAAACCCCACTTGGTTTGGGTGAGGTCATTGCCGACCATGAGCGAGGACCTTGACACCCTCACTAGTCACACCCCTAGGCGAGGGGTTCGTGGCCTCACCCAGACCAAGCAAGGGTTCCCAATAGTTGTCACTGATTTTCGGTCAAAATTGACTAGATAGATTCAATTGACTAAACATGAAAATGTTTAAAACTTAATAAACAAAATTATAAGATTCAAGACTAAATTGACATAATTGCTATACGTTTAATACTTTTTGGACAATTTTCTAAAAAATACAATGTATTCCACTTGAAAAAAAAAAGGAAAAAAAGAAGAAGAGCATTTTAGAGTCTTCTTGCACACTAGATCGATTCTACTCTATAAAGTACTTTTGAATTTAGATTCTCAAGTATGCTCTTTTGTTTTAAAAGATACGCTTTCACGAAATTAAAGGTCATTGAACACTTACGTAAAAGGGAGGGAAAAAATTAATTTTTGTCTTATTCTGGTGGGTTTTATCAAGTTTTGTTTTTCTTAAAAGATATATAATTACTGTAAGTATGTTTGGAAGGATCCGTGCCGATATCTAGTTTGAGCATTGATAATTCTGCATCGAATAACCCTCAGCTAACTAAATGTCTAAGAAAATATGTTTTTCCATTGCCATTATGTGGTTAAGGTGCATTTCTAGATAATTTTGTTCAAGCATGTTTAAGAAAAGGGAGGGAAAAAATTAATTTTTGTCTTATTCTGGTGGGTTTTATCAAGTTCTGTTTTTCTTAAAAGATATATAATTACTGTAAGTATGTTTGAAAGGATTCGTGCCGATATCTAGTTTGAGCATTGTTGACACCTGATTTTTTGTCGACATTTTAAACATTCTTTTTGCAAAAATATAAAAAAATAAAGATAAAGAGCCAAAAAGACAAAAAAAATGAAAATGAAATGAAAAGATTAAAAAAAAATGAAAAAATGAATGAAAACATAAAAAAAGAAAAAAAAAAAGGAAAACAAAACAAAAAGAAAAGGAAAGCAAAATAAACGAAAAGAAAGGGGGGCTCTCTCTCCCGCGCGCTCGAAGGGGAATTCTCTCACATAGAGGGGGCTCTCGAATTCTCTCTCTCGGGGGAATTCTCTAAAACGAACTCTCTCTCAAAAACTTCGGGGGCATTCTCTCTCCCACTCTCTCTGCATCTCAGAGGGCGATCTAGGGTTTGACGGGCGAATCGATTCAAGGTGGAAATCGGTCTCTCTCTTTGGCTTGAGGATCGACTTCCTCATCTGCATCTTCTCGAGCTCCGAAGCCGATCGGCGATGGCGGTAGCGAAGGCAACGGCGGCAACGGCTTCCAATCATTTTCTTGTTCTGCTTTGCCGGTAGTCTCGTGCGCAAGAAAGATTCCGACGATTCCTCTGGCTCGATCTCGCGCTCGGGGTCTATCTCTCGCTCTCTGGATTTGTCTCTCGGTCGGTCTTTCTCTTGATTGAAGATGGAACGGATGACGATCGAAGGAGTTCTTCGTTGTTACTTGATCATCAAAACCTCTTAAGATGCTTCGGAGTAGTTGATGTGCTGATTTCCAGAAAATCGCAGAATAAAGATTGAGCTGAGTCTTCTCAATCTTTACTTGTACATTTGTTGCGCTAAGATTCTGATTTCAGCAGATTCTGTTGACATTTAATTTCACTGATTTTGTTGAAGAAGAAGCTGAGAAAAACGCTTCTAGATTGCAACTCGAAAGAAGTGTACACCATCTTCAAATCGGCAGCCGAGGCGTTCATTCGATGAGCTCGAGGATCACAGAATCAAAGGCCAGCATTCTTCAGTTTCTAGAAGTTCCAATAACAAAATCCAAGCTAAGTGATTGGTTTCCTCTTTTCTATTTCGGCAAGGAGTGTTAGATCCTCTACTGATTTCAGTACATTTTTTTTTTTGTTAAATAACAACTTCATTGTCACTGAATGGTGGACATCTCCGAAGGTCAGTTCTCAGCCGATTCATTACGGACCAAGGTAGGTGCGATGAAACTCCATTTAATATCATCCGATGAGGTGAGAGCTCTCGTGTCGTGACTCATGATCGACAACGAAGGTTCGGGGCCAGGATGCATTGCAAATCTAATTAAAATCGATGTTTGTATGATCTGGAATTGATTGCAGTTGGATGCTGAGATTCTGTGATTTTCGAGTTCGGATGAGTGACTCGCTGTTTTGGCTTAAATGAGGTGATAGATGAGGCTTTCTGGTCTCGAGCCCTTTTAGACATAGAAAATAGATTTCTCAAGCTTCGATTTGATATATTGCACGCCCTGAACGGACGTCATTCGGTCATCGAAAAACACCTACAAAGTCTGTCAATTCTGCAGTAGTTTTTAGGTTGATTTACTGTTTTGTCTTACTGCAATTTTCTGCTTTGACTGGAACGAGCTGGTAGATGATGCTATTACAACTTAATGTCTTCTAGAGATTTGTAATAGACTTCTCAAGCTTTCCATAGACATATTATATGTGCGATTTAGTCATCATTTGCCTTGCTTCTCCATTTTTTGAATCGAGCTTTGAAATCTGGAATTTGTCTTGAACTGCAGTGCTGTCTTGCCCTTATGAATCTGACTGTTTACCATTCCTGTGTGGTCTTATGCATGATGATTTTGAAGTTGAGTCCCCAATAAAATTTTGTCCACATCATCCATGTGATCACAATTAGGTTTTGAGTTCTCAATGAGAAATGTTTGTCATCCCTTATTTTATATGACACATCTTTGGTTAGATTCATGCTCATCTCTTAGTGAGCAAAATCATGCATGTTCTCAAATCTTGTTATAGAATTGAAGCCCTGATATATGCCCATCTTTTTATACTTGATGGGTCTCTTAGAGGCCAAAGTTCATGTTAGTGCCCTCTTGACACTTGAACTACATATGGCAAGTTTATTGTGCATCTTGCTTGGGTTTTATGTGCAAGTACATAGTCACTATTAGCTTGCATAATCTTCATCTCGACATGTGCTATTTGTTGAATTTGTACATTTGTTGCATTGTGAGCTCGCTAGATATGTCTACTCTTACCATACATGGCTCAAGTTTACTGAATTCATTGTTGTTCTTTTTAAACATGCTGAACTCTTGGCTATGAATGTCATGTATGTTCATAATATGTTGTCGTCACATTATAATTGTTGTTTGTGACTTGAATTTGCTGGATTCATGTTCATGTCTGATGCCTATGTTCATTCGTTATAATAACGATTTCTATGCGTTATCTTAGTCATATAAGATGAGGCAAGGAATCCTTTTTTTCTTAGATTAGGTTTAGATTAGGATTTCAAAGATGGACTTTGGTGTGAAGACGATGGAAGTCGATGTCCATTCCGACTATTATCTTGTACCATTTGTTTTCCCGACATATGTCTCGGGTTTCATACATTGTATAAAACCCGACGAGTTGCGGGTTTCTTTTTTTTCTCGGTTGTTTTCTCTTTCATATTCTTTAGAATTGCATGATTAGATTTACTGTTTTTCTTGATTGTTTACTTCATGTCTTGCACTTTCAATTTCTCTGATTGATTTCTTTTATTGTTTTTCTTCTAGAAATAGAATAGCATAAAAGTAACCCACCACGCGTGATCACTTAGCTTAGAATTGGCGATCTCGAAAATATAAAAAGAGATGCATGGATATGTTAGGAAAAACACAACATACTGTTAGGTACCGAAAGGGCGCTAATAGTTATATTAGCGTAACCCAAGTCCCCGAATCTAGATATCTGGTTGCGTAGGAATCGAGGGAATTCTCCCAATCCTCGATTGGGTTTTCTAGCCGACCTCCAAAAAAATATATACAAGGCTAGTGGCGACTCCTGTATGTTCTTAGGTTGTTAAATACCTAGATCGTATAAATAAATTCGCTGTCACGCGGGGTACGAGCTTGGGAGAGCTCGCGATCTTATGATCAAGTATCCCTAAACCCGACCTTTCCCCCTTTGACATTCGAAGGGCGGCGAGATCGGGTCGCGACAGACTTGGCGACTCCGCTGGGGACTGGTTACTAGATTAAGAGGACTTGAAGCCGTTTAAAAATGGTTGTTGTGTTTTAACTAACATGTCTTGTGTAGGATCGCCTGCATGTCAAAGTCGCGTGGAAAATCAGGTTAGTTGCTAACCTTGTGTTAAATGGTCTTGTAGGTGGGAGTTATAAGGGGAGGCGTGCTTGTAAACCCTTTGTTTTGCAGGTGGTGTGAGGATGTATGAATGTATGAGGGTTTATATTGAAGTGCTGGATGTTTAAATTTAAATGCATGTTTACAAGCTTTAGCACGACACCGCACACACAACCGCGGTCTAAAACCCCGATCACCCAATTTAGGACCTTAGGAGGGTTTATGGGTGGAATCTGCGAGTGAATACTCGTGGTAATCCATTACTTACATAAACCCGCTTATCCCAACTGATAAAGATAGCACTGACCGACGATAGTAGCGGTGGGTAAACTATTTTTATCCTTTGGGATAAGGACCTTGAGCCTTTAGCACCCTCACCTTAGGTGTCGAAACCTCACAGTTTCATGCGACATGTGACTTGTGCTTGCCATGTGTTTGGTGGGTAAAAGATCGTTCCTTTTTTACCGCTCTTATATTTTTGCTCTCCATATTTCAATTATGCACTTTATACTCCAACGACGATATGTTTTAATCATGGATGCCCCTTTAGGTTTATAGTTAGATGGGTAAGCCCGAAGTGGATGTAATCCCCGTGCCTGGGAATCTCAAGACTTTATGGGAGAAGCTCGACCCAAGACATCAAGACTACGTGGAAAAACGCATAGGCTTCCTCCCGACTTTATTAAAAGTTGAACCACGTATTGCAATGGTCAAAGCATTGGTTCATTTTTGGAATCCCATGACTTCCACTTTCGTGTTTAATCGATATGAATTGACCCCTACAATTGAGGAGTTTCAAAAAGCCATTGGATTAGGTAAAGCTTCTTTAGGCTTCGTCACTCCTCCTATTGGTCAAAACCCGATTTCTCTTCTAAGTCAATTCCTTAATATCCCTACTGATAAAATTGAAGCCATTCTTAATGGAAATTCTCATGGTATGCCTTATAATTTCCTCGAGAAACATTTCCTTGACCTTAAGCCTAAATCTGGGAACCAAATTCCTCGTGTCTTCCTACTCATGTTCTTCGGCTTTGTTATATTCCCACACACCCGAAAAACAATGGATCCTTTAGTCACTCACATTGTCAATCAAGTCTGCGCCTTTAACTGTTTTACACACATGATCCTTGCTGAAACTTTTGTGTCTCTTAATCGTTTCAAAGCAAATGGTCGAGGAACTCTTAGAGCCCCATTAGGACTTCTCCAAATTTGGCTCTTTTCACATATCAAAGAGTTTGCCCCTCACATGAAGATTGTTGATGTCACGAAATATCATCATCCAATTCTTAGATTTTCCCAAAGAAACGAATCCTTTCCATCATGGTCTTTCTCTACGTGGTTTCATTTCCTCAAAAACCTCAACCCTAGTTTAATTCAATGGCATGTTCGGTGGCTTGGGAATCCCGAGGTGCGCCTTTTTAATGGAGTTGACGATCCACTCCCCCTCGTGGGACTGACGGGTTTAACGTCATACTACCCTTTAAGGGTACTCCGTCAATATCGCGCACTTCAAACGATCCCACCAATCCTTAAGCTGGGGTTATATCGTATTGATTATCACGATAAAGTCATCAAGGAAAACCAAATTGACCATATCAAGGCCACAATTCAAGCTGCTATTGGGATTTGGTACTCCCATTCCTTGCATTACATGGTTGCCGTCGATGAAGCTGATTTGGAAGGAGAGATGAAGACTCATTAAGCTACCATTGATTACATATATCGTCAAGTAGAACCTGAGTTCGAGGTTCAGTTGCCAGATATTCCCGAACCTCAAGGTTTTTGGCGAGCTCATATTCGGGAGCAAGAAGACAATATCCTAATCGATGAGGAACGCTCGGCCCATGAAAACAAGCGTCTCCGCAGGATCTCACCTAGTCCTTAGGTTTCCATTTCATATGCTTTTCTTGTAAAGGGATTTCCTTTGTGTTTCCCTCTTTTCTATTGAGGTTTACTTGTATTCATTTTCATATCCCATGTAAATATCACATGTAAAATCGAACCGATTTGTGAGCTTCAAGAAAGCAAGGTTCTATTTCCCTTGTAATTGTTCGATTGAAATGAATGAAATTCATGATCATTTCCATGTAATTTTTAGAAGAGGGGCATTCTGATTAAATATTTGTTGTCGTTCCTTTTCAATTGTATAATTTCTTTTGAAGAAATTTTGATAAGAGGATGTTATATGATACTGGGATCATATACACTTCTTATCATTATTTCATCTCAAGAAAATATAAAATTGACTAGGATTTGTACTCTAATGGTTTCTTTTGATTGGTACTAATCCGAGTCATTTTCTTTTTACAGGAGGTTTTGAAAGACGGCCGAAGAAAGATTTGTTATACGTACTCGCCGCCAAGCAAAAATGGAGAACGAAGACACCCGAGCCCGTGTCATTAATATGGAAAATCAAATGGCGCAAATGATGGCATTATTGACTGATCTCTCCGGCCAAGTCAGAAACTTGACGTCTGTAACTCCTGCTTCGTCTACCATGAATATTCCTACAGCGCCCGTTGAAGCTCCGATGGTAGAGCCTGTGAGGAAAGGGCCTGCTGAAGAAATTCCCACTGCAATCCCAATAGTTATTGGTCCAGAGCTCCCCTCTAAGGAGATTCCAACTTCGCACTTCGATGAAGAAAATGCAAGGCGTCTTGCAAAAATTGAGGAGCGCCTTTGCATGCTGCAAGGCTATCAGTTACAGGGGTTTGATAAACTTTCGCCATTTGCCAAAGTTAATGTCCCTGAATACTACAAGGAGCCTGAGTTCACAAGGAAATACGACGGCATCGGATGTCCTAAGACTCATTTGAAATATTATCTGGGCAAGATGGCTCGTTATTCAGATAATCCCCCACTCTTGATTAATTCATTCCAGGACAGCTTGATTGGTCCTGCGTTAACATGGTTTATAGAGTTGGACATGGAGAAGATCCGTGCTTGGGAAGACCTCGTTGATGAATTCCTTCAGCAATACAAATTCAATACTGAAATTGCTCCGACTCGAGAAGAATTGGTCCGAGTCGAGAAAAGGAGAACCGAATCATTTAGAGCCTACGCTCAAAGATGGAGGGTCACCGCGTCTCAAGTAAAACCGCCATTATCTGAGAAAGAGATCATGAAATTGTTGCTTCAAGCTATGCCCCGTGATTTTTTCGAAAAGATGTACAACCATACCTGTATGAACTTTGCCACATTTGTGGAGTTGGGTGAACGCATCGAGGGGATCATGCGTGAAGGAAGGTTGACTGAAACCACAAATCGTCGATATGCCCCGAAGAGAGATAAGGAATCGACTGTGGAGATTGCGTATATACAAAATTCCTCTTCTCAGAAGCAGTACAACCCTCAAGCTCATAAACCTAGCATGGAAGTAGGGGGCTCCTCTCGAAACTTTGATCGCAAAGGAAAAGCTCCCCAAAGGCAATTCACCCCGTTGCCTAGACCAATGTCACAATTACTTCCAATGTTGATCGAAAATCACCTTGTGGCAAAAGAAATCCCGAGGAATAATCCGCCAAAGTTTGCTGGATTTGACTTTAATAAGACATGTGAGTATCATATGGGTGAAAAAGGTCATCACGTGGATAATTGTTTTGTGCTCCGTTATAAGATCCAGAATTTGCTGGATAAAAAGCTGCTCACCTTTAAGGATTCAGCACCGAATGTCCAACAAAATCCCCTTCCAAAGCATTCTGAAGATGTCAACATGATTTGTGGGGATGTCGATGAGAATGTACTCTCGATGAATATCCAAGAGATGGAACAGAGCATACCATTTGATGATCACTATTTGAAAAGTCATGTCGTTCATGATGAAGAAGACCTTATTTCAATTTTGCCAAGGGATAAAGAGGTTTGCTCCTACAATGAAGAAGAGGATGGATACAAAACCTCCTGTTTAGATTGTGAATCCGTGAGGAAAGCCTGTGAAAAGGGTGAAGTAGTAGACACTTTGGGACAACCAAGTGGGAGATACGACTTTATGGTCAAGTTTACTATTCCTCCAGCTTATTTTCAAAACCATGAAGATATCGTCCCTAGTGGGTGGGAAGAGGAATTCAAGGATGACTTCATGGCTATGATTGAACCTGTTGTAATTGATTTGTCTAAAGGGAAAATCCCATGTGGGAGTGATACAACTGCCAAAAGTGTCATCGAAGTCGGCTCATTGAGTGATAATTTTGGAGCCATGAAGATCTCAAGCACGGGTTTTGGTCCCGTTGTAATCGAATTGCCACCAGAAATTGGTGAATGTTCCAATACCAAAGTGATTCCTACTCATGACACTAAGGCGGTCCCTTGGAACTATAATACAAATGAAATCGATGCTGTCACTCGATCAGGTCGAATCTACTCACCACGCGAAGGTGTTGAAAAAAAAGCCGTAACTGATGAGGAAGCTGAACAACTCCTCAAAACACTCAAGACAAGTGAGGCAGAAGTGATCGACCAATTGCGCAAGATACCTGCACAGATTTCCCTATTAGAGCTTTTCAAGACTTCTGAGAAGCATAGAAATGCTCTCCTTAAAATTTTAAATGAAGTTCATGTGCCCGAAGCCATTGGGGAAGTGCAGTTGGAAGAGTTTGTGGGTGCTATACTTCTAAGAGATCAAATTACTTTCTCTGAGAAAGATCTCCCTCCTGAGGGCCAAGCACACACTAAGGCGTTATATGTGTCCGCTCAACATTTTGAGACGAAGATTTCGAAGGTCCTAATCGATAATGGCTCTGCCTTGAACATTTGCCCTTTATCCACCCTTCATAAATTGGGGATAGGAATGGAAAATGTCTCTTCTCCAACGATTCCCGTTCGAGCCTTTGATGGGATGAGGAGAGAAACAATAGGGGAAATTCACTTACCACTAACGATTGGCCCTATTACCATGACCCAAAAATTTCAAATACTCGATATCCCGAGCAACTTTAGCCTGCTATTGGGACGGCCTTGGATCCATGCTGCCGGAATCATTCCTTCCAGTCTTCATCAGATGATGAAACTTCCTATTGATGGAAAGATTGTGACTATTCGACGTGAAAGAGATGTGGAAACTTTCCATAACACGGCCATACCTTTCATTGAGCCCGAGGTCAAGGAAGAGTTGAGCTATCACTCATTTGAAATGGTATCTGTCACCCATGTACCTGTTGGGTCGATTATCGGGAAGCCTCGGTTTTCAGACGCCTCCCTGATGGCAAGTAGAGAACTGCTCAAGAACGGTTTTGCTATTGGAAAAGGTTTGGGTAAGCTCGCCCAAGGCATACCGGATCCCATTAAAGTTGTCAAAATCAATAGGCGTGAAGGCTTGGGTTATCGAGGCGACCATAAGGGTCAAGGTAATCGCAAAGGCCCAAACATCAAAGGTAAAAGCTACCAACGTCTCTTGCCTCTACCTTTGAAGGATTTCTTTCCTGGTCCGCCGAAACTCTTGCAAGAAGAAGAGGCCATTGTCCATCACCTTACTAATTTGTTTGAAGACGGTCTGGTTGGCATGATTGGCGAAGACGAAGAGCTTACAATCCCCAATGTGTAAGGGATGTTTTCAGTTCTTGCATTTAATATTTGATTGTATTCCATTTGTTTCTCCCCTGCGAGGGAATTTCATTCATTTCTCCCCTGCGAGGGAATCTATTCATTTCTACTTGTAATAATCTGGATTACAAACTTTATGAATCTAGGATGATCGACATTGTAATGCAATTTTTGCATATTAATAAAATTCATGTTTTGTTACTAGACGTGTGAAGCCAAAATCAGTCCTATGATGATGCTTTGAGGCCTGAGCTTCCACACGATCTATAGTTTCAAAATGTTTTAGTGGAACGAGGATGTCCAACGACATGAGGGCTAGTTCCTAATGAATTTCTTTGAAAACTTGAATTTGAAAACCAATTTTCCATGACATTTACATACATTGCGTTCATTTATATGCATACATATTAACCATTTTTCGATTGCATCTCAGGCACGATATTTCACATCACGATAGTCATTTACATGGCTCGGATTCACATTCAAAAGATGGTGACGAGGCCAATTATTCCGATTCAGAAGATGAAGATAATCCCCGAGCTATTGAAAAGGAATGGTTCATACATGAAGAGTCCAAACCTCCTACCACCGAGCAGCCAATTACTGTGAATTTAGGAGATTCAGAAAACCCTAAAGAAACCAAGATTGGGGCAGGTCTCTCTCAAGCGGATACCAATAGATTAATTGAACTTTTGAAAGAGTACCGAGATGTTTTTGCTTGGTCATATGCTGATATGCCGGGTTTAGACCCTGAGATCGTGGAACATGCGTTACCACTTGATCCTAATATTCCGCCGAAGAAGCAAAAGCTCAGAAGGACGAAACCCGAGTTGTCAAAAAAGATTGAAGAAGAAATCATGAAGCTCTTAAATGTTGGTTTCATTGAAGTCACCCATTATGCTGATTGGATTGCTAATGTGGTCCCGGTTATGAAGAAAGATGGACGAGTCCGAGTATGTGTTGATTATCGTGACTTAAATAAAGCAAGCCCTAAAGATGATTTTCCTTTACCACACATTGATGTCTTGGTTGACAGTACTGCCGGATTCGAATTGTTTTCCTTCATGGATGGGTTTTCTGGTTATAATCAAATCCGAATGAAAGAGGAAGACAAGACGAAAACTTCTTTCATCACTCCATGGGGAACATTTTGTTACAAAGTTATGCCATTTGGCTTGAAGAACGCCGGGGCAACATATCAAAGAGCCATGGTGACACTATTCCACGACATGATGCATAAGGAGATTGAAGTTTATGTTGATGACATGATTGCAAAGTCAAGACAAGGTGAAGATCATGTTGAAATCTTAAAAAGATTATTTGACCGATTGAGGAAATTCAAGCTGAGGCTTAACCCCGCAAAATGTATATTTGGGGCAAAGTCTGGGAAGCTTCTGGGATTTATGGTTAGCAACAAGGGTATCGAGATAGATCCCTCTAAAGTGAAAGCCATATGCGACTTGAAACCTCCTTCTACTGTTAAGGAAGTTCGAAGCTTATTGGGAAGATTGAATTATGTTGCAAGATTTATTTCTCAATTGTCAGAAACTGCTAAGCCGTTCTTCAAGCTGTTAAAAAAGAATGCTAAGGTCAATTGGGATGAAGAATGTCAGAAATCATTTGAAGAACTGAAGCAATATCTTTCACAATCTCCTATACTCGTACCGCCTATCCAAGGTGCACCTCTGATCTTGTATCTCACCATTCACGAGGAGTCTTTAGGAGCTATGCTAGCACAAAAAGGACCAAGGGATGGAATAGAACGTGCCATATACTACCTCAGTAAGAAGTTTACTACTTCTGAGATTCGATATCCTGAAGTGGAAAAGACCTGTGTAGCCTTGATTTGGGTTTTACACCGACTGAGGCAATACACTCTTCATCACCATATCCTTTTGGTGACTGAAAATGACCCGATTAAATATCTTTTGGAGAAGCCCGCATTAGTTGGGAGACTCGCTAAATGGCAAATATTACTCTCTGAGTTTGATATTCAAAGCATGTCACAAAAGTCCGTCAAAGGGCGAGCCATAGCTGATATGTTAGCTGAAAATCCCGGGAAGTCTAATGATTGGGATGAAATCGATGAACGAATTTATTTAGTTTCGCCTGACAAGTGGACCATGTATTTTGATGGTGCAGTTAACCTTTCTGGTTCTGGCACCGGGGCAGTTTTAATATCCCCAGAAGGTCAACATTATCCAGTATCTGCAAAGTTGGTATTCCCTTGTACCAACAATATTTCTGAATATGAAGCTTGCATCCTTGGTTTGCAACTAGCCATTGATATGAGAGTCAGAAAGCTTCAAGTTTATGGTGATTCTGCACTCATCATCCACCAAACGGGAGGCGAATGGCAAACGCGAGACGTAAAGTTGATTCCTTACCATGAATATCTCGAAGATTTAGTCGAGGAATTTGATGAAATCTCTTTTGATTATCTGCCAAGATCACAAAATCAATTTGCCGATGCCTTGGCAACTTTATCTTCAATGTTACAAGTAACTGATGGTTTGAGCGTTGATCCTTTGCAAATTGATGTTTTGAAAAAGCCTACTTATTGCTTGATGATTGAAGAAGAACTTGATGGTCAACCATGGTATTATGACATCATGAATTACCTTCGAGAAGGAAAATTTCCCCAAGGGAGTCAAGCCAATGATCGAAAATACTTGGTAAAGTTGGCATCCAAATTCTTCCTCAGTGGAGGAGCCCTTTATAAAAGGTCTTTTGATTCAATTTTACTGAAGTGTGTGGATGCACCAGAAGCTAAACTCCTAATGAAAGAAATACATGAAGGAGAATGTGGCCCTCATATGAATGGTCATCTCTTGGCTAGAAAAATCATGAGACTCGGTTACTATTGGTTGACCATAGAAGCCGATTGTATTCAGCATGTGAGATGTTGTCATCAATGCCAAGTCTATGGAGACAAAGTCAATGCTCCTCCTAATGAACTACATCAAATGTCCGACCCCTGGCCTTTTTCGATGTGGGGCATTGACATCATCGGACCGATTAATCCTAAAGCATCGAATGGACATCGTTTTATCTTGGTAGCCATTGATTACTTCACCAAATGGATCGAAGCCAATTCTTATACTCATGTTACTGCAAAAAGCGTAGCAAAGTTCATCCGTCGTGATATCATCGCCCGATATGGAGTTCCTGAAGCGATCATCACAGACAATGGATCAAACCTGAACAATAAAGTGGTGGATGATTTACTTGGGGAATTCCACATTCGCCATTTGAATTCTTCTCCTTACCGCCCACAGATGAATGGAGCTGTAGAAGCAGCAAATAAGAACATCAAGAAGATTTTAGCCAAAACGGCGGAAAATTATCGTGATTGGCATGATCGGTTGCCATATGCTTTGTTTGCTTATCGAACTTCAATTCGCACTTCAACTGGAGCAACACCATTCTCGTTGGTTTATGGGATGGAAGCTGTGTTACCCATAGAAGTGGAGATCCCTTCACTGAGGGTACTTTCTCAAATCAAGCTCTCTGAAACTGAATGGGTTCAACAAAGATTTGAACAACTTAATATGATTGATGAAAGGCGGGTAAAAGCCTTATGTCATGGACAAAGCTATCAGAAGAGAGTAGCTAAGTCATTCAACCGCAAGGTTAGACCAAGACATTTTGAGATCAACGATCTTGTTTTAAGAAAGGTTTTACCTATCATTCCAGATCCTCGTGGGAAATTTACTCCAAATTACGAAGGTCCGTATATTGTAAGGAAAGTGCTACCTGGTGGGGCATTAATTCTTGTAGAAATGGATGGTCGAGAATTGCCAAGACCTGTAAATGCTGATGCAGTCAAGAAGTATTATCCATGAATAAAGTGAAAGGCCTTTGAGCCATTTTTGGATTGAATCTGAGCCACTTTAGGATATTTACATCATGCATAGCATGCATACATATTGCATCTGCATTGTTTGTTCATTTTGCAGGATCTCTGATGAAGATTCTACATGTCCATAAGAAGTTCATCTCAGAAATGCAGAACTTTCAAAAATTGTCATCTTCTTTAGAACTTAGAGGTGACCCTATCCCTTAGAATGCCGAAGAGTCAGTTAGAACTCTAGAGTTGGTTAAAACTCTGAAAGTGAACTCTTGTGCTGGGCAAAGCCTGTTCTGTCCACGAGTTTTATTCAACCTCATTTTCAAAAGTCTCCCCAATAGGGTCAAAGAAAAATGTCCTTTCAAGCAAAATTTTACATTTTCATTCCCCAATGAGTTGAATTTAACCAAAATGTGCTTTGGAAAACCTGAAAAGGATTGTTAACTATGCCAGGTGGTAATGCCTAAAATGATGAGAGGCAACCCCTTTACCAAACATATCCTTATACACTCCTTGAGAGAATTGAGTGGAAAGAACCATGTCTTAGGGCATAGGATTCATTCACGGTGAATACATGATTTGAGATGATAAAGGCATTTCATTTCTCAATCCCAAACACTATTGATATCCCTTGCAAGCCACTTTGAGCCAAATAGGGCGCATTTCCAAAATAACCCTGTCAAGAACAACCCCACATTGGGGCAAAATAGGAGGTCTTGGTTGGAAATTATGGAGCAAAAGATCAAGAAAGATGTTATTGCTTTCACTTGTATCAATCTTCTTGTGTTAGCTTCAGGTGATTTCTTATCGAAACTCGAAGCATCCCAAGATGACGAAGAGCATTCCGTTCATTACCACAAACACAGGTACCATTTGCTTAGCCAATTTGAGCCTTATGCAATTCTTTCATAACCCCAGGTGATGATTATCTCCCCACACTGGGGCAAGGCACATGATTTACCAAGAAAATTGAATATTGGTAAATGCCACTCGAGAGTCCTAGATGCTCAAAAGAGAATGAAAACTAGGGGGCATGAAAAAGCAGTGTGCCTGGTAAAAGCAAGGCCAATGCCCATTGAAAAAAAAATGCAAAGAAAAGCAAGAATGCAAAGAAAAGCGAAATCAATGGTCATGACAAAAGACCATCCATTGAAATACAAAAGAAATGTCTTGCAAGAAAAAAACATGTATTGCAAGCAATATCATTAGAACAAAGAGCGAAGCTCTCATGTCTCAAGACAAATTACTAAAAGGACTCTCGAGATAGGTTAAATTTCAAGAGTCAAATTTTTGAAAAGTCGTGTGATGGTAATGATGCCAAGATAATCACTCACTTTTTAACCCTTCGATGTTTGAAAATTTTTCAAGCCTTTTCTAAGCCTCACCCGAACCAACATTACAACCCTTATTCGAAGTCTCTTCCGATTGGGATGGTTCAAGTTGAAATGAGAATATCACATAGGAGCTACCGCTAGAAGGAGTGGAAGCAATCCTATCTTATCTTATCTTCAAGGTTCTTGACTTGTAAACCCGATGAAGATATTGATTGAATATTCATTTCTTGGCCTCAAAATGCATACCCTTTGTGTAAGCCCATGACCAAGCCATCATTACGGTCCCTTCAAAAGACCTTTTGATCAATGGATTGTATTCACTGTGAACGTTTCCGAAAGCCTTAGACATAGGTTGAGTGAGACTTCTCCAGTGAGATTTAAACAGTTTTCCCATATCAATGGTTGGGAACAAAAGCCCTTTTTGAGAGCTAGTGTGAAAGACCTCTTTTGATTAGGATTTTTCCACTTGGCATATTTGATTTAACCCTTTAGATGGTTAATCAAATCTCATTTTGTTAAAATCTTCTCTGAAAGGATTTGACAATCAATGTTATTTCGCAAGATTGGTTCTCCAGCAATTTTGAAAATCATACTTGGTCAAGATCTGTTTTTACATGGTGAGACCTTTCTCCCGGTCAAAGCCTGTTATTACACGGTAAGACCATTTTCCTGGTCAAAACCCGTTATTACACGGTAAGACCCTTTTTCCTGGTCAAAGCCCGTTATTACACGGCAAGATCATATTTCCCGGTTAAAGCCCGTTATTACACGGTAAGACCCTTTCTCCTGGTCGAAACCCGTTTTTACACGGTGAGACCTTTCTCTCAGTCGAAACCCGTTTTTATACGGTGAGACATCACACCCGGTCGAAACCCGTTTTTACACAGTGAGACCTTTCTCTCAGTCGAAACCCGTTTTTACACGGTGAGACATCACATCCAGTCGAAACCGGTTTTTACACGGTGAGACCTTTCTCTTAGTCGAAACCCGTTTTTACACGGTGAGACATCACATCCCGGTCGCAACCCGTTCTTACACGGTGAGACCTTTCTTCCATTCCACGGTTCCAGGTCATCCTTAAACCTTGTCTTCCAAATTCTAGTCATTTCATTGCCTTCATTCCATTCCACGAGAGAGAGAAGCAAAGACAGTGAATAAATCTCAACAAGAGTTCAGATACCCGATGAGCAAAGGTAAGTATCAGGTACGTTTCTGACCAACTATCATTGTTGTTATCTTTTTCCATTTTCAAAGTCGAGTCGACTAAAAATTTCGGGTATCAATTTTATCTTTGAGTGGAACCTCTTCGAGCTCCCACTCAAAGAGGGGCAGCTGTTGACACCCGATTTTTTGTCGACATTTTAAATTTTCCTTTTGCAAAAAAATAAAAATAAAAAAATAGCCAAAAAGATAAAAGAAAATGAAAAGAAAATTAAAAGAAAACAAGAAAACAAAAAGTAAAGAAATCAAGAAAACAAAAACAAAAAGAAAAAAAAAGAAAGAAGAAATGAAAAGGAATAAAAAGGAATAAAAAAAAAGAAAAAAAAAACAAAAGGAGGAGGGACTCTCGCTCGGAAAAGGAGGGGGGGGACTCTCTAGAAAAGAAAAAAGCGATTCTCTCCCTCGAAGCTCGCACGCTCTCTCTCTGAAGATTTTCTCTCTTTTGAGCGGGTTGGGGGCTTTCGGTTCGGGGTTGGATTGGTGAGGGTTATCACCGGAGGCCCGATCGTTCTCTTGAGGGGAGGGGAAGGCGGACATCGACGAGGAGGAGGAGAGAGGATCTGATTCTCTCTCGGAGATCGGACGCTCGCTCACTCGATCGGGGATTCTCGCACACCGGCGGTTAGGGATCGCACACCGGTGGTCAAGGATCGCACAGAGCTCTGGTAAGAGGCGAAGGTTTTCCTCCATTGGCCGGCGATCAGAGATCGAGCGCCGGAGGTTGGAGATCGTGAAGACTCGGTTCCTTCTCAGTGATCGGATGCTCGCTCACTCGACCAGTGATTCTCTCTCTCGGATCTGACTTTATTTGGATTTGTGGCTCTCTCTGTTCTGGTTCGGCGGATCGCTCTTGGAGATCGAAGACCGGTGGTCGGGGATCGCAAGGAAGGCTCTCGATCGCTCTCGGTTATGGTTCGGGCTTGATCGTTCATTCAATCGAGTTTGAAGTTTAGGGCTCAGACAACGGCTTCGGCAGTGACGGCTTTGATTCTTCATCGATTCTTTCAAGCTGAGCTTCAAGTAGTGCGGTATTCCTTCTACGGTAAGTTTCCTGATTGTTCCTCACTTCCAGAGACTATGTCATGCGTCGGATTTTGTGAAAGATGACCTTTTCATTGTTCCTCATAAATGAATAGATGAATGGCCATTTGTACTTATTTTGTCTGCCCTTGGATTGTATGCTTCCATCATCTCTTTTCTCTATGAGATAGCTTGTCTCTAGTTTGCAAGTCTGGCAACCTATGCTGATCAGAACAAAAGGGATTTGACAATGACCTTTACGATCCTTCTAAGCCTTGTAAGCTTTGAAATCTTTCAAGTGCGATCCAGAGAATTTCAGAAAAAGTCGATCCCATCTCTTCCTGCAATAGTTTGGAAAACATTTGTTTCTGTATTACATTGATTTTAACATGTTTTGGCCGTATGAATAATATAGAAGTAGGTTTTTGTGGGTTGGCAGTGTGAAACAAAATTTGCATTACAATTCACCGTTCTGCCAAGTCAATTTGTGTTGCCATTACAATTCTGATTGCATGCTGAAATCATGGATTATAGATGCTGCCATAGATATAGATGATCAATATGTTGATTGTGGTCATTTGCATTCTCTGGAAATTTTGATTTCAATCCTTCAATGATAGTTTCTAGCATGACCTGTGTTTGTTCTATGATCATACGTTGTCTTGATTATATTGATATAACCTACTGAGGTTAATGAATTTCTGTGGATTGATGACCAATGATCACGAACTTGAAGTCGATTGAAGTTGATTTGCCTGGATATAAAATTTCGTATGCCTGATGTCATTTTCTGTTTTGGCTTAAACGAGGTGCCAGATGAGGTTTTTTGACCTCGAGCCCTTCTAGACATAGAAAATAGACTTCTCAAGCTTCGATTTTATAGTTCATATGCCCTGATTGAATTTCATTTGATATGATTTTTACATGTTTAAAGTTCTGTCCAGAATCTGTCCTGTTTGAGACCTGATGCGTGTGCTCAAATTTGAGCTAGTAAACGTGCTTTGTTGGAGTTGAATCTTTCATGAGTGTCATTGGAAATTTCATAAGCTTTCTAACAAGGTATAGATTGAATCAAATGGTCATCGTTAGCAAGGTCAATGGCTTCCATAAAGTCACGTTGGTTTGCTGCAATCTATGATGTTGGGTTTTTGCTCTGTTTTTCTGTTTTCATATAGATTTTTGTGAACAAAGTATGACTTCAATGTCTCGTGATAGATGATCATGACATTTCCTTCTATACACCCGAATTTTCATAGATTTTCTTTTATGTCTTCATTTCAATGAATATTATCCATGTTTTGTGCAATCCCTGCTGTGATTTTAACTGATTGTATTGCTATGAAAATGTCTTCAATCAAACTCCTTAAGAGAATATTTGATGCTTGATGCCTTCTAGACATACTTAGAGCATATCATAAGCTTTGCAATGATGTATGGCATGCCTCATTTGAGGATCATTGACTATGTAAAAACCATGCATCAAGTCGATGTGTCGTGACTGAAATTGGAATGCATTTTGCTCCCTAATGACTAGTCACATGTCAATGTTAATGAATTTGTGTGATTGTTTGCGCATGGATTTAGGGTTAAATGTCTTAACCAAAGTTGTTCCTCACATTTAGCCCTATGTCGTGTTCAAATTTCATAATTTTCATGCATTGACTAGATGGCTTAGCAAGTTAATTACCATGCATCATTTTCTGATTTGCTTATGATTGATTCTCCATACTGCCCTGCTTTTGACTGTTTTGATATGTGGTGATTGTTTTCTTTTTTCATTTGTATGCACATAGTTATCCATTTTTCTTAGATTAGGTTTAGATTAGGATTCCAAAGATGGACTTTGGTGTGAAGACGATGGAAGTCGATGTCCATTCCGACTATTATCTTGTACCATTTGTTTTCCCGATATATGTCTCGGGCTCCATACATTGTATAAAACCCGACGAGTTGCGGGTTTCTTTTCTTTCCCGGTTGTTTTCTCTTTCATGTTCTTTAGAATTGCATGATTAGATTTACTGCTTTTCTTGATTGTTTACTTCATGTCTTGCACTTTCAATTTCTCTGATTGATTTCTTTTATTGTTTTTCTTCTAGAAATAGAATAGCATAAAAGTAACCCACCACGCGTGATCACTTAGCTTAGAATTGGTAATCTCGAAAAATATAAAAAGAGATGCATGGACATGTTAGGAAAAACACAACATACTGTTAGGTACCGAAAGGGCGCTAATAGCTATATTAGCGTAACCCAAGTCCCCGAATCTAGATATCTGGTTGCGTAGGAATCGAGGGAACTCTCCCAATCCTCGATTGGGTTTTCTAGCCGACCTCCAAAAAATATATATAAGGCTAGTGGCGACTCATGTATGTTCTTAGGTTGTTAAATACCTAGATAGTATAAATAAATTCGCTGTCACGCGGGGTACGAGCTTGGGAGAGCTCGCGATCTTATGATCAAGTATCCCTAAATCCGACCTTTCCCCTTCGACATCGAAGGGCGGCGAGATCGGGTCGCGACAAGCATTGATAATTCTGCATCGAATAACCCTCAGCTAACTAAATGTCTAAGAAAATATGTTTTTCCATTGTCATTATGTGGTTAAGGTGCATTTCTAGATAATTTTGTTCAAGCATGTCTACAGAGGTGTCGTGTTGTGTATTAGTTAAAATGAAGTGACATAGGATATTGGATGAGATGTAGTTTGACACTAAGAAATCAAAAGAAAAAGATTGCAAAGGAATATGTGGAAAATTTGCATATGGATCTCTCCAATTCGTGAAAAATCGCCTTGAGTATCTCAATTTCAATTCCAATCAATGATGCCAACCTTTGGCGCAAAAAAATTATTATTCCACCTCTTATTTGTGATTATCTTGGAGGGTTAGAAACATAAATTAATGATGATCTTGCCTCTTCTTTATCCCTTGATTAAATAGGAGAAAATTATTTAAAAAATCATAAATCTATTATAATTGTGTTAATTTAATCATAAACATTTTTTGTCAATTTAATTCTAAACATTTTACAATAGTGTCAATTTAGTTCATCTGGTCAATTTTGTCCCATCAGTACAGTAGTTGATAGTCACATGGACGCCAATCTTTCAGTCAACGTAGATATATAAACTTTTTTTAAAATATTTTATTTTTTAGAAAATTTTGTTTTATATTAATTTCGACCAAAAAAATTTATTAATTATTTTTTTTTTCTTTTATTTTTTTCTCCTCTTCCTTCTTTTCCATTTTTTTTCTCCACAGTGGCCAGCGAAGGCCGCGAAGACCTCGTCGAAGCCTCACTAGCCACCGTAGGAAAAGAAGCAAAAGAAGGAAGAAGAGAAACAAGAAAAGGAAAATTAATAAATTAATAAAAATTCGAAGAAAATAAAATATTATTAAAAATTGTCCATGTTAGTGCCATTTGGCCAAAATTGACTGGATGGACTAAATTGGCATAATTGTAAAAGTTTTAAGACTGAATTGACAAAAAAAGAAATTAAAACTAAATTAATACAATTACAATAGGTTATTACATTTTTTAGTAATTCTCCTATTAAAATGAATATCGGTTCATGTTAACTGTCCTAAAGACGCTTCTCGTTATGTGTATTCACAACATAAAAGTTGAATGTTTGAACAAGTTAGTACGTCAAGAATGACAATTGGGCCCCTTGTTTTGGATATGGAATTTGCTATTTGAACTTTGAAGTGAGCAGCTTCTTGTTTTTTTTTTTTTTTGGTCAAATAGGTGAGTTGCTTTGTTAAAATGGGTAATTCTTCAATTTTTTTAAGGTGTCCTTAAAATTGTTATTCCGACTCTTCATTAAGCCGATGCTCTAGGGGCATCTATTGATAAGACCCTTGACACATGTAGTGTACTTTCGGACCGTAGAGAACATAACGGTTTTTTTTTTCAAGTAACTTACAACATTTTTATTGTTCGTCGATTGTAAGGAAATAAAATCCCCACTACAAAACTCCAGCAGTTGACACAGGTTTATACAGTTCAAACGCATCACCTAATTACACGTGTAGGTTGAAAATTTAAACCATGATATCAACATGTATGTTAAGTTTGATACGCAAGTTGTTCTTACTTACAAACTTTAGCTTTAATCTTGTGCAACGTGCAAGCCTAATAATTAATGCAACTTTTAAGATTCAAGTTGCGATCTTACCCTTAATATGAGAAAATTAGTTGCAACGTGCACAAGATCAATGTCGACCAAAGAACTCTAGTCAGTCCCCATCAGAAAAGATGCATGAACTCCACTCCACCATTCAAAGAGACTACAATGATTTGAGCAACTGTATTATAAATCAGATAAAGTATTTTTTTCAATGTTTTCCTTTTCTTTGAATTTCTCTCAGTGATTCGATTAGATAATTGGATGAATAAGTATCTTATAGCCAAATCACATGAGAGTCAATCACCTCTAAAGTGGTTGATCTAATTGTAAAAGGATCACCTATTTTTGATGAAGTAACCAATATGATTCTCATTGTAGACAAACCTCTAAACAACCGGCACTGCATTACCTAGTTATTGCATACTTTTTATCAAGAAATTTTCTGCTGTTAGCATGTTGGTGGCCCTACAGTAAGGGCTCATCAACCTTAGATTTTCGGGGGCCATATGTGGTAAGTGATAATTATCGTTTAATGTGACATTTCATAATGGGTGTTGGACCTTTTGGTTTTGTCCAAGAGAGTCGCTAGCATTGATCACATCGTTAGGAGAATGGTCGTGTGTTGTGGGTTAAGTAGTGGTTGAATTGGGTTGCTCTTTCTTATTTTGAAGCATTCGCTGATAGAGATTAGAGAATGAGTGCATTGATGGTCTATTTTCAAATGATTAAATAGACCGTAGCTGATTCTATGGAGTAGATGGAGAAACGGTAATTCATGACGGTTATTCCTTTGTTGCGCAGGCTATAGCAATGAGGGCACACGGTGGGATCCATGTGATTTATAAAGATGGGTTGGTCCATCAATTCCTATCATCTAAGGTTGAGACATTTTCTGCATCCCGCCACAGTTTAATGATGAACTTTCTTGGTTTGTCGCCACTACGTAACAATTATTCCAGATGAGACTTTACCCCCTTTATTGTGTTGGCGTTGATTCTGCTAATGATGTGAACGAGTTTAAGCTAAATGTGGCACCTTTGTGGATGAATAAGAGAATTGTGTTAACATTTCATTTTGATTATATAAACCAATCTGTTGCTGAAAAGGTGGGAAGGTGCAACTATAGTGCGGCTCTTGAAGATTTATGAATTAGAGGTTTAAGTTTTGTTTAGGCCTGCTGAAGATTTATAAATTGGAGGTTTAACTTTCGTTCAGATCTGTTGCGAGGTTGGAAATGTGCAACTAAGTTAGGTTCTCGAAGATTTATCAATTAGAGGTTTATGCTTTGTTCAGATCTGTTGCGAGGTTGGGAATGGACAACTCTAGCGGGGCTCTTTAAGATGCAAAAGAAGCATCAACAGGTCGATCTCTGTAATAAATCTAAAAATTGAACCTGTAGCCGCTTCTGATTTCACTGTTAGGGAGAGAAAGGGAAGGAAACGGGGCAAGTGCTGTTTAGGTAATGAGATTCACATAATTTACTGCAGGTGCATGATTTTAACATCTACATTGTGTTAAGTAGTAAAGGGTTTGACTTGCTTCTTGAGCAATCAAAACGCAATCTCTTCTTCAGATTTTCTAAAACCTTTACCATTGCACCTTTCCCATGATCTCAAGAAATGTGAGAATTATCTTTCTTTAAAATGCAATACTCCATCAATATATAACCTTAAGGCGAATTTTGTGTTTTAGGTATTAGAGACCTCGGTACTTGCTTACATCAATGGTTTTGGACCAGCAATAGAGAGGGAAAGAGAGACCCCTATATTGGTAAGAATTTTTGCTCATATTATATTTTTAAATCAAATATTCTTTTTTTCCTCCAGCTTATATTTGTCAAGGCGATGCTCTCATGGCAATGTAATAGGTTGATGAAGTTGAGAAGTCTTATTCCACGTCCTTATGGACTATGAAGCACCGACACTCTCAAAGAGCCTCCGTGTCGTGTCGGACACTTCGACACATGTCTGACACTCTCGGATACTCTTCAACACTCGGTCAACACGTGTTAGAAAATCCGACACCTAGTTAATTTTCTCAACATTCTCCGACACTCGAGTTGGAATTCTGACATTTGAGTTTTCTACACGTGATTCCGATATCAATGTCAATTTGTGTGTGTGTGTGTGTGTGCGTGCGTGCGTGCGTGCGAGCGTGCGTGCGTGCGTGCGTGCGTGCGTGTGGGAGCGTGCGTGCGTGCGTGCGTGCGTGTGTGTGTGTGAAAAATAAAACACAATAATAAAAATAATAAATGGAGAAAGAATTAAAACATAGTATTATCTTCTCTTTAGACTCTCACTTCCTGTGATTTACAATTCACCCCTTAAGTATTTTTTTCTCCTCTTCCAACATATCTATATGGATCGCTTATTTTTTCTCCAAGTTTTATGAATTATTGAAATAGAGTTGAATTTGTCAAATTAAAACAATGAATGATATTAATAAATTGCGAATTAATATTTTTAGTGCATATTCATTCTAGGCTTTTTTAATTATTTATTTATTTATGAATTTGATTCAAATTAATTTGATTGAAATAATCATAAAAATGATAATTTATTATGTATATATAAAAATGTATATTTAATACACAACGTGTCCCCACGTGTCAGAATTATATGTTTTTTGAGAAACGACGTGTCGGCGTGTCATGTCGTGTCACATGTCGCGTGTCAGTGTCGGTGCTAGATACCTCCATTCGTCGATCCAAATCATTCAAGGTATGCTTTACTTCCTGAGTTTGACCAATGTTGTTATTCTCTAGTTTCTCATGTTGTCAATTTATCAATGTCAAATTTTTGCAAGCTCTCCTCTACAGTATATACTGTGAGTGGACATCTAGTTAAAGGGTGTATTTCTACTATTAAGAATCATCTTTTGACAATATGAGTTATAGTTCTTAGAGGTTTTTTCCCTTCTTTCATCATTATGATAAGATAGTTTTATGACCATGTGTGTCTCCTTGAACAATTTTTTGTTGACATGAACACATTGATTTGAAATTTACTTGTAAAAGCTGTATTTATGATTTTGCAATAATTCAGTGACGACTTATGATTCCTCACTCTTCTTTTTCTTTACCTTTTCTTATTCCTTTTTCCACAAGATCGAGTTGAAAGGCTTCAACAAAAACTAGCTACCATAGATAAGCCGAAACAAGCTGTGTTGTTTACAGGTTTGTTATTCCTTGCAAATCATTATGCTTGATTGACTCGCTTTGGATAACCCACCTGTCATGGTGACTGGTGAGTGTCATGAAAGTGAAGTCCTTAGCCGCAGTTTAGTGATTATCGTAATTATCAGTGAAGCCATTTTTTGTTTGCCTTGTATATGCTCATGAAGCAAGTAATAAAGAGGTCTTGTTTTCGAGATTCTTCTTGTGTAAACATTGCTTCACTTTTACCAATTGTTTGAGAATTGAGATCTTATTTTTTTTAGTCCTCACCAATGTGGAGGATTTGGGAGGCATTGGTGTGATTGGGTACTTCACACAATTGATAAAGGTTACACACTTACAATGAGAATGCCATGGAATGAGAGGTACTGCTTTTAGGTTAGTTCCTTGGTTCTGTTGCTTCCTTGTAATGTGTCAGCTAAATGAAGGGATTTTGCAGAAGACATCTACATTATCTTTTCTGTTGCACTTTCCCCCCTTTTGTTCTATTAAGAAATAGATGATAGGCAAGTGCTAGAGAGACACAACTGAGTATTTTATACCTAATGAATGATTTAGACAATAGGTATCTAAGACAAAGCAGTAGACTTTCATGTACATTGCCTTATGTAAACACCTAATTTGGTTGCTTCAACGAGAGAGAGGTGACTGGAAGGTCCCGTGCATTCTCATGTTTGTGGTGCAGCAACGAAATGATCAAAGGCTCTCCATCAAATGCAAGACTCTCATGCATGAGTAGCTATTTCCGCATAATTAGCGTCGTAATAAGTGAGAGCACACTCATGCTCATATGCTTTGCACTCCTTTTCTTTTTGAGAAAATTCTAGGTCTACCAAAGAGGCGTCCAGCGTTAACCTACTATCTCTCAGTTTAAGGACAAAATCTGTGAGAGCATCCATGCATTGCAATTTTCGTAAGTGCAGTTTATGTTTCTTGTAAGCGGGGGCAATGAAGAGGAGAAGCTTTTGGGTTTTCGAGTTTCTATTATGACTTAGCTGGTGGAGAGAGTAGGTTTCATCCCCTGTTGCGGATGCTCATATAAGGTAGAGAGCAATTTGTAAGATATGCTGTTATTATTTATATAAGATAGTATTTGACCATTCTTACTATAACAATATTAATGAACAGCATTTGCTGTTGCCAATTCATCCATGCTTTTGCTTTGACTCTGGTACTTCACTCTAGTGCTATCAATAAATGACTTTCGATTGTTTCTAATAATGATAAATTTGGCAAGCCACTAGACTGTCAAGTGTCCATAGTAACCCCACCTGATGAAAGGATGCAACTCGGATTTTGAGTCAAGACCAAGTCAAGAGACCTCCACTTAAGCTATCATTTTGGAGGAATTATTAAAAGACTAAGCATCTATTAGCCCTGTGGACGGTTTGACCGTCACATGTCAACGCATATCATAGTTGTCATGATGTGTTGCCATTAATTATGACTGATCGACACTTATAGTTTGGTCATCATCTGCCAATCCTCACCCAACGGGCGAGAACTCTTTACCCCTATCTAAACTTCATTAGTATCCACCATCTCCAAACTACGACTTAAGCATCCAACAGCCAATCCGGGCAATCAACTTAGATGCCCTAACCTGTGTTCGTGGTTACAGCTCCAATTTGTGGAGGAAACCTTAACAAATTCTTGGAAATTTACACTTCATAGCTAGAACTTAGCTATACGAAAAGAATCGAAGCACAAAATGTTCATCGAATCAAATATATAAACATTGCAATTAATCATTCAAGATTGGCGAGATACTTATCAACAACATGGATATTTACTAATTTCACTGGCCATAATGATTTTCTTTTTATTGTTTACTAGAAAATGTATGTCACTTGAAATGTGTAGTGTAGAGATTCGGATAATGCAGTTGAATATCCCCCTTTCATGCGAGTGATGTTCTTGCAGAATTCTTTTTGGTCTGTGGATCTAATGTAAGGCCAATAAATAAAAAGAGAAAAAAATTAACCCCACTTAAGGAATCAATTTTATTTTCAACCATTCATTTTTTCCTTGTTCAAAGTTTTTTTTGTTTTTTTATTAATCCTATGCTACTCTTAGTCTAACTCTTACTTTTAGACTTATGTCCTGCCTCCTTGCAGAGCGTGAAGTCAAAACTCACACTTGAAACTAATTCGTCCCCACCACAGAGGATTTGAACCCCCACCTCCCCCTTCCATGTTGGAAATGTGGCCACTGGGGTTTATCCCAGTGGTTCCTTGTTCAAAGTTCAAACCCTATGTTTGCCTTCACTCTATTTTGTTTTTGTGTAGAACAGACATCCAGACAGCTAATACAAAAATATCGTCAATATTAAGTGTAAAATTCGAAGCATTGAAAGCACAAATTCAGATGTCAGTACAATTTTACTTCCAATGACCTAACAATTTCAAATATTTAAAATAAATTGCTAACTTTTTGGACTAACCGTGTATCTATCGCTTGTCATTCCACTAATCTGCTCACTTCATCATTGACAACAAGCCAAACTTTTTAGCTATGGCTTAAAAGCATGGTTTGATCCAAAGCGGAGGAGAAGATTTCCCCTTGACATGCAGCTCGACCATACCATCTTCGAGGTGGTATATTCCCATGCCTGTCTCTCCTCCGTCTTCGGTAAACTGGGACGATGAGAGACAAGAGTAAGTAAAATAAATACAATTTGGCTTGATGAGATGATCTTCATCGACCTCCAAAGAGAAGGAAGAAGTGTAGCTCAAGAAGAGGGATGTGTTCTCCAAGTTCTTAACTTCTGTCCACGTTTGAGTATCCGGGTCAATGTCGAGAACAAGGAATCGAAAGGTTATGGTAGATGCTAGTTGTTCCCATTTTGACACAAACAATAGAGATCCTGTCGTTGATTGCACTAGATACACTTGCTTTGAATCCCAAAGGGAGCAGTATCCTGAGGGATACTCGAGTCTTTGTGGCACCTGGAAAACTACTTGAGCCTCAAACGGAGTTGGTCCATTCACATCACACCTCGATATCCTATATGCATAATCGACAGCAACAAAGGACCCCTTATAATATATGACATCGACAAATCCATGCGTGGGGGAGTTCACTGTGGTCCACTCCTCTTCCCCAGGTTTCCAAAGCCCTAACCGTCCAGTGTCATAGATGACCATGACCTTGTAATCTAGACATGTAGTAGGGCTATCAGATAGGACGAACTTATGGATGAATTCAATATAATAGGGAGGCAGAGCTTCGATGTTGGGGAACTTATTCCAATCGGGAAGCTCAATAATACGACAGTAACGTGACATGGGAGTCTTTAGCATGCGGAATTCCCAGTCTCTGCTGGTCACCAACACCCAACCTCGTGAAGAGAAATATCCATTCACCATCATTTCCAGCAAGAACTTTTTGTGAACCTGCTGTCATGAATGGCAGAAAAACTCACGCCACGGCATCCCCTCTTTGTCCGTGAGCATCAACCATGGGATGTCGCTCCTCCCTTTGACAGCAGCAGATTGCCATGAGCGGCACACTGCTCGGAATGCCGATAAATTCTTCAGACAAAGGTGCTGGGAGCATAGTTGTAACAACTCTTGTGGGAACTCTGCCCAGTTTCTCACCATGCTAAATTCAAAGCAGAATCCGACAAGGGAGATAGAAAATCAGAATGGAGTGGAAAAGGATCAGTAAGACTTTCAGCTACCCCAATGTGCATCTAAATCAGGTTTATATTTAAAGAATCTGCGTATCTCACACAAATCACATCAAAACATGCCTTCTTGCGCTCGTTTGCTTCAGAGAACATGCATTCCGATTTCACTCAGACATTTCATCGAATAAGTGGGATGCACTTCGCGTAATGAACCTCCCCTCACGTCCAAGGCCAAAAATCACAATCAGGTTATGTCCAAGAAACACTTATTGTTATGTGTATTCACAACATAAAGGTTGAATTTTTTACAAGCCGGTACATCAGAAATGACAATGTTAATAATTTCCTTACGTGGTTGTCTAAAAATTTGCTATAGGAACACTCTTTAGCACAAGAAAAATGTTGAAGAGTGTCCATTGGGCCCCTGTTTTGGATATGAAATTTTCTATTTGAAGTGAGCAGCTTTGTTTTTTTGTTTTGTTTTTTATTTTATTTTTTGGTCAAATAAGTGAGCAGCTTTGTTAAAATGGGTAATTCTTCAATTTTTCAAGGTGCTTGAAAATTTGTAATTCCCCACTCTTCATTGTGCCTATGCTCTAAGGGCACCTATTAACAAGACCCTCGACACATGTAGTGTACTTTCGGACCGTAGCGAATATAAATTTTTGTTTTCTTTTTGTTTACAAGTAACTTATAGCATTCTTATTGTTTGTCAATCGTAAGGAAATAAAATCCCCACTGCAAAAACTCTGGCAATTTACATAGGTTTATACAGTACAAAAGGCATCACCTAATTACACATGTAGGTTGAAAATTTAAACCATGATATAATTGACATGTCTATTGAGTTTGATATACAAGTTATTCTTACTTATGAACTTTAGCTTTAATCCAGCGCAACTTGCAAGTTAATGATTAGTGCAACTTTTAAGATTCAAGGTGTGATCTCAATCTAAACATGAGTAATCAGTTGCAATGTGCACAAGATCACCGTCAACAAAAGAACTCACGTTAGTTCCCATCAGAAATGATGCACGAACACCACTCCACCATTCAAAGTAACTATAATGATTTGGGCAATTGCATTATGATTCATTAAAAAAATAAAATAAAGTTCTTTCTCTGTTTTCCTCTTCACTGAAATCCTTTTAGTGATTCAATCAGAAAATTGGATGGTTAAGTATCTATAGCCAAATCATATGAAAGTCGTGATATAATATTTAAATATTAAATCATATTTTAACATGACATTTTAAGTTTTTAGAGTAGTCAACACTAATCCCATAAAATCTCATATTATATTGGAGAAAGAGTCCTGAGTTCAAATTTCTAAGCCCCTATTTGACTCTTAAATGAAATATTTCCACATTAGAATATTTAAATCACATATTTCCTAACAACGTAAGCTTTTAAACTCCCATTTGCTCTTAGCAAAGACTAGACTATAATCTCACAAGTCGATCACCTCTAAAGTGGTTGATCTCATTGCAGAAAGGTCACACATCTTCGACGAAGTCATGAGTACAATGACAACTCAAGCTTTTAAGGTCCCATTTGCTCTAAGCAAAAAGACCAAACTAAAATCTCACAGGTTAGTGACCTCTAAGGTGGTTGATTTAGTCATAAAAGAGTCACCTGTTTTCAACAAAGTCATAAGTGTGATTCACATCGTGGACAAACCTCTAAACGATCATGCTACATTACTTAGTTACTGCATACTTAGTATTGAGGAATTTTTGCCATTACCGTATTAGTGGCCCTACGGTAAAGGCTGGCCAATCTTGTTTCTTTAGGCCACGAGTGGTACATGATAACTATTGCTTAATCTGACATTTCGTAACAGGTGCGTGATGTGGACATCGAGCCATATCGAGGAGGAGGTGCTAAGGACCCGTTGTCTATTCTGACTGGTTCGATCACTGAGTGCAGGCCAAGCAATTCAGGCAAGCTCTTGGCGTCATGGTTCATGATCTTTGGCATGGAGATGACCTTGGATCAAATCTTGAAGAATCTTGGAAATATTGGCGTAATCATTGGCTTGGAGATGACCTTGGATCAAATTTTGAAGAATCTTGAAAATCTTGGCATAATTTGATTATCTGATCACCAAATATTTGACCAAATAAAAAAAAATTATCTTCTTGTTTAGGCATATTCTAGAATATAACGTATTAGATTTCTAGGGCTGATTTTAGGGTTTGTGTGGCAGTTAGAAAGTCTATATTTGAATTTCTTTGGGAGATATTTTATTTTTGAGGAAAAGAATTGAGAGATTCTCTTCTACTATTCTTTTTAGGACTTTACCTTATCAAGATTCCCTTGTGACGGTCCATTCGACTTATCAAGTGAGATAGCAAATTCTTTCGCTCGTGACATCTATAACGTTGGTTGGTTGACACGCGTTCGTCAACAGATCACATTCATACCGAGATTGACAATCACAGGTTTGATTAGAGGTTGAGGTTTGCAATTCGCACCATCCAGGCCTTCGTAGAACGATCTTTCCGCAACGATTCACATCATTTGGTATCAGAGCTTGCTTCTACAAGGTCTATTTATCTTAAATTTTCTGTTTATATTTGGCAATTTGAGATTTATTGGGCTAGGGTTTCGGTTCTAGCCAATTTAAGGATCCGATTGTTTTTATGCTTCCATACGTAGTTGTTTGCTGTTAGTTTTATTTATTTATTTATTTATTTGTAATTTCAGTTGGTCTTAGCATCTTAAATTGTATTTGAGTTCTTCAAAAAACAAAAGAAAAAAAAAAGAGAAAGAAAATGCACACAAAAAAAGTGTGCAAGAGAAAAAAAAAAGATTCAGCAAAAAACAGAAAATAGCCGAACCAAAGAAAAAAAAATCAAGAAGGCGACTCGTTTGTTAGTGGACCGAATTGAAACATAATCAGTAGTGATTTGGGTTTCAATTGGAATTTCGAAAGTTGTACTTATCGGTTTGAGATTGTTACTTGTTGAATTGATCTAATCTTGTTTGATTAGTTTGATTGATTGTCGTGAAGGGGTTAAGAGACAGGTTTTGAGTCCGATAAAGAGCTTGTGAAAAGGGAATACGAGAGGGAAAAGGCAGAGTGTGTGAGCTTAATTGAGGGTGAAAAAAAGCCTAGACTTGAGTTAAACATGAGGGGAGTGACAAACAACTTGAAAGAAATTTCTGTTATTAACGTTTACTTGCAGGTCTAAAATATGTCACATGAAGAAAGTGTGAATCAAAGGGAGGTTGACTCCAAACGAAGGGATGAAGCGCTCATGGAAAGCATCCAGCAATTGAGGGCCGTAGTGGAGGAGCTTAGTGGCCGAATGACGGGGAATGGCATGAGGGTTGATGGTGACCAAGAGCTATCCTGGAGAAGGCCGCAATATCAGCGATACGCCTCTAGAACACGACCTAGATGGTAGCGGCATTATAATAATGATGAGGCCGACATGGAGGATGATCGAGATGCTCAATTTGGAAGGCGAAATGGAGGCCAAGGGTTTAGACACCGAGAAGATGATGAACTAGGCAACATTAAGATGAAGATTCCTTCCTTCCAATGGAAGAATGATCTCGATGCGTATCTAGAATGGGAGAAATGCATGGAGATGGTATTTGATTACCAACGATACTCCGAGTTCAAAAAGGTAAAAATTGCAGCTATTGAATTTACTGATTATGCTATAATTTGGTGGGATCAACTTGTGACTAGTAGGAGGCTCAATGGTGAAAGACCGATAGACTCGTGGGATGAGATGAAGGCGGTGATGAGGAGGCGTTTTGTACCAAGTCACCTACCATCGAGATTTGTTTCAAAAGTTACAAAATCTCACACAAGGCAATAAAAGCGTGGAAGAGTATCACAAAGAGATGGAGATTGTCATGATTCGTGCTAATATGGTGGAGGATCGTGAGGCTACGATGTTAATATTTTTGAGTCGTTTGAACCGAGACATAACAAAGGTAATGGAGCTACAACACTATATTGAGTTGGAGGATTTGGTGGACAAAGCCATCAAAGTTGAGCGACAATTGAAGTTGGATCGAAATCACAAGAGTGGAGGAGGTTCAAATTAGAATTGGAGATCCGAATGGAATAGAGATGAGAAGCCAAATTGGAAAGGAAATTATACCAAAATCAAAACCTCAAAGGAGAAGGAGAGGGACGGTAAAGTTGGAACGAATCCGGCTTCATGTAAAACCGAAAACCCTAACACTAGAAGTCGTGAGATGAAATGTTTTAAGTGTTTGGGCAGGGGTCATATGGCAATCAATACCCTAATAGGAGGGTGATGATCATGACTGGACATGGTGATATTGAGTCTGAAAGTGAGAGGGAAGAAGAGGATGATGAGATGCCACCATTGGAGAATTGGAGTGATGGAGAAGTGGCTGTAAAATGAGACTTATTGGTGGTTAGATGTTCTCTTAGTGCGCAAGTAAAGGAGGAGGAGCATCACCAACAAAGAAATAACTTGTTTCATATAAGATGTGTGGTGAATGGTAAGATTTGTAGTTTGATAATTGATGGAGGCAGTTGTGCAAAATGTGGCAAATTGTATTATGGTGGATAAGTTGGGTTTGAAGACAATAAAGCACCTTAGGCCTTATAGACTTCAATGGTTAAATGATAGTGGTGAGGTGAAAGTGTTGAAGCAAATTCGAATTCCATTTGAGATAGCGAGATACAAGGACGAGGTAGAGTGTGATGTTGTACTTATGCAAGTGGGTCATATCTTACTTGGAAGACCATGGCAATATGATTGAAATGTACATCATGATGGGTATACTAATCGTTATTTATTGGTGATGAATCAAAAAACTTACACCTTAGTACCAACAACACCTAGTGAGGTGTATCAAGATCAATTAAAGTTACAACGAGAAGCCGAGAGAGAGAGAGAAAATGTGAGAAATCCGAGGGCTTGCGTGGTGTGTCTAAGACACAAGGAAAAGGAGAGGCCGAGAGGAGGATTATGGTAAAAACTGAGGGAAAAGAAGAGAGGAAAGAAAATAGGCAAAAGAATTTTTATGCAAAATTGAGTGAGGTGAGGAGGGCTTTAGTTCTAAACCGACCGATGCTTGTACTTTTGTACAATGAGGTTTTGTTTTCTACTAACGATCTCGACCCAAGTTTGCCTAGTCCTATTGTGTCTTTATTGCAGGAATTTGAAGATGTCTTTCCTGATGAACTTCCTAGAGAGATACCATCGATTCGAGGCATTGAACATCAAATTGACTTGATTCCTAGTGCGCCATTACCTAATCGACATGCATATCGAAGTAATCCCGAGGAGACAAAGGAACTTCAACGGCAAGTTAGCGAACTATTGGAATGAGGGTATGTGAGAGAGAGTCTTGGCCCGTGCATTGTCCCAGTTTTGTTGGTGGCAAAGAAGGATGAAACTTGACGAATGTGTGTCGATTGCCGAACAATCAATAACATTACAATAAAGTATCGACATCATATTCCTAGGTTAGATGACATGTTGGATGAGTTGCATGATTCTTACATCTTCACTAAGATCGATTTAAAAAGTGATTATCATCAATTAAGATGAAAGAAGATAATGAATGGAAAACTTAAGACCAAGTATAGATTGTATGAGTAGATAGTCATGCCATTTAGATTAACTAATGCACCGAGCACGTTTATGTGATTTATGAATAATGTTTTGTGTGCTTTTATTGGTCGATTTGTGATTGTCTATTTCGATGACATCTTGATATATAGCTGAAGCCCTGATGACCATATTAAGCATGTGCGAGCTGTCTTGCAGGTTTTAAGGGCCGAGCAATTGTACACTAATCTAAAGAAGTGCTCTTTTGTTACTAACAAATTAGTATTTCTAGGATTTGTTGTTAGTGCTTATGGTATATAGGTTGATGAAGAAAAGGTCAAAGCAATCCGTGAAAGAATATCTGCCCACCTCTCTTATTCGTGATTATCTTGGTGGTTTAGAAACATAAATTGAGGACGCTCTTGCCCTTTTTTTTTGTCCCCCTAATTAAAATGATTATCGGTTCATGTTAACCATGTCTGACAGATGCTTATCATTACACGCACTCATTACGGGAAGGTTGGATTTCCAAATACATTGCTATATCGAAAACGACAATATTGGTGGTTTAGAAACATAAATTAAGGATGATCCTGCCCTTTTTCTCTCCCCCTAATTAAAATGATTATTAGTTGAGTACATTGGTACATCAGAAATGATATTATTAACAGTTTCCTTTCGAGGTTGACTATAAATTTGCTATAGGAGCACTCTTTGATATAAGGAAAATGTTGAAGAGTGTCCATTAGGCCCTTGTTTTTGGATATGAAATTTTCCTAGGGGTTTTGAAAATTGTTATTCCCACTCTTCATTGAGCTAATGCTCGAGGGGCATTATTAACAAGACCCTCGACATATGTTTATGCGCGCCGCCATCTCCGAAAGAAAAATGAGGCGATCATGTAATGCACTTTTGAACCGTGGAGAGCTTAAGGTTTTTTTTTTTTTTGGACAAGTCGTTTACAACATACTTATCATTCGTTGATTGTAAGGGAAAATCCCCACTACAAAAACCCTAGCAATTAACACAGGTTTATACAGTACAAAGACATCACCTAATTATACATGTAGGCTGAAAATTTAAACCCTAATCTAATCGACATGTCTGTTAAGTTTGATATGCAAGTTATTCTTGCGTGTGAAGCTTTATTCTTGCGTAGTGCACAAGCCCAATAATTAGTGTAACCTTAATCTAAGAAATCCGTTGCAATGTACACAGTGTTGGAGAAAACTCCTTTGATGTTTTGAAGCTGACAAAACTTATTCAAAGTCTATTATGAAGAATTCCATAATTTTGTGTCAAAGTCTGAAGATGTCCAGACTCTGTGTCAAAGTCTGAAGACTCCCAGACTTTATGTCAAAGTCTACCCACACTAATAAATTCTAGACTGAACAAAGGTGAAAGATGAAGACTTTTCCAGATGATGGATTATCTTTCTTTCCTTAAGGGATTGGTTCGTATGGATTATTTATGAACTTATGGTTGGAAATCACATCTACGAGATTGGATATCTTTATTAGAGTCAATTTGGATTCATCAAATCTTTTTGAAGGGCAAGTATTTTTGGAAAGAATTCATTTATGGAAACAAAAATCCTGATTCTATAGGTAAATAGGATTGACGGGCTTTCATCACAATCGTCAAACGGCTCGAGATCTCCTTGATTGATTCTGTCCAACGGGTTGATTGGAAGAATTCTTTTGGAAAATGTCAATGGTCGAGAATGCACGAAGGAGTATTTAAGGAGGACTCTCCAGTTGTTTGATAGTGTGCATGAAAGAGAAATTCCAAAGTCTGAAACTTCCAGTTTTTTTGTTATTTCATATACTGAGCTCAAAGTTGTATTTAAAATAGAGAAATTTATTGTGTGACTTCATGAGATAACAGTAGATACTCTTTACTATGAATTTGAGATCGCAAGATTGTAAATTCTCTTTTGATTCATAGTGGAATCCAACTAGAAGACTGTCAGCATGAGAGAGTGGACGTAGGCTTGATCTAAGTCGAACCACTATAAATTTTGTGTTCATATTCTCTTCCCTAAATTTCTTTATTTTGTTCATAGTTCTATTTAACTACTAAAGTCTGAACTGCTCAAAGTCTGTTATTCTTCAAAGTCAGTTTCTAAAGTAAAATATTTTCACTGTTCTTTGTGAAAAATTATTTTCACACCTATTCACCCCCCTCTAGGTGTTAATACTAGTACTAACAATTGGCATCAGAGCTTGTGTACTTAATTTTTGAAGTGTTTTACCTCTAAGCTAAAGATCCTCTATGGCTAGTATTTTGACTCTAGGTTTGGTTGAAGGTTAGAGCAACACAAGGCCTCTTTACTTCGATATAGAAGAATACAATGTCTAGAAGAACAAGATAAAAGCATTTCTCAAATCCAGAGATCCTCTGGAGCGGGATGTTGTTGAAAAAAGGATCAACCCTAAAGTTGCATCAGCTTCAGATCGAGGAAAAGAAGTCATGGATGCTGATGAAGCAACATGAGCTGAATTTACCAAGAGATAAGCTCTTGATGCGAAAGCAATCTACTCTTTAAACTATGCTTTATCTCCTATTGAGTATAACTAAATTTCTTCTTGTGAAACGGCAAAAGAAGTTTGGTATAGATTGCATGTAACCTATGAAGGAACTGATCATGTGAAGGAAACCAAAATAAACATTTTACTCGGACAATATGAAGCCTTCAGAATGAAGCCTGGAGAATCTATTACTGATATGTTCAATCGATTTACAGAGATTGTAAATGGCCTGGCTTATCAAGGTCAACCAATCTCAGGACTAATGAAAGTCAATAAGTTGCTACATGGGCTTTCAAAAGACTGGAATCATGTGAAGACTTCAATTAGAGAAACCCAAAGGATCATGCCTTTATCAATTGATGAACTGATAGGCACGCTTCATTCATACGAAGTGAAACAAATAAATGATGATGAAGATCCTAAAGGTAAGAAGTCAATAGCTTTAAAGTCTAACGTTGATTCTGATCATACAGACTCGGATGATGATATGGATGACGAAGAGCTGGCACTCATGATCAAGAAATTCAGAAAGTTGAATAGAAAGTGAAGAAGATTCAACTAGAAGAAACAGAGCACGCAAAATTTCCAAAAGAAACCAACTGAAGACAATGAAACCAGTAAAGATGTGATATGCTTCAAATTCAAGAAAAAATGGGTATATCAGACCTAACTGTCCTCTGTTGAAGAAGAATAAAGGAAAAACTAAGAAGTACAAAAAGGCACTCAAAGCTGAAACTTGGAGTGACACCGAGTGCGAGGAAAGCGAAGAGGAATATGCCAACATATGTCTAATGACTCACTCCAACTCAGACTCAGAAACAGATTTTGATTCAAATTAAGACAAAGAAATTGAGGTTAGTGATTTAAAAATTCCTGTCAAAGTCTCCAAATACATAGATGAACTTTGTCTCAGTCTCGAATCCTCTCTTAAAAGGATTTATGAACTAAAGAGGGAAAATTCCAAGCTCAGACAATAGGAAGTTTCTTGGAAAGAAAAATTTGAAAGTCTGAAAACAAGTTTTGATAATTTGAAAGAAAAATATGATTCACTTTCAATGGAAAACACCTTTTTGAAAAGTGATATCTCAAATATAACAAAAAGATTTTCAAAAGGATCTGAGAAATTGGAGAAAATTCTCTCAGTTCAAATACCTTACTTTAACAAATTTGGTTTGGGTATGACTTCAGAAACTATTCCTTTAATCGATTTTCCCAAAGTAAAAGAAAGAATTAAACAAATACCTACAAAGGCATTTTACAAAAATCATTTTCAAAAAGTTTTTGTAAAACCTGTTGGCCGAAGTGCACTCAGATGTTCAAAGTGCAATAGCTTAGAACATTTCGAGAAAGAATGTCCCAAGGTTTGGACACCAGTTAAGAAGGACTGGGCTAGGACTATTTTTAATACTAATCCTCCTAAACCCAAGAAAATCTGGGTACCAAAGAAAGTTTGAATTTCTCTTTTGATCGCATGTCACTATCAAAAGAAAGATCAAATGGTATTTAGATAGTGGCTGTTTGAGGCATTTGACTGGAGACTCAAGCTGCTTTATAAAGCTTGCGAGACCGAATGGAGGAAAAGTATCTTTTGGAGGAAACAACAAAGGAAAGATTGTAGGATATGGAACTGTGAAAATCGGAAGCCTAACTATCAACAATGTTTCCTTGATGGAATGATTGAATTACAATTTGCTGAGCATAAGTCCGTTTTGCGATACTGGTTTCAGAATAAACTTCCAAGAAGGCATTTGTTCTGGAACGAGTCAAGACTTCTCTCAATCATTCACTGGGCGAAGGCACGGCAACATTTATCTTCTAGACGTAAACCCAGAAAGTTCTTGATGTCTTATTTCCATTCAAGATGAAGCAAGTATTTGGCATCGGAAGCTTGGTCATGTCAACTTGAAGTAAATTGCCAAGATTTCTTCTAAGAAGCTTGTTCGAGGACTTCCAAATATGGCTTACCAAAAGAATGAGTTGTGCACTCCCTATGTTCTGGGAAAATAGGTTAGAAGTTCCTTTAAACATGTAAATCAAGTCTTTACCAATCGAGCTTTGCAGCTTCTTCATATGGACCTATTTGGTCCAACTAGAACTCAAAGTATTGGTGGAAAGAAATATTGTCTAGTAATCGTGGATGATTACTCACGCTTCACTTGGATTTACTTCCTGGCTAGTAAGTCTGAAGTCTTCTCTTATTTCTTGAAGTTTACCAAGAAGATTCAGAATGAAAAGGGTTATACTATTTCGAGCATACAAACTGATAATGGAGGTGAGTTTGAAAATCAAGACTTTGCTAAGTTCTGTGATGAATCTAATTTTCAGCATGTCTTCTCTTCTCCATACACTCTAGAACAAAATGGTGTTGTGGAAAGGAAGAACAAATCCTTACAAGAGATGACTAGAACTCTCTTAATTGAGAGCAAAATATCCTCTCAATTTTGGGCAGAAGCAGTTTCAACTGCTTGCTATATTATCAACAGAGTATTCTTGAGACCTATTATAGAGAAAACTCCTTATGAAGTGTATAAAGAAAAGAAACCAAATGTTTCCTACTTTCATGTCTTTGGGGTTGTAAGTGTTTTATTATGAAGAATGCAAATGATCGATTTGGAAAGTTCGAAGCAAAATCAAATGAAGAAATCTTCCTTGGTTATTCGACTTCAAGCAAAGCTTACAGAGTCTTTAACAAGAAGACTCAATCTGTTGAAAAATCTATGAACGTGAAGTTTCAAGACTATCTGGAGAATCTACCAGACTAGACTCAACTTGAAGAGTCTGAACCTGTTCCAGACTTTACAAAGTCTATTTCCCCTGAAAAGGTTCAAACTTCTGGAGAACAGGAACAAGCAGATCAAGAAGATTCAACAACTACAGAGGTTCAACCAACTTTCAAACCAAGCAATAACTGGAAGCACAAGTCAAGTCATCCCAAAGAACTAATCATTGGCAACATTGATGAAGAAGTTCGCACTAGATCCAAAGGAAGAGAAGAGTCCAATGCCTTAGCACTTGTTTCTAAGATAGGATCAAAAGGAGTAGACGAAGTCTTGTCTGATGAAAGCTGGATAGAAGCTATGCAGGAAGAACTCAAACAATTCAGCATCAACGATGTATGGGAGCTAATTCCAAAACCCAAAGGCAAATCCATTATTGGAACAAAATGGGTTTTCAGGAACAAGATGAATGAGAATGGTAAAATGGTCGGAAACAAAGCAAGACTCGTGGCAAAAGGTTATACATAGGAAGAAGGGATAGACTATCATGAGACTTATGCACTAGTAGCGAGATTAGAAGCAATTAGATTATTACTTGTTTTTGTTTGTTATAAAAATTTCAGGTTATTCTATATAGATGTCAAAAGTACATTCCTGAATAGATTCATATAAGAAGAAGTCTATGTTGAACAACCACCAGGATTTGAAGATCTAAGAAAGCTAGACTTAGTCTACAGATTGAAAAATGCATTGTATGGACTAAAGCAAGCACCTCGAGCCTAGTATGAGAAGTTGAGTAAGTTTCTAATTCAAAATGGTTTTGAAAAGGGAAAGGTCAATACAACCTTGTTTATTAAAAAAGAAGGAAAATACTTTCTACTGGTACAAATTTATGTAGATAATATTATTTTTTATTCTCCTAACGAAAGTCTTTGCAAGAAATTTTCAAAGTCTATGCAAGATGAATTCGAGATGAGCATGATGGGTGAGTTAACTTTCTTTCTAGGATTGCAAGTTAGACAATCGAAGAAAGGTATATTCATTCACTAAGAAAAATATACCAAAGATCTCATCAAGAAATTCGGATTGGAGAATTGCAAGAAAACATAGACTTCAATGTCAAGTTCTTCGAAATTGGACAAGGATGAAGAAGGGAAGAAGTAGATCAGAAGCTATACAGAAGCATGATTGGTTCACTTCTCTACCTTACTACTTCTAGACCTGATATTTTATTCAGTGTGTGCATGCGTGCTAGATTTCAATATGATCTTAGAGAATATCATCTAAGTGCTGTAAAACACATTATTAAATATGTTGCGACCTGTCTAAAGCTAGGTCTGTGGTATTCAAAAGAATGAGACTTTATTCTTCTTGGATATTCAGACGTTGATTTAGCGGGTTGTAAAGTCGATAGAAAGAGCACATCTGGCACTTGTCAATTGCTGGGAAACATGTTGGTATTTTGGTTCTCAAGGAAGCAAAGTATTGTGGCTCTTTCAACTGCAGAAGCAAAGTATGTTGCTCTTGGGAGTTGTTGCTCTCCAATCTTAGGGATAAGACAACAACTAAGAGACTTTGGGATTGAAGAATCATGTACCGAGATCAAATGTGACAACACCAGTGCTATTAATCTCACCAAGTGCTATTAATCTCACCAATAATCCAATTCTTCATTCAACAGCGAAGTATATAGAGATTTGACATCACTTTATAAGAGATCAAGTCCAAAATGGGGAGATTATGATTCAGTTGATTGATTCGAAGAATCAGCTAGTAGACATCTTCATGAAGCCCCTGGAGAAAAATCTATTTGAGTTTATTCGCACCAAGCTAAATATTATTTCTATCTCGGAGTAAAGTCTGAAGTTCGTCAGACTCAGACTTTCCAGACTCTACCTCAGTAAAAGAAAGTCTCGAATCTAGGTATTTTATTTTTGGAATGAAAAGGTATGTTTAATCAAATCGTTGTTTGCCTATTTTATTTTTGGAAGTTATCTTTTTCAAATTTTTGAATTTTTGGCAGTTTTTATTTTCAATTATTTCGAAAAAGGTAATTTTCTTTGTGACGGTTTGTTTTTCTCTTTCATTTGTGACCGTCCATTTTCTTTATATACCCTTTCGTATTCCTTTCAAGCATTTTTTACCAAACCCTAGAATACAGACTTTCTACTCTCTTGTTTCTACTCTCAAGATTGTTCTGCAAGTTTCTACCTTTTTCACTCGAACTTGTTCGCGAAATCCTACAAGCCCGCAAGAATGTCTTTCCAAAGGAAATCCTCTTGGATTGCCAACCAAGGACCAAGGACCATGCCAGAAGGGCAGACGCATTTTGATCTTAAAGAGGATGATTCTCCACGCAACTCTCCACAGCATCATTCTCAAGAACACTTTACTCAGGATGTTTCGTGCCAACCTCTGGAGGAGGAAGTTGTAGAAGATGCAAAACCTCTCAGAGCCTCAAAACCTCAGGTTCATTATAAGCTTTACTCTCATTTGAAGCAGTGTAGTAATCCCATGATTTTTATAGATGAGTTTTTAAGAGAGAAATATTATAAGAATGAGACTTTGTTCTTAAGGAATATGGAAGAGTTAGGTATAACACCTCAAGGATCGGCAGACAATGCCTTTCTGCATTTTCCTATAGACCCCAAGTTTGGTTCTAATCATCCTGAGAACAAAGATGATGATGAGAAATTTTATTCTAATTTTCAACCCATAATGGGTGTTGCTGCAGACATTCCTGGAGATAGATCGAATTTCATTCTAAGGAACACAAAAAGGTTTATTCACAGATGCTGAAGAGAGAGGTGATGAACCCTCGTACTGTTGATTTTGACCACCTGGACTCAATCAAGGTTAACTTGAGGGAGAAGTTAGCCTTACTTCAACTGGAGAATTTTTGTTATGAGACAACGATTGCTTATCCAAAGTTAACTGCTTATTTCTATTCAAACCTTTCTTTTCTTGACCAGAATCATATCACATTTACTATGTATGATAAAGACTATGTGGTGGATGTAGACACATTGGCAGACATTATTGGGGTGGAAAGGAGTGGCTTTTAACCAATGAATGTCTCTTTTGGTCAAGTAATGAGGTTTCTTGTCAAGGACAGAATGCTAGAAGGAGGCATCACTTATTCATGACTATCAGCCTCAAATGTTCTGATGCATAAAGTTGTCATTAAGTGCATCAGACCAAAGGTTGCATCCAAAACTGATGTTTCCAGGTTCGAAGCACGGCTCATATTTGCAATCTACAATAGGAGGAGATTTTCACTTCTTCATACTATCTTGATGCACATGCACGGGATAGTTATGAAGGATAAAGGACAGTTGCCTTACTCTGCGTTGGTTACAAAGCTGTTCAGACATTTTTAGATTATGTTTCCAACCTCTCTCTGCAATCAGATAGTTGCTCCTATGGTTATAGCACTAAAAATGATTTCGAAGATGAGGCTGAAAGATCTGAATAAGGTTATTGAGGGCATGAAGAAGGAGTCCTCCAGTAAAACCAAAGTAGATTATGATGCAAAGAAGAGAAAAGGCAAGGAGATTGTGAAAGAACCTGTGAAGAAGAGAAGATCTCTCATCCTACAGGACGAAGATGATGATGATGATGATGATCTCACAATTTATGCCCTTGCTTTAAGGAATCTTCGAGGTTTTGGTGGTCTTGAGAATCCCTTTGAAAGAGTCAGAGATGAAGTAGAGCCAGAAGAAGCAGAACCAGAGTATGAAGAAGAAGCAAGAGAAGAAGAAAGAAGAGAAGAAGAAGGAAGAGCATAAGAAGGAAGAGATTAAGTAGAAAGAGGTCTTGTGGATGAATTTTATGAGGCAGCCATTGCCATATCTTTATCTGAAGATTCTAAAGTAACTCGGAGTGGTCAAATTGGAGCACATCACTCTCATCCTGAAAAGGAGAAGGTTCGAGGAGAAGAAATCATGTCTCCACCTGTAGGCATAAAGATAGGGGGAGCTGGTATTGTTGAGAAAACAAGGACTTCTTCTCCTGTTTTTGCGAGTGATGGTATTAGTAGATCTCCAGCACATCCCGAAGATGTATATGCTTTTCATTTTCCTGACGCTGATATTATAGAATCCACACCGACTCATGGAACTAGATCGGTTGATGTTCCCTCCTCTCTCAACTCTCCATGAACTCCACTCGCTGAAGCTAGTGCGCAGACTACACAAAATGCTAATTATCGAAGGATGATGGAACTTCTTTTGGAAGCAAAGGCTCAGCAATATGCTATGGAGATTGAGATTCAGAAATTGCATACTGCGTTGAGATCCTCTTGAGACTCTCACACTGGAAAAGTCCAATCCTTAGATACTTAGGTACAGTCCTTAGATACTCAAGTCTAGAGTCTGAATTATCAAGTATCTCAGACTATTGCCCAGAATGAACAGGCTCTTCAGCTTATCAAGACTGTGCAGACTCAAGTTGAGACTATTCATCTCCAGTGCCATAAGGTTGAGGAACCAGTGCAGTCAATGGAGGATTTCCAGCTCGTTCGAATTCCAAGACAATCTTGATTTCATTTGTCTCTTCTCTATCCATTTTGATTTTCTCCACTTTTTGCCGTTGACAAAAAAGGGGAGATGTGCAGATTAACTCTTCTTTGATTTGATTTGTTTTGAGTAACTTTAATTTGTTTTGAATACTCTTGCAGAACTTTTGTGGTGATAGTTATGGATGAGGATGTTTAAATATTGATATGCACAAGATTAACATGTTTTCTATGGTTGCAGAATCGATGTTATCCAGATCCTTAACTAACTGTTTTCTTATAAGATATCATGTACTGCTAAGAGTTATTTTGCAGGTTATAAATCTTTAAATCTGTAGGGAAGTTTTGTCACCATAAAAAAGGGAAAGATTGTTGGAGAAAACTATTTTAATGTTTTGAAGCTGATAAAACTTATTCAAAGTCAATTCTAAAGAATTCCAGAATTTTGTATCAAAGTCTGAAGACGCCCAAACTCTGTGTCAAAGTCTGAAGACTCCCAAACTTTATGTCAAAGTCTGCCTAGACTAATAAATTCCAAACTGAACGAAGGTGAAGCATGAAAACTTTTCCAGATAAGGGATTATCTTTCTCTCCTTAAGGGATTGGTTCGTATGGATTATTTATGGACTTCGTGTTGGAAATCACATCTACAATATTGGATATCTTTATTAAAATCAATTTGGATTCATCAAATCTTTTTGAAGAGCAAGTATTTTTGGAAAGAATCTACTTATGGAAACCAAGATCCTGATTGTATAGGCGAACAGGATTGACGGGCTTTCATCACAATCATCAAATGGCTCGAGATCTCCTTGATTGATTCTGTCCAACGGGTTGATTGGAAGAATTTTTTTGGAAAGTACCAACGGTCGAGAAGGCATGAAGGAGTATTTAAGGAGGACTCTCCAATTGTTCACTAGTGTGCGTGAAAGAGAAATTCCAAAGTCTGAAGCTTCCTAGTTTCTTGTTATTTCATATATTAAGCTCAAAGTTGTATTCAAAAGAGAGAAACTTATTGTGTGACTTCGTGAGAGAACAGTAGATACTCTTCACTGTAAAGTTGAGATCGCAAGATTGTAATATCTCTTTGATTCATAGTGGAATCTAAACAGAAGGCTGTCAACATGGGAAAGTGGACGTAGGCTTGATCTAAGCCGAACCACTATAAATTATGTGCTCATATTCTCTTCCCCGAACTTCTTTATTTTGTTCATAGTTCTATTTAACTGCTAAAGTCTGAACTTGTTCAAAGTCTATTGTTCTTCAGACTTAGTTTCTAAAGTAAAATATTTCCACTGCTCTTTGCGAAAAATTGTTTTCACACCTATTCACCCCCTCTAGGTGTTAATACTAGCACTAACACACAGTATCACTATCAACAAAAGAACTCATGTTAGTACCTGTCAGAACTTATGCATGAACTCCACTCCATCATTGAAAGAGACTATAATGATTTGAGCAATTGCATTTTGAATCAAATAAAGAATTCTTTCATTCATTTAGATAATCAGGTGACTAAGTATCTTATAGCCAAATCATATGAGAATCAATAACCTCTAAGGTGGTTAATCTAGTTGTAAAAGGGTCACCTGTCTTCAATGAAGTCACTAGTGCAATTTGCATCATGGTTAAGCCTTTAGGCTACGTTTGGTCGTCTGAATTTCTAAACGGGATAGGACTGAATAGGATAGAATAAGAAATCCATGAATTTCTTCATATCCCATCAATTATTTGGTGAACTACGGATTTAAAGTCGGATATTTTCATATCCTATCCAATCTACAATTTGCTAAACTATGGATTTAAAGTCGAATATCCTCATTTCTTATCCAATCTATTGTTTGGTCAAATACAAATTTAAATTCGGATATTTTAAAAACAATAACATTAGGCAAGTACAAATTTGCAAGTTTAATATTCACAAAATCATCCAAAACAATATATCTTTTTCAAATTAACATATTCTCATCGAATTTCATGATTACGCATCGTAATAATCTTTTCCGTTCCTTTGAAATAATCTTTTCAGAATAACCTCAATTTCAATATATTCACTTTCAAACATGAATTCTTTTTCTCTCTTACAAGTTTTTCATTTGTTCCCATTTTATTATTGGTCCAATACCAAATCAAACAAATACCCAATTAGAACAAAGCATAAAGTCCAAAGTTCATTCGCTTTTTTTTTTTTCCAACTGTCACAAGGATGCAATGACAATTAATCACGTTAACAAACAATCTCTGAACAATTCACATTTATAAAGTACATTACATTTGTTGAGTATAAGCCAGCTGCATTTTGACCAAAGTAAACTCATGTTAACGTCCATATAAAGCAGTAGATGCGAACTATCTTGACTTAAGGCTTCTTTTAAGTTCATGGCTAGGTTTTTTAGAAACTATTTAGGAAAATAAAAGACAGAGGCAAAGAATATTATAGATAATGGTTTTATTGGCAATCAACATAGAGAGATAAAGTTTCAAGCCATATCCACCTCTTTTCAAGTCATGGCTACAACTGAAAGGTCCAAAAAGATAACATTAAAGCTTATATAGCTAGCCCCGAAAACCCTTTAAAAAAAAATAAATAAGAGAAAAAGAAAAAGTATGGAGAGAAAACATATCTCCTACAAACTCAGAAACAACTCAATATAACTAAAATCAAAAAACCAAATATAAGACTCCAAGACAGATGTCCAATTTGGAACAAAGCTTAAAGTGCTAATCCGATACGACTTCATTCATTGCGATCCATCACTCTCAACATCACTCATTCTCTTCTCTCATTTTTTGGATAAGTAATTCCACAAATGCTTTCCTGTCGTCTCCTTGAAATCCCAAAAATAAATAAATATTCTTAGGATCCTTCACAATTTTTCTACATAATTTTATTCTATCCATAGTACCTAAAGACATTTGAAGAAGCTCCTCATTGATTTTTCGTTTGTACCTAAAGGATTTGTGCTGTGTTACATAGTTACTACATACTTTGTATTGAGAAATTTTCTAGTGGATCTATGGTAATGGGCTCAGCAATCTTGAATTTTCAGTCCACGAGTAGTATGTGATAACTATTACTTAAGCCAACATTTCGTAATGGGTGCTAGACGTTTTGATTTTACCCAAAGAGAGTCGCTAGCGTTGATCATCCCTTTCCACATTTTATTAACGATGGAAAGTCAATTGCATATAAATCATTTGTATCATTTGCTGCTGTGACACCACCATCGTCGCCTGGAGGAGGAGATGATGAAGCTCACCTTAATCTCTCTCCCCTCTCTCTCTCTCTCGTCCTAAATGGCGCCGCCTCACCACCGTTAAAGACTGTAGACGAAGCGAAGGCATGTGATTTCTGCGAGTTGGACCAGACGACGAATAGTCCGTAGTATGGAAAGAAGCGTAGCTTCTGCTCCTGCCCATGCAAACATTATCCCACTTGTCACTTTCAAAAATCGGAGCCGATGGACATTTTCTTTTCGGGATGATTAAAAGTTGATGGAATTCTTTCATGGGCGATGGTCTAAGTAAAAAGGAGCTATAATTTCGAGCATAATATGAAAATTTTCTCATTCAATATTCAAATGCTGTAATTCGGTGTTTTTTGTGCTCAGTCTTATGGGAATGGTCATCTGTTGTCGGTTAACTGATGGTTGAATTGGGTTGGATTTGCTTATATTGGAACATTTTGCTGATAGAGATTAGAGAATGGGTGCACGGATAGTCCTTTTTCAAATGATTGATTAGATCGCGGCTGATCCTTTGGAGTAGAGGGAGGAAAGGTTATTCCTTTGTTACGCAGGCTATAGCAATGGGGCCACACGGTGGGATCCATGTTATGTATAACGACAGGTTGATGAAGCTAAGAAGTCCTATTCCACATCCTTAGAGATAGATCCCTTCATTCATCGTTCCAAATCATTCAAGGTATGCTTACTTCCTGAGTATGACCAGTGCAGTTATTCTCTAGTTTCTCGTATTGTCAGTTTATCAGTGTCAAATTTTTGTAAGCTCTTCTCTACAGTGTATGCTGTGGGTGGTCATCTAGTTAAAGGGTGTATTTCTACTATTAAGGATCATCTTTTGGCGATATGAGTTGTAGTTCTTAGAGGTTTTCCATTCTTTCATCGTTAGGATATGAGTACTGGTGATAGTTTTATGACTGTGTGTGTCTCCTTTAACAATTTTCTGTTGACATGAACACATTGATTTGAAATTTACTTGTAAAAGCTGTATTTAGAATTTGGCAACGATAAGTCCTTCAAAATTCAGGTTGAAGGTCACTGAACGCTCGTGTAAAGTGGAAAACTTATTTTTGTCTTGTTTTGATGTGTTTTATTGAATTCTGATTTACATAAAAGAAATAATTACTGTCGGCATGCTCGTAGGAATCCTTTTTGGTGCAACTATATAGTTTGAGCATTGATATCTCTGTAACAGATAACCTTTAACTACGGATTGTCAGAGACACATGTTTTCTATTGTTGTTATGAGTTACAGGTGTACTTCTAGCTAATTTTGTTGGGTTTCTATGACAGTTCTTATGGAAGATTCACTTCTTTCTTCTCATCTACCTTTCTTTCTCAAGTCTCACTATGCCTCGAACCTTTGTCAGTGACGTTTAATATCTTTAATTCATTATTAAAATTCATCCATGCGTACTGCTGCAATTTCTCACTGGAATGAGACCAGACCAAGAGAGAGACGAAGTCAATGGCCTTTTTGTCATGGAGTACTATTGAGATTACTGCTGGAATGCAGTGACAACTTCTGATTCTTCTCTCCTCTATTTCTTTACCTTTTCTTATTCCTTTTTCTGCAGGATCGAGTTGAAAGGCTTCAACAGAAACTAGGTGCTACAGGTATCTCTCGAAGAATGGTTGTGGATTTATAAGCAGCGACTGAAACAAACTATGTTGTTTACAGGTTTGTTATTCCTTGCAAATATGACGCTTGATTGACTCGCTTTGGATAACCCACCTGTCATGGTGACTGGTGAGTGCCATGAAAGTGAAGTCCTTAGCCGCAGGCGCGCAGTTTAGTGATTATCATAATAATCAGTGAAGCAATTTTTTGTTTCCCTTGTATCCGCTCGTGAACCAAGTAATAAAGAGGACTCGTTTTCAAGATTCTTTTTGTGTAAATGTTGCTTCACTTTTACCACTGGTTTGAGAACTGAGATCTTATTTTTTTTCAGTCCTCACCGATGTTCAGGATTTGGCATGCATTGGTGTCATTGGGTACTTCACACAATTGATATAGGTTACACACTCAAAATGAGCTTGCCAAGAGAAGTACTGCTTTTAGGTGAGTTCCTTGGTTCTGTTACTTGTAATGTGTCAGCGAAGTGAAGGGACTTTGCAGAAGATTTCTACATTATCTGCAACTTTCGCGTACATTGCCTTATGTAAACACCTAATTTGGTTGCTTTCATGAGAGAGAGGTGACTGGAAGGCCCCTTGCATTCTCATGCTTGTGGTGCAGCAACGAAATGATCAAGGCTCTCCATCAAATGCAAGACTCTCATGCATGAGTAGTTATTTCCGCATAATTAGTGTCATAATAAACGGAAAGCACACTCATGCTCAAATGCTCTTCACTCCTTTTCTTTTTGAGAACATTCTAGGTCTACCAAAGAGGCAATCCGGCGTTATACTACTATTCCTCAGTTTAAGGACAGAATTTGTGAGAAAATCCGTGCATTGCAATTTCCGTAAGTGCAATTTGTGTTTCTTGTAAGCAGGGACAATGAAGAGGGTTCTCGAGTTTCTATTGTGACCGCATACGTTTAGCTGGTGGAGAGAGCGAGTTTCATCTCCTGTTGCTGATGCTCATATAAGATAAAGAGCAGTTCGTGAGTCATGCTGTTATTAGTTATATAAAAAACTATTTGACTATTCTGACTAAAACCAATATAATCAACAAGATTTGCTATTGCCAATCCATCATCCATGTTTTAAATCTAGTACTTCACTCTAATGTCATCAATGACTTTTGATTGTTTCTAATGATGGATTTGGCAAGCCACTAGACCGTCAAGTGTCCATGGTGACCCCGCCTGCTGAGAGTAATCCTACTCGATAGGAATGATTAAGAAAGATTGCAACGTGGGTTTTGAGTCAAGACTGAGTCAAGACCGGTCAACTTGGCAGGAAGTACATCAATAAGATCTCCAGTTAAGCTATCCTTTTGGAGGAATTATTAGAAGACTAAGCATCTATTAGCTCTGTGGACGGTTTGACCATCACATTTCATGATATTATAGTTGTCATGATATATTGCCATTAGTTATAACAATTGATGCTTAAAGTTTGGTCATCATCTATCAACCCTCACCCGACGGACAAGAACTCTTTGCCTCTATGTAAGCTTCATAAGTTTCCGCCATCCTCCAAACTACGACTTAAGCATCCGAGGGCCAATCCAGACAATCACCTCGGATGCCTAACCTGTGTTCATGGTTGCAGCTCCAATTGGTGGAGGAAGCCTTAACAGATCCTTGGATATTTACACTTAATAGCTAGAACTTCGCTTATACAAAAAGAATCGAAACACAAAATCCTCATCGAATCAAATATATAAAAATTGCAATTAATCATTCAAGATTGGCGAGATGCTTATTGACAACATCAATATTTACTAATTTCACTGTCCATAATGATTTGCTTTTCATTGTTTACTCGAAAATGTATGTCACTTATGTGTAGTGTAGAAATTCAGAAAATACAGTTAAATTATTCCCCTCTTTCATGCGACCAAGGTTCTTGTAGAATTCTTTCTATTGTTCACTCGAAAATATAAGGCCCAAATGTATAAAAGAGAAGAGAAATAGTTAACCACACTTAATGAGTAAATATATTTTCGACCCTCCATTGTTTTTCCCTGTTCAAAGTTCAAACCCTATGTTTTGCCTTCACTCGATTTTGTTTTTTGTGTAGAACCAACACGATATATCATGCAAGGCAGCAGAAGAGATAAAACAATAGAAAGAAAACACCCAGACGTCATCACTAGATGTAAAATTCGAAGTATCGAAAGCACAAATTCAGATTTCAGTACACTTTCAGTTCCAATGACCTAACAATTTCGTGTTCATAAAAGGAATTGCTAACTTTCTGTACCAACCGTGTATCTATCTTGTCATTTCACTAATCTGCTTACTTCATCAGTGTTAACAAGCCAAACTTTTTAGCTATGGCTTAAAAGCATGGTTCGATCCAAAGCAAAGGAGAAGATTTCTCCTTGACAAGCAGCTCGACCACACCATCTTCGAGGTGGTATATTCCCATGCCTGTGTCTCCTCCATCTTCAAATAACTGGGACGATGAGAGACGAATGTAAGTAAAATAAATGCAATTCGGCTTGATGAGATGATCTTCATCGACTTCCAAAGAGAAGGAAGAATTGTGGCCCAAGAAGAGGGACGTGTTCTCCAAGTTCTCAACTGCTGTGCACATTTGAGTATCCAGGTCAATCTTGAGAACACGGAAACGAAAGGTTATGGTAGATGATAGTCGTTCCTCTAGTGACACAAACAACAGAGATCCCGTTGTTGATTGCACTAGATACACTTGATTCAAATACCAAAAGGATCCTGGGGGATACTCATGCTTGAATTCTGGGAGTCTTTGCGGCATCTGGAAAACTACTCGAGCCTCAAACGGAGTTGGTCCATCCACATCGCACCTCAATATCCTATTTTCAAAATCGACAGCAACAAAGGACCCCTTATAATATATGACATCGTAAAATTGGTCTGTGGGGGAGTTCACTGCTGTCCACTCCTCTTCGCCGGGTTTCCAATGCCCTAACTGTCGAGTGTCATAGATGACCATGACCTTGTAATCTGGAGATGTAGTAGGGCTATCAGATAGGACGAACTTACGGACGAATTCAACATCAAAGAGAGGCAAATCTTCGACGTTGGGGAACTTATTCCAATTGGGAAGCTTAATAATATGACTGTAACGCGACATGGGATTCTTTAGCATGTGGAATTCCCCATCAATGCTGGTCGTCAACACCCAACCTCGCGAAGAGAAATATCCATTCGCCATCATTTCTGGCAACAGCTTTTTGTGAACCTGCTGACATGAGAGGCAGAAAAACTCACGCCACGGTATCCCATTTTCATCCGTGAGCATCAACCATGGGATGTCGCTCCTCTCTTTGACAGCAGCAGATTGCCACGAGCGGCACACTGCTCGGAATGCCAATAAATTCTTTGGACAAAGGCGCTGGGAGCATAGTTGTAACAACTCTTGTGGGAGCTCTGCCCAGTTTCTTGTCATACTAAGTTCAAAGCAGAATCCGACAAGGGAGATAGAAAATCAGAATGGAAAAGGATCAGGAAGACTTTCGGCTACCTCATTGTGCAATTAAATCAGGTTTCATATTTAAAGAATCTGCTTATCTCACACAAATCACATCAACGCATGCCTACTTGAACTTGTTTCCTTCAGAGAACATGCATCCTGACTTCACTCAGACATTTCATCGAATAAGCGGCATGCACTTTGAGTAATGAACTTCCGCTCACATATAAGGCCAAGAATCACTATCAGGTCATGACTACAGCTTCAATGCACATTCGAGACATTGATAAAGCTTTTAACGGAGACGAATTTCACATGAGCCTCAACCAAATCACATTAACACATGCCTTCAGAGAACACGCATTCTGCTTTCACTTAGACATTTCATCGAATAGTGGCATGCACTTCGAGTAATGAACTTCCGCTCACACATAAGGCCAAGAATCACCGTCAGGTCATCCCTACGGCTTCAATGCACATTCGAAACACTGATGAAGCTTTAGCCAGAGACGAATTTCACATGCGCCTCGACCATATTTCTCAGACACGATTACCCATATTAAAATTGAGAATCTACTCTCGTACCTGGTAGATGCCATGACCAGGAACACCCCCCCGATCGAACTGAGAACCGGAATTCCCAAGAAAGTCGTCGCCGGTGGGTCGACGCTGCAGAGCACTGCCACTGCTGCGCCTTTAGAAACTTGAAGACGGGCGGTGATCGATGATGCCCCGGACACCCTTCAGAAGCAACGGAGAAAAAGCTCAAAGACGGGAGGAGAATTTGCGATCCAGAAGATTATTTCGGCTCTCGCTTATATGACGGATGTGTACGAATGGTGGAAGGCGGTCGTCGGCGAACGCCGGTGACCGGCCAGCCGACGGCGGGTTTCTTGGTCGCGGGCGTCGTCCCTTGGGTGTTCGTCTGTCGTTCCAGAGAGAGTTTGGAGCGAAAGAATGACATTTGTGATCCACCAAGAAACGGTATCAAAGAAGATTTCTTCGCTCTTCATCCGTGCTTCCTCATTTTTTAAAATTTCTATTCGATATAGGTAGGTGGCAAAATAATTTCATTCTCTTCTATTATATTATCATGATTAGTTAAAAGTCTTGATAGAAAAAATATATATTGAAGTAAAAACTAGCTTTCTTGGAGAGAGAACCTAAAGATTTTGTTATGCACAATGTCCCTTTCCCCCCATAAATTAGATTGTGCGCACAATAATCTTTAGGAGAACTCATCCTTGAAAGCTAGTAAATTGTTGATAGATTTGAAATGTTTATAAACTAGCGCACATCATCACATATCACCGATGTGGGACAACTTATATATAATCTTTTAACATCACTTTTTAAAGGCACTCTAGTGAGGAGATATCGACCCTACGACATCAAAATCTTCTCGAGTCTAAAGCATCAGTGCGTGTCAATAGCAACAGTTAAGTAACCATGGTCAGTTCCTCAAATCCTAAGTTGTCTTTAACTTATCAAGAATGAAAATCTCCTAGTTCACCAACAAACATTAAAGAAGCAATTTTCTTCGCTCTTCATTTGTCCTCCCCCATGTTTGTTAATTTGTTTTCAATTTATGTAGGGGAAAACTTTTAATTCATTCACATAAAACAAAAATCTTTCATTATGTTATTATGACTACGATAAAGTCTTGGTAGAAAATATACTAATGGGCTTAGCTCAGCCCAAAACCTTATAAAATTTCAGCCTTAACCACTCAGCCCACTTTCCCTTATTCTTCACCAGATGTGCATGAGGGAAAAGAAGCAACTGCCAACAAAAACAAGAAAAAAGAGGAAAGGATAAAAGAGAGAAAAATTTTGTGTACATGCTTTGAACATTCTGACGAGCCGAATCAATTCTATTACGCAATGCTTGATAAGAATTCAAGCTATTTATTTATCTAATCAAAGTAATATATGAACTTTGAATTGTAAGGTTTGATTTAAAAATTGTGAAGAGGTGGAGTTTTTAGAAATTGATAGTTTAGAGCGTCATGGAGCTGTGAGGATCAACGACTTCTGAAATATCGTTTGAACAAAACAGATTTTTGAAGTTTCGCATGTGACTTATGTGTAATTAACAATATGCATAACGGATAAAAATGAATGTTCATCACAAATGAGTTTTTTCTTTAACGCATAGGAGTCGATTGGATAATGAAGAAGTATAGTTTAGTCGAGTCGTTTATTAGAGAATTATTTTACTTGGATTTTGATATCAATTTTCAATTAATTGATAATGAAGAAGTATAGTTACGTCCCTTGGGTGTTCGTCTGTCGTTATAGATTGAGGCCTTTTCTACGGCGGTTATTTGTTATCCATCCATCATTTTTTTTTATTGCCCCATTGGTTTATTTATTTATTTTTGCACATATCGCAAAATTCGGATTCAATTTGCCCGCAAAATTTCATGCATCGGAAAAGTTATAAAGGCATGTGCGCATAAGGTAAAGGTTACATGGAAAAATAGGACGGGTTAAACAAAGACATTTTGTGTTTGGAACTTTTTTTTTTTTTTTTGAAAGAATATGGTTTGTTAAAATTCATGAAAGGATTAATTTGATCACGATTAAATAGGTTGGCACATTTATTGAAAAAGGAAAGAAATAATCCAAATTGTTTTGGTGCCATGATATTAACAATTGCCGGTGGTCTGGCTTTTTTCAAAACCAATGATTTTTTAAGGAAATTGTTTTATTTATTGTTTGGAAATAACTATTGGAAAGTTTCAAATGGGTTTATCTTTTGTAGACGGCGGTGTATGAATTGATTCGGAAGCAAGTCCTTTTTTCTTTTTTTCCCAATAACTGTAAAGTAAACTTGGCCACGGTTAGTTGTATGGTGGCAAGATTTAATTTAGGAAAATTTTAAAGTTGCAATATCAAGTACGGAGTATTAAAAATAAAAGACCTTATAATTTTTTTCTCAATTTGTGTTGCTGCAATGGTACGTAGTACATAACATATTCTTGTAATTGAATTTTTTTTATTAATTTTCCAAAAAATCGTAAATGCAGTATTACACTTTTGTCAATTCAGTTTTAATTTTTTTAATTTTACCAATTGAATCCATTTGACCAAATTTAGCTAGAAATCGCTAATATAGATGTTGTTTATCTTACATGGCACAGCCGGCACTAATATGGATAATTTATAATAATATTTTAAAAGTATTTTTTGATTTTTTGATTTTTTTTTCCTTTATATTTTCATTTCTTCCTTGTTTTTCCAACTATGGCCGGTGAGTTTGGCTGCCAACCATCACTAATAACAAGTGAGGGTCAACAAACCCCACTTGGTCTGGGTGAGGCCGTTGCTGACCATGGGCGAGGACCTTGACACCCTCACTAGCCACACCCCTAGGCGAGGGGTTCGTGGCCTCACCCAAACCAAGCAAGGGTCCCCAATAGTTGTCAACGATTTTCGGTCAAAATCGACTAGATAGATTCAATTGACTAAACATGAAAATGTTTAAAACTTAATAAACAAAATTATAAGATTCAAGACTAAATTGACATAATTGCTATACGTTTAGTACTTTTTGGACAATTTTCTCAAAAATACAATGTATTCCACTTGAAAAAAAAAAAGGAAAAAAGAAGAAGAGCATTTTAGAGTCTTCTTGCACACTAGATCGATTCTACTCTATAAAGTACTTTTGAATTTAGATTCTCAGGTATGCTCTTTTGTTTTAAAAGATACGCGTTCACGAAATTAAAGGTCGTTGAACACTTACGTAAAAGGGAAAAAAATAATTTTTGTCTTATTCTGGTGGGTTTTATCAAGTTCTGTTTTTCTTAAAAGATATATAATTACTGTAAGTATGTCTGAAAGGATCCGTGCCGATATCTAGTTTGAGCATTGATAATTATGCATCGAATAACCCTCAGCTAACTAAATGTCTAAGAAAATATGTTTTTCCATTGTCATTATGTGGTTAAGGTGCATTTCTAGATAATTTTGTTCGGTCAAAATATGTTTTTCCATTGCAATCAGAACGCAATCTCTTCTTCAGATTTTATAAAACCTTTACCATTGCACCTTGCCCATGATCTCAAGAAATGGGAGAATTATCTTTCTTTAAAATGCAATACTCCATCAATGGGGTAAGGGTGCGTTTGGGAACCACTTCCCAAAGCCCCTTGGAGGTCTAAAGATACTTGGCCAAATGCTAGCCCGTTTGGCAAAAAAAATTGAGCCCCATTTGCGAAATGCTGAGGCTTTGTGAAGCCGAAAGCCCAAGGCAGGTGAAGACCTGCCTTGGGCTTTCGGCTTTTTCGGCATGCCCACACGTGCATTATTTATATTTTTTTTTTCCGAAATTGTCCTCATCAATTTTTTGTTTTTTCGGTTCTTGCCCTTACGCGACACTGTTCATCTTCTCCGGGAGGTTCGGTTGTCTAACGGTGTGGGGGCCGGCGACTGAGGGATGCTGGCGACCGTCGGGGGGTGGCGCGACCGACGCCGGAGGTGGCGCGACCGACGCCTGTGTCACGGGGGCGGCAGGCCGT